>CM055630.1:92691028-93261028 GCA_029410595.1 Martes flavigula
TCCTGGGGGTCCCGCTGCCCTGGGCTTGTGGCCGCGGCTTGCAGGTGGCCTCCCCATGTGTCTGTTCCACTAAGTTCCCTCTTCTTAGAAGGACACAGTCGTATGGAATCAGCGCCCACCCTAATAGGAGCTCGTCTTAACTTGATCGTCTGCAGAAACCCTATTTCCAAACAAGGTCTCGTTCACGGGGCTGGGTAGGGTGAGGGAGGGTGGTTAGGACCTGAACGTATCCCTGTGAACGTATTCAGCCCGCGAGGCTCACCTTCCCTGTCCATCACGCCTTCCCTGGAAATCAGCCTGGCAGCATTTCCCCCCGGAGCATGAGGTCTGAGGCACAGAGAGACCCCGTCTGCTTGACCCGGCCCGCTAATCGGAGCCCCTGGGGGCTGCTAGAGGCCTGGTGCCGGCAGGCAGTCAGCCCGGGCTCTCCCGTACCCGAGGGCTCAGCGGCAGGGCTGCTCCTACTGGGACCCGTGTCCCCACCCCCGCAGGTGCCACGGAGGCTCCACGCCCACAGACAAGGAAGCAGGTGTGGAGGGCCACGCCGGACGGGGGCTCGGACGAGGCCTGCCCAGGCCATCACTCTACACGCACCCCGGGTCTTCCTTGGGAGCGGGGGGACGTGTGAAGACCCGGAGGACCTAGCCTGGACCACGGCTCCCTGCAGACCTGGTCCCCTCCCAGCAAAGCCTCCCTCCCAGGCACCTGCCTTGTCTGGCCCTGGGCGTCCACCTCCTGACCCTTCGGACAGTTAAATTCTGCCCCCCAGTTCTCTGCAGAGGGTGCCTTGCTGTCCTGGGAGCCTGCAGGGGACTGTCCAGTTCCCGTCAGCTAAGACGCGGCTGGTACGGAAGGCCCCCGTGCACAAACCCCGTGAGCAGTCGGGATGGCGGCGTGGGGTCCAGGGGCCTCAGAGCAGCCTGGCAGGAGCGCCAGCCCCCCTCCCGGAGCGTGAGAAGGCAGCCGCTCCCGGGGGGCTCCAGCCATAACGGAACGGACGTGGGGAACATTACGCCCAGCAGGGGGCTGGGCTGTCCCCCGTCCTTCAGAACTGAAAGACGTCTCCAGTGAGCCCAACAGTAAACCTTCCAGACCTTTCTGTGGATTTGCTGTTTGTTCTCTTGAGCTCAGTCTGGCGTGGGCACTTCAGCTGGCACAGGACTGGGCATGTGGTCTCACAGCGCTGCCGTCACAAGGGCATGAGACAGGCCACCTGTGTGCTGAGTGCGGCCCCAGGGAGCTTGGACACAATGGCTTTGTTGGAAGGTGATTTCAGGTGGAAAGGGAGGAAGCGATAGCATCCCTGGGGGTCCCCTCTGTGGGTGGCTCACTCCTGTAGAAGGCGGTCACCCCTGCACTGTCCTCCGAGGGGCAGAAAAGCTGCCCCCCAGGAGCCTGCCAGGCAATTGCACTCTGACCTGTCCATCAGGCCCGAGAAGACACGTGTCCCCAGGGCTCACAGCCCCCAGGACATGTCCCCAGAAATGGGTGATACCTGATCCACGGACTAACCTCGCCACAGAGACCTTCTAGGTTGGTGAGGAACCTACAGGAGGGTCAGGACACACGTCCTCAAGAAGGGGTATTTTAGCTGGAGCTGTAGGAGCGGCATGATTCAGCTCACGGGGAGAGGCCTGCGCAGTGGGGGATGGACGTGGAAGGCTCTGGAAAATTGGACCCTGTGCAGGGACGGGGCAGCCTGGGAGGGAGGGATGGCCAGTCGCCCTTCGTCCTAGGGCATGGGGGTGGGCAAGGAGGCTCGAGACCGGGCAGTGCCAGTGTGGGGTCAACAGAAGGCAGCCTCCGGTTTGGGAGCTCTGGGGCCTCCATGGGAGCTCAGACCCAGCGGGGGCGTGGCCGGCTTGTTGTGGGCCCGCGGGCACAGCAGGTGTTCGAGTCCCGAGGAAGCAGAGCTGAAGCAGGGGTGAGCGGGGCCTGCAGAGCCCGGGGACACAGGAACTGGGCGGGGTGGACAGGACGCGGTCGGGCAAGGCCACGAGGCCCAGCCGCAGAAGGAGGGAGAATACAGCTCCCACGGGGGTGGGGGGTGGCGGGCTGCTCCCACTGTGGGACGCAAACATTGACCGTTAGGACTGAGAGGACCTCAGAAAGCAGAGGTCCGGAGTCAAAGGTCGCTGAGAACCAGGCGGGACCTGAGGCTTCTGGCTGGAAGCTCCTCTCTCTCATCTCCCAGCGAGGACGTCAGTGCGCAGGGTCACCAGGCACCGCGTGGGGCCAGAAGGTAAAGGGTGTGAGGGTGTGGTCGCCCGAGATCACCAGCCTGAAGGGGAGTCACGCCGGCGCCGTTGCCAGTGGGCCTGCTGGGGGCCACGGGACGTCACGCCCGGAGCTCCAGTAGGCCTCGGGGCTGCCGAGTGCTCTGCGGGGGCAAAGGCGTCAGGGCTACAGTCGGAGGCACGAGGAAGGGGAGGGCCTGGGAGGCATTTAGGGGACCTGGGTCCTGCCGTCCGAAGGACAAGTCCATACACCTCTCATCTGTGGTGTCTGGAAGCCAGTCTGGGCCATCCCCCTAGACAGGTGATTGGAGGTGTCCCATCGGGCGGGTGGGAAGTTCCAGCGGGTGCACGTGGCCTGTGGCCCCGGGAACCCCCTGGGCTGGCCATTCCATCTCCCACCTGCTGTCTGTCCCTGCTGTCACTGTCCTAGAGGGTCCGCTGGGGTGGGGCGTTGCCCGGGCCTCCGGGAGTCGGGGCCCTCTGACGGAGGGCATCCCCTTGTACACCACATTTGACCAAAGCCCCATTTCTAAGCAGCGTCCCCAGCTGTGACGTTGTCTGCTTCGAACCATCAGACGTGGGACTGAGTGACTGGGTTCAAACCCAGTGCACCTCCATAGTGGGAGTGCCTGTCACATCCCAGGGCATGCTGTGCCTCAGAGCCGGGGGTCCCTCACTCGGAGATGGGGTCCCTCACCAGAGCCAGGGGTCCCTCACTTGGAGCCAGAGGTCCCTCTCTCAGAGCTGGGGTCTGTCATTCAGAGCCAGGGGTCCCTCACTCAGAGCTAGGGGTCCCTCACTTGGACCGGGGGTCCCTCTCTCAGAGCTGGGGTCCCTCATTCAGAGCTGGGGGTCCCTCACTTGGAGCCAGCTACTCTACTCCCAAGCAGGCTCCATGGGTGTCCCCCTGGGGAGATCCACTTCTACCCGGCAGCCCCAGCCCTGGCCCCGGGAACCTCCCCCGACGCTCACCCGGGCCTCCCTGTCCAGGAGGCCAGAGTGTCAGAGCAGGGACCAAAGACCTCACAAAAGATGAGCCTTTGCAGTCCGAGATCCTTTCTCAAATTTTTGCAGAAGAACTTCTACATTTTGGATAATGTCAGTTTCTTCCAAATGACTGATATCATCAACAGCACAGTTATATTAGGAGAAGGCACCCGGGATCACAAGATGTTGAAGTTGCAGTGAGCACACCTGTGTCTTCCCAGGGCAGCAGGTGTGGCGACACGGAGCGCCGGTGACCAACTGCTTCTTTGCACATGTCCTTTTTCTGCCATTTAAAAAACTGTCAGAATACACAGACCAAGCACTGAGAAGAGATCGGGGCACTACATGCATTCACATTGACTGGCTCGCTTTCCTCGGCACCGTGTCCTCGGGGGCCGCTGTGCTGCCGCACCTGTCGTGGGTCACTAAGACTCCATGAGATGCCTAGGCCACCGCTGCCCTCCAGTCATCCGTCCGTGGACCCTGGGTCACCTCCACGCGGCAGCTGTCGGGAATCATTCCGCTACAAACACGGATGTGCAGATATCTGTTCGAGACCCCTTTCCGTTTTGGGGGTCTGTACCCAGAAGTGGAATTTACGGATCAAATTGTGATTCCGTTTTCAGTGTCGTGAGGACCCGCCCTACCGTTTTCCACAGCGGCTGCACCATTTTACGTTCCCACCCACAACGCGCAGGGGCCCCATTTCCCCGCGTGCTCCGTGCCCTGTGTTCCTGACCGTTGCCGACTTCCTGAGTGCGCGGTGGGGCCTCGTGGTTCTCACGTGCAGCTCCCCGACGATGAGTGATACTGAGTATCTTTTCATGTCTTTTTTGGCCATTTGTATTTCTTTGGAGAAATGTCTGTTCCAAGTCTTTTTCCCATTTCTGAACGTTTTTTGTGGTGGTGGTGACTTTCAGGGGTTCTCTTCATGTTCTGAATGTTAATCCCTTGTCAGGTCTAATCCGCTCAGCTCAGCTCAGAGGGGAGCCACGGGAGCCACGGGAGCCACGGGAGCCAGGGGCCAGGGCGCCTCACAGAGTGAGGTCGGGAAGAGCAGCAGCCGCCCCAGCAGCATCAGCACTCGGGACACGGGGGCGTAGAGCTCCCGGGGGGTGGGCAGCTGTGCTCTGCAGGTGCTCAGCGCACCCGGCCCCACTCCTGCTGGGTGCCAGCCCCAGCCAGCCCCCGTTGTGACACCCACAAGCGTTTCTGGATGGTGCCCAGGTGCCCAGAACAGGCTGCAGCCCCCGAGCCCACAGCCTGAGGGCCCTCATGGAGGCAGCCAGGGCAGGGGGCTGAGTCGGCGGCCGCCCCTTACAGGATGGCCTGGGCCTTCCCTTAGCTCCCACAGGAGTTTCAGCGGCTGGCCCTGGCAGCTTACGAGGGGTGGGGTCCACCGCTCCCCCAGCACAGCCACGGGGCACCAGCCCTGCCCGGAAGTCGGACATTCAAAGCCTTAAGTTTGGGGGTAACAATCATTCCCTAGTTCTATAAAGCTGAATGTTGCACTTTGAGTTCGCTCAGAACAACGGAGACCCGTCCACACCAGACTGCTTCCCCAGGGCCCGGACTCGGCTCAGCAGGGACCCCGAGCCCAGCGTGACTGTGTGCGTGAGGCTGGCTGTGCCTGGGCCCCTGCGGCCCTCCCGCGGGGCCAGCCGCCAAGGCTCCTCCCAGCCGGGGAGACCCAGTCCTGTCCCGCCTTCCTCTCCATGTTTTATGGAAACTCCGGGGTCCTGCGGCTGAAAGTGTATTCTGTGTCTCAACAGCCCAGGGGCTTTTGGACTTAGCACACTTGAAGTCAGGCCTGACGATGCAGACACACATCGCGGCTCGGAAACCACACGGGAGCCCCGTGGGGAAGGCAGCCGCGCGTCGCCGGGGTGGCCAGACTGAAATTTACAGCAGTGACCTGGGCCTCGTCAGGCCCGGTGACAGGGTGCCGAGTGAGCCGCCGCTTACTCACCCGTCTGCTTGGCCAGATCGGGTGGACCACGAAATGCAGAAAAGGTCAGACGGTGGGAGTCTGTCTAGACGTTCTATTTTGGATTCTACCCTTGGAGTGTCTCTGCAGCAGCCTTGCGAACACTGACGCCGAAGGAGTACTATAGGAAGCATCATTCCCTTCTCCACTCGGGCGGGCGCACCGACTCCGACACGCCCACGGGCTGTGTTCAGGCCGCAGGGAGACCCCTCGGGAGGCCCCTGGCCTCTGCGGGCCTCTTCCGGCCGCGCCCGGCTCCTGGGAAGGATGCATGCTGGGAGGAGGCCAGGCCTGGGAGCGGCTGTCCGGGCTCCGAGGCAAACACGCCAAGACGGGGCCACACAGGCAGGCCGGCTGCCCGCTGCCCCCGTCCCAGCAGCTCTCGTGGGCTTGCAGCAGCTGAGGAGGGGACATCCCCAGCGCCTGTCCCGTCTGGAACTGAAGGAGACACGGGGCGGAGGGAATCGGCGACGAGAGCAGAAAGCGTGGGGCCTCGGCACCCTCTCTGCCCGGCCGAAGCCTGGACCAGCGGCACGGAGCCCCAGGGAACAGCACACCCTCTGCAGACGGTTCTGGGTGCCCAGACTGGGGGGCTACCGACACTGAGTGGGTGGAGGCCAGGGTGCCCCCCACCCCCCGGGCACCCCCACAGCAGTCACCTGGGCCACAGGCCAGTAGTGCCACGGTGGGAGGCCGAGCTCAAGAACCAGGCCAGGTGATAAAGGAGAAAAACCACATGCCCTCACCACGATCCTGGAACTGGTCTCGTTTCTGGCGTGTTCGCGGCGGCTTTCAGGGCTGCACTCCCTTCCCTTGAAGCTGCTTGGACACTGTTGGCAGCGGCTGCTCCGACTCCCTCCAAATGCAGCGGCACGGAGGCCCGGCAGCACCTCCCAGCCTGGAGCTCGCAGAGCAGGCCTCCGCTGCCCCAGTAGAAGCGGGACCTAAGCAGGCCCTCCTGGCACACGTGCTGTGGCCGCTCAGGGAGGCAGGCTGCACGGATGCCATCTGGAAGCACCAGAAAACGTGGGCGGGGCTGAGGTTGACCCTCTCCAGGCCCCTCCAGGCAGAGAGCGCAGGGTCCCTCCTCGCCTCTCGGACGCCAATCTGTGAAGGCTACAGTGGCTCCAGGAGGTCCGTCCTCTGGAGGCGCCCTGGCCCCATCTCTCTGTGGCCCCGAGAGACAGGGTTGCCGCCTTCTTCGAGGTCGCTCTTAAGACCCCCCTGGGATGTAAGCACATGAGAGGCCTTTGGACACCAAGGGGACACTTGGCCTCACGGCACGGCGACCGCTGGCCTCACGATGGACCCGGGCCGGCAGCCGATGTTGCAGCCCGAGGAGCTGAGCTGGCACGTGCTCCCTCACCCCTCTGACTCCAACGTCGGGGCCCCGGGAGCCTGGAACTCGAGCTCACGTGGTTTCTGAGCACCTGCTGAAGGTGAGATCCCCCCAAGTCCGTGTGCCGTTCTGACTTCCCAGGGCTGCTGGGCCCGAGCACACGGTGCAGGCTCGGCGCCAGGGAAGGAACACATATGAGTCCGGGCCCTGCAAAGGGAGTCTGGGTTTGAACATCCACAGTCTGGGGGCATGGGTAAGGGAGCGAGGACGTGGGCCGGGGGAAGGAAAGGCAGTTCACCAAGCGGGGTACCGGTGTGGGAAGTGGGCTGGAGCCGGAGCGGAGCCCTGGGAGGCAACGCAAGCACAGTCCCCACGGCAGAGCTGGGGCAGGGGCCGGGGGTGTCCACCATCCCTGTCTCCGGCAGTGCCGTTCGGCCTGCGGTGGGCGGCCCCGCCGGTGTCCCTGTTCCTCTGTCCCTGGAGCCCATGCCGGCCCCTCTTGCGCCCCCGGGGCCCTGCCGCCTGCACATCTGGCCACAGCCTGCACTGTTTGCAGGGCTTGTGGGAGCCGTGGGTCCACACCGGCAGGAAGCATTCCCGGGCCTGCGGCAAGAGGACAGAGGAAGGGCCCAGGGCTGCAGGAGGCTGGGGGACGAGGGCCGCGGACCCCGCCGCTCAGGAATGGTCCTGTCTCTGCGGGCTTCTGGCGTGCCCATCCCGCCCCAGCGGCACCCGTGGCCCCCGGCACCACGGCGATGCGCGACGCCAGCCCCGTCCCTAAGCCCCTGCCGGATGATCCTGTCCCCTCGCTGGCTTCCCAAAGCGCTGGACGCCAAAACCTCTTCAGGAAGAGGGGAACACGGGCTTTTGTTCCCACAAGCTTCCGGCCCCACCTGCGGACGGGGTCCTTGCCCTGGGCCCTTGCCCTGGGCCCTCCTGCTGTGCGTGAGGGCGTCCGAGGGGTGAGGGCTCAGGGCGTGTGGAGCTCCGGAGATGCGCCCGTGCCGTGTTTCCCGTCCCGCAGCATCACCGGGTCTCCACCTGAGCCCGGCAGGTCTTCGTCCCAAACGTTTCATTTCATCAGGGCTTCCGCCCAGGAGCTGGAGTGGCCCGTGGAAGGGGGGTCTGCCCCCCCTCATGAGTGCTCACCTGCCTGCTTGCTGCCCCCCCCGCACCTCACCCTCCCAGGCAGCGAGCTTCCTGCCCTGGGCGAGCCGCCAGCAGCCCGGGAGCCCGCGTCTGCCTGCGGGTGGCTGTGTGGGCCCGGCTGGCTCTGGAAGGGCCCCACTTGGCTGGCGGCCAGGTCCCAGCGGCTGCCCCTCCCTGGCAAGAGCCCTCGGAAGGGCCTGGAACAAAGCGGGCCTCTGGGAGGGGCTGGCCCAGCAACGTGGAGGCCCCAGCGGGCCCAGCACCTGGCAGGAGGGACGAGGACGGGCAGACGTTCAGAGGAGCCCCAAGGCTCGGGGGCGGCTCCGGGGCGGCTCCGTCAAGGCAGATGGGACCCCTGAGGGGCTGCCAGCGGGCCTCTTGCAATGACACACACCCTCCCCGGGGAGCCCCAAGGCCCTCAACTGTCCCCCAGGGGCTCCTCTGCTGGTGCCCCTGGTGCTGCCCCTCTGCTCGCATCCGAGGGGCAGAGGGTCCGCAGCCGGGGCCACTGGGGGGGGCCAGCCCCGTGAACACAGGCCCTCTTGCTTCCTACAGGCCCACACGGCGCCAGGAACGCACCCCGTCCGGGGTCTGTAGGGGACGGGCACAAGCAACCGAGACGCAGTGGGTCTGTCGGGAGAGGAGGCCTGTGCACGCCCCCCACCCACGTGGGGGACCATGTCGTCACGGAACGAATAAGCAGCGACCTCAGGCCTCAGTTTCCTTCCCTGAAGGCAGGAGGTGGGTGAGCCGATGTCTTGCCTGGGGAGAGGCCGCAGCGTGGGGTGGGCTGAGGGCCCAAGAGGGACAGCAACATGCTTGCCGGACTCGCGCAGCCTCCAGAGGGGCCTTAGGACGGCAGCACGCAGCCCAGGCTGGACCCCGGACTCGCTGAAACACTGGCCTCTCCTCATCAGGGTGGGAGCCTGGCCTAGACGCACCCTGCCCGGTCCCAGCAGGCCGCCCCCCGCAGACCCCATGCACCTCTGCAGGCAGAGGGTCGGGCCCACAACTGCCAACCCCCAGCCGTGGCCTCCAGGACGCGGCGCTTCTGCCCACTCTTTGCCCTGCACCTCAGGCTTGGGACGGGCCCCGGGACTCCCTGTGGATCCCTCACACGTGGGGGGTCACCTCCAGACCCTCGACCCACACCCCTGCCACTTCCGCTCACGGGAGCAGAGTGTGTGCTCCTGAACGTACCCCCCTCCCGTCCAGACACAGAAACTTCTCCAGAAGCACGTTCCCAAAGTTAAGGAAATTCATGAGCTGTGTATCCGGCCGCCCAGGGCCCACTCGTGCCTCCCCCAGCTCGACGGGCATGGGCTTTGCCTGACTGTGCCCGGGGCTCGGGGAGGGTCCGTGATCCCCGCCTGCGGAGACCAAGGGAGCCCCGCAGACACGGGACAGCTCGCCAGCCGGACCCTGCGGAACACGGCTTTGGTAGACGGCATGACGCCACCGCCAAGCAGTGTCACAACCTGGCACACACCACGTCACCGGCTGGAGTGATGGCCCGCCGGGCCCTGCCCCAGCACCGCCTCTCACCAGCGGCCCCTCCTGTCCCTGCCTCCTGGTGAGACCCTGGGAGGCCAGCAGCCTGGAGCCACTCAGGTGACTGTCCAGGTGTTCCCAGAACTGCCAGCGTCCCTTGTCACAGATGGGGATACTGTGGCGCTGGGCTGCCTGTGGTAGAGCGGGGATGGTGGGAGGCTTCCTGTGGCCTCCAGCCCACGCTCTGCCCTGGTCCGTGGGGGCCGGCCAGGGAACGGGTGAGAGTGCGCCGCAGAGGTGTGCACGGAGGGCACAGAGGCTCTGGGGGTGGCGGCCCGCGGCTGACACCAGCTGCCCCGCCGTCCGCCGTCCGCAGGTAAACCGAAGGAAAACCGTCAGGAAGCTGGAGCGCCTTCCCGAGACCACACAGAAGCTCCATGTCCAACAGCACTGGGGCCTGGTCACGGGTGCTCCAAAGCCAAAACGGACGGGACGGGACGGGGATGTCCCCCTCCCCCGGGCAGGACCCCCGCGTCCACATCTGCCCTCAGGGCAGGTGGCTCAGAGTCTCCCTGTGTCAGGGCCAAAACACGGGCCACGGCTCCCATCGCTGCTGTCTGGTCGGGGGAGGGGACGAACAACCTGGTGGCTCCGGCCAAGCCTGCCCTGCCCTGCCCCCCACTCCCCTCCTCTTCTCTGCAGGAGGCGGCTGCCAGGGAGCTGAGCTCACCTGCTCTCACCCTGAGGCCACAGTCCCCTGAGGGTCTGGGCAGGGCTGGAGCTGCACAGGGGCCGGCGCAGGCCCGGGGCTGCGGGAAGGTCCCCTGTGAAGCCTGAGGCCAGCAGGCTGGACGAACATCCCAGCGGCCACGCCCCCCACCACGGTGACTTCCCGGAGGCCTCCTAGCATGCTGGTCCCAGGGAGGCCGGGAGCCCAGGGGGACTGAGCGGCCTGGGCTGGTGACCCAGGAGGAGGGGCTTCCGGCGCACGTCCTCGCCCCAGCCCTGCTCAGGGCGCTCACCAGACTGCATCCCCGGGCCCCAGCCCCAGCCTCTCCCCCAGAGGGGGCCCCGGCCCTCAGGACCACGGGCTGGGCAGCCAGCTTCCCATCCGAAAACAGGGCCTGGTGCTGACCCTTGCCTCGGTCGGGCCACTGGCCTCAGAGGGGGCTCCAAAGAGCTACCGTGAACGTCACGGTCTAGCTTCTCGCGTGTGGGGTGTGGGGGGAGTGAAGGAAAGTGAGTGGCTTCCTTTGTCGACTTCCTCTCCCGAGAGCCCACTCTGGCCTGTGCCCAGGGGAGAGCAGGGACGGCCCACGATCCACAGACGGGGCACGTGTCTGTGGTTTGGGCAACACGGCGATGGCCTGGGAGCGGGGTGCACCGCAGACACCGTCTGCCCCTCGACAGACAGGGAAACCGGGCTTCGGGCGCAAAGCGAACTCCAGTGCTGCGACGGCAGGGGTGGGGCGGGACGGGAGCGTGGCTGGGAGACGGGGGCAGCCTCACCCTGCGGGGGACCCTCTGCAGCAGCCTTGACGCCCCCTCACCCTGCGGGGGACCCTCTGCAGCAGCCTTGACGCCCCCTCCCGCCTCCGGGGAGGCCAGAGGCCTGGGAGGCTTTGGGTCCGTGCGTTTCCAACCGCTGCGGAGTCACGGAGGGGAGGGCCAGACAGCCGCGGAGAGCCGGGCCCTCCTGGAGGTTCCCGCTGACACACCGGCCCGGAGAAGCCCGTCGGGTGTCAGGCTGGAGAGTCGCAGTCATTTCTGTAACTGGCCAGGAAAGTTGCCCCTCATGAAGGCAACGTTCTGTTTGAAATGGGCTTTATTCCATAACGTTTCCTTAATGCAATTATAGTTCAGTAAATGCGGCTGAGGTCATGGGTGACACTTCATTCCGTTCTCTAAGCCGTCTCCCCCAGAGATCAGCAGCGTGCGTAATGTTTTCATTATCGGAGTCACGATAATCTCTTAATCTTGCCCTGAACACCCAGCAACACGTAGGCATTCCTCATGTCAAAGTCAGGTCTGTGCAATGGCTTTAGGAAAGTCAGATGCCGGAAGGTAGCGCGTCCGTGTAGGATTCGTGGGGTGAGCTGAGTGTCTCTGTGTGATTCAACATGTAATTACCCCCAGGAGCAGCCTCACAACGTCGGACAGCTCCCCTCAAGACGGGCCCTTCAGAGCCCCCCGACATGCCTGCCCAGGACAGTCCGCGTGTCCAGGGACGGTCCGCGTGTCCGGGGATGGTCTGTGTGTCCGGGTAGAGTCTGCATGTCCAGGGGAAGGTCTCCGTGTCTGGGGACGGTCTGCATGTCTGGGCATGATCTGTGTGTCCAGGACCCTCTTCCTTAGGGAGCCTTAGTTCTGGGCTTGCCCTGACCCTGCGGGAAGCCCACTGGGCCAGCCCAGGGCCACCTCAGAGAATGGGAAGGGGGTCCCCTGGGGCACATCCAGGAATAACTCCCCATGCCTTTGCTTAAAACAAGAGCATTAAGTGAGTTGATGTTTTTTAAATGCAGATAAAACAATAATCCAAGCTCAGTATATCTCCCGACCTCTAATGTGATCTGGTCGTTGTCCTCTCCAGCCGAAGGTAGAAACGGTCAGAGTGACTCCGTGCACGCCACAGCTGAGGGCTGCTGGCGGGGCCAGAGGTGCTGTCCCGGGGGAGCGGTTTCCCCAAAGACCCCCTGGAGACCCCTTCCTGGGGGGAGGCCCCTTCCAGGAGCTGGGCAGCTGCTGGGACCGGGCATCCGGCCGGGTGGACGGGCGCCCCCCGAGGTGGAGGAGGGCCCTGGGTCCGAGGGAGACGGGGCCTCCCGAGGACGCACCTGCCCGGAGCAGACTGCCCCCTGCTCCTTCCACGGGTGAGGCTCCGACGCGTCCTCTCTGCTGGGAAGCACAGGGACCCGGATGCCGTGGCCGCCCCCACGCCCCCCAGAGTTACCAGACACTCACTCTTTGCCAGTATTTTCTTTACCATCAGCAACTGGACGCCTGGAGGCAGAGCTGGCCTGGCTGGCGCTGCGGCGCCCTGCCCCACACACGTCCTCGCCCTGCCCCTGCAGAGCTGCTGGGCCCCGGTGCCCGTGGGGCCTTCTCAGAGCTGGGTTCTCAGTGCATCAAGGAGAACACCGGGGCCTGTGGCGGGGGACCCCCGGGATGGTCGTGCGGACATCTCTTCACAGACGTGCAGACAGGACGGTCGGTGTCCATACACGTGGACGCACTGAATACTCAGGCCGGAGTCGAACGGGTTCCTCCGAGCTGAGGCCGTGACGCTGGCCACGGTGCTCCGGGATGCAGCGTGTCGAGGCTGGACCCCCGGTCAGACAGCCCGGCTTCTCTCGTCTCTGAACCCGCTGCTCGGGGCCCACCCTGCCAGGCCTCCCATGGGGTCCCGCCCCAGGCGGCACAGGGTGCTCGGGAAGCGACACTGCCTCCCGCCCAGCCCCAGCATCCTGACCACAGTCATGCCCGGCCGCACCCCAGAGGAAGCCTGCAGGAGCCCTGTCCCCGCCCGCAGACCCTGCCAGGGTGACGGGCCTTCCTGGGGCTCCCAGGGCTGGGCGTGTGGGCTGGGGGACCCCACCCTGACACCATTCTTTAAACAGGGTCTCAGCCAAAGATGGCAGCACAAGGTAGGCTGGTCCTCGTTCTCTGGAACACCCAGGATGGTGACCGACCAGCCAGGGTCCCCAGGACTCAGAGCCCCATGTCCCAGGCAGCCCCGGTGGTGGACACCCCAGACGGCTGGCCACCTGCTCGTCAGACCCCTGAGTGCCCCAGCCTGGGAGGTGCTGCCATGGCCTCCTGGCACCCCAGAGAGCCGAGGGCAAGAAGGGAACGTCCCCACTGGGACAGGGACGCCTGGCGAGGTCCGGACGTCCTCTTCCCTGGTGTGGGAGCGTCCCTGACTGTCCTAAGGAAGCCCCACAGTGGAAATTCCTTCTCTCTGGATTCCAGCCCTCAGAGGTCAAGGTGTTTCCGTGCTGGGCTGCCCAGAGGACCCTTCCAGTCCCTTCCAGGCTCTGGTGCTGCCGGCAGCCCCGGCTTTGACCACGGGGCCCCTTTTCTGTCTCCATCATCTTGTGGCCTCTCTGTGTGGGTCTGTGGCATCCATCCTCCCAGGAGGGTTCCAGTCCTGTCCTCTGGGCCCGCTCTAACCCAGGATGACGTCCTCTAAGCTCATTACACCTGCAGAGACAGAGGTTCCCGGTGGACATGAGTCGGGGCCACTGCCCAGCACAGCGCGCCGTGTGTCTGCAGCGTGTGCCCCCGCCCCGCAGGCCAGTCTCTCTCTGGGGTCTGAGGACCACTTGATCAACTGTGGGGTTCGTCCAGGCACTGTCTGCAGAAAGGCCACTCTGAACCCCAAACCCTGAGCAGCAAATGTCCCGAGACGTCCCATCCATGGCCTCCGGGAACGTGGGCTGACCACAGGCTGCAGGGCATGGCTGCCGCTAGAGCAACCCCCAGTGCCCTGGGTACCATGCAGGGTCTGCTCCCTGCTCGGCACACTGAGGGGCCCCACGGCCTCTTGCACAGATCTCACCCGGGACAGCAGGTAGCGGGTGCCGAGCGGCATTCCGGAGCTTGTATCCTCTGTGTCCAGGGAGCCCCGACCCGACCCGCCGCCCCAGAGATCAGAAAGCTGCACGCGGGCCGTCTGGCAGACGGTGTGGAGGACGCAGCGGCCAGTGCTCTGTGATCCAGCCATGAGTGCCCTTCGGTGAGGAATGTCACCGCCTCTGAGGTAGTGACCTAAAGAGCCCTGTTTGGCCCCCGCCCCGCCACCACCGCTGGCTTCTCTTCTGCAGGCTCGTGCTGATGCGAGACCCATGGCGGGCAGCAGGTGGGCTCTTGGGCTCCGGTGGGGACAGCAAGATGAGGTGACAATGAGATGGCAGTGAGGCCGTGCTCCCAGCCAGTTGCAGCCCTAACCTACTGGTCGACGTCAGCTAATCCCCTCCCGAGGTCTAGGGCACGGTCTTTCGGCCCTCAGTCTCCAAAACCCACCTTACCTCTGCACGGCTGGGCCCCGAGGGCTTGGACACCACGTCCTGCAAGGTCCCAGCCATCCAGGGCGCTCAGAGAGGGCCACGGAGCCCCTTCCCCCAGCTCAGGGCCAGCCCACTCCCCCCAGCCCTGCTCCAGGCCCCCTCCCTCCCGGAGCACCAGCCTTGGGGGTGCCAGGAGGGCTGCAGGCTGTCTGCGGGCAGGACGGAGCTGACCCCTGGGGCTCTGCAGACGTCCCTCTCGGTCCCCACCCCTGGGTGCCCAGGGACGGCTGTCACCTGGCAGAGATCCGAGGCGAGAGCAGGCGCATCCCCTCCCAGGGGCTGCTGGTCAGTCCATCCCGTTTGCCGCAGATCCGCAGGGGACCTCCCGGCACCACACGCTCTATCCACTCCGGCCCCGCAGGAACGCCCCCGTCACCCCAGGTCAGGGCCTGAGGTAGGAAAGCTGGTACTTAGACCAAGCGCCCCTCCTTGGAAGGCAGACCCTCCCCACGACCCCGCCTCGCCTGCACCATTAGGGTTGGCGATCGGGGCGGCTCCTGGAGGCCGCTGCCGGAGGGCCCCAAAAGTCACAGGACACGAGGGTGGGAATAATTCTCTTTCCTGCTCTAACCAAAGGAAGAGATTTTATTCTCTCTGGTTTACCTCTGTGATTTAAATTTAGTTCTAAAACTGTTAGACGCACTTTTTATTTTACATAAAGCTCACAGGAATAGTACAGAGAGTTCCCACAGTCCCCCATCCGGGATGGCCGCCGCTGGCGCCTCGCGCCACGACGGGAACAGCCCCATAGACACCAAGCAGCAGGACGCAGGACGAAACGGGACCCGCACGCCGCCACCAACGACCCCCGACACGTGACTCACGTTTCCTCCGCAGGCCTGATGTTCTCCTTCTGTCCAGGGCCCCGTCCGGGCAGGGTGGCACCTCACGGGGCTGCGGGCATGGGGCTGGGGTCCTGAGGGGTCTCTGCACGGAGCCGCCCCGGGAGCGGGGGTGCGTGCTCCCTTCTGGGGGGCGGAGAACCCCCTGAATGATTTCCAGGTCTTCTACAGACAGTTCTCTCCCGACTCACTTCTCACGCAAACACTGAGCCACGCAGAAAGTCATTTTTGGACTTTGTTAGAGACCGTCTGGCGTCTTCCCCCCAGGAAACATAGGCAGCCCCCCCCACTGGCTTTGTGCTGACTGGAGCCCCTTCCCTCCCCAGCAGCACTTTCTCCCCCATCTGCTCCCCATACGCCCTGGGGCGCTGTGCCCCCTGAGCCCACCCTCCTGGGCGCCCGTTGCACCCCACCCAGCATCCCCCTAACTCCAGTCCGTGCAGGCATGTGAGAATAGAGAGCCCACAGCGGGTGCTCGATGACGGTCGGGGGAAGCTTGCACCCACCAGGTCGGACCACGCCGGTCACCTCCAGCTCCCCACACTGTGTCAAGACCAGTGAGGGGCCAAGGGCACCCACTGACCAGCCAAGGTGGTCCTCGCGGTGTGCTGGGCGGCATCCCAAGGCAGAGCCTCCAGATCACGGACGAAGGACATCGTTCCCGGGCCAGTGGCACTCAAACACCATTACACGGGGCTCGGCGTGGGGTACGCAGCCTGCCCTTGGCCACAGCAGTCACCGCGCTGCCCTCAGTGTCCCCACCTGAGGAATGGGCTTCCTCAGCTCTCGGCTGCCCCAAGCTCTGCGTGAGACCGACGTCACTCAGCGTGTGCAGAGTGTCCCTGCGCAGCCGTCTGTGCTGGGGGCTGTGCCTTTCTCAGATCCCAGGGAGTAGGGCCACAGACGGGCTGGGAGTGGAGTCCCCCGAGGTGGCGAGACAGACCCCAAGGAGGACCCGGGTCTCCAGCAGATGCAAGTCAGATCCCAGCCGATCGGAGGCCCCACGGGACAGGCGGGCAGGAAGAGGAGATGGCGGGGCCATGTGCACGCCGCCAGGAGGTGGGGGCCCTCTGCTCCGTCCCCTCCTGGACCCCAGCTCTCCCCAGCAGCCCCATGAGGACTGGCCTCTGCCTGGGGCTGGTCGCAGAGCGCCCACGTGCCCAGGGCCAGCCCCACGCCTCCAGCATCCCCTGTCCCACAGGAGAGTCCCAGGCGCAGCAAAGGCTCTCCTCTCGGGAACGGCCTGCAGGGTCCGCCCCACTGCAGACAGGCAGAGCCTCGGGCGCCTGGGCCGCCTGGAGGTTTGGGCTCCAGCTGCAGCTCCCACGGTGGTGCTGAGAGGAACCTCAGGCCCCCGGGGTCTCGTGACCGAGGTCCCTTCTCTGGGGTCTCCACACGGGGTGTGTGTCCCTGCAGGGCAAATCCTGGAGGGGGACGCCCACCTAGGGGTGCCTGCGGACTTACACTTCAGGACCTCAGGCCCGGGGGAGCGTGAGAAGTTCACGTGGGCTTGGTGTCCAGGAGCGGCGGTGTGAGAGGGAGCGAGAACCCTAATCTAATATTCCCTCTGCCCGCGAGGGCTGCACGCTAAGGGCCGCTTTCTCTTAATCAACTCAGGCCCTGAGTCCTTTCAGCCACGCAACTTTAAAAGAAACATGTGTCTTTCCGAATTAGCTTTGGATCTAAGAATAATAAGGCCACGAGAGTCGAATTAATTAACTTACAGTGAGCTCTAGGAACGCATTTGCGGGCTGTTTTATTTGCTGCTAAGGGAATCAACATCTATTAAGCGGACAGGATGCTCCAGGCCCCCCAAGCACGTCTGGACGCCCCCGCTACTTTGCACAGAGCCCGGTCCGTGGGGGAGCTGGGCACGCAGGTGGGAGCTGGGCACGCGGCCCGCAGCCCAGGGGCAGCCGCAGCTCTGGGATCTAGAACCGCCTGTTTTTTGTCCCCCGTGTCTGCCCCCACGTCCGTGACAGAGATCAGGTGCGGAATCTGTCTGAGGTCCACGCCGTGCCTGGAAACGTCCCAGAAAAAACCTCCCCCGAAGGGCGGGATTCTCAGAACGGGGATTGCCCTGGAAGCGCGATGCCCGTGAGACTCAGGCCCAAGGGCTGGGGTGCTCGTCCGCCCGCACAGGTCCTCTGAGGCAGGGGGCGGGGCATCCCGGGCCGCCGGGGCAAGATCTGCCCAGAAGAGTTGGGGGTGGGAGCCCCGTCTGCAGCGTCCCGCCTTGCCCCTCCCGCACCGCAGCCCCGGGCCTGGCTGCCACGCGATTAGGAGCCTCTGTGGCTGTCTGCAGCGTGGGGAGCACGAGCCACCTGTAGAGTCGAAGCCGGGGGGCTCCACCTCCCACTAGCGGGCACGGAGAGCAAACCCTGAACCCGGCTGACAGCCCATCATCGCAGTGTGAGGACAGCGTTTTCCTAAGCCCGTGGGCCTGCCCGAGGGGTCGGGAAGGCTGGGCTGGAGACAGGGGAGGCCATCGTGGGCAGTGGAGCAGGAATGAGGGCCTAGGAGGGTCGAGCAATCCACGGCCCTCTGGGACAGCGGGCGGGCTCCGGATCCAGGGCCCCCAACCCCAGGCGTTCCGCCCAGTGCAGGCAGGAGCACCGCCCCTGCCCTGAGGCTTGCGAGCCCCCAAGGGTGCTGACACAGGGCAGGTGACACGGGAGACGAGCCAGGAAATGGGGCTCGGGGAGGCGAGCCCAGCTGTCGGCACAGGAGGCCGGGGCAGGCGGGCAGCGCAACCCAGACTCTCGGCCAAGGAAGGCCATCAGTCCCATGTTCAAGGATTCACACCCGACACTGGGGAATCACCCCATTCCTGAAACTTGAACCTCCTGCGATTATGTGACGCGTGTGGGGCTGTGTACACCATTGTGGGGATTCCCTGCTGTTCACCACCTGGTGCCCAGAGGAGGAAGGAGCTGACCTGGGGCAGCGGGGACCTCACACTGACCTGGGACGGGGGGACCTCACACTGACCTGGGACGGGGGGACCTCACACTGACCTGGGGCAGTGGGGACCTCACACTGACCTGGGGCAGCGGGGACCTCACACTGACCTGGGGCAGCGGGGACCTCACACTGACCTGGGGCAGCGGGGACCTCACACTGACCTGGGGCAGCGGGGACCTCACACTGACCTGGGACGGGGGACCTCACACTGACCTGGGACGGGGGGGACCTCACACTGACCTGGGACGGGGGACCTCACACTGACCTGGGGCAGCGGGGACCTCACACTGACCTGGGGCAGCGGGGACCTCACACTGACCTGGGACGGGGGGGACCTCACACGGACCTGGGACGGGGGGACCTCACACTGACCTGGGGCAGCGGGGACCTCACACTGACCTGGGGCAGCGGGGACCTCACACTGACCTGGGACGGGGGACCTCACACTGACCTGGGGCAGCGGGGACCTCACACTGACCTGGGACGGGGGACCTCACACTGACCTGGGGCAGCGGGGACCTCACACTGACCTGGGACGGGGGACCTCACACTGACCTGGGGCAGCGGGGACCTCACACTGACCTGGGGCAGCGGGGACCTCACACTGACCTGGGGCAGCGGGGACCTCACACTGACCTGGGGCAGCGGGGACCTCACACTGACCTGGAGCAGCGGGGACCTCACACTGACCTGGGGCAGCGGGGACCTCACACTGACCTGGGGCAGTGGGGACCTCACACTGACCTGGGACGGGGGACCTCACACTGACCTGGGGCAGCGGGGACCTCACACTGACCTGGGGCAGCGGGACCTCACACTGACCTGGGGCAGCGGGGACCTCACACTGACCTGGGGCAGCGGGGACCTCACACTGACCTGGGACAGTGGGGACCTCACACTGACCTGGGATGGGGGGACCTCACACTGACCTGGGGCAGCGGGGACCTCACACTGACCTGGGACGGGGGACCTCACACTGACCTGGGACGGGGGACCTCACACTGACCTGGGGCAGCGGGGACCTCACACTGACCTGGGACAGCGGGGACCTCACACTGACCTGGGATGGGGGGACCTCACACTGACCTGGGGCAGCAGGGACCTCACACTGAAGTGGGGCAGCGGGGACCTCACACTGACCTGGGGCAGCGGGGACCTCACACTGACCTGGGACGGGGGACCTCACACTGACCTGGGACGGGGGGGACCTCACACTGACCTGGGGCAGCGGGGACCTCACACTGACCTGGGGCAGCGGGGACCTCACACTGACCTGGGACGGGGGACCCCATGCTGACCAAGATCCTCGAGTGGCTTCTACTCCTCCACCAAGGTGGTCTCCTTGGTCTCCTCACCTGCGGGATGAGGGCTCTGCACGCGGGGGCAAGGGGCCCTGCTTCCTGTGCGCCAGCAGAGACAGCCCCGCTCCTCCTGGAGCCTGTCAGGGGCCGGGCCCTGCTGGCGGTCGGTCTCTCCCACCTCCACACTCTGCAGCCTCACTGGGTTGAGGTTCACCCCCCCAGAGCTGTCTCCACGTCCCAGGAGCCGGCAGGGTCCAGGGCCCAGGGGCGGAACGCTTCACCCCCGGGTGTCCGGCTCTGCACGTCTGGGCCGACCCGGCCACTCCCTGAGTCTGTGTGGGGGTCACAGGCCTGCAGCCCCTCCCTGCCCTGGGCCGGGGTCTCGGGCCGGCGGGGGCCGCGGGGCAGCAGGAGGCCGGGTTGTCCAGACCTGGGATTCTCTCCTCATCCGGCCGAACGGTGGCTTTTGGGGTTCCCGTGTTCTCCGGCCTGCGGCCTTGGCCCTGATGCCGCTCTGTCGCCCTTGCTCCTTCTGCCACAAGCGCCAGGGCCTCACCCGCTGTGCGGAAAGGGAGCATCTGCTCCCGGAGAGCAGCTAGAAAACCGTCAAGGAAACAGAATCCAGAGTGGCGCGCTCCCGACCCTCTGTTTGGGTCCTGGGCTCCACGGGCAGCGATCTGTCGTCTGTTTCCCAAACTGTCTGGATTGTCAGCCCCTCACCTGGGCCCCCGTCCCCGCCTGCGCCGCGCGGTGTCCCGCGACTCCCCACCGGCAGGCGAGCTGATGGCGCGGGCGGGAGGGCCCAGCAAGCCCCCGGCGGGAAGGAGGATCCGGGAGAGCGGGGATCCGGGAGAGCGGTCCGACACGCCGGGCAGGAAGACGACGCGGGATGCGCCACCGCCAGCGCCAGTCTGTCGCGTGGGTGTGTTTCTTTCCTGCGGCGAGGTGTCTGTCACTCACACGTGCGTGGTGTGCAGATGACGGCATGGACTCGGCCCGCGAGACCCTGACGCGGGCCTTCCGTTTGTCACACGAGGGGCCGAGCGCCGCGGAGGGACGGGGCTCCCGGGCACTTTTGCCAGAGCGCGACCGTGCAAGCTCGGGAGGGCGCAGCGCGCGCGGGACCCTGGCCACCAGTGGCACGTGCATAGCGTGCCCCCCCGCTCCCCACGAGCAGAGGAAGACATGCCTGACCCTGGGGAGGGGATCCCCCGCCATGGGCTTCGTGAAGGCCCAGAGCCCTGAGACAAGGTCACATGTGCCTGACGGCAGGAATGGCCGGTGGGTCCCGGGATCCTCACGGCCGCACAGACGGTCATGCAGCCGCCCACCCGCGGGCTCTCCGCGGCCGCGGGCTCTCCGCGGAGCAGTCCTTGGGCCAAACGGCTCCTCCTACCCACTGTTGGACCTGCGGCCTACCCAAAGCCTCAGGTGAATTTCTCGTGGGGTCGTCTGCTGGGGAGGCAGCCCTCCAGCCATTACACAAACAGGAAACCAGCCCTGAGCCTCCCCAGCTGCTTCCACGAGACGCAGGAGACCTTTAAAGCGGACGGATGTGCAAAACAGGAGAACGCATGAACTGCTCCGTGCCTCAGACCGGGCCCAGCCGCGGGCTGAGGTCTCCGCACCTGTCGGGCTGGCGTCCGGCGCCGGGGCGCGTGGGGCGGTTGAGGGCCCTCGTGCGGGGACCCAGGCTGGGCCGCTGGAGGAGGCAAGGCCGTCACAGGCCAGAGGACACTGGGGCTCTTCTCCCCACACAGCAACGGCCGTGCCCAGTGGGCGCTCGCGGTCATCCCTGTCGTCCACCGGAACACACCGAGAAAGCTGGTGCCCCCGGCGGGGAGCCGGCCTCATGGCAGACCAGATGCTGGGCTTCTCCAGCACCGAGCCGTGCCAGACTTCCACTGTGAGCCCCGAGCCCCTGCGACTCTGCGGCTGGAGCCCCTGGCCCGTGGACGCACGTGGAGCAGGACGGTGTCAGCGAGGCCCGCCCCAGGCACACAGGCCCGCGTCCGCTGTCACCACGGCCACCGCTTCTAACAGGACTTCCCCAGACCTTGCCGCTGAGCCTGATTCAGATGCGCCCTGCGGCTGCCTGCAGGCTAGGACAGTTGCGGGGGTGACGCCCTCACCCCTGCTGGCTGCGGGGTGTTTTATGGATCGTGGGGTTCTTTCCCAGTGTCCTTCCACCGCGCACGTCCACGTGGGTCTCTAACCTGCTCCCAAAGTGTGAAAGCAGGAACCGGGGCAGCAAGACGTCCGCTGCCTCGCATCGGGGGCAAAGCTAGGAGGGCAGGGGAGGGGAGTGAGCAATCACTTGTCTGTCTCTGCGTTCATTCAGTGTTTTCGGAGATGGGGAACGCGGGGCTGGGACAACACAGGACGGAGGGTGAGTGAGGACGGCCCTCCCTGGGCCTCTCAAACCTCTGTCCACCTGCTCTGCCTGGACCAAGGACAGTTTCCGAGGAGGCAGCCCTCCCTGCTGCTCCAGGCACAGAGGTCGCTGCTAATCCCGCTCAGCAGGTGGCTGGAGGGGCCCCTTGACAAGGACGCGCAGCTGTCCACACAGAGCGTCTGTCAGTAGTGTTTCCGAGTGAGCTTCACCTACGCTCCGGAGCTCCGCAGCCACGGAGAAGAGACACTCCTCACGTCCATGCACGTCCTGGGCAGATGGACACGCGGCTCCCTCCAGACCCAGCAGCCAGATCCTGTCTCCAAGATGCACACGCGCAGAGAGCAAGGAGAAGCGTGTTGATGGAGATTCCAGACGCGGAAGCAAGTGGAGCCCCAAGTCCCCCAGGCTTGCGGGTCTCCTGCTCCGGGGGAAGCAGGCACGCCTGAGGGAGGGCAGGAAAGTTCGTCTACAGCACCCAGGGTGGCACTGGAGGTCAGGTGTGCCGCCCACGGGTTCATAACCAGGGAAGGGCCCAGTGGAGCTCAGTGACACCCCACATCGCTGCGGGGGCGACTGTCAGACCAAGTCCAGACCCTAGAGCTCCAGCGCCATGCACAGACCTGCCCTGTATCACCTGCTCATTCCAGCCAGTCCACGGGCCAGCCAGTCCACAGGCAACCAGTCCACGGGCAACAAGTCCACAGGCAACCAGTCCACGGGCCAACAAGTCCAAGGCAACCAGTCCACGGGCCAACAAGTCCACAGGCAACCAGTCCACGGGCCAACAAGTCCAAGGCAACCAGTCCACGGGCCAACAAGTCCACAGGCAACCAGTCCACGGGCCAACAAGTCCACGGAGCAGCCAGTCCACCAAGCCAGAACCAGTCCACCGGCCAGCCTGTCCACGGACCACCAAGCCACAGACCAGAACCAGTCATGGCAATGCCAAGCTGCCCTCGGCCACCAGAAGCATGCTGGTCCACGGTCACCACTTTCCTTTAAACCACGTAATGCCAGGTCACAGAATAGGACCCTTAATAAAGCAAAAAAACACTGACTTTCTTGTAGCTCAACCCTCACATACTGGTCTCATTAACGCTCTGTGTAGCTGCGGGGAGCCCGCGAGCCGAGTGTGCCACCCCTTCCCGGAGGCGGGAGGGCGCTCGAGACACGTCCACAGCCAGTGACGGCCACTCGGACGTGGGTGTCAGGCTGACATTTTCTCAAAAATGAACCAGGTGAGCACTTTGCTTTGAGGCAAACTATGGACAGTATTTCAACTTTCAATCAAAAAATAGAATTTTAGAAAACTTGTACCAGCCACCAGGCTCTTCTCCATTTTCCAGTTTCCTGAGGTCGGGGGTGATGCCAGCCCAGCAGCTAACCTGCCCCAAACGACCAGCACGCGGTGTTCCGAAGCCGTGCCCACAGGGCATCCTTCAAGGCGCAGCACGGTTTGCTGGCCCACGGGCCGACAGGCCCCCATGGCCGCTGGCCTGTAAGAAACCAGCATTTATCATGCTTCACGTGGTATCAAAGGAGGCACACAATTATCTGAAGAGACTAACAAAATGCCCCTCTTTACCAGCTAAATATCTGCCAGAGAGGAGAGTCTAACCACGGAGCGAGACATGAAAGAGAGTGGCAGAAACGAAAAACGAAGCTGTTCTTCTCACTAAAACGTTCTGTGATGTTTCCTGAGGTCGTTACTTCTGCTAACACTTAAGGGGTTTATTGCTACTTTTAAGTGGATCGATCAATCACTATTTTTTGCTTTAATTTCTCAACTTTAATGGCCAATGTGATACGTGTCAGCAGGTGCACACACATGAACTTGGGGTCTTGGGGCCTTTCGTCATTTTTAAAGATGTTCTGAGACCAGGGGCGCCTGGGGGGCTCAGTGGGTTAAAGCCTCTGCCTTCGGCTCAGGTCATGATCTCAGGGTCCTGGGATCGAGCCCCGCATCGGGCTCTCTGCTCAGCAGGGAGCCTGCTTCCCTCTCTCTCTCCGCCTGCCTCTCTGCCTACTTGTGATCTCTGTCTGTCAAATAAATAAATAAAATCTTTAAAAAAAAAAAAATGTTCTGAGACCAAAAAAAACAATTACTGCCAGATATCGTAGCATCAGTAGATGACGTTCCACAAGGCCCTTTCATTAGCAGAGCTACTGTTCAGTCCACTTCCCCCACGTAATGGCTGTAAGTGCCTTCCAGAAAGTGCAATGGGGGCTCTCTCTGTGGGATGGAAGTGCATCCCCTGAGGCCTGCCTGGAGGAGGCACCACTCTGCACTGAATGCCACGCCCCTCTCTGCACTGGAGTCAGGCCCCCCTTCCGCTTCAGGTTGCTCCCACCGCTGGATCTGGGGCTATTCCCTGTCTCCTAAGGTCGTTGGGCTCCCCCACCCCGACCGCGGTCTCCCTGCATCCAGGCCGGTGTCATTTAACAGGAGGTAATCTGATTCAGCAACTCGCTGCTGGGCCTCTGTTCTGCAGTGCCGTCCCAGGGGGCTGCAAATGCGCCATAACCCGCCTCCCTGATCAAAGAGCGGGTCTGGAGCGGTGTGACGGATGGTCGCGGGTCTGGGCCTTCAGGAGCCCCTGAGAGGCTGTGCCTCCCGCACGGGCGCGGCGAGCAGGCGGCCGGGTTTCCGGGCCGGCCGGGCTTCAGGGAGAGGAATGAAGGTGCCAGTGGGTTGAAAGCACTGACGCGCCACCTGCAGCCGGGATGCCAGGCTCTGAGCCGTCGTGGGATGGAACAGAATCCCTTCACGCAGGAGGTCAACTCTGACTCAAGACAGTAGCCGGCGCGACCCGGTGCCTGCACCCGGCACAGCCCGGCGGGTGCCAGGGGAGCACACGCCTGGGGCCCTGGACCAGGAACGCCCTTGCGGCCGGCACGGCCCCCCGCCGACCCGCCGTGCCATCACACGTGCGTCCTCGAGGTGCACACTCAGACCCCACTCAAGAGTCCCAGCGTGGCCTCGGCGCCTGCGGGAATCCACGGGACGCCCCACGAGAGAAACAGACACAAACAACGTGACGCTGCGGTTTGATGACCTATTGGCTGAGTCTGAAGAGGCTTCGTTGCAGGGCCTGATTAGCAGTGCCCCTCGGGGACCGTTTTCAAGGACAGGACAGCAGTGTTGGGAGGAGCGAAGGGTAGCCCAGGGTGGGTGACACACCCAGGCTCAGAGGCATCAGCAAGGGCTGGAAAGCCGGACCGCCTTCCGCTCCCCTGCAGAGTGGCGGGAAGGCCGGGCACCCTCTTTCCCAGCACAGCCGAGTCCCCGCTGGAGGAGGCAAGAGATTCCCGGGTGCGGCATGGGCTCCCCAGCGGCCCTTTGGCTGCACAGGCTGGCAGCTGTCACCCCGTCCGCCGGACAGCTGGACTCAGAGCAGGCCAGGCGGTGGTGGGACAGGCCTGGGAGTTAAGGCAGTGCACAGACCCCGAGGGGGTGAGCAGAGCGGAGTGGGCGTGGCAGGCTGAGTAGAGCTTCACGGCCCATGGTCCCAGTCCTTGGGGACAGGGTGTGTGTCTTCTGGGACTTTTCAACAAGGGCCTGGCCTGGAGTGGGCAGTGACCCTGACCTGGGACCCCCGTCCAATCACACGCACAGGCTTGAGAAGGGCAGAGCTGCCTGAAGATGCCCTCGGTTTCCGGCGTGGTCATGACTGGCCCCCATGGACATGACGCTCGGGGCCCCGGGGCAGAGGAGAGCCCCCGGGGGTGGGGAGGAGGGGGCTGGGTCCCACCCCTGGGGCAGGCGAGACGCACTTCAGGAAGTGAGGGCACGTGTGATCCCAGGGAGACGGAGCTGCAAGAACTGCGTCTCCAGAAAGAGCCAAGACCCAGGGCCCCGACCGGGCAAGGGGACAGCAGAGCCCCCTGCCCTTCGGGGGGACAGGCAAGGGGCAAGGGGGATGCCCACAGGGTGCAAGTGGAAGTCTCTGGGCACCGCCAAGGCCTCCCAGATTCAGGGAGGAGGAGAGAGTCCCCGGGAACAATGGACGCCGACCCCTCAGTGCAGGGGTGAGATTCCTGTGCACCCAGGTTTGTAGAGTCAGAAGCCCGGGAGGAAATGAAAACTGGGGCCCTGCTGGACTCGGCACTGACCTTCCCACGTGACCCTGCATTTTCCACAAGAGCCAGTGGCTCATCCTGACGCGTGGCCTCCTTTCTCTGGTCCGTCCCTGAGCATCACTTGTACGACTTCACCTAACCCTCACCGGTCCCCAGCACCTGCTCTCCGAAAACCCAGACTCTCCTGTCCGAGTCTCCAGGATCTCCGCGGTCGCCTGCACAGCCACACCTGACACCAAGAACGTTCCTGCACAGGCCGATCCTTACATGACTTTGGATCTGGTGGCCCCATGGCAATCTTTCCTCGGAATCGGGGGGATCGTCTGCACTCGTGTGACTCCCTGGGCTAGAATTGCCTGACGGTCCGACCCGTCCCTCCAACTAGCCTGGGGCTTCCCTCCCGATGGAGGAGGTCACCGACTCCTTCCTGGCCTCCAGCTTGCACTGAGGCTGGTCTGTGTGTCCTCCGCAGCCTGACCCACATTAACAAGGTCACGAATCCGAAGTCCATGTTGCTCGAGGCTCATGTGCTCTGGGCGGAGCAGGCTGATCTGGTCCCCAGGAGCACCAACAGACCCCGCCCCCCCCAGGCCTTTGCTCTCTCAGGCCAAGTCTCCACTGATACATGCGGCCACTGGCCACTAGGATGGCCCCGGGGGCTCCCGCCTGCATCCCTAGGGGCTCCGGCCTTCGTCTCAGGGGCTTGTGGGCTCCGTGCCCCCAGCAGCAGGGACCCCGTGTGCTCACCACACTGCAGAGGGGATGTCTTGGGTGCTCTCTGCCGCTCAGCTCTCTGCTGTCCACTCCGTGCTCAGACGTCTCCATGGAGACAGTGTGGGTCACTTCCCTCTCTGTACGCCGTCTTGTGCAGGGGGCAAGGTCATTGTGCAGATGAGCCAGGTGCATGGTCCTGCCGGAGACTGAGCTCTGAGTACCCGGAGCCAGACCGTGGCATACAAGGCTCTGTGCGTCCCAGGGCTCCCGGCTCCAAACGAGCCAGACCCTCTCCCCTGCCCTGGCCAAGGGTCCCAGACCAGCCTCGGGCAGGGAAGATGCGGAGAAAAATGTGGCTTAGAAGTGACAAAGTTGGAGACGTCATCAGGAGAATAAAGACAGAGCAGTTCTGTGTAGAAGGAGCCCCGGCCCAGCTCCGCTAAAGCACACGGCCCACGGAGGCCCTCATCCCGCACGCCCTGTCCGCCGGGCTGGCCGCAGCGATGGTCAGAATCTGAGTCGAGTCCCGGGGACCTGAGAAGGCGGACGAGGCCGCACTCCGCCTCCGTCGGCCCTCCCGGGCTTCCCAGGCGAGGCGGCGGCCGGTGAGGGCCCGGTCCGTGTGAGACCGAGCGATGCCCCTCGTCACCACGCTGTCCTCAAGCAAGAAGTGACAATGCCAACGGCACCAGCGTCTGGTAACAGGAAGGATTGCTTTAAACACGCATACAAGCGTGGACGCGTTTGCACACACACGTGTGCTGCGTCTGCGTGCAGAACGCATGTCCTTTCCATCGACTTCTCACTCACGTCCCCCGCGTCCACGCTGTGGTCGGCGGCCGCCCCGGGGAGACGCCGCGCTGGGTTCCTGTGGCCGCTGCTCGGGCCGCCGGGGCACACCGCGTGCCGCGCCGGCTTTCCGCGGGGCGCTGGGGTCAGCTCGCGAACGCTGGGCTCGGGCCGAGCCGGCAGCCCGGCCGGATGGAAGCGCGGCGGACGCGCGTGTCTTCTCCGTGAGGCGCGTCACCCCCTCCTGCGCTCACGGCCCCGCGGCTCCCCTGCTTGGGGCCGTTTCACACGGTGGCATCGCCAACAAAGACACACACGCAAAGAACGGGGCAACTAAATGACCCCGAGGGCGCGTGGATGCCGCGTCCCATGTGCGCGGGGGCGGGGTCCGCCCTCGGGATGGCGCCGGATTTGCTTGGGTGACTTTTCCTGGGATCCTGATGACGTCAGGTGCTCCGTCTGCCTGTGTTGAAGGCTGATAACACGGAATCGTCACTCGGCATTTACTCCTTTAGAATTCAGAGTTAGGGTACTTCCTCTGTATTTCCAAAATGTTCTGTGTTGAAACGCACTGCTGTGGACATTTGGGTCAACGAGCATTTATTTGTTTGTTTGATTATTTACCAGAGTTTTGATAAGTTTATTTTTGTTAAGATTGTTTTTTTATGTATTAAATCGAGAGCGAGAGAGTGAGCGAGCCCGCGCAGGCCCGAGACCTGAGCCGGGGCAGACGACCGACTTACCCCACTCAGCCGCCCGGGCGCCCCGAAGAGCACTTTTCAAGGAAAGACAAGAGGCCGTAATCCGGGGTCAGGACCCCAGGGCTGGCGCAGACGTGGCTGCACACTCCGCTGAGCAACCAACAGGAAAACGTTCTCCTGGGACCCCCGCGGGGCGAGGCCCCAGTCAATGGTGAGGGCGAGGGTGGGAGGAACAGGCGGCCCCTCATGCCCGTCAGGGAGATAAACCTCCCCGGCGTCGGAGTGCACACGGCCTGACGGCCCCCGGGGCACACCTGGTACCAGCCCCTTCACCTTGTCAGGTGAGGCCCCGGGGCAGAGAAGTGAGGACAGCGACAGTCCCTGAAACCCAGCTACGGTCCCCTGTGCTGGGCATGGTGTCCAGGTGAGTCCCCTGGGGGAAGGGCCATCGTGGCGCCCCTCTGCAGTGGGACTCCAGACGTGGAGAAGGGGGACTCCCGCTACTAGCTTTTCTGGCTTCTGCCTTCGAGCAGCAGGTGTGTAGTTCCAACCTCACCTGTTTCTTCCGAGGGGACCCACGCAGACAGCTGAGCGAGATGAGACCGAGGGTCGGGGCTTGTTGGGTCTGTGCCCTGGGGATCAGGGTGCTCACTCCTCATCCACCAGCCCCTGGTCTCCAAGGGGTCCTGCCACCATGACCCCGGCAACCTGGACCCCAGGACCTGAAAGCAGACAGCCCGACAGGGCAGCAGCCTCAGACCAGCAAGTGGCCTGAAGGGACCTTGCCACAGGGCCAGGGAGGCTCCCTGGCTGGCAGTGACACTGGCCACTGTGGGTCTCCAGGCATGAAGCCCCCATGAGTCTTGGTCTTACCCTCCATGCCTTCCTTGGTGATAAGAAAGTGTCCCCATGGGGAAGGGACAGGGGGGTGGTCAGAGGCCGCCATCACAGGGACACAAACACGGCATGTGGACTGCGGCTTATTCAGCAGCCCGCGGCCTCCTCTGAAGTCTGCCCAGCTGACACCAGTGACTCTGGAGAAAGAGCAAGCAGAGCCCCTGGTGGACGTTCGGGGCAAGCGACTGGCCGCTGCCAAGAGCGTCCCGGCTTCCGTCCTAGGTCTTGGGGTGAAAGACGCTCTGGCAGGAGGGGCGGTGAGCTCGGAGCCGCCGGGACTCACGGGCCCCCGCCGACCCCGTCGGGATTTCCCACCCTGCCCCGGTCAGTCTGCCAGATAATGTACCAGATGCCGAGCTAGGTTTGAAGTTCAGAACAACAACTCATATTTTAGTATAAAATTTGTCCCAAATTATTTATTGCTCAGCACAAGGGGGACAAGGGGAGAGAAGCAGGGAGGTGCCTGTCAGTCTCTGAGCGGGCCCTTGGCAGCGTCCTGGGGGCTCACACAGCCTCCACAGTGCACTCCCCGTGGGACCCAGAGGCCGCCAGCTAGAGAAGACACAGACCAAGGCGATGCGGTGAGGGGCTGGCCACGGCGAACCAGAAACCTCTCAGTCTGGGCGGGTGTGGGGTTGTCTGCACCCAGGCTTCCTCTGTGCCCTCCAAGCTGTGAGCCACCTCGAGGGCAGTAGGAGGACCAGTGACCAGGACACTGAGGGTGAGGAGCTGGGCTGCATGGAGACCCGAGGGACGGTGGGGCTGGGCCAGACAGGGACCCGGTGACCAGGGCCCCGCGAGCAGCACACCTGACTGGCCCCAACTTCGTGGCTATGTGGCTACCAAGTGAGTTCCAGAACCCTGGAGCCGGAGTGACCCAGCGGTGTGGGAAATCCCACACCACTTCCCTTCCACCCGGCCCTCATGTCCCCAGTGCGCTCGGCTCTCTGGAGCACTCTGCAGTGGACTCATGGTGGCGGCAGCCCTGGAGGTGGCCTTAGGGGACACCCGACGGGTGACCATCTGAGTTCTGTGCTCTCCTGTCTCCCTGGTAATGAAACCCACTGGACTCCGGGCCCAGGGCAGGGAAGGGGGCCGGAGTAGGCACAGTCCCACAGTCCCCCTGTCCCCCGCAGCCTCAGCAGTGGAAGGCTTCAAGGAGAGCCCCAGAGCTACAACAATGTCTGAGTCAGGGATCCCCAAAACAGGGTTGGATTTCCCCTGAGATGGGGTCTTCCTCACCCCTCTGTCTTCATGCTCCCTCTTCCAACAGGGCCCTCCCCCTCTGAGTCACGTACTGGCTGCTAAGGCCTGGGGCAGCATGAAACCACTGGGTGGGCCTCCCTGGTCCAGCAGAGACCATCACCTTCCCTGGCTCCCCTCTTGGTGGACAAGGCAGCGTTGGCCTCCATGGTCAAAGCAAGTTACCATGAAGTTTTAGGTCACCAGGGATACAAAGACCCTGAAACCCTTTGGTGAGAAGAGTCAGTGGCACTGGAGTTGGGGTGGCACAGGCTGCCTGCAAAGTTCCACAGAGCGTGGCCCCCTGAGGGCTCTGCGACGGTGCGCCAAAGAAAAGGTAGACGTGTGAATCAGTGGAGGAGAGGATGAGCTCGCCGGGCAGGTTGCAGGGGTCCCGTGATGACCCCTATGGCCGGGGCAGCCACCACCCAACCTAGAGCAGGCGGATTACCTAGTCCCTGCAACCATGTAGAAAGCTTCTTCAGTGAGATTTTGCAGAGCTGCTGGGGAGTTGGAGAAGACTTAGTGATGGGAACTTAGAAACATCAAGGAAACAAAAGAAACAACTAACTCCAGAAAATCAGAAAGCCGCACAAGAGAGCCTGTTGTTAGAGTGCAGCACGGCCACCATCTGAAAATGCAGATGAATACAGAAATTAATTAATGAGATGGTTTATTGATGTTGTAATACAGTTCATGTCAAAAAAAATCTCTGATTCCGGATTTTATGGCCATCCTATAGATCACTGACTGAATAATGAGCAAAACTTACACAATATTGCAAATATCAAATGCTGACATGAACAACAAGAGTGCAGTGGCCACGTGGGGGGTACGAGGAGCAGGCAGATTGGACAACAAAGCCCTCGTCTAACCCAGCAGGGCGACGACAGTGCAGTGAGAAAATTCCAGCAGGGACGGCAGAGCAGGTGCTCGTACTGCCTAGAAATACAGATTGAAACACTGGATGAAATCACTAAAATTGAAAAGCTGTTCCTCTAGGGGGGTTGTGGGAGGTGGGCTGGGGACTCCTGACTTTCTTAATAAACACTATGGGTTCTATTTCACTTCTTGTATTATTTTGATTAAAATGTAAAATAATTGTTAAAAAACAAATCCTACAGAGGTGCCCTGCTGGCTCAGTCGGCAGAGCATGAAACTCTCGATCTCAGGGCTATGACTTTGAGCCCCATGTTGGGTGTAAAGCTTATTAAAAAAAAAAAGTAAAAATAGATAAGCAAATAAATAACAAAACCTACAGATCTGACCATATCAGTCTCCTGAGAAAACATGCCAGCTCTCCATCGAGAGGGACTCTTTCGAGCGCCCAGGGCCACCTCTCCCAACACTCCATTACCTTTGCCGAGTCCTACGGCTGGATTAGCGTGTTTCCTCGGCGGGCCAAGAAAGGCACCCGGCGCATGCTGCTGTCACGGCACTGTGGTGATATTTGTTAAAAGCCCACATGCGAGAAGGAATGAATGCTTGGACGAAGTGGGGATCATTGGCAAAGTAATAAGGCCAAGGCTAAAATGGTAGTTTTAGAGATGAGTTCGAAAAGTACACAGCTCATTGCATCAAATGTGGGTGGCGGAGCAGTGGGCGCGGGAGTTCGGTAGGTCTTGCGGAGGGAGGCTGCCCTCCCAGACGGATCAGAACAAGCCCTCCACTGCTGACGGCCGCCGACAAAAGCGAGTCTTACTCACCATGCTCTTCTCCCTCCTTTTGGGACAAAGTCTCGGCGGGGACATTACAACGGGGACCTCAGGGACCAACGGGACCTCCGTACTGTAGGTGTAGATTCTGCCTGGGAGCAAAGGTCGCCAGCTGACCTCCAGAGCCCCTGGTGGAGTTCAGGGCCCCGGTCCTGTCCCCCATCCTCCTGCCACCCACAGGGGTCAGGTGTGCTCTTTAAGAGTGGCCTGGCTTGGGAGAGTGGTTAGAAGGGCGCCATGTCACCGAGGTTGGGGGGCATAGAGGGCAAAATCTGCAATCCGCTCTGTGCCCCTGTGGCCTGCGTGATGGAGACATGACGGTGGCATCGAAGACGGTCGGTACTGGGTCTGTGTAATGTGGAAAATCTTATTTGGACGATGCAGTCAGCAGGACAGAGACCGGTGCTCTCTGCTGCAGCCGCCAGCAAGATTTCCTGACGACATTGCAGCTGACAAGACGGGTCTGGAGGACGAGTCCTCTGGTGATATGCAGGACATTTTTCCACAACCCCAGAAAATAATTTAAGTTGAATTTTGTAGATGCAATTTCATCTGGCGGTAGAATATAGTGCCGATGAGGAGTCCCAAACCAACGCGCCGTTTGTACTGAAAGACCAGGCGAGAGTCACAAAGGCCATGAGGTGGCCCACTATCGGCGTGACAGTCGCCCGTGGTGGTCCTGACCTGACCGCAGCTTTCAGGAGATAAAGGCCCAGGTAGTGACGCTGTTACTTGAACTTGGTTCTCATCGCTTGGTGAGACTCAACTGGAGGCAGTCTCATACCCCGAAAGCTAAGTGAATAGTACAAGAGTGAGAGAATTTCATTGCGAGAGGATTTTTTTTACTCAAACGCGCACCCCTCCTTCCGAGAGATTCTCTAGGAACAAGATTCTGTAGGAACAAGACTTAATCTACAAAATTCTCTTTCTAATCTGCTTTTCGAAGACACCTACCTCTACCATCTCAATTAAGGAACGTTGTCATTTATTTTAAGCGAAAGTCGGTAACCACAATTTTCATTGAAATATGTTTGATTTCATGGATTCCTGTCCTGGTGTTTATAGGCCAAGAGACGACACGCTGCGATCTGAAAGCACCAGAGAGAAGACGAGCCAAACAGTCTTCTGGGGCCCCAGCGGCCTGCATGGGGCAGGCGGCTTCCTCGGCCGGCGACTGCGCGGGGCGCGCTCACAGCGGCCGCCTCCCGGCTCCGGGGGCCGAGAGCGGCCTTTGCTGCTCCTTCCGTTCAAGCGCCGTTTGGCCTTCCAGTGACGCCCTTTCACAGTAATTTACGGGACATGGCCTGCGCCAGCCCTCACATCTGGCGGCCGGCAAAGGGGACAGCTGGGCTGACCCGGGTCTGGGCGAGGAGGGGCGTGACCAGGAGGGAGGGCCCAGCGGGAGCGCAGGGGGGCTCCTCGGAGGGTCGGGGTCCTCGGCGGGGCGGCCACAGGCCACCGCTACGCAGAGGAGTGTGGGAGCCGCCGGCAGCCCCAACGGCCAGTGGTCAGGGAGCCCCACGCGCCTTGTCAGCAAAGGGAGAGGAAGTGAGGTGGTTTCCGGCCCCAGGGGTCCTCCTGGCAGACTGCGCACGGTCACAGCTCAGGGCTCTGGGCCCGGCTGTCCCACAGGGCATGGCACGGGTCTGCTCTTTAGGACTCCGGAGAGCCCGCCTGGTGCCCCGAGAAGGGGCAGCGGTGGGATCGCGGGGGAAGGCTGGGGGAGCCGCAGGGAGCGCCCGCCCCTCCAGCCGGGGCTTGAATGACAGGTTCAGCGCTGGCGGGTGCCCCCAGCCGAGGAAAGGGTGGGAGCCCGGCGCCGTGCACAGTGGAGGAAGTCCCCGGGACTTAGCTTCCTCATCCGTAAAAGGGGGTGAAGAGGGCTCCCTGAGTTACGACACGCCAAACGGGCACAGCACGTGCTGACCCTCGCCGTCATCCCCGGCAGCAGCGTGCCGTCATTGTGACATCGTCACCATCGCTGTCGTAACGGCATCACGGCACCGTCACCGTCATTCACGTGACATCACTGCCGGCGCCGTGACGTCATCTCCACCGCGACATGGGTGTCACGGCCATCCCCACCACCGTCGTCTCCACTGGCGATGCCCGGCGGGAGGACGGGCAGGGACGGAGGCCACAGGGGCCAGATGCCCCGGCGGCCGGCGGCAGACGGTCTTCCACGGGCGGCCGGCAGTCCGACGGCTGCTGCAGACCCGAGGCCACTCCGCAGCTCCCTGAGGGTGACCTCCCTGGCGTGTGCACGTAGGGGCACAGCGGGGGGTGAGTGTAGAAGCCCAGGGGCAGCTGGGGGCAGAGGTAGGCTGGGAGCAGCCAGGGGAGGTGGGGGGTGGCCTCCAGGGAGGGGGGAGTAGGACGCACAGGTGCAGCCGCTGCCGGCCCGCAGGGGGAGGGGGTGCCGGCCTGCTGGCCTGTCTGCCGGCCACAGGCCCTTCGGGGAGCGGCAGGCTAAGGGGACGGGCGTGCGTGGCCAGGGTCCCCTGCGCGATCCCGCCCCTCCCCCTCTCACCCACGGCCCATCGGGGAGCAGCCTGGAACCTTCCACCCAGTGTTTGCTCCCACCAGACCGGCCAGAGGTGACTCTTCACCTCTGATTCCCCTTGTCAGCCAGCCTGACGGGGGCTCGTGTCCCTGGACATGGTGTGTCCCTGGACATGGTATGTCCGCTGCCCTGTCCTGCTTCACCGAGACGCGGTGGGCTCTCAGCGGCCGCCGGCGTGTTCGGAGCAGGAAAGTGTCCCGACTTACGTATTTGGCTCCGTGGTGACAACCTTCGAACCAGGATGACTTCAGGAATTCGAGAGCATTTCAGGAAGGTTTTCTAAGACACCTTCTGGGAAATAGCCAATGACGCCGTCAGCCAGAGGAAGGGCTTCTCAGCTGGAAACCAGGGCTGGGCTGCTGAGCGGGAAAAGCTGGTCCCCAGGGGCCCTGTGCCGTGGGTCCCATTCACACAGAGTCCAGACTGGGTGGATCGTGCCCGGGAAGGGGCTTGGTGCTCGTGGGGCCTGGTGAACGGAGGGGAGGGGCAGCGGACGGGAAGGCCCTACTGTGACCCGGTGATCTCTGCACAGCCCCTCGAACGTACTGAAAAGCTCTGATGTTCTTCAAGCTCAGACAAAACAAACAACAAATGAATGAAAGAGTAGCTATTGTGAAGAAAGTGTGGAAACTCCACTGGATGCCAGACCCCTGTCCCGACCCTTTATTTTGCAGATGAAGAAGCCCGGGGTTCAGGGTTCAGAGGGTGAGGGCTTGCCCACAGCCCCTGCTGGGTCAGCCACCTCATCCCCCAGGTCCTCATCTGTGGCCGCCTCCTGCGCTCGGCCCTCCCTGGGAGAACCGGCTATGTCCACACACGCTAAGGAAAACACCACCAGTGCTCCCGCTTTGCGTTCCATCCCCCGGCCGGCCAGAGGAGCGGGGGTCAGGGAAGGCCCCCCACCTCGAAGGCACAAGCCCCACCCTGCAGCATCTGGAACCGGTCAGCGTGGGAGGCAGGAAGGAGCTGGGAAGATGACCCTTTGGGCTGCGTGGGCCCGGCATCTCCATGCTCCTGGGAGCCCTTAAAGACGAAGGTTCTGCTCCGTGTGCAGGCCTGGGTTGGGGGACCGGTGCAGCCAGAGGTTCGGTCTGACCCTGAACCCGCCCCCTCCACCTGCTCCTTGTCTCCAGGGGGTGTTGCAGCGTCCTGTGGGGTGAGGTCCCCAAAAATGACACGAATGTTCCCACGGCCGGAGAGAGCTTCAGCCGCTCTGGGTCTGGAGGGCCCTGATGAGACCCGACCAGCAGGGACCCCATCCCCTCCTACCCTCGGTCCAAGCAGGGACTGTGCCCCGGGCTCCGGCTGGGACCCCCTCCCAGACACCACGCAGCGAGGCCCCACCTGACCGGCCTCTGGGACCTGGCGTGGCTGCTGGTCCAGGCCGGGGCGGGGGGTGGGGGGCGGTCTGCCAAGCTTCCCCCCCGCTCCCGACAGCAGCAGAGGCCCCTCCGTGCGTGCGCGTGCGTGTGTGCGTGCGTGTGCACGGCGGGGGCTCTCCTTAAGTCTGGCGCCCTGGCGATCCGGGGCGTTGCCGGCCGCCCCAAGAGCAGAGACGTGGAATCACCCCTCAGCCAAGCCTCGTAGATAACGTGCCGCTCAGGGACACGTCCCCGCTGAACCGGGCCAGGCAGATGCGGGTGGAGAACCGTGTTTCAAACTCCCTGGACGAAATCCCTAACCTGACATGCACCCAAGTCCTTGTGTCACGTAACAGCAATGTCCTTCAAAGCGCTCAAATAGTTTGTATCTCGTCCCAGACGTTTTTACAATAAAAACTACGTACGGGCCAAACCTATGGTGACTTTCCAATACATAGACCCGTCGTCACCTTCTACACAGTTAACGCTGGGTCGTTTCTCACAACGTGTGGTTGTTTGGTTCTGAGGACGGCCCCCCAGGACGACGCTCTGGTAAGAGTTTCAGTCCTCCTGCCCAAAGCTGTTCTCCTTATTGGACCCACATTCGGTTCCGCTGTGGGGGACGCCCACGTCTCTGCCACCCGCCACACGGTGTGCCCAAGGGAGAGGGCCGTGGGGCTGCCCCTTGCGGCAAAGTTCGGGTTACGGCCCGCGTCCCGCTCCTCCTTGTTTGAGAGGAGGCGCCGCGGGGCCCGGAGAGGTCGGGCAAAGCACAGCGCTCAGGGCCCCTTGTAGGACCTGAACGTGGGCTCCCGACGGGGTGCGTCCCGCGGTGCCTTTAAACCTCCGTGTGGCCAGAGCGCGGGAGCACACAGAGGACCCGTCTCGGCGGAGGACCGCAGGGTGACCTTGCCCGCGCTCTGGCCTCAATACCGGAAGCGTTTCTAAGTTTTGTTCAAGGATGGGATTTTCGAGGCGCGGTGACGACCTCCTCCGTCCACCACGGCTCCATGGAGTCTGTGGGCAGGAACCGGGCGACGCTGACGGGTGTGCCCGCCCTGCAGGGGGAGGGGCACGGGGGACAGGGCGCCCGAGTCAGGGTCTCTGGGCGCTGAAGATCAGGGAGACCCTGACAAAAGCCAGCGTCACCGTCTGGGGGCAGCAGAGACACAGCCCGGGATTCCTTAACTGCAGAGACAGAAGCGGGGGGCACCAGCTATGTGGATCCTGACCTGTGGCTGGGGCGTGCGTGAGTGGCAGGGCCGGAGCCTGGGGGGACCAGGTGGCCCCCCTCCCTGAGCCGACGGTCAGGCTCCCCCAGGCCCTGTCATGGTCACGCGCTCCCTGGAGAAGCACGGGTAACCACAGAGAGGATGTGTCCAAGCAAACATGTGCCCCAGAGTCAGAACGCTCACAGCCCCAGCGCCAAGGGGGGTGCCGAGGTTGTGGGGATGGGCTGGGGGGCTGGGGGACCTCCAAGACCGCGAGCGGAAGAGCGCGGATGTCCCTCTCCCTGCGGAGCCTGCGTGTAGCGGGTGGGGTTGGAGGGGGTCCTGGCGGGTCCCGGCCTGGACGTGGGGCCTGGGGGCCTCCTGCCTCCAGCAGACATGTCGGTCCCCCACAGATGCCCCCCTCCCCGGCCCCTCCCTCCGCCCTGCACCCCGCAGTTGGGCGGGGCCCCCACGTAAGCTAACGCTGGTTTCACCACCCCCACCACATCCACCTCCTGCCCCCACCCCTGTCCACCTGGGCAGTAGTCCGAGGTGGGGGGTCGTCAGGGCCAGGAGTGGAAGGTGGTGCTGCTGTCCCGTCAAATCCTTCGGGTAAGGGAACTGTAGGAAATCCTCCATTTATTATTAAAGAAGTCCAAATATAACCCACCATTCACATGGGTGCACCTCTTGGGACCACTGAGTGATGCCCTACTGGGGCTCTGGGGAGAGACCCACCTTGCCAAAGCAGGAGGCAAAATCCATCTAAATCCAAGAGCTAATTAACCAAGCACTGGGAAAGAGAAGGCTTTGGTTTCTGTAATTCTCTAGAATGTTCTACAGTTACCTATATTCAGAAGAGAAAAGGTTTCTTACGCCCTTACCCTGTGTGTTTGTCAGATTTTATTGGCTCTGAGGGTGAGCCCCCTGCCCAAGCCTGACAGTATCAGAATCAGGTGTAAAGAAAGCACCATCATGTCATACACTAAAAAGCGAGGGAATCTCCCCAGATCCTGTGTTCACAGAAGAGGCTGATCATCTGGCTGATACCTGGCATTTGGGAAAGCCACACCTGCCTGTCCTCATGGGTGCTGTCCAGCACAGAACTCTCCCCTGCCTTTTTCACTAGTTCCAGCTGGAGATGTGGCCTAAAGTTGGTCTGCTGGAGCGTCCCTCCAGATCTGACCTCTATCTGATATGGGGACAGAGAGAATCTCACTCTCATGGGCCAGTCGCTGTTAGAAACCCCCTTGTGATGAGATACAACAGGATGAGATAGAACAGAAAGACTTAAAATGATTTGATGTTATCATTGAGCTGCTGGATCAGACCATCCCTGAAGCCTGATCCTCTGGACCTTCAACTACAGGAGCCAACAAATCTCCTGATTATATTATTATATAAGTAAGTATGAATTGACAGCAACCTAAGGATACAGCTGGATTTAAGTCAAAAGTTAGCATTAATTTCATATGGCCTTGAAAATCCTACAAAACGGCACTACATGAGGGATTTACGCCGCGGCGCCTTGTAAAGATTTGCCTGTTCACAGTCTTACATGGACGACTTGCAGCTGGTGCCACTACTTGCTGTGCTTTCAGGACCGTACCCCCGCTGAAGCAAAGCCATGTTACAGACCTCTGTCTACACCCTGAGCTTCTCTATCAAAGAGAATATTTAAAATCACAGCAACATTCTGCTTTTGAGAGCAAACCCATGTCCCAGCTCTGATTCAGGAGACCAACAAGCAGTTCCGTAAACGTTTAATTCATGGACTCGTGAAGGAGGCTTTGAGTCACCGTGTGGGGTCCTCAGGGCAGAGAGGGGCTTCCCTGTGTGAGTGTCCTGTCTGTGACGTCAGCCTGGCTCACCGGCCGGGAACTATTTCTGGAGGAAGCAGGAACAGCAATCTGACTGGAAACACTCATGATGGGTCCAAGCTTCCCCTTTCAGAGGAACACTGGAAGTTCCCCTTCCCTTTCCTACGGGAACCTCGCAGGTGCACGGACGCGTGGCCGGGCGTCTGGGCGGCCCAGGCCCCTCGCGAGACCCTCCTGGCCGTGGCCTGGGGGGTTGGGCCTGCCGAAGTGCAGTTTCCAGGCCACGCGGCCGGAGGGCAGTGACTGGGATGGGAGCGGGCGCGCGCCTGGACATCGGGACCCTTCTTGGAAAATACAAGAACAGCAAAATAAAACACACCGAAAACCTTCCATCTGCGGGCGGGATCCGAGCTACCCGTTCAGTTCAAGGTCTATGACATTGCGACAGTGCGGGACATGCTCAGGCCAGGCGGGTGGAAGGGCCGCGTCAGCCCCGCGTGGGGCCTGAAGACCAGCAGACCCCACACAGGTGGTCAGTTCAGATCCTCGGCAGACAGAGGCGCCCCCATAGAGGGTGTGGAGACCACCTCGAAAGGTTAATGTAGAACACGGCATGTGTGGGAATTGGTGCCGAACAGACCCACGTTCGAGCCCTGGGCCTCCCCGCCCTGCAGGGCACCTGGTCCTGACTCAGCCAGCAGGCTCCGTGGCACGGTCATCTCTGGCGCCAGCATGAGCCAGACCCGTTCTGGCCGCATCCGGGGACACTCTGCATGGCCTCCCACCCCCAACCGCAGAGAAAATGTGCACAGATTCCTGGGGAGGCCCTGCGGCCTCCTGGGAAGGAGTGTTAGGGGTCCACTGTCCACACTGTCCCAGGGGGCAGACGCGCACCAGGTCTTTCTCCCCGCGAGAGCCCTCTCCAGGGGCCTCTGGTGCCCCCAGCCCGCTGCTGGTCTGGAGGGAAGCCGGGGGCCGAGGTCAGGCTCCCCTCCCGGGCGGTGATGGGCTGTGTCCTGGTGGGATTTCAGACCTGGAGTCTCAACCCACACGCGCACCCCGGGGGCCATGAATCCGGGCTCCCTGTGTCCCCTCCGACCTCCGTGGTGCCCCCCATTTCTCTGTAGGACGTTTGTTTGCCCTTTGTTCACTTCACAGGCCCCGTCTCGGACGCTTCGAGCAGCAGACAAAGTCACCTCTTTCAAGTCTGCTCTCGCCCCCCCCCACCCCGAAGTCACGCTCAGCGGGACGAAGCCTCATGCAGAGGCCGCGGAGCGTCTGCCGAGCTCCCCAGAAGCGAAGGGTGTTTGTGCCTCTGCTCCACTACTCCCGGGGGGACGGGCTCCGGCACGCACCGGCAGCACAGAGGTTCGGAGCAGCAGCTGTGGGACCTAGCAGCGCCCACGGCTGTCTTCCCGGCGCGGGAGCTGTCACCCTGGCGCTAAGTATACCCATATCACGTCCACGGCCACCGCCATCAGGAAGTCACTGGCGCTTTCCACCCACTTTTGGAATCTGCGTTTGGGAGAAGCCTGTGTTTAAAGGCTCCTAACAGGCAGATGGCAGCTGGCTGTCCACTCGGCCCGGAGCCCGCCTGACGTGAAGCCAGCCTGACGGGCTCAGCGGGGCGAGCGCCAGCCATCTGGACCTGCCGAGGCGACTCCGGGAACCAGGAGACCATCGATTTCCAAGGCACAAGTGCAGTGACCGTCCAGTGGAGACACTCATCTCTAACGCCCAGATTAGCGGGTGTCAGCTTGCCGCCGGACTTCTAAACGAAGATGTCTCCCTCTCTCTTCTGCTTGAAATGTGCTGTCCGGGGCAGAGGCTGTGCTGGGTTCAGGTGAGGCCATGCTGGCTGGAACCTTGGGGCACGAGGGCCCCGCTGGCCAGAGAGGAGCGTGAGGGCGGGGGAGGGGACCCGCAGAGCCGGAGGGGAGACCCACAGATCTGGAGGGACCCGCAGAGCCGGCGGGGGCAGGGACAAACGTTGCTGCAAGGCCTACGGGTCACCGAGGGAAGCACTTGCAGTGCCACCAGCAGAAACCCTCCCCAGAGGTGTCGGCTATCTCAGTCCACGCCTGGGCCCCAGTGTCTCGGGACCTGGAGCCTCCACACCCCAGGAAGACCACCAGGCCAGGCCGAAAGGCCATGGCCACTCCCACGCCTGTTTGGCTGCAGGGAGTCAGCTTGGTGCGACGTCTGGGAGTGAAATCTCTCTGGACCTCCGTCTCCCTCGCGCTGTGCCCGGATTTCAGCAGGACCGGCTGCCCGCTTCTGCAGAGCAGGGGATGGGAGCGGACCGGCGCCGCGTTCTTACCGCCACAGCTTGTGGTCGGGGACCAGCAGCGTCGGAGACAGCGGTCAGGGTGGGAAGGACAGGTGCATGCAGCCGGAGGTGCCGTCCCCCGATGGGGGCCAACGGCGCCGCGTGTGGTGCCTTCTCCCCCGGGAGCTGGGTGCACATGTCTCCCGGACATCCCCCTGAGGCCCCGAGAGGAGGCTGCTTTCCTGGCCCCGGGGCGGCAGGCGCTGAGGAGGGGGGCCACGTCCCTGTGGGGCAGACATGGCTCGGGGGCCCCAAGGCCCCGGCCCCCCGCTGGGGAGGGCGTCCATGCCTGAGAGCCTGCGGACAGTGATGGGGCCTGGGGCGGAGGGAAACTTCCCCAAGCCATACGGACTGTGGCATGCCGCCGTTTTGTTCCCGTCAGGTGCCGGGTGTGGGGTCTCGTAAAGGGTTGTAAATGATGCCAGAACTGCCCAGCCAGGAGAAGATACCGTGCAAACACACCTGCTCCCGCTTTCCCGGGAATTCCCTGCCAACCTTCTGTGATCCCAAGCAGCAGTCAGCAGAGCCAAGAGGAGACAGACCCCAAAGTGGGTGGGTTGGTGGCCAGCAACACCGCAGAGAGGAAGGCCGAGAGTGGGCCTGACCCACAGCTCTGGCCCCATGGCCACCAGCCTGGTTCTAGAAGCTTCTCTCCACCTCCACGCCTGGCGCCTCCCCTTCCCAGGTCAGGTCAAGAGCCGTGTGCTTCCCTGGAGACACTGAAGCCCAGTCTCAGAGCAGCGGGGATCCCCAGTGTCCGCGCATCCTGGACAGGAGACCCCGTGTTCCACCCTCCGCAAGGCGCCGCGGCTGTGACTTGCACTGACCCTAACCCAGAGCTCAAAACCCACCCAAGAGGTCCTGGGACGAGGACGGGCCGCGGCCGCGGAAACGCTCTGGGACAAAACTACGGCTCCTCACACGGAGACGAGACGCGGGAGGGGAAGCGTGGGAGGGCGGCCGCTTGGGCAGCAGGAGTGCGGCACGGGGAGCAGGCGGGGTCTCCAGCCCGTAACCCCGGGGACACTCCCGGGGAGTCTCTGGGCGGGAAGGCCTCGCGCCGTGACTTCCGCGGCTCTCGGCGTCGGCCCCGCGGCCCCCCAGAGGGTCCCGGAGTGGACGGCGGCTGGGACAGAAGCCGAGGAAACGCGTGTCGGGCAGCCGGTGAGCGGACAGCGGGGGCGGCCTCCTGCAGCGCACCCCGCGGGCACCGGGCGCAGCCGGACGTGCGGTGGGGAGCGCCGCCCGCCCTGACGGTCGCTGCGACGACGGACCGGGCTCGTCGGTCACGGACGACCCGTCCTCCACGAGTCTCCTGGGACAATGGCACGCTGGGTGCGCAAAGTCCGCGTGGGGCCGGGGGTCCCGGCTCGGACTCGCCGCGGGGGGCCGTCCAAGGACGCGGAGCAGCTCGCCGGGGTCCGAGTGCCGCCCTGACCTTGGACCCGCGGGCGGAGCACTGCGCGCTCGAGGGGCTCAGGAACGCAGTCGGCGTGGTTTGTCACCGCAGCCCGTGGCGAGGCTCCCGCGCGTCCCACCGTCCGGTCCCCCAACCCGCGGCTTCCAGGCGGCCGCACGGCGCATTCGGACTCCGTGTGCGACGTTTCTCGAGGAGGTTAGTGTCCGTGACGGTGACCGAGAATAAGGGTCGTCGGTCACGTAGAGCTGCGCGTGCGTGCGTGCCCGTGCCAGCGTGCGGCGACCTCAGACACGCGGCTCAAGTGACATTCGAGCACCGTGGGCGGCGTGGACGCCGTGGGCCTTGCGGGCTGTCATCCTCCACCGGACTGGGAGCTGGCAGGGGCCACGTCCGGCCCCCCAGACCCTGCGTGTGCAGAGGGACCGTGGCGATGCCGACCCCACAGGGTCGCCGGGCAACTGAGACCCGCCCTACGCACGACGCTCATCAGTGTACGCGCTCGCGCCCCTCCTCTGCCGGGGGAGCTAAACGCCGTCTGCATCCCACACGCTGCGCCCGCCTCCCGGGCCCTGCGCCCCCGCCTCTCCGACCCCTGCGCTCCCGCCTGCCCGGCCCCCTGCACCCCGCCTCCCCGGCCCCCTGCGCGCCCGCCTCCCCGGCCCCCTGCGCGCCCGCCTCCCCGACCCCTGCGCCCCCGCCTCCCCGGCCCCTGCGCGCCCGCCTCCCCGGCCCCTGCGCCCCCGCCTCCCCGGCCCCTGCGCCCCCGCCTCTCCGGCCCCTGCGCTCCCGCCTCTCCGGGCCCCTGCACCCCGCCTCCCCGGCCCCCTGCGCCCCGCCTCCCCGGCCCCCTGCGCCCCCGCCTCCCCGGCCCCTGCGCCCCCGCCTCCTCGGCCCCTGCGCCCCCGCCTCCCCGGCCCCTGCGCCCCCGCCTCCCCGGCCCCTGCGCCCCCGCCTCCCGGACCCCTGCGCGCCCGCCTCCCGGGCCCCTGCACCCCGCCTCCACGGCCCCTGCGCCCCCGCCTCCCGGACCCCTGCGCCCCCGCCTCCCCGGCCCCTGCGCCCCCGCCTCCCGGGCCCCTGCACTCCCTGCTCTTCACCTCTCCCCCAGCCCCACTGGCCCCGGAGCATCGGGCCAGGCTGCTCCAAAACGCACCAGCTGGGCTGGCCCGTCCCTCTCACTCAGGAGGACCACGTGCTTCCCCCCCAGTCACTCTCTAGAAGACCTTTACCCTGTCTCTCCCACTGAACTCTGCGCCCCACCCCACTCCTGTCTCCAGAGGCAAGGTCCCCTTTGCGTCCGTCCCCGGAGTGACAGCAATCCCCACAGTGCCCGGTGCACCGCCGGCCTCCAGCAGAGAGACACAGAGAAGGGCCTGCGGGGTCCAGCTAGAAAGGCTCCAGGGCTCTGGCCGCCCCTGGCTCACAGGCAATGCCTCCGCGGGTCCCCTCGGGGGTGTTTCGACAAAGTCAGCAGCTGCTCCCACGCCCCCATGCGCACACTCGGGGTCCGCGGGAGCACCCCCTAGCCGCTCCCTCGGGCGAGCGGGTGGCAGACACCATTCCCCGGTCCCGGGTCCTGTCGAGGGCACAGGCTCCGGCCGCAGGTGCCTACCCCGCCCCACCCCCCATAGCTGCGTTCCAGGGAGCGCAGGGCGCGGCTCACTCCCGCCGGGATTCAGACAGACGGGGGCTGGGCTGCGGGAACGTCTCCGTGGTGTGCGCCTCCGTGGTGTGCGCTGTACCCTTGCGTCCTCGAGATAAACCCTCTCCAAACAGTCAGGATGTTTCTGCTTCTCAGCCTGAGGGGCCGCGTGATGAAGTCGGTCCTCCTGTCCCCGCGGGGCCAGGGAGCGCGGCGCTGAGGTCCCCACGCCCCCGTCCCGCTGCTCCCACCAATTCCTGTCGGCAGCAAGGTGCGTCCCCACCTGGTCTGGCCCTCGTCACGTGCATCTGGGCGTCGTGCGCTTTCGTCCCATTTGGGTTCAGGAGCGTTGTAAACTTCAAAGCAAAGTAAAAAGTGGTGGTCGTGCGGACGGATGACCCCCGACCCTGGCGGGTCCGCCCCAGAGCCAGCTGACTGCCAAGGCCGCCATGCGGGGGAGGCTCGGGGAGGCAGGTGGCCGCAGCGGCCCCGGGCCGGAGGGACGTGTGCGCTCATTCCACGTGCGTGCAGTGGGTTTTCCTGTTTCTAAAGTCTGAGAGTGCGTTGCAGCGGTGGGGGGGCGTTGACAGCGGTGTTTAACTTTGAAAGTAAGTTATCCTCCATGTTACTTTATACTTTCATTTTTAATTTTTTTAAAAAACAGCATGAAGTCAAAAGAATTATTAAAAAATTCTGGGAAATATCAAAAAATAACTATCTGAAACAAAAAAGCAGAAGTTCAAATGAAATAAAGGAGAGTTCTGCCACGAAAAGATCGCACACTGTGACTCCAGTGCAGACGTGGGATGGACGTAAACGCGGGGTTTGTGGAGGGGTGACAGCGTCCTGCCCCGGGTGGCGGGCCTGCTCCCCACTGCGGCCTGGCATGGGGTCAGCCGTGTTTCAGACATGGAACAGGCCCACGGGGGCCACGGCTCCTGCACAGACTTCCACGTGAGGGCGAGCAACGTGGGTGCCCCACGTCAGCATCTGTGAAGTGCCAACAGTCGCGGGGACACTGCTGGACCTGTCACCATCTGCATGTCTGTCCCCCTGCCAGAGCCCTGTCAGACAGGCTTCACGCCGCACCTGTCACCGCTGCCTCTCTCGAGTGCCGTTCTGAGCATCCGCCACGCACCAGGCATCACCTAATTCAGCCTCTGAGGACAGGAGACGGGGGTCAGCCCTCACCCACCTCTGGGGAGTCCGGGAGGTGGACGCGGGAGACAGACGGAGGCATCAACACAGACGTCACTCCCGAGGAAACCAGAGCAGAAGGGCTGGACACCAGATGGAGCTCGGCCCGGGCACAGGGGAGTGGGTGTCACACCAGGCCTGGGGGCCCCCTGGCTCACTCTCTGGCTGCTGCCCAGGATGCCTCCGGACCAGCTGTGAAGGGACGGCCTCAGACAGGTGTCTTCAAACCAGGGAAAGCACAGCACATGGAATTTTCTGTGAAACGGCCGCAGTCACTTGCTTGGGCCCAGGACCGCGGTCAGAACAGCACTATGGACGGCCACCCTGCGGGCCAAGGAGGGGAACCAACCTGGAGTGTCTACGTGCAAGAATTATCTTCTGGAAAAGCCAGGGAAGGGGTTGAAGACCACGGATGGGAGGGCCTGCCGCTCAGGCTACATGATGGGCTGAGGGCCCAGACACAGGCCCACAGCTTCTGGAACCTTCTGTGCCCACACCAAGCCCGTGAGGTCCAGGGAACGGCCCTGGGCCCCGTGGTGAGCGGGCTTGGGCTGCACACACCCTCTGGTGGGAGCAACGTCGGCCCGAGGCACTGGGATGTCGCCAGATGCCAACGAGGGGCTCAGGGCAGGGTGTCCCCCAAGGCAGCAGCGGACCCCAGGCGGCCCTGCCCCCTCAGAACGGCACGGGCGTCACGGCCCAGGGTCTGAGAGCCATCGGGGTGAACAGCCCACCAGCCTCTCCAGGCTCTGACAGGCGGTGGCTTCCAGGCTTTCCTCGGGAGGTTGCCCTGGGACCTCTTGGCGCTGGCGGGCAGCTGCCTCTTCTCGGCAGGAATCAGAAGTGAGCGTGCAGAGGGGGCGTGGACTGGACATGTGTCCCCTCTGGGGGTTGTCACCAAACTTCCGGAAGTGTTTGTCTCTGCTCAAACCAAGAACGCTTGGTGGGGCTCTGCTCTCCTTGGGCGTCTGCCGTCAGGACCGAGGCAAACTTCGCCCACATCGGAACTCCGTCAGCAAGGAACTCCGACCTAAAATTGTGCAGAAGCACAAACGGTTCGGTGGAAATACTTGGGTAGTGACGTTTCTTGGGAAATCTGGCGCGGGAGGAGAGCGTCTGTCTTCGACAGGGGCTGAGCCGCTCTCCCCACCCTCCAGGCCCTCCCAGCCCGTTGTTCCCAGCCTCACTCCTGCAAGGTGGCTGCCAGGGATCACCCCTCGAAGCAGAAGGGGTCTGAGGCTCCCTGGCCACCTCCGCTGGGGCAGGCGCGCTGTGTGGACCGCCGTCCGAGCCCCGAGCCCCGCAGGAGCCTGAGTCAGCCCAGAGGACAGGTGCCCCACGAAAGCTCCTGGTGGCCCCGACACTTGGCCCCGTGGAGCCCGGGTGGGAGGGAGAGGCCTTAACTGCTTGGACAGGTTTTATTGGCCTTGAATACCAGGTGAGATCCACCTACAATATGCCGTGGGTTCCTTTCCCGCGGTGAGTGCCGTGTGCCCGCCTACCGCCGCAGAGCAAAGGACAGGAAAGGGTCACAGCGGGAGCAGCCCCCACGAAGCTGTGTCCATGGCGAGGTGCAGAACGGGCAGATGTCATTCAGGGGACCCTGTGGGTGTCCCCACGCCCAGGCCCGCCCGGCTACGCCACGAGGGCCTTCATCTCCGCTGTTCCCAGAGCCTGGGCTCAGGCTGCCCTCAGCCCTCCACACTGTGATTCTGGAATTCCTTTCTGTTTAAAAAGGTGGTCAAGGGGTGGCTGGCCGGCTCCATCCGTTTAAGCGTCTGCCTTCGGCTTGGGTCATGATCCTGGGGTCTTGGGATCGAGTCCCTCATCCGGGCTCCTTGCTCTGCGGGGAGCCTGCTTCTCCCTCTGCCCCTCCCCCTGCTCACGCTCACTCTCTCTCTCTCTGACAAATAAACAAATCCTTTAAAAAAATTAAGAAGTATTTTTATTGTTAAAAAATAAAAATTAAACTAAATTTAAAAGGAATCAAAAAATCCCACCAATTTTGTGTCTTGACTTGGACGTCATGGTCCTTCTGGAGACACTGGGGCCTCAGGAGAGTCCCACGGGACCCACAACCCCCAAAAGGAGCATCAATGAGGGTGAGGATCTTCCTACGTTTTGTAACTCATTGCAAAACACACGTTAACACAAAATCCAGCATCGCGATGATTTTTAAGCACCGAGCTCCGCAACACAAACAGGTCAGCACATTCACCCCCTGGTACTCCGGTCCCCATACTCGGCTCCCCTGGGAGACTGAGCCTTGGTCCTCACCCCGACCCACTAAACCCCTTGCTCCCCCAGCCCCCGCACCCAACCCCTGCTTCCCGTCTCAGGCTCTGACGGCAGGGACCTCATCCCACGGCCCCGAGTCCTCCAGAACCATCTGTGCGGTAACGGGGGCCATAACAGTCCTCCTGTTTGAGGCTCAGTAATATTCTGTTATGCGGAGAGGGAGGGGAGGGGGGAGAGGGGGAGGGGGGAGAGGGGAGGGCAGTAATGGGGGCCCCAGAGCCTTCCTGTTTAAGGCTCAGTAAGGTTCCATTACGTGGGGAGGAAGGGGGCTGAGAGGGAGGGGAGGGGAGTTTGGAAGTTCTACCCTCTCCCCATTCCCAGGCCGCCATCCTGGTCTCCGTGTCCCCAGCGTCCCCCAGCCTGGGGACAGTTGGCCGGGGTCCTGAGTGTCCCCGCTGCCGCGGGCTCTGAGTTCCAGGGTTCTGCTCAGTGCAGGTCCGCATGGGGACTGACAACAGCAGGCCCCGCGGGCTTAGCGCAAGGAGCTCCCGGGCCCCAGTGCCACAGCAGCCCAGTCTCCGCCTTTGGTTTGGATGGTTTGTCCACTCCTAGTCCCTGTGCCAGGACCAGACCCCCAGGGTTTTCACCCACAGCCCTCCCCTCCCCCCCCCACCCCTTAGAACCGGGAAGCTCATCAGTCCTCTGTCAACTAGGACACGGGGATGTGCTAGGGACCCGGTGATAACCACACTGCGCAACGGGCGTGGACCGAGACGGCAGCCAGGAGTCAGCCCACACAAGGTCCCTGCGGGTGGGCCCGGCGGCTCCCCTGCCCCCGCGTGCTGGGGCCATCAGGCTGCTCCCTCCTGGGGTGGGGAGCACAGGCGATCAGGCTGCTGTGGGTTCCCCCAACCTCCCAGATGTACCGCAGCCCTTCCGAACGCTCGTCCCCTCTGGGCGCAGTGGCAGCACCTCTCTCGTGGAAGCCCGTCCCTCCCTTCCCCTGCTGAGTGCACGGAGCTCGCGTTCTCATTTGGAGGATGCTGGACTCCCAGAGACGGCACCTCCAGCAGCACACGGAACATTCAAGGTCCAACTGCGGCCCCGTGTGGGGACAGAAGAGACTGCAGACGGGCAGCCCGGCTCTCCCGGGGGCGGGGTGTGCTTGGGCGCAGCTGCAGCAGGTGATTAGGGCTGACGGTGCGGCCACACCAGCTTCTGCACGAAACTCGGCTTTTGTAATGGCTCATCTTAGGGTCGTGGTCTCTCTTTAAGGCCAGATACTATGTTTGTTATCTGCTTTGTCCCTTTGCGCATTTCCTCAACAGACATTTCCTAAGGCATCTTATACTCTGCCGAGCATTTGAAGCAGTTGCTTGACGGCAGGAAATAAGACCTTACGCAACAGGATTCACAACACCATCTGTCCGACCCCCCACAGCCAGTTACTTGGTGCGTGAACTTCTTGATGTGGAGGAACCTGTGGCGTCTTGGGTTTCTTTATTCTGCTTGTTTTCCCCATGAAAGAGCCGGCAGCCATGTAGCAGAAGGTCCAGGGTGTCATTCAGGCAGGTGCCCCGTGTTTCTGCATGCAGACGGCTCTGGGAAAGTACAAGGCATCGAGAGAATTCCGGAGTCGGCTGACCAGAAGCCCAATAACCCCGGCCCAGTAAGCAGTTTAGCAGCACCGGCTCTGAGCATCGGCTTCCTCACTGAGAAATGGGGGTGGAACCTCAGTCCACAGGACCAGCACTACAATGCCATCAGGTACCGCGCCGAGGACCCCTTAAGGACAGGCAGTGGGAGGCAAGGGCTCGCCACAGGGAAGACAGGACAGGACCAGAAAAAAGTTTGGAGAACGCTGGAGAACTCATCTATTCAAATTTATTTTCCAAAACCTGATTTCCAGGTTTCAAAATGATTGGCTAAATCCCACAAATTGCTACCTGCCCCCTCGTTCCCACTGCAAGCAGGGGGAGAGGCTAGTCCCTCCCCTCCCCCGAGCACGCACCCTGGGCCTCTAATTCTATCAAGGGCCAGCTTCCTGATTGCATTAGCAGCGGGAAGAAGTTCTCCCCCGCACGGGATCCGACCGCAGGACATCCATCAAAGGCCTCCTGCTTCAGAGGCCTGGGAGGAGAGCTCGGGCGCTGGAATGACCCCCTCGGACCTCGGACGAGCAGGTGGGAGACTCCCAAACCACAGGAGAGAAAATGCAAGTTCCCATCCTTGCGGTGGTCAAGGGACTGGGACTGGGACAGAGCCCTCCTGCAACCCAGCGCCGCTCCCCGACCTCAGGTGTCTGAGCACCCCCCACGGCTGCGGGCTCCCCGTGCCACTTGTGCGGTTAGTTACCTAATGCATTTGCTGAAATTACTATGACGTACTCAGGAGAGCCCGCTGGGGGGAACACCGATCCCCGGCGGTTGCCACCTCTCATTACACTGGGAAGCCAGTGAGGTGATGCCCCCCCACACCTCCCCTTTCTCGGGATGGAAAGTTCTGGCATCAGTGGTGACGAAACAAACCCCCACTTCGCCGTGCCCCCCGAGGGCAGGAATGACCCGGAAGAAGCCCCAGCAGCAGGGGCGGGGAGCAGCGGTCTGCACAACAGAAACTGAAGCTGTCTGTGTGTTTGCAAACCACATCCATGGTTCCTAGTCAACACTTTCCCCAGGATTCTCTGATCTGACATTCTGAAAAGTTGTTTCTTTTTAAGGCTGTTTCTCCCCAAAACGTGCCTGCAAGCCACCGGCCCACGGATCTCGGGTGCGCAGCTATGTCTCCGCTCCTGCTCGGCGGGGAGCTTGTGGGTGTGGCCAGAGTATGATTTTTATTCTAAGGGGAGGCCAGGAAACATCTGCTGCTTGATGGGAACCATGTGTTATTCCAAGACGCTACGTCAGGCGCTTGAACATGACATGTTCCTCACAATGACACGTACTCACAGAACAGCATTACAGAATTCCCACTAATGTTCTCATCACACACCAACTCAGCAGTCTTCCCCTGTAACTTGCAGGGGATTGATCAGTGCAATTATTTTGTAAAGGTCTTTGTCAGTGGATTCAAAATAACCAGAAACAGTAATTATTATTATTTAGGATTCAAGTGTTAATTCCCCAGCTGCGGTGCAGCCTCAGCCTTGCCCAGCTACAGGTGTGGACAAAGTGGAAAACAAAGCCACGCGTGCCCAGCACGTCCTCCAGGAGGGAGAACACGAGGGGGGGGGGTCTCCCTTTGTCCTGCAAGGAGGGTGGGTGCTCCCAGGGAAACGCGCTGGAAATAGGGGGCTGCGATCTCCAGAGGATCTGCCCCCGCCCCCACCACGGCTTGTGTCTTCACGGCCCTGGTCCACTTTGTCGTCCATACGCTTGAGAGAGAAGGTGCCCGCCCGGGGTAGACAGAAGCACCAGGCACCCCATCTGCCCCCCAGGAAGTAGCCAGAGGCGCGCCTGAGCTACCTAGACCCATATCCAAGGTCTGATCAGGGCGGAAAGAAAGACCAGAGCAGCCAGGGGGGACAGCGGTGACGGCCACATACCCTCCAGAGCACCACGAGGCGCCGAGGCCGGTGAAGCTCGCGCTGCACGTCGGCCCCCCCAGCTCCGGGACGCCCTTTCACGGCAGTCGTTCCCAGGCACACCTCACACCGGCAAGCCCACCTGCGTGTCGTCAGCCCTCCCCCACAGCATCGGGGCGCACACCACCCCCGCCCCCGGGCCGGACCCACCAAGAGAAACAAGAGGAGGCCCAACGAGCAGATGACAGAGACGCGGGCATCACTCCCAAGCCCGGCAAAGGGCGGGCCACATGGGAACGTCACGGACAATGTCGTGCCAGCGAGAAGGAAACGTCGAAGTCCCAGAAAGACAGACGGCGAAACAACACCCACCTGCTCGGCGTCTCCCTGAGGTTCCAAGTCCTTCCGCAGGAACGGGGCCCCCAACGGTCCCACAGGAGTCACCCTGACACCAAGGCCCACAAAACATCACAGGAAAACCTCGTACCAGTGTCTCACGAACACTGACACCAAACCCTTAACGAGATATGAGCAAACTGAATCTGAAAGCATTTAAAAGGGTTACAGGGGCGCCCGCCGGCTCAGTCAGCTGAGGGTCGACTCTTGGTTTCGGCTCAGGTCACGATCTCAGGGTCATGAGATCGAGCCCCGAGTTGGGCTCTGTGCTCAGCAGGGAGTCTGCCTCTCTCCCTCTCCCGCTGCCCTTTTGTGCATGTGCACCCTCTCCCTTTCAAATAAATCCCTAAAAATATCTTCAAAAAGATGATACGCCATGACCAATCAGAATTTATCCCAGGACTGTCGATTGGAAAACTCCTGGAGACAGATCAATCAACAGCTGTGGGAAAAGTATTATTGACAAAATCTAATTCCTATTCAAAAATCCTTTTAAAAAAACTCTCAAATAAGGAAAAGAACAGAATGTCCTCAGCCTGACAAAGGACACGTAAAAAAAACAAAGTTACAGCTACTACCCTAACAGCCGTTTTTACAGGGTTTGTTTGTGGGACAGGGCGAGCGCGTGCCCAGGAGCAGGAGGGCCGGAGGGGGAGGGAGAGATCGAGCCCCAAGCAGGGTCGCACTGAGCTGAGCCTGCTGTGGGGCCCCACACACGGCTCCATTCCACAGCCCGAGCTGAAAGCAAGAGTCAGACGCTTAACAGACTGAGCCACCAGGCGCCCCTCATCACAGCCGTGTCTGATGAAACACTGAACTCCTTCCCTCCCACAACTGTGACCCCGGCAAGGCTATCTGTTCTCACCACTTCTGCTCAGCATCCCGAGGGAGCTCCTACTCGGTGCAATAACCATCTCCCCTCGAAGCAAAAAGGGGATGAGAGAAAGGAGAAGCCATTCAAGTCATAAAGACTGAAACGAAGAAATAAAACATTTACAGACGCCCTGATCCTGTACACAAAAAATTCTAAGAATTCTACAAAACAAAAACACCCAAACAAAAAGGAACGACCCAAACTAATAAGCAAGATTATCTTATCAGGACTGGAGGATACAAGATCATCACACACACACACACACACACACAGAAATCCTATTTTCACATGGTGTCAATAACCTGAAAATTAAGAAAACAATTCCACTCACAACAGCATCAAAAATAATAAAATACTCAGCAGTGTGACAAAAGAGCAAGATTTCACATAAAACCACAAAGTTTTTCACATAAAACTACAAAGCATCACTGAAAGAAATTACAGAAGACTTAAATGAAGCAAGAGATGTTCGTGTTCGTCAATGGAAGGTTCAAGATGGTTAACGTTTCAACCCCGTGCAACCAGTCCCCAAGTGCTGGCATGTTTCTGTGGATGTTGACAACACGAGCCTATTATTTTTATGGTCATGAAAAGGACCTAGAAGAGCCCAGACAATTTTGAATAAGTACAAATTTAGAGAATTTGCACTCTCGGCTTTCAAGCTGACGCTACAGCTGCCGTAATGAACGTCCGCTGGTGCCGGCACAAGGACGGACACGAAGACCAGCGGGTAGAACCTGAAGTGGCAGGACGCTCGTGGTCTACGTGGTAAAATCCGACACCAAGTAACGTTCTGGGGAGTCACGGGAGAGAGATTTCTTTCTAGTAAGGACTCTCAACCCTGTCTGCCGTGTGCAGGATTCAGAACAGGGAGCAGCGGACGCGCAGGGACCCACCCCATTCTCTGTCTGGAATCGCACGAAGGTGCTCATCCTGGGACGTGTCTCTCTCACAAACGCTCTCCGGCGGCCGCAAAGGAAACTTGGCAGTCATGAGGGGAGAAGCACATTAGAAGATAATTTGTACATAAATTGCACGTGGAGTTTATACAAGAAGATTATTTCCTCTAACACGGCACTAAGATTTTTTACTACGAAAGTTTTCAGAACATAAGCAAAGATGCCGATGTTGCTCGTACTCCAACAATCGTCGTCCAGAACCTCCCTCGTGCCAGGTTCCGCACAAACCAACCCCAGGGACCCTACCACTGCACCTCGAAGCGCGCCAGCATACGTCGCTAAATGATAAGGATTCTTTTTAACCCAATCGTCAAATAAATCAGCAGTAAGCTCCCACAGGAATTTTTTTTAACAGAAAGAAAACCCGCGCAACAGCTGCAATGACTACCCATTCAGTCTGTAGGGCCTAGAGTTCTCTTTAAAAAGTCTTTTTTACATCATCTCATGTTAAAAAGTCGGATGAGGCCTATGCTTATTTCCCCCAAAAAATACACTGTTCCCATATGCAACAGTCAGTAGCCTGCTGCCACTGCTGCGCAGGGTGAACATGCTGGGAGCAGAGAGGGTGCAGGGGTCGGGGGTCCCTCCCTGCCAGTGCCTGGGGATGCTGGATGGGGTGGGGGTGGGGGGCACCAGAGTGCTGGAAAAGCGGAGAGCCGCCTGCAGGCCCTCGACCAGGCGAAAGCTTACCACCCAGTTCTGCACTGAGAAAGCGGGGTTTCAAATGAAAATTTGGGGCTTGGAGAATCAGATTCACTTTAAAAATGTTTCATTCACACCTGACTTAATAACTGAAAAAGGTCAACAGACCTGAGCCACAGGGGAAGACGCAGTAGTTCCAGACCTCCGGGCCACGTCTCCCTATTATCACGCACACACGTGGTGGGAATCTGAGACAAACCAGACCCTCGAACCCTGTGGGCTGTCCCTGGAATCACACTCCCCTGGATGGCCCAGGAGAAGGAGCCCCAGACCTGAGGGCACCCCCTCCACGGGGAAGTGGAACAGCACAGAGAAAGCGCAGGAGACATCCCGGCCCATTTGCTACCGCGGGGTTACCTGGCTGCCTCCAGCTGCAGGAGCTGCGCCTGGAAAAGTCCCTGCTGCTCTCAAGTGTACCCTAGAAGGTATCCCCAGGCCACACGTGGGGGTTCTGCCATAGACCTCTCCATCCGTGACTGACGGTCCGGGAACCACCGTCCACCCTCTACCCAGACCTGCTGCTCTCACCAGCAACGCACCACAGATGGCCCCTCACCCCCAACTCAGCCTCCTCCTGGAGACCACCGGAGCCACCGCCCTCCCCGTGGCCATCCGTCCCCCTCCCGGACACCACTGGAGCCACGCCCTCCCCCAGCCGTCCATCCCTGTCCACAGCTCACACAGTGTGTACTACTGGCTCCCTTAAAAAAAAAAAAAAAAAAAAGGTGGCATGTTCCTTTGAGCCAAAACGCATTTGTTTTCATTATTCCTCTCTTCTCGAAGAGCCGGTTTCGAGACACACAGGGCTGTGCAGCCAAGCCTGCGCGAGTGGGGGAGTCGGGCGCCCGCTTGCCCAGGGGAACAGGATGGTCTTGGTGCTTGCCCGGCTGAGAGAGCACGTGCTACGGGCGTGTGCAGCGCATGGTAAGGAACACGCCTTCTGAGGTCAGGCCATCCTGCAGGACCGCCGTCTGACGGCAGACTCCTCACTCGTGGGGCCCTGTCTGCCCCGTGACACATCAGTCCCCACTCAAACAGAAGGGACCGTGAGGCTACCGCGCCTCCACGGTCACGGCTGCATCTGGGCCAAACAGGCCGAAAACCAGGGGTGGGGGCTCCCTTCTGTCTATGTGAGCCGTTTAAGAAGAAAAAGGGAAGGGAAGAGTTCTACTTTGGGCCGGAGGGCGGTCAAGACGCTGTGAAGGGCCCTCGTCACTGCATGTAGACTCTAACCCTTGATTTTCATGCCAGGACTGGGTTTGTAAGAAGCAAGGGGCACCCTGAAGACCCCCAAACAGGGAACCCCACATGAGGTAGGTCCAGGGAGGGAACGTGAGTGGGAAAATACAGAGTGGGGTTTCCTTGGAGAGTCTGCCGGGATCAGGACGACCGGTGACCACCGGGGATCGGGGGCGGGGGAGGGGGGGGGAGGCAGCGGACGGAGCTCGGCGGCAGCAACGGCTGGAAGAGCCTCACCCAGCTCCGGTTCTCGCCGGAGCAAGGTCGCCACAGTCCTGAATGACCACCACCCGGCTGGGGCCCACAAACAGCACCAAGCTCGACAGGAACCCACCTGTGAGAGCAAGTCAGGAGCAATGACGATGACACAGACGGGAGCCCACAGTGACACCGAGGGTTTAAACGATCGGATGCCAAATCTTAAAAATTAGGTGGGAACTATTAAGGAAAAAAGGTAGACTTACCAAAATAAATGAGCAAGTAAAAACGGACTATAAACCAACAGGCAAATTTGAAAACTATCCAAATACAACTATGATTTTTGAAGCCTCAAAAGATGCGTTAGACGGCAGACTGCACACAGCTGCAGAGTGGTCTGTAAACCGGAGGGCCCCCGGGGGCTGGGAGAGGACGAGAGGGAAAATGTAATGAACACCGCGAGGGGAACTACGGCACAAGAAGGGTTAACAAGTGCCTGCGTCCTCAGAGTTCCACGCACACGCGCACGGAAGAAAGCGCAACGTCGTCTGCACTGAAATCAAACTGCAGAACACCACAGACAAAGAGAAGACGGGTGGCCCGCAGTCAGACCAACAGACTTTCCACGACAGAACAGAGAAACGAGAATCCAACGGGAAGTGTCTTCTAATGAAAGATCCCGTCGACCTCTGGCTGCACACCCACCGACGCCAGCTGTCCACGGTAAGAGCCAAATAAAGCACCCTCGGGCGAACAGAAACTGAGGGTTTCCCTCCAGCAGAACCTGAGAAGGCGAGCACCAACCCCGTCAGCAGACGGAGAGTCGCGCGCACACGGCATGGCCTGGAGAAGTGCACGGGTCACGTGTGGGCGACACGTTACAGGAGTCCTCCAGACGTATGTGAGGCATCCCTTACTTTAACAGAAAGTTTCTTTTCTGTTTGAATTTTTCTTTTTCCTAACAAGTTATTTATCACTTAAAAAAAGGAAGACATGAAATGTAAGAAAAATGCTGACCAGATAAACTGGTAAATATACATTAAATGAAATATACATATATGCATTATGTAATGTAGATACATTAAGTATAATGTATATACTAAATACTAAATGTATATACATTACATGACATATACATTACGTGGAATATACATGTAAAGATACATTACATGAAAACAAACGTTGTCTATAAAGTAACAAGAGTACCTAATTTGGGGACCCAAGATGCAGAACTAAAATTCTGCACAATTTCAGCCTGTCGGCCCAGAGAAGAGCAGAGGTGGACACAGTATCTTAAGATTGATATATTGTTTGCAAAGGAACTGGAATATTAACTTTACATTTATTAAGTTAGGAATATAATACAAAGTAAAATTTCGGTGGTGATAACCAAAAGGATAAAAATAGAGTAAAAAGTAAATAAATAAATAGAAAAGCAGATGACACCTATCACCAAAGGGGGAAAGAGATGAGAAAGGAGAACCCGTAGAAACAGGAGATTATTTATTTATTTATTTATCTATTATTTATTTAACAGAGAGAGACAGCGAGAGAGGGAACACAAGCAGGGGGAGTGGGAGAGGGAGTGGGGGAGGCAGGGAGCTCGATGCTGGGCTCCATCCCAGGACCCTGAGATCATGACCTGAGCCGAAGGCAGACGCTTGATGACTGAGCCCCCAGGCGCCCCGGAACCTGAGGTTAAACATGAACACACTGGACTCACCAGCTGAAAGACAGACTAGCTTTGTGGTGTTCATAGCATAAATGTCTAAACTTAAGGTAAACAAACATTAAAAGTAAAAATGAAGAGTACACCAGACAAACATTCTTTAACATAAAGTTATGACGGGGCACCTGGGTGGCTCAGTCGGTTGAGCATCTGCCTTCCGCTCAAGTCACGATCCCGGGGTCCTGACATCGAACCCCGCATCGCATTGGGCTCCCTGCTGAGCAGGGAGCCTGCTTCTCCCTCTCCCCCTCCCCCTGCTTGTGTGCTCACTCTCTCTGACAAAGAAAGAAACAAAATCTTGGGAAAAAAAGGAAGTTATGATAGTCACATTACTTCAAAGGAAATACATCAGAAGAGCCAAGCATTGTTCAGGGTACAGAGGGCTCCACACAACGAAGAAGGTTCAATTAGCCAAGGACATAAAAATACTAAATGTGTATTCCTTTAATAGCAGCCTCTCCCCCCAAACAGACGCACTCGCACATATACATGCACACACGTTACACAAGCACACACATATACACACAAAAACAGCCAATAAAACAACAGGGAGAGATCGGCAAATTCGCAACCATAGAAGAGATTTCCACTTAGCTCTCGCAAACACTGCTTTTGCTCAAACAGAAAACTATGTAACCTGGACGAGCTGAGTGACACGTTCAGGAGGGCTGGCGTACTGGGTAGACGTAGAACCCTGAATCAAATGAGGAGAAAATACACATTCTTCTGAAGCACATAGTAACCTGGTCCTGGAATTATTCCAACTGCATTAAATGTCAAGAAAGTAGTATCCTTCAGATTATGTCATCTGACTATAATGCAATTAATCCGGAAATCAACCATAAAACGATGGAGAAAAATTCCCACGTGCGTGGACGTTTTAATATGTTCTCTAACTGATTTGCCAAGTCAGATCAGAGTGAGTACAAGAGCAATTGAGTGATTGACCATAAGAAGATTCCATCTCAAACCGTCTGAAAGGAGGCAAAAATGATGCTCAGAAAGACTTGTCTGTCACTGAAGTTTTCCTTTAAAAGAAAATAAGCCAAAATTAATGAATTAAATATAAAAGAACTTGGAAAGATTACCAGGTATAACGCCAGGTCACAAAAATCTACTGTATTTTTCCATGCCAGCAACAATCAACTAGAAGAAGTTGGGTTTTGTTTTGTTTTTTTAAGTATCATGTAGCAACAAAAGTACCAGCAAAAAAATGAACTAGGAATAGATCTAACAAAAAATGTGCAAGTCCTATACGGAGAAAATCATAAAAATCCTATTAGAAGACCTCAGAAAGAGCCTACATAACTAGACCGATACACGGTTTACGGATGGGACAATCCAAGTCACAGAGATGTCACTCCCCAAACTGATTTATAGACTCCGTACAGTTCTGACCAAAACTCTAACCAGTTTTATCAATAAAACTGACACACTAATTACAGAATTTATGAGAAAACAAAGACCAAGAATATCCACAACGCATGTAAAGAAACTTCCCAGAGGTCATGACTTATTGTGAAGAGCAGTTCAGAGAGTCCAAGAACAAAGCAGGACAGAAAGTCCAGAAGAGGCTCGGGCCTTTACGGGGACTTGCCGCACACCAGGGATGCGCCTCAGGTCAGTGGAAACGGGACACGCTCTCCCACACTAGGGCCGGGACAGCTGCCTATCCCCACGGGAAGGAAATCCAACCACCGCCTCACACCCCATATGAAACCTCCATTTCTTACTACTGAACACTTCGCCGTGAAAGGCAAACTTTTACCGACTTTCAGAAGTAAAAAGGAAGCTACCTTTATCATCCCGGGTTAGGCAATGCTTTCCCAAAACGAAGAACTCATCAAAGATTTCATAAAGAAGATGAAAAGAACAAGGCAAAACTTAAGAGATGATGTGGGTAACACACAAACCAACCCCGAAGCCAGAAGGCAGTACTACCCATCAGTAAGGACACGGCCCAGTGGGGAAAGACGAGCAACACGGCGGGGTGCTTCTGAGACGAGAAAGCACAAAGGGCAGGAAGACGGGGGAAATGACGTGGCCCGAACGGCTACGGGAGGGATGCAGGTTGAGACCACAGCTGGGGCTGCTGCACACACCTTCACGCAGACCCACAGAGACCAGGACATGAGGCTCGGGGCTGCCAGAGCACGGCGGGGGTGCGAGCTCAGACAGCCGCGTGGGAACGAGGTTGCCCCACAACTCTGCGTCCTGGGATACAGCGGCGCTACCCTCTGGCTCTAGCACAGGGCACCAGGGAACTGGCCCTTTTCGTGAGAACCCAAACCGCCCCAATGTGCGTGTACAAGAGAATGGTAACGACACCCTCTTGCACTCCCACATGAGCTACTGAAGACAAGTCCCGAGCAATAACCACACAGAATGCCCTGGGTAAGCTCTGGACACACAGTGACGAGGGAGAACCACTCACAGACCAGAACCCCACGTGCGTGATGCATTTTTACAACCCTCCAAGGCAAGCGTAACTACAAGGCACGCTTGTGGCTTCGCACACGTGCGTAAGCAAAACTCTACAGAAAAGGAGCATGACGAACGCAGAATTGCGTGAACGGGGGGGGGGGGGCGCACAGGCCGTCCTAACAATACTGGTGATGCTGTCGGCCGCAGGTCCGCTGCTGGGTTCATTTCAGGACTACACGCACATTTGGGTATCTGCTGAATTTACATAGTTTTTAACCAGGGGCAGGGAAGGGGGAGAGAACAGAGGAAGAGAGTCAACTGAAGGCTATTAAATGTTACCACTGGGTAAACAAGTACCTGTGTGCGCCCCTCCTATCACTGCTGCAGAAACACCACTTCCCTCCTTGGCAAGCCTCGCTCCTGCCTGTGCTCCTGGTCCCAGCCTGGACCCTCCAGCACAAACCCCCCCCACCCCACCCCACCCCCCCGTCCCCCAGGCAACACCAGCCCTGGTCTCACGTGACCTTGCCACAGGCTCTGACACAACCGGCCACTGGCTGCTGGGCGCCTGGGTTCTCTGCCTACAACACCGTGGCCACCCTGCCCACAGGAGAGACGCTCCCCTCACTTGGGGGCTTCTGCACTGCCCTGGTGTCCCCAGGACCCGCCACACCAGCCCTGCTCTCCCACCCACTGGCCGGCTCTACCATGTGCCCAGGCAGCTCAGACCTGACAGACCCCCGGGGAACTCTGTGTCTCATCCCCATGTACCCCCATCCCCCTTCCTGGTTCGTGTGTCTTCTTCCAGGGGCCAGTTTGGACCCCTCCTTCTCACTAACCTGCCCAGCAAGTGACAAGACCTGGTGGTGGTCAGGCTCAGAAACTATCCCCGAAACCACTCCCGTCGGTTGGGATCACCCGGAACCCGAGTCTCTAGCTCCAGTTCACTCCGCCCTCGGCTGCCGGAGGAGTCCTAAGCACAGATCGGGTAAGCTCAGACGTCTGCCCAAAAACGTGTAGGAACTACCCACTGCCTACAGACCTTGTTAAACACTAGAATGATAATCCAGAGAACAAACCTTGATGCTCGGGTTCCCTCCAAAGCCAGTTAAGTCAACTGTTACTGGTGGTGTCCACTACTTTTCAAACATCTGGCCGTGCTCCCATTTTTGCCATAAAGGACTCCAACAAGGGACCCCCAGAACCCCAACCATGATGGTCCTTGTGTCTAGGAGGCCTGTTTCCTCTTGTCAGAATCCCATTCAAGGTCTCCTTCCAAGAACGGTGAAGTCTCCTGCCACAAGAACTTGGGGAAAATGGGTAACTGCAAACACCGTGTTTCAACAGACACCAGAGAGCTCTGGAAACTAAGAGGGCTGAAAGGGCCGGCTGCCACAGGGGACATCTGCCCAGTGTTAGGGAAGCACGTGCATCTCAGGTGGGGCGGTCCTGCAGGACGGGGGAGACCTCTCCAGACCACACAGACTCCCACCAGCAAGAGGGGCCTACAGGGCACCCAGGGAGGAAGTGTGAAACTAGACGGGACCGAGCCACGCTCCAACACGGCCCTGCCCCACGCAGCTGTCGAACGGAGGCCGTCAGCCCACATCCCGCTGTGCACCCCCAGAAGGCGGAGGCGTGGGCGCTCTACGCGCCTCCCCCCCACGCTGGTGCGCGGCCAGGAACAACCGGGACAGCTGCATGGTGCGTCCACGGAGGCCACCAGGCCTGGCAGACCTACACAGAAGGGACCAAGGGGGACCAAGAAGTGAGTCCTGAGCGCCTCCTTGGGCCACTTGGCAGGAGTCCAGAAGGCTCCCGGGAACAGACTGACCTCCTAAGGCTTCTAGGACTGTTCTGGGGAAGGCTGGGGAAGGCAGGGGCCGGACAACTTGCAACAGCCAGACCCTGAGAAGGCTTGTTTCCACGACAGCTAGGTGGCCTGAGGATGGTAAGGGGGTCAAGGGTCGCCCGCTTTCATCGGAAAAGGATTCGAGAATCAGAGACCTACGAAAACTAGAGAATTGTCAGTGGTCGGTAACATTAAGCGGATACCACGTGTGGCTCTTCCCCTATAGAGAAGGCCTGGGGACAGCCAGGAGCCCTCATGGCAAAACGGAACGCGTGTGGCTGTTCTCTAAGGATCGGGATCCAAGTCGTGTTCGCGTAAAACTCGCTTCCAGCGCAAGGCCCTACTGTGTGCACCCCAGGAAAGTCGCCGTCGTCCCGGGCAGACGCCTGCTTCTCGGACGACGGGGCCCAGCAGGACCCCGCTCCCTCGGTGGCTGCACAGGAGCTTCCGGGACGCCGGGCCGCGCTGAGGACGCGGGGGCTGGAGCGCAGCCGCGGGAGACGACGCGGAGGTCCGAGGTGGGGGCCGAGCTCCGGGCGCGCTGGAGTCCGCGAGCCGTTCCGCGGCGCCCGGACCGCGAGGGGTTCGTGTCTGAGTCCGCGCTTTCCAGGGACCCATCTCCCGGGTCCAGCGCGGCGGTGCTCGTCGCGCCCTCCCCGGCTTCTCACCGCCGGGCTCTCCCGCCTTCGCACCCGGCCGGGCCGGCTCGGGTTCGGCCGTCGCTGGTCTTTTCCAGAAACCGACTCTGGGCTCCGCAGGCCTCTCCGGCTCCCGCGGACTCCGGCTCCGGTCCCGCTCTCCCGGCCGCACTCCCGGCGGCGAGGCTCGTCCGACACGCGCTTCTCTCCCCGCCCGCCGCGCGTTCGCGGGCCCGTTTCCCGAGTCCCTGCCGTCCGGCTGCGGGCGCTGCGTGACGGCCGGCTCCGCTCCGCGGCGGACCCCGGACGCAACTCCGCGGGCGGCGGGGGCGGCGGGGGCGGCGGGGAGGGGACGCGCCCGCGGGGGGAGGCCGCCGCCCCTGCACACCGCGGAGCCCCGCGCCGCCGGGCGCCCGCAGCAGCGGACGAGGAGAGCCGCCCCGGCCGCTCCCGGCCGGACTCGCCGCTCCTGCTCGCGGGGCGTCCCCGCGCCGCCTTCCAGGACTACGGGCGGCCGCACGCCCCGCTCCGGGACTCGGGAGCCCGGCGGCCGCCCCCCCCCACTCCGCGGTGCGCTCCCGCCCCGGGCTCCGGAGGCCAGAAGTCATCACCGACTCGCCGCTCCTCTCCTCCGGCGCGGGCGCCGGCCAGGCGCCACAGGGACCGGCGCGCGGAACCCCACGATCCGGCCGGCGAGCGGGGCGGGGCGTCGCCGCCCTCTGACCCCGGACTGCGCGCGGCATGCCGGGACCGCCGCTCCCCGATGTGCGCGCCGCATGCCGGGACTCGCAGTCTTTCCACAACGGGCCCCAGCACGTGACGCGGCCGCATACGGCGGTCCGCGTTGCATGCCGGGATCCATGGTTTAACGACCCTGGGCCCTGGCGCACCATGGGAGCTGTGGGACAGGAGGGCGCGCGGCATGCCGGGACGTCGCAGTGCATGCCGGGGTTTCTGGGCCGCGGCGCGCGCTGCACGCCGGGACCCGCAGCCCCACGCCGCCGGCGCTCCCGGGGCACATGGGGCGCGGCCACGCCGCTCCCGCCGGGCCGGCCCCACACGCTCGCCTCCACGACGCCCCGGGCACCCGCGGCCGACACAGCGCCGGCCCGGCCCCGCGTGGGCGTGTGTTGACGCGCGGGCCCCGCGGCGGACGCACGCGGCGTCACGCGACGTCAGACGCCGTCCCGGAAGTTGGCGCGGGCCGGGCGGCGGGTGGAAGCCGGTGCTGGAGCGCGAAGTGCAGCGCCGTCGCCTTCGCCGCCTGGGCCGGGGTCGCGGTCCCGCCCCCCACCCGCGATGGGCGCCGGGCCCTGAGCGCCCCGCCCGCCCGCCTTCCCCCAGCGACCCGGGCCGGCCGCGATGGAGGCGCCGCCCGCGGGCGGCGTTCCCGCCGAGGGCGCCCCGCCGCCGGCCGTGGCCGAGGTGCGCTGCCCGGGCCCCGGGCCGCTGCGGCTACTCGAGTGGAGGGTGGCGGCGGGCGCGGCCGTGCGCATCGGCTCCGTGCTGGCAGTGTGTGAGGCCGCCGCCTCCGCGCAGCCCGCCGGTCCCGCCCCCGCCCCCGCCCGCGCCGGGTCCGGGGTCTGCGTGCGCGCCGAGCGCAGGCTGAGGTCGGAGCGCGCCGGCGTGGTGCGGGAGCTGTGCGCGCAGCCGGGCCAGGTGGTGGCCCCCGGGTGAGTGGGGTCCGGGGAGTGGGGTCTGGAGGGGCCCTGGGCCGGGCACGGGGCAGGCAGGGTCCTCGGGGCTGCAGCCAGAGTGCCGGTACTCGGCCACCACTGGGGACGGAAGCGCAGCGCGGCATTGACTTCAGCAGCTGTCGGGCGCCCGGGGGGCAGCCCTCGGAGAGGGGCTGGGCCTCCTTCGCCGGTGCCTCCTCCCCCAGGCTGCCGGCCCGGGCGCGCTCCCCCTCGTCGTGGAGGCGTGAGCGGCTGGGGGTGGGGTGCACCGCTCCGGCTGCTCGTAAAGCTCGGGAAACGCGCTGTGAAGGCGGGTGCGGTGGTGCGTCGCAGCTCGGCGCGGAGCTCCGGGTCGCGCGGGAGTCGCCCCTTCTCCTGGGACCGGCTGGCGGCGCAGACCTCCGTTTCCACCTCCCAAGGGGCTGTCCTCCTTAGGCGGGCGCAGCGGTCCATCCGCGCCTTGTGGCTCCGTCTGCAGGTCTTGGCCCCGGACATCGCGTCGAGGTGTGGGCACAGGGTGTATCGTGGACGTGACTCATGTGGTTGTTTACGCTGTCAGGAGCAGAAGCCCGGGCGGGCACTCTGCTTCCTGATGTGGTGGCTGGTGCCGGCGTCCCTCTCTGCCAGGGCCACTGCTCATCCCGGCCGGCTGCTTGTGCCCTTTTCTCTCGTCTCTGGCGGCAACTGTTGAGCATCTGCTGCCACCACTCCCCACCACACACCCCTTCCCCAGCGGGTCGGAGAGGGCTGGCCTCCATCCGAACCCCACGAGCCTTTTCCTGTGTCCCCTTCTCCCCGCTCACCGTTTGGACACCGCACCCTGGTCCTTGGCCTTGGAGTAGGGGCCCACGCCTGCCCTGTGAATGCAGGCAGGCTGGGATGGGAGCTGCCTTGGGGCTGCGCCCTCCACTGGGGCGGTCTGGCTGGCCTCCTTTGGAAGGGAGAGGCTCGCTGGGCTGTACAGCCGGCATGCTGTGGCATGCTGCCCTCATTACTTTGAGGTCAGAGCCGACCTGACCATCACTGGGTCTGTAAACCTGTGAGCGCATAGTTGTGGAGATGAAACCCAGTGCTGGTGTGTCACAGTGTAGAAGATTCCTAGGGAGAAGGGTTCTTCTTGGTGGCCTTTTTTTCCTTCCAGTTACCCAGAAAAGGCCAGTACAGCTCAGGGCCTGGCTGCAGCCAGCTGGTGAGAAACTCCACGTGCGGCACTTTGATCACATCAGCCCCACTAGCAAAGCAGAGTGACCCCATACAGCAGTCTTACCGGTCACGCGGGCAGCTGACCGGATGATGAGCTCTCAGTGCTGAGAAGTTCTTTTCTTTTGTGTTTTTGGTGTTTGAGATTCAGGGTCGCTCGCTGCGGTCGTTCGTGGCGAGGCTCTCCAGAGTCTGATGCTAGCACTCCTCCCGGGTGCAGGGCTGAATGTGTGCAGCTGAAGCCCAGCACAGCCAGGTCCGGCTGGCCCAGGTCCTGGAGCTGTCCTTGCCGTCTTCGTCACCGCTGGCCTCCGCGGGATTTCTCCCACCGCATCAGTGGTTATTCTCAGACAGTGAACAGGTAGTTGTAGGAACTGCTTCTGGGTGTAGTTAAACTGATCACTAGATGATCGTTCCGACCTGTACTGGGCTTGTATGTTTTGTACCTGCTCTCAGGTAGAGGTAGGAACTGTGTCCCTGCTTCTCTGATAGGAAGGAGGGAGAGCACTGGGGTCCCAAGGGGTTTTGACGTGCCGCGCACCTCACCTTGCTGAGGCTTCCAGTCGGCGTCCTACTCCAGGCTGCTCTGTCCGTAGACTGTGTTGCATCCAGAGAGTCCCAGTGTGGGGAGGTGGATAGAATGAGAGTATTTGTCTGTCTTCATAATTTCTAGGTGACTAAAAGTATTTTGACTTGAAAATATTCTGACAGGGCATGATGTGTCAGAAACTTAATGATGTTTTCCTTTCCACCTGTCTGCTTTTATGTCCGTTGTCATGCACTGGGAGGCAGCAAAGTCCTTCTTTTGGACTTCCCCGCCTCCCGGTGAGTGACGACGGACGTAAAAGCATTATATGAAATAATCTGGGGACCCGTCTGGTGGTGGGTAAGGACCCAAGTGGTGGGGGGGGGTCGTCGTTTCTACTTGACGTCTGCCAGTTCCTTCTGTGCCGTAGTCTGTCTACCGGAGACTGTCTGCGTTAGCCAGGGTCTGGGGTGAGTGCTGCTGACTGACCGAGCACTACTGGCTCGTGCTTGCTTCATAAGTGTTAGAAGGAAAGCTCCCAGAGGAACTCATAAAGGAAACTTAGAGTACAGCCGCAGCTGCTGAAGTTAGGGTGCGCGGGGTTTCAAATTCCGAGCGCTGTACTACGGCACTCATCTGCAGAGGTCTTGCCGGGGAAGTAAGGAAGCCACTTTGCCGTTCTGGCACTGGACCATCTTGATGAATCAGAACATTCTCTAACTCAGATGATCTTATTCTTCTCTGTTGACATCTGCACTGTTTAAAAGACGAATCCACGGACACTGGGTGGCTCAGTCGGTTAAGCATCTGTCTTGGGCTCAGGTCATGATCCCAGGATCGTGGGATTGAGTCCTGCATCAGACTCCCTGCTCAGTGAGGAGCCTGCTTCCCCCCATCTGCTGCTCCCCTGCTTGCGCTTTCTTTTTCTCTCTGACAAATAAGTAAATAAAATCTTTCAAAAGTATGTTAAATAAAAGTTAACTCCATTGAAAAGATATTTATGTCTAAAATTGGGAAAATTGTCACTTCATTTAATTAAACCCACTTCAGATGAGTTTTTGTTTTTTTTTTCCAGTTTTCACTTAGCCAGAAAACCAATGGCCTTTTTATCTACTTAATTTTATATGCATGCGTGATTTATTTTTATTGTAGTTTTTTTGATTTTTAAGCACCTTGTCTGATCCTTTAAATAAAGGCCTTTGGACCAAATGGGTTTTGAAACTTGGTGTGCCTAGAAACTGATGGGTAGGTTTTAGTAGATTGGAACATGCACTACCGTATTTATTTCCATTTTCATATCAATTTCAAAGTATATTATATGAAATTAAAAAGCTGCAGAGAAATAAGCAAGTCTTTAATTTCATATTTTTTTTGAATTACGTAAGTACTGATAGTAAACCCAAAAGTTATTACAAAGAAAGTAATTTATCAGTTATCTCAGAAAAAGTGCTTTTTTTCATTTAGGGAAGTGAGAACCTAAACAAAGTAGAACAAGTCAATTTCAAAGTATTTGTGTAATATCTTGAAAGGTAAATATAATTTCTAAAGACTGTAACTAGGTCTTAAATATTTCTTATTTAGCACTTTATGTTGATAAAATTCCTTAGAACTTCAAGAACTTGAACTAAATGTTGACCTGTTTAGTCTTCGTATTTTGCAGAAACTTTAGAAGACGTTCATGGCTTTATGGTTGTGCTCTGGATCGTGCGTGGCGCTACTTTCCTCCCGTCTACTTGGCCTTTTGTGCTGGCTGTGAGTCAGTGGGATGATGGAGGTCAGGAGTTCAGTCTGCCTTACCTGTTAGCTGATACTCTACATGCCCTGTGGTGCTTTTCATCTGGGGGATGGGTGGCTATTGCTTATTAAAGCCGGAAGCCTTTTTCTTTTTTAAATTTGGCAGAGAGTATGAGAGGGAGAGCACGACGTTGGGGGGGAGCAGCACACTCCCGGTTGAGCAGGGAGCCTGACATGAGGCTCAATCCCAGGACCCTGGGATCATGACCGAAGCTGAAGTCAGATGCTTAGCTGACTGAGCCACCCAGGCGCCCCGAACTGGAAGCTTTGACAGTTGTCGGTGTGCTGTTTCGAACTTGGCAGCACTGCAGGTGCATCCTGGAGACGATGTTGAAATTCAGAGGCGAGGGAGGCAGTCGTCCTCCCCACGGCTGGGAGTCCTTCCCTGCCCGTGTAACCCAGGTGTGCACGGGGGTCTGCGTGCGGTGGTGCCACTTGCTTTGGAAACATGTTAGGGAAATGGAGTTTTGTCCGGTAAGTCCTAGGAGGCCGCACTGGCAGTGCACACAGATTGGAGAGAATTCTGTAAAGACTGGCTTTGTGCACACCTTACAAGCACACCTGCCGTCAGCAGGCCGGAGGTGGCCGGGGCGCTCTGAAGTGGCCCTGTCCTGGCTCTCACTTCTGCGGGGGCCCAGCTTGAGTGACGAACCGTGGGGGGCTGCTTCAGCCGCCACCGCCGCTCCGCGCCCTGTTGTGCTCTGTGTCCTGTCGCTGGCCCCTCGCCCGTCCCTGCAGCATTCACAAAGCAAGTCTGCCTTTTTGCTTCTTTGCAGACATAATCCAGACCTAGGGAAGCGCTGCAGGAGTAGTACCAGGAATCCTCAGGGACTCGTCACGTGGGTTTTACAGAGGTCAGCGTGCTGCCCTCTCTGCTTTACCCTTCTTCCCCCTCACATGGGGTATTTTCTTTCCTGAGGGTTAGGAGTGAGTTGCAGATGTGATGCACTTTATCCCTAATGTTCGATTTCTTAAAAAAAAATTCTTTTCCCTACCTGTGGTACAGCGATCAGAATCAGAAATAACGTCCATGCGGGGCTGTTTTCTGCTCACTAGAGCTCCCTGATGGGCCAGCATTGTCCTTGGAAGCAAAAGAAACCCCAGATCACGCGTTAGGCTGAGCTGTCAGAGCTCCTGGGTCTCTAACCTTGGTGGTTCCTCAGTCTGTTCCTTTTTCATCTCCTTATCAGCTGGTGGTTTTGCAGACTGGCTGTCAGTTCCCATGTGTGCATTTGGGCAGGACTTGCTGGAGCCCCTTTGTGTGTCCTGGGTGGGCCCATCAGGCAGCAGGTGGCCTCCGTGTGGCCCATTGTGGTTTGTTACGGTGGTGGCTCTAGTGAAAACGGACTAAGTAATTGCTAAGTATCTTGTGAGGGATACTTTCTTCCTAGTAAATATCTTAAATTCTCTCATCAAATGGTCAGCCATTGTTTTTGGCATCTTGATGACTCTTGTCTGAATTTCCTGTTTTGGGGAGTTTTATTTATTTATTAATTTATTTACTCAGGATTGTCCAGTCGTGACATTCTTAAATCTGTTGTTTCTCCTCCGTTCCTGGATTGGCCGTCTCCTGTGGGAGCAACTAGTTTCCAGTGTGGACTCTTGGGTTCTTACCGTCCGCCGCTGTTACTTGTCCTGACGCTCCCCTTGTCCCAGGTCTGGCAGCGGGAGCCCCTCAAGCTGACCGCTGTGCTGAGGCCCTGTCGGTCTGAGAGCCTGGCCACGTTTTCCGACACAAGTGGTATTGAGGCCCCTGGTCCCCAACTCTGGAATCACCCATTGCTCCGAGAAGTCCTGCTTCCTTTTAATGGAGAGTGACATTTAGGAAGCAGGATCTGGGTGCGCAGAATGCATTTTCTGCATGCACTCATATGCTAAGGTCTGCATGTAGCGCTTGGAGGAGGTCCTTGAGCTCTCCTAATCTGCGGGGAGAAGGGATGGGTCAGACCCAACCTCTACAGGGATGGCTTCTACGAGCACGAGTTCAGGGTGTGTGTCTTCCCCTCTGCTCTTCTGCTACAGCGCGTGCGCCCTGGCCGGCCCATCAGAGCAGACAGGAAAGTCGGTGAGTACAAAAGATTCCAGGGAGTTTGGTGTTTGTATTTGGGGGAAAATAACTTCTTCAGAAATGGCATTTCATAATTTTCCTATTGATTTTTTTTCAAGGACAAACTAGGAAAGTTAACATTTATTGGTGACTGACTTGACGTTCTGGTGCTGGTCTCCTTGGCTGAAGTGTTTTTTCAAGAGGTCAGAGTGTGCCACTCCCCTTAGGGTATGGTGCTGGGGGCTGTTTGTTGGTTTGAGGGCGGAAGCACTAGGATAGCTCCCGCCTCTGGTCCCTTTTTTGCATCGGTATCTGCAAGGATAAAATCCTCGCATACCATAGAAGGACATTACTGTTACTTTTTTACAAAGACTTTTTTCCTCTCTCTTGATCATTCCTTCAGTTGATTTTGAGAATTCCTTTGGCCCATGCAGAGATGCCGAAGCGGTATTCCACAGGCTAATGTCAGACGCTCGGAGCCTGCAAGACCGATCTGAATGATCTTTTAATTCAGACAAAGAAGGAAGTCTCCTTACCCTCCTTTTCACTGAGACTGGCGGTTTTTGAGATGCTGTCCTTGGGGCCATGTGTGCGTCTCCTTGCGGCAGGGTGGGACAAACAGCTCACTCGGAGTCTTTTGGGGGTAGTCCCCGGCTGTCGTGCGCTGCCTGTCCTGAGCCCCCAGCCTCTCCTGCTCTCCTCCCGGGGCTGCAGAAATTCCTGGAACCGCACAGGCTGGGGTGGTTCAGCAGCCGCTCGCAGTATCTTCACTTTCTCTTTGGCCAACATTTGTCAGAAACATCTCTGCAGACCTAGGGCTCCTCCCCTGTGAGTGGAGACGGTGTTGTGTTTTCAAACACTTTCCCCCCAGCCTGACCAGTGGGGCCTTAGCATCCTGCATGGTTAGGTTTAGGACGTGGTAGGTTTCTGGTGGGATGAGGACGTGGTGGGTTTCTCGTGGGATGAGGATGTGGTGAGTTTCTGGTGGGATGAGGACGTGGTGGGTTTCTTGTGGGATGCTGCTTGGTTTGGGGCCCACTTTGCTACATTGTAGCACACGGTGTCTGCTGACAGATGGGCTGAGAAAACCTCATGACATTTTGTTCTGCATTTGGTGACCTGCGAACCACCACCTCTCCCACCCCCTTCCTGCGTGGACTCACTCTCTGGGGCGGAGCCCACCGCCACGTTAGCTGAAGTGTGACGCTCACTGCCAGGGTGAATTCAAGTGGAGACCACGTGTTTAACTTTAGCCGATCCTCTGTTAATACTCCACAGTGTGGACTTCTGAACTCTTAATGCCCTTGGGTGACTCGTATGTCAGGGAAAGTAGACATCACGGTCTGAAACGAAGGCAGTTGAGGAGGGATTGTGTTGATCTGTGAGTGATCTGTGTATCTCTTACACGTGTCCCGTGACAATGAGACCCGTGTCGTATCACCACAGAGGGAGTCCTTGTAGAAGCTTTGTGTGGCGCTCGTCTCCTGCAGTCGTCACTGTCAACACTGAATCCTCCCTTCAGGCCTTGGGGTGATTGGATTTGTCCCAGGTACCTTTTGCAGCAGGGGCCTCCCTGTGCCTGCCCCCAGCTGTCATTGGCTGCCCTCCTCTCGGGGACGGAGGCTGCCGGCGCACAGAGCTCTGGGTCGTCCGCCAGGACAGCCGTAGAAGGTGATGCCCATCTGTCAGTTATGTGCACTGGGGCTTGCAACGGGCACCCCTTCAGGGCACCCCGGCCCCACCCTGGAGGTGCCAGGAGCCGCCCCCGCATTGTGACAGCCAGAGGTGCCTCCAGATCTGCTGTGGGATATGACAGGCAAAACGCTTTGACCCCAGCACTGAAGGTTATGTGACTTTGAATGTGACCTGTAGGTGAAACACTTTCCAGAGAAAGGTGCATGTCCAGGCCACATAGCCAAGGCCGTGTGGCAGAGTTAGCCTGAGTGCCCCACCTTGGTACCCTTTCATCCCCACCTGCCACCTCCTTGCCTGCTGGCGCCTCCCTGCTCTGGTGAGGATCCTGTGTCTGCAGGCCCTTGGCGTTGCCGCCTGTAGGAGGGGGTGCTACGTGTCACCCAGAGCAGTGGGAGCTGAGAGGGCTTCTGGGAGGAGGTACGGCTCTAAGCTTGGGTTCAGACAAAAAAGGATGAGGTCGAGGTGGATGGTGAGTAGCAGGCTGGTCCGAGCAGAGGGACCCCCTATTATGTTGGGGGGACTCCAGCAGCATTGGGAGCATGTTCCAGGCCAACCATGTGGGTCCCAGTGACCTTGGAGTGGCACGGTGAGGTCCTAGGGGCCTGCAGGGTGACAAGGCAGGCTGTCATGACACTGTTATCCTGGATGGCCTGCCTCAGCCTGGGTTGCCCTGCATGGGTGATCCCAGAAGCCCCTTGGGGACTGGACGGCGCTGGGCGAGCAGGACTGAGCTGTGTCTCTGGGGTCCAGGGGTTGCCCCCGTCCCCGTGCTCCTCTGGGCCTCGCTATGGGGCTCCACCACACGGCCCTTCGGAAAGGTCACTGGCGCCCCTTCCTCACTGAGTCCAGTGCGTTGGGCCCTCGGTGATTGGTTGACCAGTGTAGGGTGTGCACTGTAATGGCAGAGTTCGGTGAGTTTAGACAAACGTGTGCCTTGGCAGCCACCCCCAGTCACAGTGCAGACATCTTGGTCTGGGTGGGATTTTCGCCCTGTCTGGTCTCTCCCGGGGGTGTTTACCTCTGATACTCCTTTCTTTCTCAAGACGTTTGCTCGCTGGCATGTGCTCCTCAGCCTTTGTGGGCAATGCTCTGGTTTGGTGTTTTAAAGTTGACATTCTTTTTTTCTGCCTGTGCCTTAATTGTTGGGGGTCCCCAAAGGCCTGCTGTCTGTATGCTGTGAGATGGGACACCTTGGGCTGGGATACACAGCTCATCAGACCCATGCTCCAGCCCTGGCCCCGGCCGCGCCAGCCGTGCGTTCAGCTGGCCAGCAACTGGTGGGGCCTGTGCTCGCCTTGCTCTGTGCTCCATGCGGACTTACCGGTCCCTTCTGCACCTGGTCCCTGGCAGGGGCGTTCGGGGACGTCCGGGAGGGTCCACACACTCCTGTGTCTCTTGGTTCACACTTCTGCTGGCATCTCTGTCCTGCGGGTACGTTGCAAGCCCGTCTGCTCCACCCACCCCGGGCTCCCTTCCCGGCACCACCTGTGGGTTCCAGAGCTGTTGGTCCCCAAGCTGCCACTTTCAGCATACTCTTAGCTGAAGCCTGGTGCCCCTCACCGGTGTGGCCTGGCCTTGCCTCCCCCCCGCCCCGCCTGCATCCTGTCATCTTGCAAGGGGGGGGTCATCCTAGAAGTGTGCTGCTGAAGGACAGTTAATGCTCTAGAATTAGTGGGGTTCCCCTTGAATCTTGGTGACCTGGGTAAGAAAGATTTCGGAAGGACACAGAACATCTGATAAGTTGAATTTGATCAAAATACAAAACTATACCTTCAAGAAGCACCTTTAGGGAAAATGAGAAAGCTGACTGCAGAGTGGGAACGTACCGCACAGAGTGTTTGGGCATGTTTATCGCGTCTTCAGGTTAACATTTTAGGAAAGATTGGCGAAATCCTTCTAGCCCAGTTTTTGATATTCCTGAAGGAAGTACTCCGCAGGTCATGTTTTAGAGTAGAAATGAGTGAAGTGAGTAAACGCAGGTCCGTCTTGTACATTTTGCATCCGTGTGCTGTGGGCACAGAGAAGAGGCAGCGTCTGCGGGCCTGGCCGCTGGGCCGTGCTGTGCCAGAGGCCAGAACCTTCCGTCTCTGGTGCCTGCGTGGCCTGCACGGCCTTACACGCTCTTACACAGTAGTGGGTCCACAGAACCTGTCGTTGAAGTGCAGGTGACATCAGCATTTGTAAACCCTAAAGACTGGTGAGTGACCGAGTTTACTGTGTTTCTCATAAAACCTACCCCCAGGGGCACCTGGGAGGCTCAGTGGGTTAAGCGTCTGCCTTCGGCTCAGGTCATGATCTCAGGGTCCTGGGATCGAGTCCCGCATCAGGCTCTCTTCTCGGCGGGGAGCTTGCTTCCCCCACCACCACCCCCCGCGCTCTGCCTCTCTGCCTACTTGTGATCTCTGTCTGTCAAACAAATAAAATCTTAAAAACAAATGAACCTACCCCCAGCATTCCAGGGGGCAAACAGCAGGTTTTTGCCAGGTTCCAGAAGGCCTGACAAACCCTTCAGAAACCCACTGGCCAACAGATGGTAGACACCTTTGACTTTTAGGAAAGTGCAGTCAGTCCCCTTGCCGGCTCTGCTCCTGTCCTCTCAGACGGTCGCCTTCCTGCGCCTGTTGCTCGCCCGCCTGCATGCAGGCGACCAGGACGGGCAGGGGTGCAGGCAGGATGGAGTCTCAGTTGCAGGTTGTTTGCAAAGTGGGCTGCTCTCTGGGAGGGCTGATTTGGCAGTGGCTGCCATTAAGGGCCGTGATACAAGAGGCCTGGACCCCCGGTAGCGGTGGAGAAAGTCAACTGGACTGTGGTCCCAAGCCAGGCTCGACTGCCAGCTCTGACACCAGCGGCACAGAAGCTGGTGGCACAGGGTGGGAGAAGTGCAGGCTGCCCAGTGGAGGTGGACAGCAGTCGGCGGGCACGGGGGCCACGTCGCGGTTTCTCCTGGAACGTAGATCCCCAGCGTCAAGCCGGCAGGAACCTGGAGCAAGAAGACATCTTTGAGCGGCGCCATGCAGACGGAAGGTTTCTGGGGCGTGGTGCCGTCTGCTGTAGGGGCGGCTTGGTTGAACACCGGGGAGACAGGCAGAGTCTAGGTGGTGGCGTGAACGTTGGGTGAGCACCTCCCTGAAGGACACCAGCACCCGCCACCTGACTGGCGCCATGGTTTGGGGGCAAGCGTGCTGCTGGGCTGTGGACACACGGGGTGGCAAGCCCTGGGCCCAGTCATCCGGGCACTTAGTGCGTGGTCCTAGAAGAGGGGGTTGCCAGCCCTGGCAGCTCTGTGAGCCCATGGAAGTCCTTTGTGGTCCAGAAGCTCTGGGGCAGTGTAGGGGGAAGCAGGAGAAGTGCGTGGCACTCCCTGGTGGGCTCAGACCTCACAATGTCTGTCTGGTTTATGGCCTTGGCGAGGAAGCACCCAGAAAGGCCCCCCTTCGTAGACGCTGGCCTACCAGGTGCCTGGGTGCCCCCGGTCTGGCAAGGAGGCTCCGTGGGATCAGCAGGCTCCCGTGGCGCTGAGCTACTGGCCCCCAGAGCTCCGGCTCGGCGCTGGTGCTCTGACCACACAGCCTGATGGTTTGTGCCACTCGCATATGAAGGAAATGGCCGTTTCTGTATTGGTAAAAGCCAGAAATACGGTAGTCGTTCCAGAAAAATCTCAGTGCCTCGTAGCTTCTCTGTAGACTGGGAATGATACATGGGAGGTGACGTCCATTCTTGTCGGTAGCGTAGGGCGTGCCGCTTGTTGTGGGAACGTTAGCGCCTGCGCATCATTCCCAGAAGCTCAAGACACTGCTCCTGCACGCGTCCGAAGTCGTCGGTTCTCCCGAGTCCCCTCTCCTGACAGCGCCCCCGGCTCTTCTGGCTTGGCCTCCGGGTCACAGCCAGGGAGGCGGAGCCGCAGCGTGGGGGGCGCGACCTGCCGGGAGCTAGGTGGAGGTCACTGGGAGAACTGGTGCCAGACCTCGGACTCTGCGGGCGCGCGGGCAGCCCTTTCTCACCGGGGACCGTTCTCATCTCTGTCTCCAGGTCGGTTCTGGTGCGGCTGGAAGGATGTAGCCACCCGGTTGTCATGAAAGGCCTGTGTGCCGAGTGTGGCCAAGACCTGACCCAGTACGTAAGGGCAGCTCGCGGTGGGGGCGGGGCCTCTGGGCGTGAGACACGGTGACCCACAGCTTCAAAGGGGCGGCCCCTCTGGCAGCAGATGGCAGGCACCTCCTTATCGGCGAGTCAGGTTCGTCTCCCCGGGAGGCGTCCTTTCTGGTTTTAGTTCCGTAAGTTCCGGAAGCCCGGGCGTGGCGGGTGTGCTTTCCCCGTGCAGCCAGGCCCACTGCGCATCCGCCGTCGGCCTGCTCCTTACAGCCCCCTCGCCCGCCTGGGCCCCCCCGCCTCGCTGCCGGGCTCCCTCACCTGCGTTTGCTGTGCAGAGCAGCACGGCCCATCCCGTGTTGTCACGTTTCCATGTGGCCATCACCGTTCATTTCCGGGGACCCTGGTGAGTGCTCGGGGAGAACTCTCCCGTCTGCTCTCAGCCCGCAGGTGACACTTGGGCAGCTGGCAGCAGGAGGAAACCCTGCCCCTGGCCAGCCCTGGCCCCTGAGTGGGGATGAGCCTCTTCATCCCGGCGCCCCACGTGCGTTCTGCGGCGAGTGGGTGGGTTCCGGGGGTTTGACTCGGTGTGCCTTCTCGTGTCTGCAGGCTGCAGAGCAAGAACGGGGAGCAACAGGTGCCTCTGTCCACAGCCACGGTGTCGATGGTGCACAGCGTCCCTGAGCTCATGGTGAGCTCCGAGGTAAGGCCTGTCTCTGGCGGAGGCGAAGCCGGAGAACATTTCCCGAGCACAGCGGGGCGCCTCAGGGGGGGCCTCTCGCCCCGTGCAGAGAGCGGCACAGGGAGGCACCAGGCCTGTCATCGGGATGGCCTCCGGGACAGCTGCTGGGGAGATGGGCGACTGGGGGGCACCTGCCATCTGCCTGCGGTACGGAAGGCCACGCACGTTTCTTTCCCAAAGGGATCTGCCTCCTGGGGAGGGGCCAGCCCCGCCGTCCCAAGTCGGAGCTCCCTGGGGTGCTGTGGCTCCCGCGGTCCCATAGCCAGAGCCGGAGGCTGAGAGAGGGGCTGAGGGGAAGGTGTGTGCCCTGCCATGTGCAGAGCAGCAGGGCCGGGCACAGGCAGGAACCGGCGACCGCCTGTGAGGGGAGAAGTGTTGGGTCCGAGCAGCACCTGCCACCGGCAGGGCTGGGGGAGTGGGCGGGGGCGGGGGGGACACGTGCCGCACAGTCCTCATGGGCAAGGATGCGGGGCAGCGTCTGGGAGCCCGCGGGTGGGTGTGCTCGCGACTGTCTTTGCTTCACACGCGTTTCGAGGGCCTCACAGGCAGTGCGGGTTGAGGCGTCCTGACCACGTGCTCTCATGGGCCAGGGGTGCGGTGCGGGGGTGGGGGGCGCCAGGACGGAGCCTCCCACAAGTGCCGGGGAAGCTGGGCCCTTCCTGTGAGACCTTTTCAGAGCCGGTGACGCGTTTCTCAGTGTTGCAATTGTCGGATCTGTGCTTTGGAATGGTATGTACCAGCTTTATTTTTTTGTAGGAAAGACAGGATTTTGACTTCTGTGAATTACTGAGCTTTAAACAAATGTACGTACGGAAGAGCATATGAGTGTTTGAGAGAGCCAGAGACAGAGACAGACCTGAGAAGTTGGGGCATAAAAGGAGAAGAAAGGGTCCCCCATTGTTGCTGCCGGGACGGAACTCTGGCTGGCCCGTGTCCGCGGCCCCTCTCAGCGGCAGACGTGGCCTTCCCCTGGCTGATGGGAGCGAGACCAGGAGCTTGTCCGTGGCATTGGGAACCGAACTGAGGAGGCAGAAGCGATGTGCACCCCGAAACACCGGTTGCTGGCTGGGGCCGCTCCCTGGCCGAGAGTCCCACACTGGCCGCATAGGCCACAGTGGGCCGCGCCACCTCCAGGTCTCTCCTGAGGCGAAGCGGTGTCCGCAGTGCAGCAGGAGGCCGAGAGGGCACTGCCACAGCCCCCCGCCCGCCTGGTGCCCCACAGTTGGCCGCTCTCCCGCCTCGCTGCCGGCCTCCCCCCTGCAGCCCGCAGTGCATCGCGCTCAGCTGGACCTCACCAACCAGCTGCTCCTGGTCCGCCGCTTTCTCGTCGGTTAACTCATTAAGTTATGGGATTACGGTCGGAAATTCTTGTGTCGCGGAGGTGGCTCAGGAGTGGGGGGCAGGCCGTGTGGCCCCGGGGGCCGTGTTAGCGCGCAGTGGGGCTGCTGGCGCGATCGGGCGGGGAGTGGCGAAGCCACTGCTCTGCTTCCTTTTGTTTTTCCTGACAGAATCGGATTTGGTTCTGGATCCGGACATACACACTTCATGATTTTCCTTTTCCTTCCAACTTCAGCAAGCTGCAAAGCTGGCAAAGGAGGACCAGGAGCGGCTGCACCGAAATAGGAAGCTGGTGCTCATGGTGGACCTGGACCAGACGCTGATCCACACGACAGAACAGCACTGCCAGCAGATGTCCAACAAAGTGAGTGCCTCCTGGGGCTGGAGCCAAGGCCTGTGCTTCTGGGCTCACGTCCCCGACCTGGTCCCCGCTGGGCAGCACCAGCGCACACTCCCGCCTCCCAGGTCACTCGGCCCTGCTATTGCCAGATTCACGCGTGGTGGGGTTCATTGGGAGGGTCAAGGGTTTGGAACCTGGAAGACCCGAGGCCCCGGGGCAGGTGGACAGCAAAGGAGGGACAGTCTTGGTGGGCACAGTGAGGTGGTGTTGGGCCTCCAGGGATAGTTGAAATATCGGGGATGGGGCACAGGTGGGTCCTGGGTCTGTACTCGAGAGACTGAAGATAAAGCCTGCGATGCCCCAAGGAAGCTAATTTCTCAGAGAGAAGTGAAGGGTCAAGGATGGTCCACGTTAAACTCTTCCCACGTTCCACCTCCTTTCCCTGGGGGGACGCTAAGAAGTTGACTTTCTTCTGGCCCCTTTGGAAGGCGTTTAGTAACATCTGTTAAGATGGCTCTCTGAGGCCTGGGACCAGCTTACGCCGTCCTTAACGGAGGCCTCACCCACACGGAAACAGTCATTTCTTGGAATCCTTTGCTGTCGGGCAGTCGATACACAGACTTGGGATCAGACAGCAGGTCATCAGCACCTGTGGCCGAGCCCCGCGGGGAGGCCTCTGATAGGAGTGGCAAGGCCAGGCCAGCAACGGGGGTGGAGTGATGGGAGAGGTTTGGTCACAGCATTCGGTGACAGCTGCGTGTCATCTGGGGGTCGTTGCAAACTCGACCCAAAAGCAGTTTGGCTTCGTGAGCTTGCACGGTGACGCCGGCGTCTGTGGGCCGTCCCCACGGGTCCCGAGTGCAGTGGGGTCCTTCTGCCGCCACACAGTAGGCTGCTCCCGGTGGCGGTGAGCGGGGACGCTCTCCGCTCAGGCCCGGTCCCCTCTCCCGAGGCAGCCTGTGCTGTTCGGCTGCCTTCGCTGCGTCTGTGTACGGCACGGTCCGAGTCTGTTGATACGAGTGTGTGACGAGAGGGGTTCGGAAGTCCTTTGGGGTATGTCATTCACGATAACTCCTCTGCTTTGCGACTGTCACAGCGAGCTGGAGAACCTCGCGCAGAGAGAGAGGGTTGCCGCGTGGACGTGCCGGTGTGTCTGCGGGGCCGCCGGCGGGGGGTTTACTGCGCCTTTGAAGTTGGCACTTCTCGTTCACTCCGTAGAAGTTGGAACTCGCCGTGGCACGCCTGTTGCTCAGCTCGTGTGATCTACATGCTGAAGGCGTCCTCCCGCCCGCGCAGACAGGCCAAGGCTGCGGCTGGTCCTGGGGGGGTTCCGTCCTCGCCTCTGCCCCTGCCCGGCCCTCTAGTGCCACCCCGGCCCGCGGCAGCTAGAAAGGCGCCTTCACTTGTGAGCTTTGGGGATCCCAGCTTGTGTTTCAAGGACGTTTCCGCTGCGCCTGTGCCGTAGGGGACCATGGCTCTGATCCCACACATGCACGTTTTCAGAGAACAGCCGCATCCTGGGTGGGTTGACTAGTTCACAGCTAGTGGAAAGCCGCTTAGGATCTGGGTCGCTTGCTTTTCTTTTCAGTTCAGCATATTTTTACTGAGAAAATTAACCATAAGCAGGATGAAAAGGATCAAAGTTTAGTTTCCTTAGGAAAGTGAACTTACTGGTGTATTAATCACATGTAAGCAGGTTGGTGTCACTGAGTCTGTGCGTCTGCTAAAGGGGGCTTAGGATACCGTGTCAGCTTTTGCACTGCATTTGTAGGTTTATGACCTGCACGTTACAGCCGAGGAGCGGGACTGAGTTTCGTGGTTTGCCCCCGTCGCTGCCTCAGGAGGACGCTGTTGGCAGGTCACTAGAGACCTGCTCTGGGTGACCTGCTGTGGCTCAGCTATGCCGAGGCTCCTGCTTGAACAGGACACGCACATCCTCACTCCGGGACACTTGCTTTATCCCTTACCAGGAGAAGACCACAGACGAAATAGCCAAAGGGTCTGGCAACGTCGCTGAGGCCGTGGCAACGGGGTGCTGTCCTCAGTGGTCCTTCAGCAACCGAGGCCGCTCAGTCCCCTCCGTGGTGACCCTCGGTGTCCATCGTGGGTGGGCGCCGTGCGGGGCGCGGCCCGGGGGTGCCGTCTGGCGGCTCCTGGCTTCTCACCGGGCGTGTGTGTTCCTCCAGGGCATCTTCCACTTCCAGCTGGGCCGGGGCGAGCCGATGCTGCACACCCGCGTGCGCCCTCACTGCAGGGAGTTCCTGGAGAAGATTGCCCGGCTCTACGAGCTGCACGTCTTCACGTTCGGGAGCCGGCTGTACGCCCACACCATCGCAGGTGCGCGGCGCCACCCTCGTCCCCTGGGCGGCCTTGAGCTTCGCGTGAACATCGTCCCCGGTGGGTTGGGTGGGCTTCTTAAAGATGGAGAGAAGAAACCCGGCTCTCCCACGGTCAGTTCGGTCTCAGAGCTGGCCGTTCCTGCCCCAGGTGCGTGGGCTGCTCGCGCTCTGGTCGGACGCACGCTGTGGGCCGGTCCGAAAGTTGCTCAGGACTGCGAGTAGGTGGAAAAGTAGAAACTTCCTACGTGAGCACACGTTGAGTCGTTTCGTTCATTGGTTTGGAAATCCCCTGGAATCAGGTTGCTGGTGTCTGTCTGTACTGGACAGTTGGAGCACAGGCCTCCTGGCTGTCTCGCGCGTGACGGACGCGCTGGTTTGGCGCCGGAGCCGTGCTGGGCAGCGTGTGTGAGGAGGCCTCCTTGGGCCGGGAGGGGTGCGTGCAGGTGGCAGTGCTGCCTGGGGACAGCAGGGCTCCAGCCCACTCTGACTGTCCGCGGATGTTGGCCACGGCACCTCCGTAGTCATTCCACAGTGGCCACGTTAAGTCCTTCTTCATGGAAGTGTTTTTACTGGTTGGTTTTGGTCTCTGTTGATGGAGAAGTGACTGTTGAATCCTCCTTGAACACGTAGCACCTTTATAATTTTCATCATGAGCACAGCAGCCATATGTTGAAATCCCGTCATCTTATGTTTGCCTTTGTTGAGTGCCCGCCTGGTGTCCCCACTCCACGGAACCCTCATGCCAGTGACCAACAGCACCCCAAGCCAAAGGAGTGGTTGGGTCCTCAGGTGCCCCCTTTGGGCTTTGCCTCCTGGCCGCAGATGATTTGGAGCCGTGGTCTCTCTCCAGAGCTCCGGCAGTGGGGCCCACAGAGAGGTAGTGAAGATAATACTGATTTAGGTAGACGGGCCTGGGGTGGCGGGGACCTAGAGGCTGAGAGGACATTCCCAGCGGCCCTTGGGCAGTCTGCCTCTTCCTGTGTCAGGCTTAGAATTCCTGCGTCCTAACACCTGCAGACACGTCACAGGAAGTACCCTTGCCACAGGCCAGGGGACCCATCACTGCCAGGTGGCTGCCTTTTAGCATTGGCGCCCGCGTTGCGCCCACCCGAGGACTTGAGAGGAAGCCCAGGGTCCGTGGGATGCGCGCCCGGTGTGGCTCTGAGGTGGTCGGTCTTCAGAGGGCAGGTCACTGGCATGGAAAGGCCTTGGGGCTGGGGGAGTTGAGTTTGGCATCGAGGGTGGGTTTGACTGTTGACAGAGGATGGCGGGGGGTCCTGCCCTGGTTTTTAACCCCCGCGGTTTCTGTAGCTTCCTCATCCTGTCGGGTTTCAATTTTGAAAGTTACCATTTTCACAGGGTATATGTTTTTAGTATAATTAGGACAGATCTATTTTTGTTACAGCGATTAAGAGGTGGGGGTGCTTTTCGTTTATCTGATTGTAGAGACTAGCCACCGAGTGGCATCAGTGTTCATACAGAATTTGTATATTCTTTAGTTAGTAAGAATGCATGTTTGTAACATTTCCTGTGGGCGTGAGCGGTCTCTGTTAGTAAATGCTGCTGGCTTGGGGAGCCCACAGATGTTAGCAACCGGAGGTGGCCGCCCTCCCCTGCTGTGTGGCCGGCCTTGCGTGTGCAGACAGCAGAGCACGGCACCTTCTCTCTGACAAGGCGTGAGTCAGATGTGCGGTCTCAGGGTCCTGCTGGGAGGTGGACGGGAGGGCAGCCTGCTCAACATGCTGGCCGTCAGCAGCTGCAGAGGTGGGCTGCCGCGTCTGCCGTCACGGCGCTGACAGGGTCTCCTGATGTGCAGAGAATACGGTCAGCTTGTTGGAGTGAGCAGGATAGGCTGCCGGGCGCCTTAGTCCCTGCCTTGCTTTGCAAATAGCCCAAGGCACACGGAAGCTGCCCACAGTGGCAGAACCAGAATTTTGGGGCCCAGCCCCTCATATGCGTGCAACGTGGTGGGTACAAATGATGCACTCACGTTTATTGTCCCCGCAGACACCACGCTGGTGATGTGGTGTCTGTGTGATGGTGATGCGAAGCTTTGTTTAGTCGTTATGTTCTGAGCTCAGCCAAATTCCAGGTCATGTTAAATTCAGCAAGTGCTTAGTGAACAGAAGCCCTTAAAGATGTTAAGAGGAACCGTAAGGGAATCATGGTCCTACCAAGAGAGACGAGAGCGTTTGGTGCCTGTATGGGACGCTTAGTGTCCCAATGTCGTGAGCAGAAGGGGCCTCACCGCACACAGAGGAGGACATCAGCCAGTCACATGTCTGACCTTCGTTTTGTCTTCTTTCCAAAGGCTTTTTAGACCCCGAGAAGAAGCTTTTTTCTCATCGAATATTATCAAGGGATGAATGTATTGACCCATTTTCTAAAACGGGGAACCTCAGGTACGTACCTCGTTGTGTTCGCTGAGGAGGCTCCCTGCTCAGGGTCCAGCGGAAAGCACGTGCAGCCGGCAGTTCTGTGCTGCTCTTCGCCGTTTCCGGCTTCACACGGCGCTCAGAAACCTGTCTTCTAGCCGGATTCCTTCCTGCCCCAGCTCCCCGAGCGTCCAGGCTGTGCTGGGCTCCCTGGCGGGCTCCCAGGCCATGCAGCCAGGGCCCCACAGGTTGAGGGTCTGGGGAGGGGAGCGAGAGCAGGGCTGGAGCAGCGGGGAACGGGAGGTGACAAGCAGAGGGGCCGAGAGCTCCCGCAGGTGCAGGACAGCTTGAAGGGGGGGGGGTGTTGATGTCTCACAGTTGTGTTTCCCGAGGAGCTGCTGTTAGTCCTGTTAGTTTGTCCCCAGATCCCAAGTCACAGTCCCGTCTGCTCCTGGTTCCCTTCCCTTCGTCACCAAGTGCCCTGTGCGTCCTGCCCTCTGTGGTTTCACAGTGGGCGCGCCTACCCCTCCAGAGGCTCTTGCCCATGTTGACTCCATCCGAGGAATTTCCCCATTTCTACCCAGAAAGGTAGTAAACCCCCCCCAACCCCGAATACCCACACTCTCTCTCTCTCTCCCTCCCATACAGCACGGGATCCGCTGTAACGGGTTCTCGTGCGTATCGGTCCCGGGGACGTTTGGGCACTGACACTGTGGCCTCTGGCCTTCCGCTGGGTGGGCCATCCTCCTGCACGCTGCGTGTTTCAGGTTTAGGGTGTCCACATGTGCAGGGACCTGTTCAAAGCCACAGGAACCAGGAGGAGAATCTGAAAGTCTCTGCTTCAGAAACCGACCTGGCGTTTGCTAGTTAGTATCAGAGCACGTTGACAAAGACAAAGGAACGTGAGGGGTGTTGTCAGTCACGGAGTCAGGGGAAGCTCCCAACAGGGACAGCGCCAGAGGGGAGCGGCGTGCTCCCCAGCGGGCGTGGGTGACCGACCTGTGGCTCGTGTAGGACAGGCAAGTGAATGCTCTTTTTCCAGTTTTTATCTCCTTCATCTGGAGTTAAATGTGCCAGAAAGTGTGGACTGTGTCAGTTATTTTAGCTGTATTCTGTTTTACTTGAGGGAAGCAGGCTCGGGAGATACTGTTACTCCTGGACACATGAACGTGTTTTCTTGGGTAGTTGTCGCCATTGGTGACTGCAGGACGGAGCAGTGGCAGGCGGGCCTTCGAGTTTACTCCCAGATCCAAGATGAAGTCCGCTTTGAATTCTGAGTGCTACGAGCCTGTCTGGATCCCGGAATCACAGAGAGAGTTTCATGAGACCACATGAGGGTAGCAGTGTGTGCCTACATCTGTCCGACGGCTAACCCTTGCTAGCATGCCTGCCGACCCCGTACATTCTAGTAGCTTTTCTGGGCTTGAGCAGAGACCACGCAGGTACTGTGCTGCAGGAACCTGCTGTTTCTTACAGAGGGCTGTGCGGTGTGGGCCTGTCCTCCTGCCTTCACCAGGAAAGCCCTTTGCTGTAGAGCGGGCGCCTGCGGGCCGGCCCGCAGGCTTGTCTCCTGTGTCTGTAAGCGTGCTGGATACGGCTGTCTTTGTGTCAGCTTCCCGGGATGGGGACACGGTCCCCAGACACTAGGCTCTGGCAGCAGCCCCATCGAGCAGTGGAGAAAGCGTGATTGTGTTAATGTTCCTTTGTCTGGAAACTTGGAGAGTTTAAACACGAGCTGAGCAAAAGGCCTTCAGCGTAGTTTCCGTCTGTTTCCGATGAACCTGCAATCTGCTGGCGACCTATCAAAGATCATCACGACTTTTAATTGATTCGTTGTTGTCGTTAAGTGTGCTAGTTCTGGTTTTTACTTCTAGAAATCTCTTTCCCTGTGGAGACTCCATGGTTTGCATTATTGATGACCGAGAAGATGTCTGGAAGTTTGCCCCCAATCTGATCACCGTGAAGAAATACGTCTACTTCCAGGGCATAGGGGACATCAACGCCCCCTCTGGGTCTCGGGAGTCCCAGGCGAGAAGGAAAGGTGCGTGAGGACCTTCCGGGCAGCAGAGGAGTGGTTGGCACATGCTTCCCGCCTCTGTCGTGGCTGCGTTGGTTCTGGTTCTTTGTATTTCAGTCCTTACAGGGCTGGTGTTTAGTTGTAAGAATGAAAACCAGGATGTTTGGTTTCCACTTTGGTTTGGTTCTGTTTTGTTTTTTTGTTTTGAATAGTATTAAGCTAAACGTTTTCCCAGTTGGACGAAGACTAAAGAGTTTGTGTAATTCATTGTGTCTGAATCCTGCCTGTCAGCCCAGTTTCTCTTAAAAGGCAAGCAGGACGGCGGGAGTCGGGCCATTGCGATCCTTGGAAAGAGCGAGCTGTGGGGCGAAGCAGCTCCAGCTCGCTGGTGGTGGGCGCTGGGCCCGGGCCCGGAGCCCGCAGGGAGCCCCCTGGCTCAACCTGTCTGGCAAGCGTGAAGCCAGAGTCTGTCTGAGGGAACTGGAAGTGGTGGTGGGAAGTGTGTCTGACGGCCTTCAGGCTGTTGGAGGCCTGCGGGGACCGCTGCTATGACTTAAGAGCTGGAGGCCCAGGCCAGGTGCTGTAGGGCCTGAAGGAGATGCGCTGCGGCGTGCAGCCACAGCAGGACTGGGAGGCCGCCCGCGGGCCGTCCATCCACAGTGTGGAAGCCTAGTGTGTCCTCCCCATTTCTGACCATTGTAAAACCAAGGCAGAGTGACCATTTGTGGCCAGAAACCTCACAGGCGGAGTTTGCTGAGCCCAGGTCTAGAGCACGGTCAGAGCCGACATGGGGACAGGGGCTGGGGGGTGCCATTACTTTAATGAGGGCTTTCACATTGGATGCTAACTAACAGTCACCTTTTCTTTTGTGCGCACCTGTAGTAAATCCATCTCCGAGAGGGGCCGATGTTCCAGAACAAGCTTTGTCTGTCAGGGAGACCGAGGAAGGCCGGCAGGGCTCTGGGGTTGAGCAGAGTAATGGTCTTGGGAAGCCCACGAGGGAACTCAACGGGAGTGCTGCTGCTCGGGGGGACTGGCCCCTGCCTGGGCAGGAGGAGGAGAGAGGCAGCCGACCCACCGCCCGTGGCCCCTTGGCTGATGGCAAGGGGCCCGCGGTGTGTGCTCAGCAGCCTGATCGGACATTGCCTGAAAAGCGGGCCGCTCAGGGCACAGCCGGCGGTGACCTGGACTTTGACCTTTCCAGCGACAGCGAGTCGGATGCCCGGTCGTCATCTGACGGTGAAAGTGGGGAGAAGAGGAGCCTGGAAAGGCCTCAGGGAGCGCAGGGTGCGGGGAGAGTGGCGCAGCGGGGCGGCCCCCCCGGCCCAGGAGGGGAGAGGCCACGCGGAGAGCCAGCCCCGGGCCTGCACCCCGACATGCAGGAGGAGGGTGAGCGGGACGGCCTCTGCGGGCTGGGCGGCGGCTCTGGCGACAGGAAGGAGGCTGAGACCGAGTCACAGAACAGCGAGCAATCAGGTGTCACGGCAGGGGAGTCCCTGGACCAGAGCGTGGAGGACGACGAGGACGAGGACGACGGGGACGGGGACGACCACCTGGTGCACCTGGAGGACATCCTCGCCCGGGTGCACTCCGACTACTACGCCAGGTACGACCGGCATGTCCTCGGGGACAGCCCGGAGGCCCCCGACATACGGAAGATCGTCCCGGAGCTCAGGAGCAGGGTGCTGGCGGACGTCGCCATAATATTCAGCGGGCTGCACCCGACGAACTTCCCCGTCGAGAGGACGCGGGAGCACTACCACGCCACGGCCCTCGGAGCCAAGGTCCTCACGCAGCTGGCGCTGGATCCCGGCAGCCCAGACAGGGCCACCCACTTGATTGCGGCGAGGGCAGGTAGGCGCACCCGCCCGGCCCCCCTCCTGCCATCCTGCGGGGGGCGGGGCGGACACGGAAGACCCGCGTGGTGCTCCCGGGTGGGGTCTGTCCGCACTGGCCACTCCAGAAGGGCACGGCTCTGTGTTTGTGCAGAGCTGTCAGAAGCCTGGTCCTGAGTCACTGCCTTTTACGTGTCCGCTGCTGGCTGCGTGTTGGTGTCACGGGCTGTTTGTGTGTCTGCCTGTGTGGGGGCGGGTGTGTGCAGTCCGGGTACAGTAGCGCGGGTGTGGCGCCTCGTGTTTCCCGGCCCCACGCCACCACATGCCGCACGTCAGGCTCCTCCGCCTGCAGTGGGGGGGCACACGTGGGTCGGGCAGAGGAGGGGGGGATGGGGAGTTCATGATGGAGCCCAAGTACGTCGGCGTCAGCACACACGGTTCGGTGGGGAGTGGGCAACGAAGCCCTGAGAAGAGCCAGCACGGAGGTTCCAGCTGGAACCACTTCGTCCTAAGGGATGAGGTTGGGAAAGTCGCTGTAGGAACATCCCTCTTACACTCCTGGGGTTTCAGTCCAGAAAACAGCCCTTCGGCAATGGGCAAATCAAGAAGAAACACACAGGGCTGCTAAAATTTAAAAAAAAATAATTTTTTTAACCGATCCTCGGCAGTGATGGTGTAGCGTTTTCTGAACCAAGAGCATCCCCGGCCGCTCTGGCACTGCTCCTCCCACGCCTGCGTCTGCTCAGCCGGGCCTCCCAGGTCACAGCCTCCTCGTGGGGCCCGCTCACCCGCCAGGACTGAGCCGCAGGCCCTTGGGTGGCACGTCCTGGTGTGAGATGTGGGAAGGTCTTAACCAGGAGGTGGGGGCGGGCTTGTCGCCTCTCTCAGGCATCGCACACGTGCAGGGAGCCCAGGGGCGCGGGGAAGGAGGCGCCGAGCTCATTCTCTGCCTGTGGCTCACCCTTGCCTGGGTGCTCAGCCCCCTCGTCCTCCCCTCTCCTTGATCTCAATGTCATGGCGTATTCGCTCGGGGACGCTTGATGGCTGACAGTGCCGGTAGCCGGCTCGGCCTCTGCTCCTTGGTCACAGCACAGGGGTCCGCGCCAACTGTTGAAGAGCCTTTCCAAGGACACAGGCGCGTGTGTGGCAGGGACGCACCCACGCTGCACTGCCGTCCTCCGCTTGGCCCGCTTTCACCCTGGCCTCCGGCCGCTGTCCTTCCGCAGGCGGCGCTGGGCACAGCAACAAGGTGACCTTGGCAGAGGGGCTGGGTGGGGCTTCGAGCCCACAGCAGGGACGCGCAGCCTTTGTGGGGGCCCACCCTGTGGTCTCGGGAAGAGATCTCCGGCAGTTGGCTGCAGGTCTCGGACGCAGTGGGACACTCCCCACCAAAACAGACAGGTGCTTGCTGGCTGCTCTGCTGGGGTCCATCGGTCCGTCAGATCCCTCCCCTGCCTGTGGGTCCTGTGAGACCCCACAGTGGGTCCCTGGTTGGGGGGCGGGCAGTGGCGGTTGAAGTGAAGTCCCAGGTTTCAGACACAGAGATGGTGCCGGGCAGGGTTCAGAGCCCGAGTGATTGGAGGCCGCCAGGCACCTGCAGCCCGGGCTGGACTGACCGAGCGGATCTCCCCGCAGGCACAGAGAAGGTGCGCCAGGCCCAGGAGTGCGGGCAGCTGCACGTGGTCAACCCCGACTGGCTGTGGAGCTGCTTGGAGCGCTGGGACAGGGTGGAGGAGCAGCTCTTCCCGCTCAGGGACGACTACGGCCGAGTGCAGAGGTGAGCGCCAGCCCGCACCTGCTGCCCACTCTCCCCCGAGCGCAGGGTGCTGCCAGAGGACGCGTGCTTCGTCTCCGGGACCACCGGGGCCCGGCCCTCCCGGCCCTGCAGAGCTCAGACTCTCACACCGCCGCCTCCTGAAAGCCCGGTTGTCCCCCGCCTGCTGCGGTGAAGCGGGCAGGGAGGACCGGCTTGCCTGTGCTTCCTTCCTGGCCCGGGGGCAGCGTCGTGAATGACGGAGGCCTCGTGGAGGGCGGGTGGCCAGGGCGACAGTGACCAGAGCGAGGGGTGGGTCGGAGCCTGATGGGTCTAGTGGTTCTGTGGGCTTGTGGGGTGACGGTCTGTTTTATCGAAGACAGCTTGAGAGCATGTGTCCTGTTCTCTGTCCGACTTCGGCTTTTGTGTTCAGGGGTGAAGTCCTGAACCAGGCATCAGAGGGGCGGTGATTGCAGAGTTTGTGCGAGGCTCCGGGCACGGCACAGGGCGCACGCTCCGCTCGTCCTCGTCTGGACAGGGCCGCAGCTGCAGCCAGGCTGGCGTCCGTGCCGGCGCTTGTTCACAGCCCTCGTTCTGTCCCCGCAGGGAGGATGGCCCGGCAGCCTTCCCCGACAGGCAGGGCGCGCTGCCGGCTCCCTTGTTCCACCCGACGCCTGTCCATCCCCGGGCCCAGGCTGGGCCGGAAGTTCGCATCTATGATGCCAACACGGGCAAGCTCATCCGGAAAGGTGCTGCGGGCCCCGGGCCCCCTGGCTCCCTGGCAGTGCACGCGGAGCACTCGTCCTTCAGGTACATGAGCCTGCAGCGGCCGCACCGCAGCAGGGTGCCCGGGTCTGCCACGCTCACTGAGCGCTGACCCGCCGGTGCTGGCGGAATGTGGACTTGGGGGTCTGCCATACCCTGAGCTGGGCGGGCTTCCCTACGGAGGCACTGGGCCTCGTGCAGGTTCTGTTCTGTCCTGGTCCCCGACCCTGGAACAGATCGAGCCGGAGTCTAGACCATGAGGTGTCCTGCACATGCCAGACACACTCCCGCGTTTGCTCAGCGGTTTGTCAGACGAGCTCCTCCAACTGCAGACCTGACCTGCACCCTGTTGTCGGCCCCCATCCCCCCTCAGGAGACCCTCCATGCCAGTGCCCCCTGGTCTGTCCCTTCTGGAGGTGGAAGACGGCGGGCAGGGCGGGAGGGGGAGCCAGCTCTGGGGTCCCCTGGCGTCCCGTCGCACTTTCTTTCCCAGATGAGACTGGGGGGCGGTTGTGGCAGCTGCTTGTGAGCAGAGACGTGAGGGAGAGAGCCCTCGCTAGGCTAGTTCTGCCTTCTCCCCTCAGAGCTCTGACGACGTGTAGATGCTCCGGACACGCTCCGTGCGCTGCCTTGTCCCATATGCTGTGAATGGTCATTTTTATTGCTGAGACGTTTTCTGAGATGGTGAACTCGCCCCGGTTTTCAGCTTCCAGCATTTGAAGGGAACATGCAGGTGTGCAGGGTGGCACGGCGCTGCCCCGGGGGCCCGGAGGGACACACCGATCTGCCTGCTCTGAGGAGCGAGGTGTTGGACCAGGCTGTGTGGGCACAGGTCTGGGGTGGAGGCAAGGCCACGGGTAATGCAGATTCAAGAGGCGCCACTGACACAGTGCCTGTCGGAGGCCGTCAGAGGGACTCTGGCCCCAGTGGGAGGCCAGCCTGGCAGCGGGAGGACCACGTGGCTCCGGAGCTGTTGGGGCAGACAGCTGGCTTCTCGGGGCTTTCTGTGGCTGAGGCAGAACCTGAGATGTGGTCCAGGTGGAGGCAGGTGTGAATAGATGCTCCCAGCAGGGGAGAGCTGGGTGGGACAGTGCAACTTCGCGCAGTAGGCTGGTGAGCTGCTGTCGGGTGCTGGGCTCGGTGCCGACCGCCAGACCCCGAGGATGTGGATGGTTCCATGCCCCCTCGACCAGCCCTTCTCTGGGGAACATGCTGCTGGAGCGTGCCTATGGCGCATGGCGTGCCTTTTATCAGACTGATGGTCCTACTAAATAAGAATCACCAGAAAAGCCGTGGTTGGGAGGCACACGGCTCAGTTTGTGTGGAGTGAAGCCAGGCACCTGGGCACTGGGACCAAGCTCGGGGTTGAAGCGGTCGGCACGCTGGGACGTAGGGTAGAGTCCCAGAGAAGGGGACAGAGTGTTGTGCTTGAGGAAGTGGGACGGGCAAAACAGGCGGAAGGCAGAGGAGGTCAGCAGAGGCTCGTAGCTGACGCGGAAAACACAAGCCCGTTCCAGAACCGGGGAGTCGCAGCCTACGGTTAACCGGAGACAGTCCTCAGAACCCGTGCACACTGGATGCAGCAGAGGAGAACGGGAAGGGGCTGGGGCGGGTCAGCATAGGGACTTAACGTCTGCGGATGGCCCTGGACCAGGGAGAAACAAATCCTCAGATCCCGTAATTTGCAACACAAGCTGGATAACAGGAAACAAAATCGGCCTGTTGTGGTCAGGGCTCTCGCTCGCAGGGTTGTGAAAGTGCAGCTTTTGTACGTGCAGTGCGAGTATACGTATCCTGTGCCGTTAACCACTGGTACCGATAGCGATGTTAAGGGCATATGGTTAAAATCCTCCTAAACGTCAAGCAGCATGAGCTGCCACACGTGTTTACGTAACAGGTCAGTTGTGCGCCTTAAATGCGAGTGTTCTCACACGGCAGGAGAAGAGCAGCTTGTGTTAATTGTCGCAAGTACAGCGGGGTCAGTAAGCTTCAAGGGTGACAGGATCGTGTGAGTAAGATTAGGCGTCCGATGCCACGTGGGCCGTGGACGGCGGTTGGCACCGTGAGGCAGCAGCGTGTGCTGGGTGGATAGCGTGCACACTCTGGGGGCGTGGGCAGGGTCCGGCTCTCCTGGCCCGGTGTGAGCTGGGGGGAGAAAGGAAGGGCAGGGAGACACGAGGGGAGACGGTCCCAGAGGGCCGGGTGCTGGCAGGTGTGCGAGGACAGCTGCTTCCCCGTGGCCCTGGCCACGGCCACCAGAGCCTGAGAAAGCCCTCGCAGCCGCAGATGGCGCCGGGCGGGGGGACGGAGGCCTGGTGCCGAGCCGGGCAGAAGCTGGTGCTCACACGTCTCCCCCTGAAGGAGCTGGTTTGTGGAGCTGGTTGTCTCGCGAGCACAGGCACATTTGGCTCCCTTAGTGGTGTCCTGGGCGTAGGCTCTGCGACCCTGACGCCAGGGGCCCGCTCGCAGAGCCCGCGTGCGTGCGGGCGCGCTGCCGGGACGCTTGCAGGAAGCTGGTGCTGACGCCGTGGGTTTGCTTGTGCGAGACACTGGGGGGAGTCGGGAAGCGGGTCAGTGGTGGGCAGGCAGGTGGCCATCTGGACACTGTGCTGCAGTCTCTGGGGACGTGGGAGGCTGCAGTGCCTTTCTCCCTCGCTGCACGGCCCTCATGTCACAGGTGTTTATACAGTCGGGGTGAGGGAGCGTCCCCGGGGGCTCTCATTTCTTGTCCTTCCACGTGGGCAGTGCTGTGGCCTGTGTGTGGCTCTTCCGAGCGCTGGGCTCAGCCGGGCAGCGGCGCCGTGAAGAGGAGCGAGGGTACCCTGGGCAAATAGATGGTGGTCCCAGGTCAGACTGAGGAGGAGCCCAGGCTGTGGGGCGGGCACCGGGACCCATGGCCCAGCAGCAGAGGTGAGGGTGTCTCCCGCCGCGACAGCCCTTCCTTCGTGTCTTTCCTCGACTGGAGTTGACACCCTCCTGTGCTCCTCGCCCAGACTGACCCAGACCACAGCGCTGAGAGCGAAGCCGTCTCGCGGTTTACGACAGTCGCGCGGGGGGAGGGGGGGGAGGGGGGGGGCTTCTGTCACAAGGATCCAGAACTCACTCCTCGAGGAGGCGCTGCGCTGCCATTGGGACACCATGTTCGGATTCTGTCTGCGGGTCTCGTGCGGGGAGTCCGGTCTGCATCCAGGAAGGTGTGCAGGACAGGACGGGGTGTGCGCCAGCAGCGTGGACCACACGCCCGGCGCCAGACACGCAGCTTGGAGCCCTCAGTCCCCTGGTGTCACCCGGAGCCGTCACGAAGTCAGGGCTGTACCGATGTTTACGTGAGCGATTTCTGGTTTTTAGAATCTGCTTTTTGTGCTACTGGGAATTAGATCCTGAACCTTTTGAGTTAATCCTCCAGCATAAGGAACTACGTCTGGCGTGGTTAGAGCTGGGGTTCAGAGCCGGCTGGGGTTCCAGGCTGGCTCAGAGTAAGCGGCGGTCGGCCAGGACGTCCGGTGTGGGAAGAGAAGTAACTAAGCGTTGGCTGGAAACACTTGCGGATGGCAAGCTGAGCTCGGCTCCCGCCTCCTCCCGCAGGGCGGCAGTGGTCCCACAGCCGCCAGCGCCCTGTGTGAACTGTGCGGGAGTGGGAGCCGCGGCCCACGAGTGGGACGGTGCAGGAAGACAAACCCGCGGCCTCGTCTTCGCGGAGGAGAGCGCACACTGTGTGTTAGTTGGCTGCAGGCCGCTCTGACGCGATTCTCCTCTCTCTGGAGCCCGGGAGGGTGATTTGCACCACACGAGTCATGGGTTACCGCTGCCCCGCGTCCGCCCCGTCAGGGAGGGCACATGAGTCAGGTGCGCGTGCTGGGCGCGGCCTGCGTCTCTCTCCTTCCTAGCATATAGAGCACTCTGCGTTGTAAAACTAGCGTACGCAGTGCCCCACTGCCACGGGAGGGGCGGCAGCCGTCCAGGCCCGGAGGCTGGAGGGCCAGGCAGGGCCCGGGTCACACACTCACAGGCGCTCTGTACAGGGAGCGTCCCCACACAGCTCATGGCTACGGCGGAGAGAAAGGGCGTTCTTTCCACATGGAGCTAGAGCTCCCTGTTTATTTGATTTCACACTGTGCCCGCACACACCTGTGTCCTTAGTCTCCCTGTCCATGCACAGTGACCCAGGGCACGTCTGTTTGCTCTGTCTGCCCTCATAGGTGCCAGTTTACACAGCCACATCCCTGGAATGCGAGCCTGCACCAGCCCCCCATCGAGGCTCTGGTCCCCTTCCTGCCCGAGGCTGCCCTGTCCCTGTGTGTCGAGGGCTGTGGGAAGGAGAGCCCCAGGAGGGGTAGCTCAGCCCCATTCTGAACCTAGAACCCCGTGCAGACCCCATTGTGACACGGCACTTGGGACCGTGGGCAGAGATGCTGCTCCATGCGCTTGTCTGACCGAGGCCTGGGGAACTGTGAGTGTCCGCCTTGCCTTGATGGTTTGGGCTCTAGGCTGCTGGCTCACCTGGGGACTCGAGGTCAGAGTTCCTTGGGGCTCCCCTGCTGTTGCTAGCATGATGCCACGTTCCGTCCTCCCCTCCCGAGGCTGGGTCGAGGGGCCTCCACTGGCAGGAACCCAAGGTTGTGCCTGCAGGGGAAGGTGAGCACCCTGCTCCAGGGGTGGGGCGGGGTTAGAGCCAGCCGGGGGCTCACCACGAGGTCCGTCTGGACTTACTCCCCTGCAAGGACGGTGTCCAGAGTTGTGAATTCCTCTTTTTTGTTAACTCATCATGATGACGTGCTCTTAGTTGTGAACGTTTGTGGGTTTTTTTGTTGTTGCTTTTGTTAAAAGTTTTGTTTTGAGGGGCGTCTGGGTGGCTCAGTGGGTTAAAGCCTCTGCCTTTGGCTCAGGTCATGATTCCAGGGTCCTGGGATCGAGCCCCGCATCGGGCTCTCTGCTCAGCAGGGAGCCTGCCTCCCTTCCTCTTTCTCTGCCTGCCTCTGCCTCCATGTGATCTCTGTCAAGTAAGTAAGTAAAATCTTTTAAAAGAAAAAGAAGTTTAGTTTTGAGGTCACTGTGGACCCACGGGCGGGTCACGAAGAGAGCAAGCCCGGGGGCCCTTCCCCTGGTTCACCCCACGCACACCTGCAGCCCAGTCTCGCCACCGCCACTCCCAGGGCCCCCGACGCCTGCCCCCCTCCCGCCGCCTCCATAACCCCGAGACTGCTAACCCGCCCCACAGTCCTTCGGTCGGTCTAGCAGTGCCACACACACAGGCTCTCGCACATCTGTGGCCCCTCCTCGGCCCCGGACCAGCCACCATTGCCGCACTACTCGTGTGTGCTCACACATTCTCTCCTCCCACAGCCGGGGGTCCCCCCAGGCGGTGGGCCCCCCATGGAGGGCTGCTCCTAGCCTTTGTGTCTGCGTCCGTCTCTGCGGGACCGAAGCCCGGGGACGTGCCTGCTGCACTGTGTGCCAAGCGTGCGGTGAGCGCATGCCGAGCGCGTGCATGGTTTCCCTCCAGAGGGACAGCACCTTCTCTCACTCCCTCCAGAAGCAGCGCAGTCCCCCCTCCACACCCCACCCGTGTTTGGGGTTGACTGTGTTCTTGTCGGTCCCACTGACGGGCACGCGGGCCCCCACGTCCTGCTCCACGAGGCGTCTGTGTGTCTTCGCCCATTTGCCCACGGGTGGTCATGGGGCTGCAGAGTGTGAGGACTGCTTCTGTGCTCCAGGTACTACTCCTCCGTGGACAGTGTGGCTGGAAGGTTTTTTCTTCTCTGCAGCTTTTCATCACCTTCACCGAGCTGGGCGAAGCAGAAGTGTTTCATTTTGGTGAATCAGGTTCCGTGGATTAGTTTTCTTCCCATGAAGGACACATTTGCTCTCAAGTCTGTGAACTCTCTCTGGGGTCCCAGATCCTAAAGGTTTCCTCCTACATCTTATTCTAGAAGTTTCATAGCTCTCACGTTTTCTATTTAAGACTGTGACCCATTCTGGGTTTTTGCATGGGGAATGAGATTTTCGGTGGCAGGTTGGTTTTGCTCTTGCGTGTCCTCTGTCCTGGGCTTTGGTGCTGGTGTCAGGTGTCGGGGTGCATCTGTGCGGGTCACTTCTGCATTCCCCCCTGTTCCCTTAATCTGTAGACATTCTTGTCTTGTCTTGATGTTAAGGTGAAAATGTTCCATTTTTGGCTCTCGGTTTTCTGCAGCTGCTGTTTGCCAAGTAGGGGAGTCGCCGCTCTTTCCAAATTTCCATGAGTTTTTATTCTGAACGGGTGTGCAGTTTCTCGGGTGCTTTATCTGTAGTGATATGATCACGTGGTCTTTTCTTTTGGCCTGTTATTTGAATTCTGTTTCTCTTGCTGTTTTCAAGATTTTTTTCTTTGTTTTGAGTAATAAGTTCGATGAGGATGTGTCCTAATGTGGATTTGGGGCTTTATCCTTTTGGATTCGCTCAGCTTTTTTTTTTTTTTTTTTTTTAAGATTTTTATTTATTTGACAGAGATCACAAGTAGGCAGAGAGGCAGGCAGAGAGAGAGGAGGAAGCAGGCTCCCTGCTGAGCAGAGAGCCCGATGCGGGGCTCGATCCCAGGACCCTGAGATCATGACCTGAGCCGAAGGCAGCGGCTTAACCCACTGAGCCACCCAGGTGCCCCTTGCTCAGCTTTTTGAATCGGAAAGTTTAATGTCTTTCGCCAAATTTAGGACATTTCCGGCCTTTGTTCTTTGAGGCCGTGTCCACCTCTGCCGTGTTTCCCCTCCCCCCGGCCTCAGGGATGCGAGTACTGGTCTCGTCTTCTCGCCTGTTCTGATCAGTCTCTTTCTCCCTGTTCTATGACTCCTCAGGTTTCCTGATTTTGTGGTTTCTGTCTTCTTCCTTACAAAGTTGATCCCGTCCCCTGCATTTTTAAAAAATGGCAGCTGCTGCCGTGTCTTCCTCTCCCAAGCTTCTGCCTGCTTTTTCTCACGTTCCTTGCGTGTGCCTGTCATTCTCGTGGAAGCATTTTTACCGCGATGCCCTGATGTCTGCTTCGGGTAGTTCTAGCGTCTCTGCTGTCTCCGAGTGGACGTTCGTTCTGTTGGAGACTTTCCTGGTGCTTGGTAGGGTGAGTGATTTTCGATGGCAGCCAGGACGGCTTCTCGTCACGTCATGAGTGTCGGGATCTTTTTCAGACCTAGAGCTTGGCTGCCTCTGCCTGGCGCTGCGCCCGCAGCACAGGTGGACGGGCCGCCTCCCCTGTGCCCAGCGGGGAGAAGTCCTGGTCTGCGCTGGCCGCCGTTGGCACCCGCATGGGGATGATTGCTGCCGCCAGGCCGTGGGGCCTCCAGCTGGCCCCCCGCGGTCCCCGCAGTTACCACTGGGTGGAGCTGAACGTCTGAGTCCCACACCTCCCAGCCCGGACTGGGGGCCTTGTCAGCTGCAGGGAGGGGTGCTTGTCTAGGCCCCACCTGCCATGGGCTCCACGGATCCTGCGTGGTTGTGGGGTGCTCATCCTAGGCTGGACAGGAGGAAAGGTCTGGCTCCCCACTCTGCCTTCCCGGAGACTCCTGGCGGGGGCCACAACTGCCAGTGGTGGCCCGCGGTGGAGCAGGGCTGTCCCAGGCATTCCTGTCCTGTGCGGTGGCCTCTCTCTGAGCTGCTTCTGCGGGGCGCAGCCTGCTCTTGGGGCTTTGTGTCTGCCCGTTGGTATTTCACGTTGCCGGCTCCTAGCCCTCCTCCATTGTCTGTCCTCTGTGTCCCCTGGAGGCTCGGGTCTCAGGTTGAGCTCCCAGGAGGGTGACAGAGGCCCACCTGCCTGCCGTGGCCTGGAGGTCAGCTTGCGATTTGGAATAGACGCAGAATCCCTTTGTGTTTCATTTTCTCTTGTATCTGTGGTGCCGTCTGGGGGGAGCCATGCGAGCAGCCTGGTGTCGGGAACACGGAGCTCTTTGTCCTGGGCTTCCGTCCCCCAGAGCTGACCTTGTCAGACACAAGAACTGAGCTGCCTGGGAGACAACTCGCACGTTTCAGAGTAGCCGTGAGTCATCCCGTGTGAACACAGGACCGCGTTAGGAGTGAAACAGCTATCCCCAGCGGACGAGAAGCATAAGAGGAGTGGCTTGTTTGCGTGGTTGGGGCTTCCTGGCTGCGTGTGCCCACCGGCTGGGAGCTGCCCTTAGGTGGAGACCCCCCCCCCCCGGTGTGGCCTGTCGTTGGTAAAGGGAGACTCGGGGCCAGCGCCCAGGAGGTGGGCCCACCCGGGGGTGCCGGAGCCTGCAGGAGCGGCCTGGCCGGCCCACGGGCCCTGACCTGTCGGCGCGCCTCAGGTTTTGGTGCAGCTGAAATTGTTGTTCTGAAGGGGAGACCTCAACATACTTGTTTTTTGGACACACTGTTGTTTTCCCGTGTTGGGGCCCCCGGCCAGTGCACGTGGCGGTGTCCAGCTGTGCAGGCGGAGAGCTGTGTAGACGCTGTTGTGTGGGCAGCTCTGGCGAGGCGGCACATGTCCCCATGCCTGGGGGCACGGAGGGTGGTGCTCCGTGTTCGTGGGGAGAAGTCCCGCGTCCTCTAGAGGACGCCAGCTGCCTCCCCAGCTGCTTCTCTTCGCTTGCGGGTGTGGACGGAGCTCGCAGTCGTGAGGTTTCACCTCATCAGGATCTTAGGGAGGGAGCGTGTGGCTGGCGGTGGCCGTGGGGCCCGAGGCACCCTCGCGCAGGCTCCGAGCCCCGCGAGCAGCCACTCGAAACAGCCACTCGTGCCGGACCCGCCAGGCGCGCACGAGCCACTCCCCATCGAGGCAGTGACGCGCGGGAGCACGTGCTTCCGGTCTGACATGGAGGTGTGCGCGCCTGCGGGAGGCGCGGGGGGAAGCTCCCCGTGCCCAGCCTGGGACGGGCCCCCGGGAAGAGCGTCACCCAAACGCTGCTGGGTTTCGTGTTCATATCTGACCATTCAGAGCCGTGCCCACGTGGCTCCCGGTGGCCTCCCGTGCCCTCCGGCAGATGGCTGAGCTCAGCCCGTCACCTGCTTCTGCACGCCCCACGTCCTTCTGTTCCGGAGACCACGGGGAGACGGTCTGTCGGCTTTGTCGTTTTAGAAGCCCTGCAGCTTGCTTGACGGTACTTGAGGATAAGGAGCGCTTCCTGCTGCTGTCTGGGCTGTGGTTCGTCGGTCTTCCGTTCCGCCCTCTGTGCTAAGACGAGGGAGGCCGGTCGAGCGGGGTCATGTTGGCGGAAGGAGGCGGGTGTTCGCTTCCAGCAGGAGGCGGCGCTCAGAGAAAGCCCGAGCAGGTGCTGTGGAGAGACACGGTGGTTTGTCGTAGCCAGAATGCTGCGTGCGTGTGTGTGCGCGTGTGTGTGTACCTGCTCCGAGAGTCAGGAATCCTTCCAAGTGACCTTCCTCACGTGGGCCCTGTGACATTCATTTCAGAGTGGTTCAGCCGCCGCGGCAGACGCTTGCTCAAGAGCTGCCGGACAGCCGACCCGGAGAGCAGCCCGGCCCCAGTGGACGGAGGCGACAGCCCAGCATGTCAGAGACAATGCCGCTGTACACGCTGTGTAAGGAGGACTTAGAGAGTATGGACAAAGAGGTGAGGCCCGCGGGCGCCAGCGCGCCAGGGGCAGGGCGCACCGTGCTCACCACCACCCTCGGTTTCCCAGGGACGCTTCCACCGAGACACACGCAGCGGCCCTGAGTGACGCGTCAGGGCGTCGGCAACGCCGGCGAGGGCCCGGCCTCGGGCTGGTGGGGCCGGGACCACTGGTGGCCTGCACTGCCCTGCGAGATACCCTCGATGACCTCCTGCCCGGGGCGCAGCCAGCGGTCCCTTGTAGGATCTCAGCCTTACACCCTGAAGATAGGCCATGCGGTGGGGTTTCTGTTTTGTCACAGGGTTAATTGTGGGAGTAAGGATAACGGGGCCTTGACAACGTTTTGAATTGGAGACTAAATACAGTGGGGATTTTCTTTCAGAGCCAAAGAGCACTAAGCTGCAGGTAATTTTGTAGGTCAGTCTGTTGTCTGTCTCCTGGGTCATCTTCAGAAAGGCCCGAAACTCACACGTCAGCCGGTCCTGAGTCCCACCGGCCCCCAGGCCCTGTGGCCCTCACGTCCTGCCCTGGGCCAGCACCCTCGAGAGGAGGGTCCCACCTGCCCGTGGGGGTCTCCGTTTGTAGGTGGTCGTGCAGCCTCTGTGCAGAAAACCATATTGTGCATCCGAGGGAACATGGCCTCTTTTTGGCACCCCTGCTGGGCTCTGCTGGGGACAGAAACCGTGTGCCGGCTGGCCCTCGGTGGCCTCCCTTTCTGCCCCAGCACCACGCCACATTCCGGGAAGACCCGAACATAGCAGGACGTATTTTAGTTTATTTTCAGCAGCAGCAGGAAAATGTCCTTGGTTCCTGTCAGCGCAAAGTCTCCCCAGCAGCTCAGATTATCGTGTGCAGAGGGTGGCTTACCTGGCGACGGCTGGACCCTACGTGCAGACGTGCTAAGTTCCGCGTGCCTGTTTTTTGAACGTTGGCTGGTGGACGTGCTGTTCTTTGTTTCATAAAAATGTTTTCTCCAAACAAATTTCCTCCATGCTCCTGTATCTCTAAGGGAGTTGCTGACCCCACAGGGAGCTGGGGGGCCCGCTGGCCTCCGCCTCCCCGGACCCACAGCCGCCCCACAGACGCACACCGGCATTGAATGGGGTCGGCAGTGGTGGCACTGGTTTCGTATCGGGGAGGTTTGGAATCTCGCCATGGAATAAGTGTTCAGGGCAACCTGTCATTCTGGAAAAGACCAGTCTGGTCCCTCAGCAACTGGGCGTGTGGGAGGCGCAAGCCGTCTCGGGCTTTGGACTTGGCGGGCGCCAGGCTGCGCTGTAAACCCGATGAGACCAGAGATCCAGGTCCCATGTGCCCTGCCGGGGAGACCGCAGCTGTGTTTGGGCACGGACGCTGGGTGCCCGGGCTGGTGGTGGCCAGAGCTGACCCTCCACCCCTGTTCCCCTGCCTGGATACCCGGTTCTTGGGAAGCACGGCGGGCCACAGGCTGCAGGGTTGGAAATCTGGCAGTGGAGAAGCGGGGAAGCAGATGTGCACGGCCGGGCCCGGGTCCAGCAGGGTCCCTCTTGTCTGCGGTTCTGTCCGGAGCAGAAAAGGCCCCTGGGAGACACAGCGAGCAGCTGAGACTGGAGAGGCAGTCCCTGTACCTCTGGCTGCTGGATGCGGTCAGCTGGTGGCGCAGTGGCCACGGGTGGCCTCCGAGCAGCTTTGTGCTAGGTCCCATGGGGACATCCTGGACAGAGTGTGCCGCTGATGCGAGGGACACCCAGGTGTCAGAAGGTGCCATCACCACCTGTGTCCCTTCTGAAATGCCTGCACGCCCAGAGAGGGTCTTAAAGTGGCATTCAGGTAGCAGGAGACGCCCATGGGCCTCACGGAGCGCTGCTGGAAAGCAGGTGCACTGTCTCAGCGGACACTGTCTCAGGTCCCTGCTCTGTGAGCTTGAAGACGTGGGGCTCACAGTCCTGCGTCCGCGTGGCTGAGTCCCGTGAGGTGTGCCACTCGCAGTCCGGGTTGGGAGGAGAGAACAGACATGGTAAGATGAGGAAACGTCTGCCAGTCCTGCTTCCCGGGTAGGTTTCAGAGTGCACCCCAATCTGCAAGGCAGTGACCCCGAGGTCTTCCATTAGAGCAGAAGGAAGGACGGAAGGGAGGGTGAGGCATGTAGGAGACTCTGAAACCTCTGGAGAGAGTCCCAGGAAGCTTCCTGAAAACGAGTAGGTTGTAAGAGAAAAGGGTCGTTTCTGCCAGCAACGTGCCGGACTGGTTTTGTTTTTTAGTGGCCCTTGTTCTTTTGAGATAATTCAGGGTGGGTTGCTTTTTTAGAGTTGTCCTTGTGTGTGTATAGGTTTGTACACGTTGGCGAGCTTATGTAGGTGGTTTGGTTTTCATGCAGTTCTTGGATTTATCAAGAACATTCGATTGAATAACAAATTGTCTTTTGTATGAGTTTCTTCAGTGGTCTGTTTGCCAAAAACATCTGTTTTTCAGTACACTTGGGTTCTGGGAACTGTGAGATCTACCGCAGGACCCTGGCATAATTCACACATGCCAGGTAGTTGTCTTACTCCGCTCAGTAAGTGGAGGGCCCTCGGAAATAGGATTGAGAACTGTGAGCTTACTCACCTGTCTCCTGTTGGGAGAGCCCCACACCCACCTGTGCCCTGTCCACATGCCCCCGTGCTCACCTTTACTCACCTGTGCGCTGTCCTCATGCCCCCTTTGCTCACTTGTGCCCTATCCCGATGCCCCCGTGCTCACCTTTGCTCACCTGTGCCCTGTCCTGATGCTCCCATGCTCACCTGTGCAGTAACCCGTGCCTGTCGTGTTTGTCGAACCCTTTGGAGAGGGCTGTTCACATGGGCTCGCACTGATGGGCGCTCCACAGCGTGTCTGTCAGTGGCCCTGTGTCTGGGACCGGATGCCTCTCCCAGGCCCCAGCAGCCACAGTCCCCTTCGATTCTGTCCCTCCTTTGTCCTGCTGCCAGAGCTCGCTGTAAACGCAGCTCAGCTCAAGTCCCTGGAAGGGACTTGAGGCGTGTCCCAGGTACTGTGGCCAGCTGCGCTCGGGAGGCTGGGGGCCATCCTCTGGACATGTGGTCAGACGGCCAGTAGTGCCCTGACAGCACATCACGTGCCCATGGCCTTCGCCCCCTCATGTCTCCATCGGAGGAGGAAGGGCGGGCGCGGTGAGAGATGGCGCGATGCTCCCGGAGAGCCCATGCTTAAACACGTCTTCCCAGCAGTGTGTCGCTGTGACGATCTGTTTTACCGCGAGGTACTGGGAAGTCTCCGTGTCAGTCCGGCTCCATCGCTGGGCTCCAGGCATCCGCTGGGCTTCTGCAGCCTGCCCCGTGGGCGAGGGACCGGCTGCGGTCTGCGTGTGTCTGGTGTGAGGATTTCTGTTTATAGTTGTGCTGCTGCCGGATGGTTGCACTTTGTGTGTGTTGGGGTTCACACAAAGAAGAGCCTTCTGCCACGACCCTGGGGCCGCGATCACCACGTGCTGGGGCCCAGACACCAGTGTTCCCACCGTGGGCAGCGGCTTCCTTCCAGCATGGCGGCGGGTTCTGTATGCGTGAGACGGTGAGCCTTCCTGTGTGGCCTGGGCGCTCTGGTGTTATCGAGCTTGTAGGTTTGCTGCTGATGAGTGAGCGGCGGCGGTGAACGGCGTGAGCTCACGCCTCATTTGCTGCTTGTGCGCAGGGATGCCTTCCTGAGAGGATGTGGGGCCGCCAGCATGGGCGTGTCTCGTCTGGGGACTGAAAGGTGGTCCCCTGAGAGCTGACCTAAGTGTCCACAAAATGCACGTGCACTGGTGTCTGTCTCCGCACACGGTTTTGCTCACTGGGCTGGCTCTCGGAGGGTTCGCACGATGCTGGGGAGCTGCCTGCCGGTGGTTTCGGCCTCGTGCTGCACACACCGCCTTCTCCCTTTTGCTCTGAAGCCACACTCAGTGTGGGACGCGTGCGTGGGGGAAGCCTTCAGAGTCGCTTTCCCATCTGTGCAGCAGGTGTGCCCCACCTGGAGCAAATGCTGTTTTGCAATTATATTCAGAATAAAACAGGCTCATTCTCTGTTGGCTTCAAAATGTTGAGATGAAGCAAGTTTATTCCAGAAGCTACCACAGACCCCAGCTTTGGGCGGGTGGGGGTGCCTGCAGGTGTGGCCGCGGTATTGTCTTAGTGTTCCGGGGTCGGGATTGTTCTGCTCGTTACATGTTCGTAACGTTTTGCCCAAGTGATGATTCTTGGGGTTAGTGGGGTATCGGACCCCACTAACTGTGTGTGAGTTTTCACAAGGTGTCACCTCCTGGAGGCTGCGTGTCCCGCTGTAGTGCGGTGCTCTCGTGGATCAGGTTTGCACACGTGTGTTCCCACTTGAGGCAAACACACAAGAGACGCGTGGAGCTCTCTGTGTGTGGCCAGAGGCTGATGAGCAGGTTTCCTGCTGGGATGTGTGGGTTGTGTCTCCAAAATAAAAGAAAGGTCCATCCTTCAAGTTAAAATACACAGCAGTCTGTCCTGACAGTGGAAAGTTTGCAGTCCTATTAGGACAGAAGATTTGCTTTGAGTCGTATCGGTGGGGAAGCGCTAGCCACGAGAGACCAGAAGGGCCGGCACACGCGAAGCACAGGGAAGGTCACGGTTGGAGGAAGCCCGGCCCGTCGCTGACCCCCGCGGTGGGTAGCCCCCAGCACGGCCTCCAAGCCTCCCAGTCCCTGCCGCTGAAGTCCATGGAACAGAGAAGGGAGCGCCCGGCTCAGTGCGTCGGGCGTGCAGTTCTCGATCAGGGTCAGGGTCTGAGCCCCGTGTCGGACCAAGAGCTTTCTTTCCAGAAGACAAAGTTGCAACTTCGGAAGAAAGAGCAGGCGGCCCCTGAGAGCGCGGGTGCGGCGGATGGGCGGGCGGTCCTCCTGCTCCCCCAGCTCTTGCCCTTACTTGCGGGCGGGGCCTCCCCCAGCTCTGCTCTGGGACAGGCACCCAAAACACAGGGGGTCTGGGGACAGGAGTCTGTGGCCCAGAGAGTATGGAGGCTCCTTCCTCTGCCTCTGTGCCCCATGGGGGGCCCCGGCCACACCACGGAGCGGAAGAGGAGCTCCCCAGTTCTGGGGAGGAGCGGACCCCACGCTTGCCTCCGAGAGCAGATGTGGCACAGACAGCGTTACGGAGGCATGAAATCCACATGCAGTCCGCGGAAGGCAAGGCCCTCGCCGGGCTGGTCACCTGCAAACACAGACCCGTGTTCCCCAGAGGCTCGGAAAAGCTGTCCTGTCGGAGCCGTCTGGGCACAGCCTGAGTGGCAGCAGACTCCCACCCCCGGCCAGCCCCGACGTCGGGTTAGGAGACCAGCATGTTCAGAGCCGCCCGGTGGCTGGGCTCCCCGGGCAGAGGCGCAGAGCCTCCGGGGAATGCGCAGGTGATGGGGAGCGAGCAGCGGGGATTTCAGAACCGAGAAAGACACGCGCTCCGCAGGGTCCCTGACGGTCGCCCGACACGCCCGACCCAGTGGGGCAAAGAAGGGAGAGCCCATGAACAGGTCCATGGGGACCCCCTGGAGACGAGCCAGAAGACAGATGGGGGTCTGTGGTCAGAGCCACAGGTAGGTCCGGTCAGCGGCGGAGCCTTCTGTGTGTGCCGTTGGGACTCCACAGCCGGGCAGGCTGGGGGCATGAGGCAGCTACTTGGTGCAATGTGGCTGAAGGTCCTAGGAACTTGTTGAAAGCCATAAATTTACTGGTCTGATGCTTCAGACCAGTCTGGCCAGTTGTAGAACTTCATAAAGCAGAGTGTCGTCCACGCTCTGTGTCTACGCGTGGCTCCCTTCTCCCCAGGACCACAGCAGGCCGCGCGCAGAAGGCTTGTGTTCGACGAGGGCCCTGCAGAGCACCGGGAGTCTTCGTGCGAGTTCAGGGAGTGTGTCTCCTGGGCAGGGGCGCAGGGACCAGGCGCATGGCAGGACTCGGTGTTCGTGGGCAGACACGTGCACAGAAGAGACGGCTGGAGACCGTGCGGAGAGTTACTGGAGGCTAGGTCACGCAAGTCTCTCATTCTCGGTGTCGTGGGCACACTTCAGGAACAGCACGTGCCTGCAGAGGTTTAATTGCTTGCTTGTCTGACAGCTGGAACGTCTCCTTTGTGTTCTCAGCCCTCGCGGCAGTCAGACTTCCCGTCCGTCTCATTTACGTGTGTGAGGTCCCGAGGTCACACCCACTGGGCTCTCTTCCTCAGACTGGAGTCCGGCACGGACGTCGGGCAGGGACACCACCGTGACTTTGCCAAGTGACCCTTCTGTTCACATGCCTCTGTTTGGAGCAGGAGCTCGTGGACCAGCAGGTTCACTTGTGCCGTTCAGGGGTTGATGTGGGTCAGCAAGCTCCCCCAAGTTAGTTCACCAGACAGCTGCCGTGAGGGCTCTTGTGTCTCAGCTTGGTGCTGGGCCGCACGTTAGGAAGCTCTGCGAGCCACATCATGAACGTTGCAGACAGCTTGAGATAGTTAACAGACACTAGCTTTTAGAGAAAACACTAGAGATTGAAGATAATACATGAAAACAGCGTTTTTATAGTCGGAAAGTGAAACGGGGACACAGGTCCTGATTTATTTCTCGTGAGGCTCTCCCGGGCCAGTCCGTCCAGGAGGCCGTGGCCAAAGGAGCTGTGACGAGCGTTGCTGGCCTGAAGCTGGAGGGAACGCCAGGCGTCACCTAGGCCTTGTCTGCCTCGAGTGTGCGGGCCGAGGCGGACTGGGGCGGCACCGCCTCTGTCCCCTTTTCTGTGTCCTCCTTGGAGAAGGGAATCATTAACATGTCTGAGCACATTTCAGTTCTATCAAGAGAGAAGGTCGCCTGGCACAGGGAATGACCAGGAAGTTTGCGTTTCCAGCCTGGGGCGCGCTTCTTTTCCTCTCTCCCCCACGCCCCGCTTGCCGGCCTTACGTCTGCGCAGGCAGAGGCCGTGAGGAGTCCGGAATCCCCACGGTCCTGCGTCTTCCAAACGAGGCGATGGGAGCGCTTTCCAGGGCATTCCATGTGATCCGTGTGGGCCCTCCGACAGACTTCCATCGTTAACTCAGTAGAAAGCGAATTTTTTGTCTTCACATACTTGGCTTTTAGGTTTTTCCTTAAGATGCTAAAATTTTGGGGTGCCTGGGTGGCTCAGTGGGTTGAGGCCTCTGCCTTCGGCTCAGGTCATGATCTCAGGGTCCTGGGATCGAGCCTCACGTCCAGCTCTCTGCTCAGCAGGGAGCCTGCTTCCTCCTCTCTCTCTGCCTGCCTCTCTGCCTGCTTGTGATCTCTGCCTGTCAAATAAATAAATAAAATCTTTTAAAAAAAAAAGATTCTAAAATTTTTACGCTAGCATCTTTCAAGTAGTGTTTATGAGATAGTTCGTTACACATCACTATTTGTCAAAGAGCCCAGTTGCCCTTGTGTAAAGGAGAGGCCTGGAATGATGTCTTTGCTCTGAAACAGACCCTTTCACCGCGTCAAGCAGGAGACCGAGCAGATTGAAGCATAATTTAGGTACAGCTCATCTGTACCCACGATTCTCATTTGCGCAGAACGTTTTTCTGAATCTTGCAAACAGTCGGCAGGACGGACGCGCACACGGGTTTGCCGTCCGCAGACGCGAGGAGCGAAGGGCTCCTGCTCGGGGACGGTGCTGACGCTCTCAGTGTACCTCGCGGTCTCCGGGAGGCTGTGATTGTCTTTTGAAGACCTGGTTTTTTAGATCCCTTTTTTTCTTCTTGAAGAGGTATAATGCAGAGTTAAAGGCCTGAAGTATCTTCAGAGGACATTTAATAGAACATCCTAACAGGAGGTTTGCTCGTCAACCTAGAGTAGGTACAGTGGCGGAGTGTGAGTGCGCTAGCTCTTAGAATTAACCCCGTGCTTGCTGGTACACGCACTTCGCTTAGGAGCAAAGCCTGCCTGTCGTTTGAAGACTGCGCAGTGGCGTGACCATGGTTGCTGTATTGACGTAGCAGCCGCTGTGCCGTTTCCACGCTCTCACTGAGGTCAGCATGGCGGTGACGGACTGGTCTTGGGTTGAAGCTGCGCTGGGACCTCACCTTTCCCACAGAGCCCTCGCAGTCCATGCAGAGAAGCCCAGGGGTGCTTTGGGGGTGCCCGAGGCTGGGGAGGTGAGGAGCGGGCAGCCCAGTCCCTGAGTGTGCAGGGGGGTGAGGGGCATGCCCTTGGCCTTTGTAGGGAGGGGCTGCTGCTGGCCAGCCTCGCCGGGAGCCTCCTTAGGGGGCACCGCCCAGTGGGTTTTTGTGAGTTAAATACATCTGACGGCCTTTCTTCCCTTGACAATGCCTGGAAGCCGCTGTGCCTGCTCGCTCAGGCCTCCCACAGACAGCTCTGTCCTCCGCTGCGGCCCACCCAGCTTCCCTGTGGCCTGGGGAAACGGGGCCCGTCGCACACCCGTGGCTCTCGTCTTGAGACGTGGATCGACAGGAGGCCGTTCAGACTTGTCTGTGCTCACCCACATGTGCGGGGGTCACAGCAAGCAGCTCTGACGCCACCTGCCCCCACACACTCCCCCTTGTCTGATGCCAGTCACGGGGCGGGCGTCCTGGCTTGTCTCCCCTCGGGGTGACCGACCAGCTGTGAATCGGGGTTCCCACCACCCGCTCCTGGGGTCCCACCCGTGGCTATGGCTGCTCCACACATACTTACCTTTACTGGCTTATTACATAAGAAAGAGCGTGACAGACAGATGAACCGCCAGACGGAGAGCCACCTGGGGTCCCGCTCAGGGGAGCTGCTGCCCCGTGGACTTGGGGTGGGCCGCCCTGCCGGACGTGGAAGCGCCCCAGGCCCCGCCTCCGTCTCCGTCTCCGGGCCCCTCCCCTCCCTGGAGGAGGGCCTGGGCGGAGGGCTCCAGCCTTCTGCTCCCTGCCCCGTCCAGAGCCCACCAAGAGTCTGTCTGCCATGTCGCCGGGAGCTGTGTCAGGACAGAGGGACAGAGGCCAGCAAATCTCTCTCTCACTGTTTTATACATCAGATGACTTGTTACGTAACGATCCACTTTGCCGTCTTAAAGACGCAATCCTGTTGGCTTACGGGGTGTTTGACATCCTTGCTTGCTTTTTCTGTGTGTGTATTTCTGGGGAGAAAGAGAGGCCTTCTGCCCCGAAGCGCGGTACCCAGGACTCACGGCGCACGGATTAGTGCGGTCATCTCTGCGCTCCACTTGGCGCCTTTTGTAGTAAGTTGGTGTTTGTAGTGATGTAGTAACACGTTTGCTGTTAACATCCTGAAACACTGAGGCACTTCTCAGGCGTGCGTACGGTTGGGGGCGTTCCAGAGCCGTTGAAGAAGAGCTTCTAGCCTGGGGCTTCGCTCTGTGAGCATCCGCCTTGGCCTTGGCTGTCCCGAGCGCACACGCCCCTGCGGAAGGCAGGCCTGCTGCCGGGGACTGTGGGGCCCCCAGCCCACCCGGTGGGGTCGGACGGCTTCTTCGTCACACACTAGGTTAGAACAAAGAAGGATCGCGGTTTCCGTTGTGCCAGCAGAGCGTCACTCCTTGAGAAAGCAGCAGTGTCCCAGAAATGCCCTTAGAGGTGCTTCGAAATGCAGTGCAGTTAGCAGGACGTTTCCGTCCCGTTGCCGTGGGTGACCTCCTGTTCCTTATTTTCTCATTTCCACCTGATCTCTGTCGTTATCCGGTGTCTTTGTTAGAAGACCAGGGTGAGCTGCGCCTTCGGCTCAGGTCGTGATCCCAGGGTCCTGGGATCGAGCCCCGCCTCGGGCGCTCTGCTTAGTGGGGAGCCTGCTTCCCCCTCTCTCTCTGCCTGCCTCTCTGCCTACTTGTGATCTCTGTCCAATAAATAAATAAAATCTTAAAAAAAAAAAAAATAGAGGGCCGGAGTGAATTTGAGAGAAAGGCCGAGAGACCAAGGTCAGACCAGGGCGGAAGGCCGACCCTCACCCCATCTTCCGTCTACAGGCTCACCCCAAATCTGATGTAACAGCTCCTTCTGACTGAATGGGCGTTAGGAGGCAGGCCAGCCGAGCTGTGCTGGTGGGAGAGCCACGGGAATCCCCCCTTGGTGGCTCTCCCTGGGGACCCGGCGTCCCTGGAGGCCTGGCGCTTGGCCTCTGGAAGCAGACCTGCCCCTGGCTGTAGTGGAGCAGTGAGGGCCGATATTAGGGCCCATGACTACTAGTCCCCATCACCCTTGCTTGGCATGTCCATGAATGGTTCAGTTTTGCAGCTTATGGGAGAGAGCGAGCCCCCCAGACACAGCTGGGACCCCGCCGGCAGCAGCCCCCCCCATACTCCAGAGCACCTCCTGGAAAGCAGTCGTTCTGTGCGGCTCATCGGTCACAAGCATTTTAACAATCCTCCTTTTTCACCGTGAAGCTCATTTGCGCACCAGCTAGAAAACCCCTGTCAGAATCATGCCGCCAAGAAGTGACCGCCTGGGGCCCGCATGACCTGCACCAGGGTCACATGTGGGGTGCTGGGAGACCAGGACGGGCAGCCTGGCCTTGGCGGCTCTCCCTTGGCCCCCTAAACCTGCTGTGCGCCCCCCAGTGCCCCACGGCTGAGGGCCCAGCAGCCGCAGACCCAGGAACCAGACGTGCCACCCACGTACCAGGAGTGTGTGCGTGTGGTTGGGACAGGGTGGGGGCCGTGGGCCACGGGATGGGTGGTGGCTGTGTTCGGCACTGACTGTCCCCCTCCGCCAGGTGGATGACATCCTAGGAGAGGGCAGTGATGACAGCGACAGTGAGAAGAGGAGGCCGGAGGAGGAGCGGCAGGAGCGGCCCCCAGACCGGGAGCCCCAGGCCACGCTGGAGGCCACGCCGTGCGGGGAGAGGACCACCGCAGGCAGCCGGGGGCCCAGGTGAGGGGCCGGGGGGCGGGGCCCGGCCTGGAGATGTCTGCGGGTGCGACGGAGTCAGAACAGAGTCCTCAGACCTGGGCGTTCCCAGAAGGTGTCGTTTTCGGTGACAGGAATTTCTCTCCACGTCTTGTGACTTCAGTTTATTCCTCGTGGACCCCAGTTTCCTCCCCTTGGGAGAGCACATCCTGGGTGCTATTAGTGGTGACACCCCGCAGGGCCAGCGGTCGCCAGCCTGGGGCAGAGGGCAAGGTGGCGCCGTGGCTGGCACGTTGGGGCACAGCGCCCACGTTCTGGGGTGCCCTGCCCTGTTGTTGGCGGCCCCGTCCGTGGACGGCGTGCTCGGGCCGCAGCCACCTCCCCGCCAGCCCTGACACTGACCCCGTCCTCTCCTGGACCGAGGCCGTCCTGCTGGTTCTCCTTCTCCGAAGCCTCTTTTTGTCTCACTTGGATCTGATCACCTCATTTGCTCTTTGCTCAGTTTCCTTCCTTTTTGCCTCTTTCTAAGTCTTCCCACCCTCGTGGCTCGGCTCAATCCCACCAGAGCCAGAGCCGCTGTCCCCGCGTGCCCGAGCTGCCTCTGGGCCCCGCTGCATGCTGGGACTGGCCTCGCTGCCTCCAGACTACAGTCACCACTTCCCAGCACCAACACTTTGGTGCTTTGCTCTCTCACGTTGGTGGAGTCAGCGCGTCTTCCAGAAGCTTCCTGGGCCGGTGCGTGTGGAGGCAGACACACTGCGCAGCCGGACAGGGGTTCTTGGCTTTGCCCCCACTAGCTTGACAGTGGAGCGGGGACACCGTGTCCCTCGGCTGCAGGCGGCGTTGCTCCAGCTCTGTTCGGCACAGTGTCGGCGGTGGCACCCGCCGTCTGCCGCGGGGAGGACTGCGCCCCCTGCCCCGTGCGCTGGGTGGTTTGCACACCCCCCGTCAGAGCCCCGGCTGCTCACGCCCCGCGGGGGTTCAGCAGGACTGTCCGAGCCGCGGTCGACTCCTGTGACGAGAAGTCGGCAGACGTGCGTCCCAAGAGCCTCCTCCCAGCCACATGATGGCGGGCCTGCCTTCAAAGCTTCCGTGCCTCAGTTTCCTCTTCTGAAATGGGGGCGTCGGTGGTGCCGTCTCGGGTCGCCGTAGGTCAGCCAGTGCATGGGGCCGACACAGAACACAGACGCGTGTGCTCTCCCCATGACTGGGATCTCCCTCCGTGCGGGGGGCTCTTCTCTTTCCCCACTGAGTCCGTGCACACCCATCGGGTCTGACCCCAAGACATTCTGTGGGTAAATAAACAGCCCAAAAGAGTTGTTTACGTGAGCAGTCCAGTTCCAAAGCAGGACTGGGCCAGGCGTCCCAACAGCAGATGGGGAGAAGGCGCAGAGATTCGTGGCCCCGCGTGTGGGAACGTCTCTCCGAGAAGGGCCGTGGACGTGTAGCCGGGCTGCGGAGCAGGAGGACGTCGCCGCCTCTCACGGCGCACTTGCTGTCCTGCCCGTCACGCAGCGGACCTTTCCGGAGCAGGCGTGAAGCCCTGTCGAGTTGTTTTAGAAACTAGTTGTTTAAAATGCCACATGAGGTGCTGATAAGCCTTGCCCGGTCGTCGTGCTGGATGTGTCTTCGTCCGTGTGCAGGGGTTCCCCTGGGGTCTGCGGAGCCAGGGGTGCGGGTGCTGGTGCCCGTGACACGGGACGCCGCCGCCACCTTTCCCTGTCGAGTGGAAGAGAAATTGAGGTATTTTTCACTGAGATTCAGAAAGGCCTGGGTGGAACCCAGCAGGAGTGTCCTCCTCTTGGGCCTCCGGGTGCGCCACCGAGCCCCAGAGCACACGTGTTCGTTCCTGTGTTTTCATAAGGCCGTGCCCACTGACGACAGGCTCCAGGCTGGTCGGAAAGAGCCTTTGCTTTGACGTGGATCGGGTGCTGGCCTCCTGCCCTGCGGGCGGGTGGAGCAGTGTGGATATGGGCCCGGGGCTGGGTCTCCTGCGTCTCCGTAGTCAGCCTGCTCAGGGAGAGGCAGTTTCTTCTGTGCTGTGGAGAACATCGAAACCAAAGGTGCCAGGAAGGCGATAAGAAGCTTGAAATCCTCCAACGTGACGGGGTGGGGGGCAGCCAGACGTAAGTAGGACCGGATGTGGGGCTGAGCCCCCAGCAGGCGCCTGGCGTCCACACCTGTCCCGAGGCCAGGAGAGCAGGGCACCCCCAGACTGCTCAGGCTCTGCTGGCTGTGTGGGACGTCCGAGCCGGCTTCCGTCGTCCCCAAGCCTGGAGACACTCACGGTGCTCCTTCCCACCTGCCTTCCTCTGCTTCTCCTGAGCTTTGTACGTGTGGCTGTGGTGGGAGCTCGGGGTTTCTGGGGGTGCCCCACGGCTCTGACCCCCGACTGCAGCAGAGTCAGATGGCAGCAGCTCCCCGTCAGCCATTGCAGGTGACTTGGGTTTGCAGACCTCATTTCTTCCTGTAACGAGAAGTTGGCCGATGTGCGTGTCCGGTTGTATTTTATTCTCACTCACGGGGACTGGATGCGGAAGTGAGGGACGTTGGGAAGGCAGGGCCGGCTTTGCGCCCAGGTGTCTGGTTGGCAGCCCCTCCCGTCAAGTCCGCGTGGCCGAGCTGCTCGACAGGGTCATCATGCCCAAACAGCCCAGCTGCTCCCTTGGTGCACAGCGGCCACCACGGCCAGCGAGAGGCCAGACCCGGCCTCCAGCGTGGGAACCGCACCGCCGGCTTCCACTCCCAGAGAAGCTGCCGGGAGTGCAGCCCCGGGGAGCCGCGCGGAGTGAAAGCAAGTCGGAGCCAGCGGTGCAAAGCGCAGCAGGGAAGGGAGCGTTCCCAGAAGAGTGCGCTGCGGCCTGGCCTGTGCGCTTAGACGCATGGGGCTGCGGATGCCAGGGGGCCGCAGCAGGGCAGGGGCAGAAGAGCTCCCGGGGCCGAGGGATGGCGTTCTCAGACACGCACCCCGAAAGCTCCTCCAGCTCCGGGGCGGGGGGGTGGTTGGCGCAGACACCCCCGCCTGCACGCGCCGTGGTAGCCGGGCTGACGGCCAGGGACCGGGCACGCGTGTCAGCTGCTGCGGAGACCGGGCCCTCACGGGTGTGGAGAGAAGACCTGCAGCGGGCAGACCCCATCAGAAACGAAGGCAGGAGGAGGACGTCCCCGGCCCGCGGCGGAGAGCATGCGCCGGGAGCCAGCTTGCCTCACGGGACATCCTGAAGGACGCGCTTGGCCGCGAGCCGGGGGACGCGCGACCGCAGGGCGCCGTGGAGTCGTCCGCACCGGGAGCTCTTGCGTCTCTTCTCTCTTCGTTGAACTGACAGCAGAAGCAGGCGTGTAAGACGATGTGTGCGGCGCTGTCTGCAGGGCGAGCGGCGCGGGGATCCAGCCGTGGGCTGGCGGAGGCAGGAGGAGCGATGTATCTCGGAAGAAATATCTCGGGTGAACGAGAAGGCCCGCGTGTTGCGCTGTGTCTTTCCTTCCGCCGGCTCACGCGTAAGATGTGAGATCACGCGCGGTGTGTGGCTTGTGAGGACGCGTGGCACATGTAGGTACCGCGCGAGTGACGGGCCCTGAGCAGAGGGAAGAGTCCATCCCTGTGTCTGACCGGGGGAGACTCGGGCTGGCCACCGTCCATCCTGACCATGTGCCGTGGCGTCCGTGCGAGGCGCCCACGGCCCCCGTGGGGAGGGAAGGCCAGGAGCCCGTGCCCATCCCATGGCGTCCCGGCGGGCAGGGGAGACAAACGGGGTCAGAGCCGCACCACCCTCGAGCCTGCAGCGTGAGCAGGTCGGGTGGTCCGAGGGCAGACCGACTGTCGGGCCCGCGTGTGTGCTGCTTCGGGGTGAGCAGCGGGCAGCGCCCAGAGGCTGGCCGCCGCCGTCCATCCTGGCAAGGGCCGAGAGGTGGGAGGCGGACCGGCGGCCGCTCCGTCACCCCCGCGCGTGCGCACACACCAGTGGGGCACGCCAGCGCCCCCACGGCAGCCCACGCCGTCGGGAGAAGGAGCCACGTGAGAGGACCCCGCCCTCTTGGTCCCAGATGGTGAGGCTGCGGCACGAGGGCAGTGGTCGCGGGGCGGGGGTGAGCGTCTGTGAGCGCACACTCGTGCCAGGCCGGACGCTCAGGAGAGCGGGCTGTGGAGCGAGGGAAGGGCGCTGGTGCCCTTCCTGGTCCTTCTGCGAGGGCACTCAGATGGCATCTTGGCTGTCAGCAGGCTTTCCAAAAACAGTGGCCACAGACGTGGTCCAGAGAACTTTCCTTCTGCTAACGCGCTCGCTGGACGCCTGCACGCCGACCGCAGACCGGGCCGCTCGCTGCCCCTGCCGACCCTGGAGCCCGCTGGGACCTTCCCACAGGCCGCCTTGGGGATTCGGCGGTTCCATTGGTTTCTGCTGGTGAAAACTCCCCCCCGGGGCTCCTGGGACGCAAACTGGCGTCTGTCTGGAGAAAGCGGCAGAGCCTCTCGGAGACCATCGGGCTAGGCCGTTGGGCCGCGAGCGTCCTCGCTCTCCGCATCGTGACCCAAGCTGGCGCACGCACACCCGGCCACACAGGCTGCCACGTCCCTGAGCTCACGTCGGGGCAGCTGGTGCGCTCAGCGCAGGAGTGTAGGAAACTGCCAGGTCGGGTCCCACGTGTGCTGCTCTGGTGCCTGCCTGTGTCTCCGAGAGACACAGCTCCGTGAGAGCTGTGGATGTCGTCTCGGACCTTTCGTAAACTGGTCGCACGGGCTGGCGGTTGTCACCATGGTCAGCGTCACCGTGGCACTGAGCTTCGCACTGGAGCAGGCCCCGTGACAGGTTCTCCATGGACGTGGCTGGGGACATGCCCTCCACTCCACCACGGGTCCCCTTCCCCGGAGACCCCGTACCATGTGCGGGACAAGCTTGGCCTCGCAGCAGAGTGTGCTCTTCAGCTCGAGCATGAGTGCGGCCCAGCTTCCGCGCACGGCTGAGGGGTCCTGCAGACAGGGACGGGGGACCCGGCCTCCAGCCTGGAGCCCTGACTGTCTGCACGCTCTGGGCCCAGGTGCCTTCCACAGCCGCTGTGACACCCCACGCGGGCCGACCACACAGCAGGGGGTTGACGGCCGTTCTGTAGGCTGAGCGCCTCTAACCCCACATGTCAGGCGACCAGATGGCCCGGGTTCCCGCTCACTCCCTGCAGCCCGCGCTCACGGATGAGGAGACGCCCAGCGTGCCCACACTTGCTCTGTACCACGCACGCGTCTGAGAAGGGAGCGGTCCCGGTCGGCCTCGTACGTGCTGTTCCTGCGGGAGGCTAACCTGGTCCTCCCTTGCACGCACACACACACGCATACACGGAACAGGTGTGTTCGCCCGGGCAGTGGCCTCGCTGAGGGCGGCATGGTGGCTCCTTTCTTTCTGCTAAAAAACCAAGCTTCTTGAACCGGCAAGTTGAAAACACATGCTTTGTGGACCCTGAGTGCTGGTCGTCAGTTAGACACCCACGTGTGCGTGGGTGTCGCAGTCCCAGGACCCGTTGTACGCGCCAGGGACAGCGAGCTCGAGGCGCCGGAGGGCGGCCGCCAGCAGCGTGTTCAGAGGCGGGAACGTCGAGGAGGAAACGTGCGCGTGCCGATGCTGCCGTCGTGCTCCCGCTGGATTCCACCCAGTCAGGGTTTTCCAGGCTCTCCGTTTTCTGTAGGGTCAGTCTGTGAGCGTGTCATGAGCGCCGTGCGTTGTGAGGGAGCTTATTGACTGTCACCTGCAGGCCTGTTTCCAATTCTTTTTTTTTTTTTTAAAGATTTTATTTATTTATTTGTCAGAGAGAGTGAGCACAGGCAGACAGAGTGGCAGGCAGAGTGGCAGGCAGAGGCAGAGGGAGAAGCAGGCTCCCTGCTGAGCAAGGAGTCCAATGTGGGACTCGATCCCAGCACCCTGGGATCATGACCTGAGCCGAAGGCAGCCACTCAACCAGCTGAGCCACCCAGGCGTCCCGTCTGTTTCCAGTTCTTGAGATGAGTTTTTGGGGGGAGGGAGATCCTCCAGCAGACCCCCTGCTGAGCACGGAGCCCCACTTGGGGCTCGATCCCATGACCCTGAGATCACGACCTGCACCAAAATCAGGAGTCAGATGCGCAACGGAGCCATCCAGGTGTCCCAAGATCATTCTTAATTAGTAAAACTCAGTGCTGCTCTATGTTACTTAGCCCAGCACGACCGGGCGCCGCTGCCCCAGACGTTCTAGAGCTGGCGGAAGGTTCACTTGGGCGCCTGGGGCTCAGCCGGTGAGGCGGCTGCCTTTGGCTCAGGTCACAGTCCCAGGGTCCTGGGTTCCAGCCCTGCCTCGGGCTCCTGCGCTGCGGAGAGCCTGCGTCCCCTCTCCCTTTCCCCCTTCCCCTACTGTGTACTCTCGCTCTCAAATAAATGAATAAAATCTTTTTTTAAAAAAAGAAAGATTTTCACAAAAGATGTTTTTCTAAGTTACCGTCCTTGTAAGGTGGCTGTTTTGAAAGAGCTTTCCGAGCCGCCTGCAGCTTCTCCCCCTGCCCTGGTCCTGCCCGGAGGGGTCCCTGCTCCTCCCCGAGCTCTACCTCTGCTATCCCGCTCCCGCCCGCGTGCCTCTGCCTGGGGGGTCGTCTGAGCTATTTCCGCAGGTTCCGCGAGTTCCGCGGGTTCCACGTCCTCCCAGCAGCGCGTCCAGCTTTTTCCTGGACTCAGGGCCTTTGTCCCCAGCAGCAGGAACTCTCTGTCTTTGCTTTTTTGCTTCAAGCTCTCAAAGGGATGAAAGGGAACCGGTGGGGACGGGCCCTCCGCGAGGAACGACTGTCTGTAGGAGGCGGCGGGGGAAGTGGGTCACGTTTGTCACTTCCTGAGGCCGGCTCTGCGCACACCAGAGGACCCCCCAGACGGTGTGACGGTGTGTGTCCATGCGGCGTGAGGTGTGCTCCCAGTCCGGCCACGACTGCCGGGGGCGGGTGGAAGCCCAGGACTGGGAGCACATCCTGACGGTAGATCGTGGGGCGACGCGAAACAAGCCTCCACGTTCCCCCAGCGTGCTCTCCGGCTGCGGGCTGAGGCCGGGCAGGGAAGACAGGGTGTCCGGATGATAGGGGCCAGCCAGTGTTTTCCCAGGTTTTCTCAAAATCACTGGCATTTTTGCTAAATCTCCACCGCACGCCAGCAGCCAAGACGTGTCCCTGCACTACAGGTCTGGGCGCCTGGGGCCCACGCACGCTCTCCTGGGCAGTGCCCCATGGGACACTGGTTTCACTGGGGTCGTCAGTCGTGTGAACAATAAAAACGCTCCGTTGTAGTAACTCGACGGCCCCTTGCCGCCGGCACGTGAAGCGGGTCAGCTGGTGGTGTGGACGCGGCCTCTTTTCCGCTCAGCAGGCGGACAGTCCTCCAGGTGGGCACAGAAACAGCTTGTTTGGGCGCTTGGGCGACTGACTCCTGATTCCGGCTCAGGTTGTGATCTTAAGGCCGTGGGGTCGAGCCCTGATTCAGGCTGCACGAGGAGTCGCTTGTGCCTCTCCCTCCCCCTGGCTGGCACACGCACGTGCGCGCTCGAAAGTAAAATCCTTGTAACAGACCTCGTCTCGGTATATCTCGCAAACCCAGAAGTAAGCCCTTGCTGAGTTACCTGACTGCGTGTCCGTCAGGCTGCTCCTGGGCCTGGTCTGGGCCCAACTGGGGGTTCAAGTCCTACGGACGGACGCCGGGCTCCCACCGCATGCCTCGGCCCCAGATGCTAAGCCCCCGCGCTCCCCGTCGCCAGCCTGAGCCCTCGCACGGACACTGTAGTTCTGCTTCCCGAGTCCTTCTCAGGGTTTCTGTCCTTTTTGAGCTCTGACAGTTGCTGTTTTCAGATTTGGGAGTGTTTCTCACAGGTGGTTTATTGTCTTACTGGTTTGGAAAAGTTTCTTCTGTGTTCTCGGTCTCAGGTCACATGTGTCCTAGTGCTGTAGAGAGTCTCCCCGACCTCGTGTTTGTGACTTTGCCAAACAGACCTTCCGTGCCCTTCAGTTTGTGATCAGGATAGCTTGTGTGGACGCGGACTCGGGAGCGGGGAGTCTGGGGGCAGTAGAGCGTGCGCTGGCCTGTGTGGTCATGTGGGGTGTGCCTGGGCTTCCAGGTGTGCAGGCGACGGGCCGGTTCCTCGGACAGACCGGAGGCCTCTCTACTGGTGCTTTGCGTTCTGGTTCACGTCTGGTGGTCCTTGGAGTGCTGCCGAGAAGGCAGGTCACGGCTCCGCAGGTGGAGGGCTGGGCATCGGGCTTCAGCCACACCTGCCGCACTCACGGTGTCCCGGCCTTGTCCTGTCACCTGCTTGGGACTCCCTCGTGTGCGCCGGACTCTTGCTGTGGGGCCGCCTCTGCGGGGCCCGGTGGCACAGGGAACAGAGCGAGTGCCTCGCTCCGGGGTCAGCTGGCTTTGGCCGTCAGCTCCAGCCAGCTCTCACCGTGAAACTAGGACAGCACTTTGCAGTGACCTTCCCCAGAGGACGGCGCTGTGCGGCGTGTGTGCAAGCATGTGGGGGTGTGCGTGCCAGGGTGTTCTTGTGGGGTACATGCGTCTGTGTGTGCCGGGGCATGGACACTGGTGCCGGGGGTTCGTGCCGGGGCGTTCCTGAGGGGTGCACACGTGTGTGCTGGGGCTATGCATGCCGGGGCGCTCCTGCAGGGTGGATGCGTGTGTGTGTGCTGGGCGTGGACACTGGTGCTGGGGGTGTGCGTGCCGGGGTGTTCCTGCAGGGTGGATGCATGTGTGTGTGCGGGGCGTGGACACTGGTGCTGGGGCGTGCGCACTGCGGTGCCCATGCATGACTGCCCCTGCCGCAAGCCTTTCATGGTCTGCATCTGTCTTGCAGGGGCCACAAGCGTAAGCTGCCCGAGGAGGACGCCGGCAGCGCATCCAGCGGGGAGTCCAGTGGGGAGGATGAGGAGGGCAGCAGCTCGGAGGCGGACGAGATGGCTGCGGCGCTTGAGGCAGAGCTCAACGACCTCATGTGACCTGTGGGGCGCAGGGCGGGCACTCCGTCCCCGGAGGGCTCCAGGCAGCGCGGGCCCTTGGATGTTCTCTTTTCTCCAGAAAGACGTGTATATTTGCAGAGCTCCACATACAGAAACACATAATTTTGCAGAAATAGGTGTTTTTAGAGGTTTTACTACGGAAAGTCTACTTTTCTAAGGGACGGTGTCCTGGGAGGCGGTGTGCCAAAGATGTCGCCGCCCCCTGTGCAGCCTGGTGCGGATCGGGCAGGCGGGACACGGGCGGCAGCCAGAGCGCCCAGTGGGGGCCGGGCAGCAGGCGGGCGCGGGGGGGCGCGGGGTCCTCCCCCAGGACTCAGATGTAGAGTTTTGTATATCGGTCTCGCGTTGACCCACCAAGCAGATTTCTCTTTCATTGAATAAACCTCCTTTTTGTAAGCTCGTTCTGGTGCGCTGCGGCAGGAGCGGCTGGCGCCCCGCCTTCCCCGCGGCCTGTGGGGCCGAGAGCACTGTGCGTCCGGCCGCTGCGGGCCGTCACTGGGAGAACAGACCTGCCTCACGCCTGCAGGCCGTCCCGTGGGACCGACTTTGCGGTACCTGTAGCAAAGCGTTGAGAACGCGGAGGGTCTCCGTCATTGGTTGCTCTCAGGTGACGAGCACTGGATGAGAGATATCCCAGGACACCAGGCAGCTCCGAGCCTGTCCGAGAAGCTGGAGAACGGTTCATCACAAACAGCCTGGTGGTACCTCGTCCCTGGCGCTGGGTCCGGGTCTGACCCACGGGCCCTTGCGTTCATGCAGCTCCAGGAGGAGCTGGTACAGCGCCCAGAGATCTCTGGGTGTGAGCCTTGGTCACGCTGCCCATGGGGGTGGTCTCACCACCTCCTCTGAGATGGCCCTTACAGCACCTCCTATCGGTGGCAGCAGACTCCGGGCTGCAGGTGACCCAGCATGTGTTCATGAACCTCGAGAACAGTTTGAGGTGTTGCTCAAAGACGCTGCTGGTGGGGCGCACCTTCTCCAGCATAGATCAGCTGCGCGAGCCTCTCCTCTCCATTTTCTGGACCGCTCGCAGAGTCCGAGGTAACAGGCTGGGTTAAGGCTGTGTGCTGTGCACACTGCCTTCGAGTGCAGGTAACAGAATCACAGCTCTGCTGGGGTAACCTTGCTATGATACTCACTTGTCAGAGAAGCGATGGATGGAGCTTCAGGTACAGCTGGTTCTAGGTGTTCACTGGCCACTCAGGCATCATTAACCTGAATCCTCCTCCAGGAGTTTGGGCTATCCCTCTGCCTCTTGCACTCAGTAGGTCTTCGCACAGTGGGGCGTGATGCTCAGATCCCGTCTGTACTTCTGGTGACAGGCAGGGGAGCGTGGGGGTGTTGCCCTGCGCACAGGAGGGGTGGGCAGGCGGGCACGCGTCCAGCGATCAAGGCGCCCCCACGGCCTTGCTCTTCAGGAGGCGAGCGCAGCTGTGGATCTCCCGTCTCCACAGCGGCAACAAGGGAAGTGTGCAGGGGCTGGCTTGGGAGGGGAGGAGCCTCTGTAACACGCACGGTGAGCGCAGACACGGAGGCAGGGCAGTGGTTGTGAAGCGGAAGAAGCTGGAGATTTCCGCCCTGAACGCCAGACAGCCTCAGGCCACGGTTTCTGAAAGGGCTCGGGTGCTGATCCTTCGCTGTGGGTAAAAAGGGCGTGAGCGGAGGCCCTGGGCCTGGGTCTGGGCCGCTGCCGGCGGGCACAGGTGGGCAACCTTGTGGGCTCCCGTGTGGCAGGTGGGGGCCCTGCACACCCAGGAGGGTGGGGACAGAAGTGGTGTCCCTCTCAGCTGGTTGGGCCCCTTCCTGCAGATCTGGAGGGAGACAAGACCACTCCTCAGTGCTCAGATACCCCGATATCCCAAGCACCTCAGTAAGCAACGGGAAAATGACCGTGGCCGAGTTGGAGGGAAAGACCCGGACCTGGTGTTACCGGGAAGGAAAGACCAGTGGCCTTGGGACCTCGAGAAGCTGGTCAGGGGAGGGAAGGCGAGGCCCAGCCGTGAGCTCAACCGAGCAGGAGAACACACGGGTCGACCCGTCGTCGCCACAAAGGACGCCCGTGTCGTGAGTTCAGCTGCTAGGCCCAGCGTGCCGGGGCCGAGATGCTGCTGGGGCTTCTGCAGCCTCAAGGTGCTCGACTCTCTGCCGGGTGGTGGTTTCCTCTGGACGCCGGGAATTGACTTGGCCGGGAGCAGGCATCCATGTGGGGACGTGCCCTGTGGGACAGCTGGGCGGGAACACGGCTCGGGGTGCCCTCGATGGCCTGCCCCGGCCATCTAGCCTTCGGTTTCATGACGTGTCTGTGCCCTAAATGAACAAAACTGCCTTTTAAACAGACTCCAACCCTCTTGCCCCCGGGACCCTGGGGGGGGGGGCGCTGTGGGGCTCAGCCCCCCACCCTGCAGCAGAGGGGCAGTGGGGTGGGGGAGCGGGCCGGGGCTGTGGGTGGGACCGCCGACTGCCGTCTGCTCAGGGGACACAGAGTCGTCTGTGCGTCGTCGCCTTCCGCAGCCCTAACGGGAGACTCAGCCGCTCCCCTGCACGTCAGGTTGAGAGCTCCGTGTCCGGAAAAGGGCCGCAAGGAGATGTGTGATGGGGAATTTGAAGAGAGCGCTCTCAGTCCGCAAGACGCCTTTCCACAAGTAGGTAACAAGTTTTAGGCCGTTTATTTACAAACATTGAAAAATCAACCTGGAAATACAATGAAATTTTTCTTCCGTGGGAAATAGAATGTTGGAATTTTGTGTGACTATGAGTGGATCTCCTGCGTTTTTCATGTTTCCAAACAACCCTGCCCCTACCCTGTCTGCAGGCCATGTCCGGCAGGGGGCACGGAGTCGGGGCCAAGCGGGGGCCCCTGCTCCCTGCTCCCCGCTCGGCACCAGCCGAGGCTCTGGCCTGGAGGGTTTGCCACTCCGAACGCACTGGGACTTGCGCAGCTGTACACGGGAAGCTTCACGGCGTGGAGTCGTGTCCGTGAGGCCCGGCGCCTGCCTGCTGTGGGGGCCTGTGTTTGCAAACGGGTGTGCTTCCGCGCAAGCCTGCAGCCTGGTTTTTTTTTTTGTTTTTTTTTGTTTTTTTTTTTTTAAGATTTTATTTATTTATTTGACAGAGAGACAGATCACAAGTAGGCAGAGAGGCAGGCAGAGAGAGAGGGAAGCAGGCTCCCTGCTGAGCAGAGAGCCCCATATGGGACTCAATCCCAGGACCCTGAGATCATGACCTGAGCCGAAGGCAGAGGCTTTAACTCACTGAGCCACCCAGGCGCCCCTGCAGCCTGGTTTTTAAGCAAAGCTTTGTGTTTTGAAAGTGCCTCGCAGGTGGAAAGCCTCTCCAGTACAGAAGAGGAAACAAGACGCACCCCCTCCCGGTCTCACGGTCACACAGCAGCCTTTTCTGTACTTGGCTGAAATCGTTTCTCTTGCTTTTTAAAATTAATCTCATTGCGACCTTTTAACATATGCACATCAAAGAGGAAGAAAAGTTGCTAGGATCCTGGCACCCAATTTAACCGTGTTAACATTTCAATGTACTGTTTTAGTCCATTCATGCATATTATTTTAATAGACTACTTTTTTAGAGCAGAATTGAGGGGAAGGTATGGAGATTTCCCATAGACTTCTGGCCCCCCGAAACATGCACGGCCTCCCCATTATCCGTATCCCCCGGCAGGATCGTGCGTCCGGGTCGATGAGCCCACACTGACGCGTCCTTGTCAACCAAAGTCGTGGTTTGCGTTAGGGTAACGTGGTGGGCGTTCTGTGCGTCCAGACAAATGGATGACGTCGTGAACCCACCAGCGTGGCACCGAACGGCGGTTTTGCTGCCCTGCAAGTCCTCCGTGTGCTCCCTCTCTCCCTCCTAAGCCGTCCCCCGGCGACCTCCGAGGCCCCTCTGTGCCTGTGGCGGTGCCTTTTCCAGGACTGCGAGTGTGCAGCTCCGAAGACCGGCCTCCCCTGCCGGGAGACACGCACTCGGTGTCTCCCGTGTTTCCACCAAACCCAGCGCCCAAATCCAGACTCAGAAATTTGAGACAGACAAGCTGGTTTCTTCAAAACATAATTTCTAAGGGGGAAAAAGGAAGAAATGGAGAGAACCTAATGGCTAACGAGCCGAGGAGCGCGCCAGCCGCTCCCCGCGCGGGGCTCGTTTGGGTCGCGGTACGAGCCAACCGCAAGGGACAGGCGCGCGGCCTGATAGCGGGCGTAGGTCGGCGATACGACCGTCGCTTGTATGAGAGGACGCGTTTCCTTGAGAGTCCGTAGTTGTCAGGAACGTCCTGCAGGAGACGCCCGGGACTTGCACCCAGACGGACCCACACAGTGGGGAGAGACGGGGGTCGGGATGCAGCGCTGTCCCCGTGCATCCGAGCTGACGCTGAGCCTTCCGCACGCGTCCACAGTGTCCCCTGACGAAGGGCCAGCTGCGGGGACGTCAGACACGCACAGAGAGACACCCCCCCGAGGCGGCAGGCACCCAGCCACGGCCCCGCCGTCTTCCCAAGTAGGTTTGGGAGCGTTTGCAGCGAAGAGCAGATGACGGCGCGTTCTCGGTGGTCGTTTGCAGAGAAAAGTCTCCACACGAAATTGTGCGAGGACCCCTTCTCCGTGGGCAGAGCTGCTGCCCCGCGCCCCCAAATTTGCCCCTATATGGCTCCAAACGGAGACCCTCTTGTCTTCTTTAACCACAGTTTCATGATTCTTGTGATTTGAGTTCTGGTGTGTTGCGCGCCTGAGAAGGCGAGTTGGGCTGTCGGAGCCCTCGCGGACCAGAAAGCCGGCTTCGCCACGCGACACCGGGTCCTCCTGGCTTTAGTCACCGCTGGCCTGCTGGCCCCGTCGCAGCCGGGTGGGGGGCGCTGACACCGTCCCCCGAGGCCCGCCGAGCCCCGCCCGCTGTCCCGCCCTTTCCTCCCGGATGCCTCCAGGATTTTTCCTTTATCGCGTCGTTTTATCTCAGGGTTCCTCGGACGGCCCGTCTGCTGGGGATTCTGGGTGAGGAACCGTCCTCCCGCGAGAGTGTCCGTTCGTCTAAAGTGGCTTTGTTGTGCTCTTCCTCGTCGTCCTGGGTTTCCCTGTTCTCTCTTCCTGTCACTTCTCACCCCTCGTCCCTTTGTCCTCCGTCCCGAATTCTGGGGGAGCGTCTGGTGTCGCGTCCGACGGTCTCCAGTCTGGTGCTCGAGAGGGGCAGGTCCTCCCACCCCTCCTGCCGCGGCCGTCAGGGCGCACAGGGGCCGCCCCGCAGCATCTCCTCGGTGCAGCTGTCTCCTTGTCGGCGTCCACCTGGTGCCTGCACCGGGCACCTCCGTGTCGTGTCGTTGCATCCTCGTAAGTGAAGCCGCCTTCAGGTTCTGGCCTTCTACAACTTTGTAAACGAGGGTTTCTCCTGCTCCGTATTTTTCCAAGCCCTCCCCCGCAGTCGGATTTCTGGAAGTGCTTTCATTCTCAGAGGAAGAGCGGTCTGTTTGGACTCAGCACAGGGTTCGGGTTGGTGTGACCACCCCGTGTGTGCAGCAAGAACCGTCCCTGACCTGCGAGCCCGGGGCTCCGACGTCCTCCCCTCAGCCCTCTGAGCAAAGTGCGTCTTCCGCGCGACATGGTTCATTTTGCCTGGTTTGGGATTTTAAGGGGGAATCCCCTTTCCCTCACTTGGCGTTGTTTTGGAAATCTGTCCATGTCAGGACATGTAGCTCTAGTTCGTTACTGTCCTCTGTTGTCCAGCACCCACTAGAGGAACGTTCCAGATTGTGTCTTGTGTTCTTGTGCTGGTGGCCGCCTCTAGCTCTCCATGAACAAGTGGGCCGCTGGGAACATTCTGTGTGTTCCCAGGTTTCCTAGACAAAGCTGTCCCCATCCTGGTTACGGCGGCTCACACTCCACCACACCCTGCCCGACGTCCACGCCCGCAGGGGCAGAGGCCCAAGGCCCTCCCAGGTTGGCAGGGCCATGTCCGGGGACGGGACCTCCCACGAGCCCTGCTGGGCCACCAGCCTTCTCTGACGGTCTCTGGGGACCGGTTCCCCCACCGGATGGACTTTCACATCCCGCCTTTCTGTGGATGGGACTGTTCCCGTGCATGTGGGTGGCACGTCCTGGTCACCAGAGAGCTGGGCTGGCACAGGCCACTCTGCATGAGCCAGCTGTGCCCGCCTCCCCGGGGACACAACCCAGGCAGGGTCACCAGCACTGGAGAGCGTGTGGCTACCAGCAACACTGGGGTTTAGAAAACAGACCCCAAAGGCTCCCTCAGAAGCTCCTTTCCTGGGGATACGTCTGCCCATTTGCAAAGACAAGCCCTTGCTGGCCATGTGGATGGTCACCATGTAACCAGGGTGCCAGCACATGGAGGTGCCACCATCCCCAGAGGGACACACTGGCGATTTAGTCCCTGATGTCCACCTTAGTTGAGGGTGTGGTGCTGGTCCTGGGCCCCAGATGCCCGTCACCAAGCACCCATGGGAGGGGTGCAGATGGCTCTTGGGGCAGGAGCCAATGAGGACAACGAGGCCGTTGAGGGAGCCGTGGACAGGTCCGTCTTCACCCACAGCATCCGGAACGCAGGCGGCCATCCCCCACCCAGCTTCCTAGGGCCTTGGCCAAGAGGAACCCCAGTGGTGGTTCTGTTACTGCTGCTGTAACTGGTTTCTAAACATGGATTTTTTGACAGTGAAGCAAGCAAGCCAGGACATCCACACTCCGTGAAAAGCCACCTGGTGACATCGGTGGCACGAGGACGAATCTTGCCCGAAAGTTCTGCATGAAACTCTGGAGGATGGAAGGCTGGGCGCTGTCGGCCAGTCGGGGGGCACGGGCGACAAGTCCTGGCACCCGGAGCACGGGGCCAGCGAAGGCATCAGCAGGCACTTTCTTTAAAAAGCTTGATTCTCTGGAAAATCAGAACCTTTGAAAGAGGGAAGAAGGGAACAAAAGGTAAGTCCTGGAGTCCAGAGACAGGAAGAAGCCGTCCGGAACCTCCCGCCCCCCAGGTACTCCCTGGGGAGTCGCGTTCTGATCGCGCAGGAGCTCCCAGCCCCCGTGAGCCCCGCGCCCGACACGGCCACTCCCCATCACTCCTCGGGCGTGCGCCCGGTTAGGCTGAAGTGCCCGGCCGGTGCATCCTGCATCTGCTGGACCTAGAACAGTTGGTGCATACAGCAGGGGTGCATACAGCAGGAGCTCAACAGAGGTTGAAGAAGATGGAAGTGAAGGACGTGAGCCACGGTCCTTGCCTGGAGGGGTTTCCGCGCGTTGGAGTCTGGACTCCTGGGTGCCCTCCTGGGGCCACAGGGGGTCACAAACCACAGGGCTCACTCTCTGGGGCTGGACTCCACACGCGCGGCCTGATGACCCCCGGTCCGTGTCAGCCGGGGGGACGCCAGCGTGACACACCCAGTCACCCGGCCCCTCCGGTTGCTGCTGTCCCTGAGACAGGGCAGACTCGCTGCCCTCCCGTCTCTTTCCTGCTCTACTGCCTGGAAAACTCAGACTTCGTTTCCTCCACGCACCTCCCACCGCAGAGCCCCTCTCTGGCCAAGGTGCCGTGCCTGTGGGTGGCCTGGAGCTGCACCCCCAGCACCGGGACTCCCACGCAGGCCCCACGGGCGTCCCGAGGTCAGCACCCGCCAGCACGGGGGACCCTCCCCCCGCAGCACTGAGGTCCTGTGGAGGGAGGTTTCGAGGCAGCCTTTTCCGGGCTCCTTCCTGGGTCTCAGGAGGAGCTGCCCTTCCTCACAGGGGCCCGGACAGTCCGAGTCAACACTGCTGCCTTTAGATGCAGAGATGTCGTTTAATTAAACCACCTCCCTGTAGAACCACAATCAGGAGAGGAGACTTGATGCTGTCCAGAGCCGTTTCTAGGGCGCCCAGCCCGCTGATGAAGTCGGTTTCGTCTTCAGCTCATCTTTGGGAAGTTAAGCCCCAAGGTCTCCCTGGAGGTGAGGCAGAGCTCTGTCCTGAGCACGTGGCTGCCTGGGGGGCCTTGTCACTCTCCTCCCTCAGATCTCTGCGCCAGAGGGAGCAGGAACGGACCGGACGTCTCCTCCCCATCCCGCTAGTCTGCTCCTGATGCCCGTGAAGACCTTTCCTTGGGGTGGGGGAGGGGGACAAGACCCCACATCCTGGGCTGAGTGACCTACTTCTGGTCACCTATCAGGGGGCCAGAGTACACTGGCCTGCGTGAGCGGTCAGAGCCGCCTGGCTGAGATGAGGGTCAGCTCCCAGCTCGCCCACTGTGGCTGCGTGACATGGAGAATATTGCTTGCACCGTTCGTGCCTGAATGTGGGTGTCCGGGAAGTGGACAAAGTAGCAGTGCTAGTGATGTTGGGTTAGGGGTTCAGTAAGGTCATGACATAAGGCCACACAGGGAACGACAACGAGAACGCGTCTGCGAACCAGAAGCCAGCCTCCGAGTTTCCCCTGGTTCTGCGCGCCTGGAGTCCTGACACAACAAGGGGAGATGCTCACCGGGATTCTGCGCTTCTTACAGGCTCCGAAACTCCCTCTGCTGTCGTTGCTGAAGTGATGGAGGGAGAGAGGAGTGGAGGGTGCGTGTGTGGGTGGATGGATGGAAAGAAGGAAGGACAGACGGACGGATGGGTGGATGGATGGATGGATGGATGGTGGATGGATGGATGGGTGGATGGATGGATGGATGGATGGATGGATGGGAGGATGGACGGATGGATGGACGGATGGGTGGATGGATGGGAGGATGGACGGATGATGGATGGATGGGAGGATGGATGGGAGGATGGATGGATGGGAGGATGGACGGATGATGGGTGGATGGGAGGATGGATGGATGATGGATGGATGGGAGGATGGATGGATGGGTGGATGGATGGATGGATGGATGGTTGATGGAAGAAGGAAAGGAGAGAGGGAGGGAGCATGGCTGGATGGCTAGATGAGGCCTCCAGTGGTTCACAGGGAACACCTTGCTAAGAACCTAGCGAGCCTGAGTCCTCCCACCTCCTGCCCCACAGGCTTCGCAGACCGGCTGGGTGGGGTGTGGTCCACAGCCCTGCCATCCTGAGGAACCGCCCCAGGGACCCTCCTTGCTGTCACGGGTTGGACACACCCTAGAGGATGGGCCTCCGGCCTCCCCTGCCCCAAGGCAGCCCGACTGTTGAGGACTTGGACATGGATCAGGGGTGTGTGGCCCGGGAGAGTTGAGGCCACTGGCCATGCGCCCTGGCTGGTACGGAGGCCCTCCTCCTGGCGCTGGCGGACAGCCTTCTCTGCTCGATGGCTTCTTGGTGGTGGAAGTGCTCAGAAGTCTGCCAGCACTGGGATTCTGCCTTATGTCCCAGCTGCCCCCCAGACTGTCCTCCCAAAGCCCAGCCACTGAGCCACTCCCTCTGTAAGTGAGGCGCCTCCGTTCCTGGAATCCGCAGGGCTGACAAGTGTTGTCAGTGGGGAACAGGACGAGGGGAGGGAGGCCAGGGGCCTGTGGGTGGGAGGAGCCAGCCCAGGGGACTGGCCGCTGCAGCACCCCCAACGCCCAGCCCAGCGGGCAGGCCGGCACCCCCACGCATGGGTGGCACTGAGCAGACGGGCCAGCGGGACCGGGGCTGTGTTCCCAGGACCAGACTTGGGACTCAGTGCCCATGTGGCCGTGGCAGGGAGCCTACATTCAGATGCCACCTGGTGCTGGCCTGTTGGTAACAACGTGCCTCCTTTTGCTTTTGCCCCTGCTGCTGCCCTGTCCCGGCCCCTCAAGGCTGTGGACTCACAAACGGCGTCCACCATGGTTTGGGTTGTAGGACGTCCAGCACGATGTTCCCTGCAACGCGGCAGCTGGCACAGGTCACGTTATCTTCACCGTCTTGGGCTGAGACCCAGGAAGGACCAGTGTCAAAGTCCACGAAATGAAGTAGGAGGTGACGCTGCTCCCAAAACAGAAGGAGGACAAGGCTTCGACCCCGTGTCTCAGCCTCCGTGCCGGAGACCAGCATCACTTCTTCTTCACGTGCAGTCTGCTCCCAGCCCGTGGCCCCAAGGCACGCAACCAACATGGGCTTAGGCTGCCCGCTCCTCGCCCACCACCTGTCTGTGGCATCTGGGCAGCCCAGGCAGGCTCGGTGGAGCATCACGGACACCAGTCCACGTCCTCTCCGAAGGCTGGCTCGTCCGCCCTCGGGCCCAGGAGGAGCGTCTGCAGAGCCCGCAAGGGGCCAGCCCCGGGACACTGAACAGAGCCATCTGCATGCCCACTGCCCTGGGCTTCAGCCCCTCCCGACGTCTGGGTCCCGGATTACCCTGCGCCTTCCCCCCGAGCCTCCGCTGTCCTGAGGTCAGATGCTGGACTCGAGGTAAACGTCATCTTTGTACTTGTGGGTTGTACGGTCACCCTCCAGACCCACATGACCACATGAACTCGTGTGTGCCCACGCTGCCCGGGAGTGCCCGGGGCTCTTATTCACGTGAGAGACAACTTCCCCCAGGCGCTCACCTCGCCCCTGCTGGGCCGGCGGGAGGATATTCGCTCCGGCCACAGCCTGGCCTAGAACAGACCATCTTGTGGAGCCGTTTGGCCCCGGCCCTGGAGCTCCACCACCTCCGCCCTGCCCCGAGCTCCCGTGAGCAGACAGGCCGCTTCTCCAAGGCCAGCAGGGTCCTGACCCGACTTGTCCCGTTCAAGGGCGGGGCGCCTGGCAGAACACCTTTAGGACCACTGTTCCGGGCTCCGTGCTCTCCCCAGAGGGACGGTGCTTCGGAAAATCACTCTGGAGGTCAGACGCAGAGCTCAGAAAGGGGACGGACGTCCTGGCCTTGTGCTTGTGCTGCAGGGAGCGAAACCCTGGGCTCAAGGTCAGGACGGACTGGGGGTCACGCCACACAGAGCGAGGGGCTTGGGGCAGCCCCTACCCTTAGGGTCCCCCGGATGGGCCCCGTCAGGCCCACAGAGAGGGCTGGCCCTCACCGAAGCGCCCCCGCCAGGTGGAGGGTTCCGGCAGGACTCGGGGAGACCCTGACCCACACCTCCCCCTCAGCCTGTGGGGGGGACCCTGACCCACACCTCCCCCTCAGCCTGTGGGGGGGGGACCCTGACCCACACCTCCCCCTCAGCCTGTGGGGGCGACCCTGACCCACACCTCCCCCTCAGCCTGTGGGGGGCGGAGAGGGGTGTCTGCTGCCTCAGGCTCCAAGAGACCCCTCCCCGGCCTCTCCCCTTCTTCTCAGACGAGGAGGTCACTCCGATGGGGCAAAGCCACTGACCTTCCGTGTTCCTGAGCTCTGGCCAGGTGCCAGGCATCCAGCTGCCTTTCGAGGGGCACCGTGGGGCCGAGGGTCCCCCCTCAGCTGTGCCCAGCCCGCTGCCCGCCAGCATCTGGGGAATCGACCGCACACGGTGCCGGCCTCCTGGGGCAGCTGGCCTGAGCCTTCCCTGCTCCGCTCGGCTCCGAGCCGGGTGGGGACCGTCGGGAGCACGTGGCCCCGCTGATGGAGGTGCGGGTTCCCTCACAGTCCCCCGACACATGGCGGGAGGCGAGGCCCCGCGAGTGTTACCACGTCAGGCTGCCCGAGTCGCTGGATGCGGGGGCTGCGGAGGGAGACGTTTCTAAGTCTGTGAAGGTGCCGCTTCTGCGAGAAACGGCCTCTCTCTCCTGGGCGCGCTTCCCAAATCCTGACGTTTCGTTTCTGTGCCTCGGCAGCGGGCGGTGGGCCGCGACCCTGAATCACGGCCGCTCCCGCCCGCGTGGCCGCAAATCCCCGTGACGCAGACGGAAAACGAGCAGGGGCCGGACGGCGACTCGCCGGAAGCCAGGAGCTGAGCCGCGCCGGCCCCGCCCACCCCGCCGACCCCGCCCACCCCGCCGCGCCGGCCCCGCCCACCCCGCCGACCCCGCCCACCCCGCCGACCCCGCCGACCCGCCGCCCCGCCGCCGGCCCGCCCAACCCGCCGCGCCGGCACCGCCCACCCCGCCGCGCCGGCCCCGCCCACCTGCCGCGCCGACCCCGCCCACCCTGCCGCGCCGGCCCCGCCCACCCCGCCGCGCCGGCACCGCCCACTCTGCGCTCCTTCCCCGGGCGTGGACTTCACGCCTCTGAGGAACACACGGAGGGTTTTGGAGGGGCGGGGGCGGGGGTGGGTCGGGGGAGCCTGGTGGTGCGTACTAAGGAGGGCACGGATTGCGGGGAGCACTGGGTGTGCGGCATAAACTATGAATTCTGGAACACTGAAAATAAATTTAAAAAATAAAAAAATTGAAAAAAATTTTTTTGAAAAAAGAGGCTGCCTGACCTTTTAGAGTATGTTTCGGGGCACCTGGGTCGCTCCGTCAGGGAAGCGTCTACCTTCGGCTCCGGTCATGACTCCAGGTCCTGGATCGAGCCCCGTGTCCAGCTCCCCGCCCGGGGGGAGCCTGCCTCTCCCGCTGTCCCTCCCCCTGCTGCGCTCCATCAAGTGCACAAACAATAAATCCTTAAAAACCATTAGGGTTTCCATTAGGCACGTGTGGCCATGAGGGGCCTTGCTCCCCACCCGGCCCTCGCGGGTTTCGCCCGGCGAGCGGCGTCCTGGGAACTCCCGCCCGTGGGTCAGGGACAGACAAGAAGTGGGACCAGAGCCGCGCTGTCAGTGATAACCCGTTCCCTGTAACCGATGGCATTTCTCGGACGTGTCCGTTTAACGGGCGCGCTCGGCCCCCGAGGAAAGTGCTGGTGGGGGGGCGGCCGCACACGGGGACACCGTGACTCCATCCGCATGCCGGTCCCGCACGGGGGTCTTCTGTTTGGGGCATTGTGATCGTTTGACCCCGTGACGCTCTCGGGAAGGCGAGCCGTCAGGAGACACACGGCTCCAGGCGCCTCAGAGGGGCGTCCCACCCTGCGCCCCAGCCCTGGAGCCAGGGCCCCCCGTGAGCCCCACGGGACCATGGGCGGAGGGAGGCTCAGAGAGACTGGGTTCCTTCCCACAGTCTCCTTCCCACAGTGGCACAGCCTGGGACAGAGCGGGGTTCGGGCGCTCCCCACCATCCTCGGTCACTGGCCATCCCTGCCGCGCCCACGCCGGACACAGCGGGGCCCAAGGCTGTGTCCGGCCCAAGTCGTTGAGGCCCAAGTAGTTGAGCCTCGTCTGGGTTCCTCCTCCAGGACTTGGTAACAATCATTGTGACCTCGAGGGGGGACCTCTCGCCCCACAAGGTCAGCATCACAGGCGACAGACCTCGGGCATAAATCAGACCCTTCGTGCTCAAAGTGACCCCGCTCTGTGCTCCCTGGACGCGGCAGTGACCTGGGCCGGCCCATCCGAGGCTGGAGCGTGTGCCCCTGGGCACCGGCCCTCACGCCCGCTGGAAGGGCTCCGGGACCTGCTCTCGCGCCAGACCCAGTGGGTTTACGAGAAGCCGTGGAGCCGATGCTGTCCCAGAACGGTGTTAGGGATTCACGATGTCCCCACGGCCCTCGTCCTCCAGCCCCTCGAAGACCCTTGGCGGCCCCTGAAGGTCCGGCCCTGCCTCCCTCCACCCCGTCCCGCATCAGCTCCCCGCCAGTTGCTCCATGTCTGTGAAACGCGCCAGGAACGGCCGCGCGAGGACGAGCTTCTGCCCTCAGGAGAGACGGGGGGGGGGGGGTGTCCAGGAGAGGAGGTCGGCTGCCTGACGGCCCTGGGCTCTGGGAGGGCCTGGTGGGGGCCCAGGGCAGGAAAGTGGGGGCAGGCAGAGCAGCGGTGACCACCCGGGCCCCCTCCTCCTCCGTCTGTGCACGGGCTGCACGTCCGCCAGGATGCGGCCCGAAGACGAGCTTCCCGCTCAATAAACCGGTAAGAATGACTCCCTCAGACCAGGCGCCTCGGGCTACAGAGAGGGCACTGGTGGCCCAGAGGGGTGCGGGGACGAGGGTCGTCATGAGGAGCAGGGTGACGGATGGCGGGCGGGCACTGTTCGACGGCCACGTCGGGGGTGAGAATCCACGTTGGTATCAGGACAGAGACAACAGTCGCGGTGGCAGCGGGGACACGGAACGCCGCCAGCCTGCGTGTCCCCCGGGCACTTTCCGTGCGCACAGCAGGACAGGAGCAGCGCCCTTTCCTTTGTTGGAAAAGTCATTTGGTCCGAACACGCAGACCCGGACCAGAGCCAGGACAGGCGCTCGTGCCGACGAGACGGAAGGAAGCCGCACCGGAGGTGCAGAGCTGGAGGCCCCGCTCGCCCCACGCTCCTGCCAAGAGGGCCCCTCCGCTCCCGCAGTCCCGCAGCCCGGGGAAGGAAGCAAAAGCTGCCACCTGGGGCCGAGCGGGCGCCTGTCTCACGGAGACCATTCTAGAACGTGGAACCAGGGAGGGCACCGAGGAAGCCAGCTCTCCAGGTGGGGCCTCGGTGGGGCTGGGGTCCTCCCTGCTGGGGTCCCGTGCTGACCTCGGGATGTCTGTCATGGGAGGCCGCGCGGGAGAGGACGGGACACAGCGCCCTGCTCCCCTCCTCAGGACAGCCTGAAGACGTAGGTCCGTGGACGGACTGGGCTTGCAGGCACAGTGGGCTCCGGGGGCGGCGGACCCGCAAATGTCTTTTTCGTCTTCGGAATCCAACCCAGGAGCCCCCGTTGCTCCCAAGTCCTTCACCCCGTCCAGTCCCCGTCCGGTCTGTCCTTGCCATGGCCTGGACCGTCACAAGGAGCCCGTGTCAGAGCCATTGCTGCCCCGTGACGGGGGCCCCACGGGAGCGGCATGCCATCCCGCACCCGCAGGAGCGGCCCACCGCAGCTGTGGCGTGACCACCACGCGGGCCTCATCGCCGGGTTGGAGCCGTGCTAGGCAGCTTCCTGCCCATGTCCCGTCAGCGAACCGGGGGAGGCTCCAGCAAAGCCCAAGGCTCGTCAGACGTCCGCACACGGGCGACACTCCCCTGCGGCCACCGCGCCCGTGGGTTCTGCCGGGTGGGGGGCCCGTGAGCCGCAGCCACCCGCCAGGAGGTCCTCTGGGGTGGGGGCTGCCGCTCAGCCACTGGCCATGTCCCCGTGGCCTGGAGGCGCTCCCGGCGGGGAGCACCTCACAAGCTGGACAGATACCTGGGAGGTCCTCAGCAATGGTGTCCGAGGGGGTGAATCCGGGTCTTGTGGGCAGGGAACACGGAGAGCCAGCGCTTGTCCGCCTGGATTGCACAGACGGGGATCCCGAGCCCGCTCCACGCCGGGCAGGGGCTGGGGTGAACGCCACACGTCTCTCTCCCGCAGGACTTCTGGAATGTCACCGAGGACGTCCACAGCCAAAGGCGGGGTCCAGCGTGTGCCCGTGCGGGTGCCAGGTCCTCCGGCTGCCCACCACAGCTCTCGGCAAACGGCCAGCGGCCGCTGTGAGGCTCGCTCTTAAGTGAAAATCCTGAAGATGCGCCCCATGCACGGAGCTCAACGTTAGGGTGCAGAAGACCCTCCCACCGCACGTCGGAGGCTCGGGAAGGTCCGGGACGCCCAGAACCCACAAGGAGCCAGGATGACGATGATGGTGGGGACTGACTGGACAAGCGGGGCCGTCGGGAAGGCTCAGGAGAAGAGGGGACAGCCTGCAGCCGCCGTGCTGGGGGGGGGAGCGGGTCATGCGGGGGCCGTGCTGGGGGGGGAGCAGGTCCTGCGGGGGCCGTGTGGGGGTGGGGGGAGCGGATCCTGCGGGGGCCGTGCTGGGGGGGAGCGGGTCCCGGGGTCCTGCTGTCACGCACAAGGGCTACGATGCTCAGGAATGACCTGTCCTCGTGAGGACTATTCAAGAAGAGAGAATCTGAGGACCTTTGCTGGAACAGCACACACGAGGGTAACTACGAAGATTTTGATTCAATGTTTTTAAAAACATCAATGTCATGTGACGTGTATCCAAGAGACAGAGTGTTGGGAAACACTGAGGACGGCACAGAGCGCGCACGTGACTCACCAAGTACGTGCTCAGATTCAGCAGGTTTTCCGTTTCAGCAACAGAAAAAGGTATAAATATGAAACCCACACACACAGAACTTAAATTCTGTTTGCATACGTTACACTAGAAATGCATATGTTCACTCTGAAACGGGAAGGCAGGCCTGGACGCAGCCCGCATGTGGGTCCTTCCGCTCCCCGTCGCGCTGTCCGTCCTCCCTGCGGGGCTGCGGGTCCCCCGACTCTGTCCGCAGGCCGCGGGAGCGAGGGCCGGGGAGACCCGGGGCCTGGACACGGGCACAAGCTTCATTTCGTGTCCTTCCCCGAAATCCCTCCAACACCTGCGGGTCGATCTCGCCCGCGGAGCCCCCGAAGACACCAAAGCCTTTTCCGGGGTTGCGGTGCGAGCCACTGCCGAGCCACAGTTCTGGGGGTGCCCGCCCACCCAACAGGAGCACCTTCGCCCTGTCTGGAGGGCCCCCGCTCTGAGGGGCTCCGATCTTGCTGCCTGAGGAGGGCAGGCGCCCCCCAACGCCAGGAGCGGGGTTTTCGGGACTCTGTCAGGCCTCCTGTGTCATCTGGGCTGTGGCCCCTGCTCCACTCTCTGACCTTGGCTCCCTCTGTCCCCAGGGTAGGAACACACGTGCCAGAACAGACGGGCGTGGAGAGAAGACCCCGGTGAGCAGAGTGAGGTGGGCAGGGCCAGCCCCACAGGCCGGGTTGGGCTGGAGGCTGAAAGCGAAGGAGTCCATCGAGCACCTCGAACCCAAGGTGAAATTGCAGCTCACTGACCTCATCCCGCCACGACGTGGCTTCCTGGGGCTCCCCACATCTCCCCCGGCTCCAGAAAAGGCCCCGGGACCTCACATGGCCAGAGGAGGGGAGCCCGACTGACAGCAGAGATGCCCACCAGCTCTGTGGTCCAGGTGAACCCCGTACGGAGGGTGCCCCCACCACGGCTGCCCTGTGGGGAGGGGCGGGCGTGGAATCCAAGCCAGCACACGGGGCCAGCGGGCAGGAGAACCGGCAGGCTTGGGCCTCCTGTTCTTTAAGCGGGGCGGACACCGAGTGCCCCACGGTGACCCCAGCCACCTGCTCCCTCACGGGGGATGTGGATCTGTCGTCTACGCGGGGACACACGTGTCCACGCGCAGATGTCCCGGGCTCCTGCTCTGAGGCGGCCTCTCACAGGCACTGCTCGATAGGCCAGTCCCTGCCATTAGGGAGACACCATCCATCCACGCAAGCCCTCCGAGGGCCGGGGGCCGACCCCCCAGGTGTGTGCGGGCTCCTGCAGGCCCAGAGCAAAGGACGTGAGCGAGTCCCTGAAGGCTGATGGGGGGGAAGCTCAGGAGGCGGGTGAGCGCGGCCCCTCATCCTGCAACCCCGGCCAGGCTCCCGTCCCCTCCGCCTCCAGATGCTCTGAAACAACACTCTCCCAGAAGTCTCCCTTCAAAACACGGTCCTGTATCCCCTGATGTGGCTCCAAGCCAGCCAGGTGGTGCGGCTGCCAGCGACGGACAGGGGCAGGCCCCCCGGTCCCCACACCTCTGCTTCCAGCCCGGGTCTCCACCTGTCTCAATAGCCTGAGTCCCCCCCACCCGGGGCGGGGGGTGTCGCTGCGGGAACAAGCGCCCCAAACAGCATGCAGGACACCGGGTCATCTTGACCCAAGGCTCAGGGCCCCGTCCAGCACCACCGGGGAGCTGCGGCCAAGCACAGAGCTGGACTCCTGACCCAGCAGGGGTCCCCTGGCGCCACCCCTGCCAGACAGGTCCTTGCACAGCGACCCGGGTTCCTGTGTGCTCAGCAAGGCTCCCCGGCTGCCCGCAGGGCCAGCTCCCAGTTCAGAACGTTCTAGCAACTCTGCATTCTAGAGCTGGCCTAAGGAAAACAGCCGTCTTGGGTTTGCTTTGTTTTCTGTGCTGTGTTTTTCAGCCCACATGGGTCTAAACTTAGCGTCCAACAAGGAAGTAAGGCCAGGGGAGCCTCTGACCCCATAGCCTCGGCCTCCCTCCGGCTGCTGGGACACCCGAGGGCGCAGAAAGGACTCCCTGCTCGAAGAGCTCCCGCCTTGGCCCACTGTCCCCCGGCAAACTGGGGTGCAGAATGGGAGAAGCGAGTCTGTGCACGCTAGGGACTCAGGGTGACACGACCGCTGGAAGTCACCAGGGCTCGTCAGAGAGACGTGCAGTGGAGCACCAGGTCCATCTAGAAAACAGGTTACAGCAGAGTCAGCGAGCCGGGTGGAGGGGGACCGGGGGGAAGACGAGTCCTGCGTCAGGAGAGAACGCTGAGTGGGGAGCAGACCCACCTCCCTCCCCTCCCCGGGCCCGAGTAAGCGTGTTCGGGTGCGCCGTTGCTGCCCGCTTCCCAGGGAGCTCAATGCCGTTCCTTCCTCCCTCCAAAGACCTCTGTGCTGCTGCCAAGCACCAGTCTCCACGGGACTGGGGTGACAGACGCCGGCCACCTGGAGGAAGGAGGCCCCGAACCAGGGAGAGTACGTAGCAAAGGGGAGCACGTCACGGCGGCCCAAACGCCGGCACGGTCACACCGCCACCTGTCCCATCACCTCCGATAGCTGTCTGTGGGTGCGTCTCCCCCGTGAGAGCAGAAGCTCCTCCCTGATGCAAAGTTCTGCGTCACAGGGGCCCGGCCCGTACGTGGCAGGACGCGTCCTGTAATTGCAGGAAGCGGGTAATTAAGCAGACTTCTGGGGTGGGTGGGAAGCAGTTATTTTACAGGAATGGGAAACTCTACCCCCGACACCGCACCGCTGCCTAAAACGGGGGTCTCTACGGAGGACCCAACCGGCCGACTCCGCGTTTCGTGCCCCAGGTGAGCGGGCCGACCACCGTCTGCACCGGGCAGACCCGCATGGGCCGCGCCGGATTCCCGCAGTCGCCGTCCACACTGCTGGGTGAGCGGGTCTTCCCTGAGACACCGCGGCATCTGCTCTGACGGGCGCCTGCTCTGACCGGAGCCTCGGCGAATGCTGTACCGACTTCAGACGCTGGCTCGGCTCCCACCGCACGAGAGCGAGGACTCAGCCGGGTCCAGCGCCGGCCACACGGCAGGCGACGCCCCGGCGGGCACAGCTTGTGCGAAACCGCTCACGGAACCGGAATTCCTCAGGGGACAGGGAAGACGGGCCGAGTCCGTCGCCATCGGCTCCACGCTTACCCCTGCCGTTCCCATCTCGGGGCTCGGGGCTTTAGGGGACGATGGGGGGTCACCGGCCAGGACCAGGGCTGCCTTGTCGGTGGGGAGGGGCCGTTCCTGACTCAGCGGCACACCGGCACGCGGTTCTCTCCCGTGCGCGTTGCCAGGATCACGCTGTCATCCGCTGCGGCGAACAGTCAGCCTCAAACAAGCACAACAAGCCGGGGTCTGGCGCTCTGTTCCGCCAAACTGTACTCGCCGCGTTACTAAACGTTCCTCCCCCCAAATGCAACAGCACCAGATGACGTCTGAGATTAAGTCTAAGTGGGAGAACCTCATTTCAGCTCTAAAATACAGTGATTTTCTTTATTCTACGAGGATCTGGGGTGTGGACATCAGATAACACCATGACTCTCACGTGTCTCTACCACCTCCATGGGGACGTCCGGCCACGTCTGGATGGTCTTGGTTACGTATGGGGGCAGCACTGGCCTCTTACGGGTGGGGGCTGGGGTGCTCCTGAGCATCCCAGGGGGCCCAGGACACCCCCCCCCCCAGAAATGACCCACCTGAACACTGAGGGAGCCGCAACTGAGAGGTCACAGTGCGGGCTGTCCTGCAGTCTGTCCGTCTTGCAGTCTGTCTGTCCTGCACGGTCCCTTCCCCACCATCCCAGCCTGACCCGCCAGGGAGCTTGAGCCTCTGGACACAGTGATGTTATTCTGGGACAGAAAGGAGACGGCGGATCCTTCCTGGGCATGTTTCCAGAACGACTCCAGGACAAAGCCTCCGGCGTCAGGGCCTCTGCCCACGTGCGGCGCCGGCTGAGAACAGACCGGAGAGGACAGCGGGGCCAAGACGTGGGAGGACAGAAACGGACCCATGACTTCGCCTAAACCCTAAACTCAGGCCCGCTGGGGCCGAGCCGTGGTCTTGAGCAAGTGGGTCACGGGGCTGAGCCTTCCGTAGGGGAAGCCAGCTGAAGGACGTTTCCCAGGCCGAACCCGAGTCCTGGCGGCTCTACGGCCACGACGCCTGCGGGTTTCCACGAAGGAGGCAAAGCGCATAACGAAGCAGAACGACGCCTTCGCTAGCCCCGGAGGAACGCGGAGCGTCTTCGCAAAGCCCACAGCCCCTTCCCTCCGATCTGGAGTCGGACGTGTCGGAATTACTTTTCTATTCTTCCTCTTGTAACGTGAAGCAGCCTAATAAATTAGGGGTTTCTCCTGCTGAACTTTACTGTCCAGTCGTCCTCCGGTTAGGAATAGCACTTCACAGTCTCGGCATCTGACCAAACTGCCTGAAAGACACTGCTGAGTCTCTCCGGCGCGAGACCCGCCTTGACAGAGGAGCGGCTCGTGCGGGTCGGAGCGGGGGGCAGCACGACGCCCCCCGCCCGCGGCCGAGAGCGGAACAGAGGCAGGGGGGCTCCTCGTGCTTGTTCACGTCCCACCTGTTACGGCTGTGACAGTCGCACAAGTTCTTTCCAGAAAACACGGAGAAGCAAAAAGTGCTCGCGGCCACAGGCAAGGGCACAAGCGGGAGCACATGTGTGAGACTTTAACACGAGGCACCGGGTTACCCCACCCTTTACTGTCCCCATGTCCCAGTGTGCCTCACTGACACGTACGCAGGCTACTCTCCGCGCGTCCGGGCAGTTTGGGGGTTCCCTGTCTGGCGACGTGCTGGTACAACTCCCGTCCACATTCCTGCACCTACACTCGCCCATCCCGATCCGCGTCCCGCGGGGCCCTCCGGACGAGGCACCCTGAGAAGGCGCGCACCTCGCAAGGCGAGTTGACGTGGGGTTCCCGGGAGCCCTCTCCTTGCGAGTGAGCCTCAGCAGGGTTGTCAAGCGCCCGCCGGGACTGTGCCGTCTGGTCCCGTCCACCCGTCGCTCGGGAAGGAGCCGCCTCACATGTTCTCACAGGACAAGGGAAGGACAGCATCCACGGGCCCACGGGGCGCTCCCTCCGGGCGGCGGGCGGGACGCTGCTCTTCCTGGAGCCACGCTGCCCTCGTGGTCGCCGTCAGCCCCTGCACAGACCAGCAGGGCCGGGACCCGCCACGGAGGGACCCTTGGGGAAGTGAACAGACATTTGTGCTAAAGGCCTATCTGCTCTGAGAGGTAAATAACTCGGCTACTCTGGGAGCAGAGACTGTCCTGATTTCCAGCCCGAAACAATGGCAAAGCCCCCACCACAGGCATTAGAGGACGGGGTCCCTCCTTGGCTGCAGGAGCCCCAGCCGACAGACAGGACGTTTGCGGCCTCGGACGCTCCGTCAGAGGACACTCGTTATCGGCCCCCGTCCCCCCGCGGGAGCTCAGTGACCCCCTCACCGGGGACAAGCCCTCCCGCGGTTCGAGTGCACTGAGGGCCGCGCACGCCGGGCTCCCAGCCCGACTCCACAAGGAGCCCTGGATGCTGACCGTTTCCATCCACCGCTGCCCGTCACGCTTGCCGTGTTTCTGCCAAAGCCTTTATGGACACGCGAGTCCACTCTGTCTCCGTCCCTGGGCATCGCCGCCGGCCCTCACACCTGCCCAGTCGCTGCCGCCAGACACCAGACACCGCTGGCCAAGCCCTCAGAGCCTCCTCGGGGTGTGATGTGGGGAAGGCGGCTCCCGATTCTCCCTCCTTCCCAGGGTGCAAGGTGACCGCTGACAGGTCCGTTCTGAAACGGAAGAAAATGCTTCAGTTGACCCCCTCTGGCCGCAGGGATCTCCCTTCCCTGCACCTGGTTTAAAATGTTTTCTAATCAGTTGTTTCAAATGCAGGAAACGTGACCAGTTGCTACCAAACTGTAAAACGACTCTTTTCTTCAGGAAACTTGCGCGACCGTGGTGAAGGACAGTGGCTCTGAGCCCCAAGCACGGCGGTGGTTCTCGCCCACGAGCGAAGCCCACAGGACGGTTCCCTCCCGCTCAGTGTGGTCCCCGGGCCTCCGCCGTGAAGCCGCGCACCGTCCTCAAAGGCCCCAGAAGTAGGGGCCTCCGTCATCCGTCCGTCTGTCCTTTGCTCCTTCCGAGCTCTACCGGGGGCAAAAGCCTTCCAGACAGTTCCTCACTCTTATGGTGGGGGAGGCCCCCCGGGCAGTGTCCCTGGGTTCCCGGAGGCCTCCTCCTCCGTTTCTGGAGCCAGCAGGCCAGGAAGGGTGGAGAATGGAGACAGAAGCAGCCCGGCCCGAGCCAGAGGAACCCTACGCGTTCCCACAGGAAGCATCATCTTTGCTCTTTGAACAAACGTAACAAGTATAAGGCGGGGCCTGCCACAGGCAAGATGCTGTCCCAGGCTCTGTGAGCGACACAGGCACCTGCCCTCCAACGCAGGTGGGATGCGGGACCAGACACACATGCCTGCACACAGACGCACATACGTACAGGTGCACATGACACACCTCCCACGCACACACACGTCTCAACCACGTGCACACACGCCACAGACACACGTGAACCACACCAGGTTGAAACACGTCAGGCGGCAGGCGTGAAGGACCCAGAGTCCCAGCGCGCGTGTCAGGGCCGCTGTGCCCTGGGGTGAGCGTGAGGACACACGTGTTCTGTGGCTCTCGCCGGCTCTGTCTGCACGTTTGCTCCCCCCCGACCGGATCAGAGCGCAGGCTGCTGTCCCAGCCGCAGAAGCGGACCACAGCTCTCGGAAGTTCCAGCAACAGGACAGCGACGCACGGCACAGACCGTGGACGCCGCAGAGGCACACCCAGGCCTCGCACCCCCATGGGCGTTGAGTCAGGCCAGACCCCCCCAGGAGGGCTGTCGGACACCCGGACTGCATGAGCGGAGATCTCCGGCTGCGAACCCAGGGCAGGAGACATCCAGCCCCCAGCCTGACTCACAGCTCTCCCCCGACAGAGCCCGGGGACTGATGCTCCCAGAGCACTCCTGTCACCCCACAGGCCGCCACCCATGGACGTGCAGGGAGGTCCTGATGCTGCCTCATCCAGGGGCCTCATCGTGTGTCCAATATTCCGGGCCAGATGCCTTCTGGGCCCGTAGGGGGCACGACACAAGCTACCTCCTTGCACGTATCCATATGCCGGGACAGGGCCTGCCCCCGCCCTTGCCCCCGTGAGCCCGACTGCAGCGCACACTCCCCACGGCAGAGGCCAGCGGCGGCCACAGCAGCAGGGTCGTCAGCGCTGTGGGGACGCCATGCTCCTCATCAGCAAACCCCAGGAGCCAGCGTGTGGAGGGTGAAGCTCACAGCCACGCGGGGCTTTCGTGGGCGCCCTGGAGCCACGTGGCTGGTGTGGTCACGGGGCCAGCAGACCCAGCCTCTGCCACCCCCTGGACGCTGCCGGGAGGAGTTCATGCGAGGGATGTGCGAGCCAGGGCGCGAGGCTGAACATGAGCTCAGGGAAAATTCTAGCGGAAAGGCAGCTCCACCTTAGAACTCTAACGGTTCCACACGTCCACAGCAGCAACGGTCTTCCCTTTATCTGGAGGGGAGGGGCCCATTTTCCCAGAAGAGCAGCACAGCCAGACCACAGGGGGTGCGTGGACTCCGTGGCCAGGACGGACCTTGGACCTGAGCCGGGAGGGCGTCTGTGAGGGCCACTCTCGGGTCGCCAGCCTAGGGAGGTGATCAACGGCGGCCCCTGCATGCGCAAAGCATCGGGACACCGAAGAAGCTGGGCCCTGGGGTTTTCTCTCAGAAGCTGGTGACCCCAGCAGGACGCGGACAGCGGGTGCCCCTCCACCCGAGGCACCTTGCGGACAGCTCCGTCTGCCCCTTCCTGCCGTGGGACGCAAGGAGCCGCGGCCATGGGGCCGGCAGGGTTGTCTGCATGTGCCATAGCTGCGCCCACTCCCCGGGCCTCCTCTGCGCGGCTCCCGCACGGGTCTCCGCTCTCCAGGACAGTTCCTGTCGTCGTGTGACCGCAACCGTGATGGCTCGGGGGTTCCTGAGGACGGCAGCTACGGGGCACACAGGCTGGGAAGTGCCACCGCGTGCTTCTTGCGAGTCCCAGGACAGCTGTTGATTCTATCCGGTTGTGTTGGGGGAGACAACAGGTGCTTTCTCTCTGTCTCCCTTGGTCTCACTACCGGCTCCGGCCTCCAGGACCTGCGCTCTCTGTAGTGGTTGAAGATGGGGGGTGGGCACACGGAGTGGCTGGTGTCAGGAGGACGACCGTGAGGCAGCAGCCCTCCCACGTCTCCACGGAGCCCTTTCCCCCGTGGGCCCGCCACGGGTTCAGCCCGTCCGCCCTGTGGGGTTGCTCAGGGTGTGCATCAGCGCAGTTTCTGCCTTCCCGAGGGCAGCGCGGGATCTGACGCATCCCTGGGCCATGGAGCCATTTCTCTGATGCCTGAACAGTCCTTGCTGAGCTGGACGGAGGCGACTGAAGGGCGGAGGGCTCTGCTATCTTCACAGACAAGCAATTTTTCTGCAGAACGTCAGTAATGCCATAGAATTCCGGGAAAAAAGCAAGTCCCAGTCATGCAAAACCCTGTCCAGCATACTACTCAGGACGGAGCGATCCAAGCAGTTTTAAGTGTGATCACATCATGTGAGCTACTTCCACGAGGCAGGGCCGGTGACCTCCAACGATGAGTCGGCGCGTGGAAAGTCAATGCTGGGAGATGGCCCTAAAGGAACTGTGCTGTGCTCTCCGGGCCGGGAACACTGCGTCACCGTCGGAGCAACTCTGGGGAGCAGCGTGTGAGTCGCCCGCTAGCACACGGACCCTGAGAGCATCCGGCCAGGGAGCCGCCACCGCACAGCCTGCCTGCCGGCCCAGAGGGAAGGGCCTGATCACAGCGGCAGGGCGCTGACGCAGGGCGGTGCGCGCAACTCCTCCCTTGTCCAAGAGCAGAGAAGGAGCTGACGGCTGAGCCTGGCCAAGAGCCCCGTGGGTGCCTTCGCCGGTGCCCACATATGTGGCCAAACGGACAAAACTGTAATCGCACGTTTCCTGCGGGCGACGCCGGTCTCTCCCTGAACCACAGGTAGGAGGGGACCGGCGCGGTCGCTGCTCCGTCAGGAACACCACGAGGTAAGTGCGTCCACAGTTCAGGAGACGGTTCCCATCTGGAGCTCAGATGAAGGTAACAGAAATGTGGAGCCTGGGACTTGGGGATGAAAAGTAATGAACAAAGGAGAAAATCTGAGAAAGCTCAAAGGCGGGGGGGACGCCTGATCCTTCGAACGCGAGAGGGACGGGCCGACGAGAGAGAAGCTGACGCAGCCAGAGCCACGCTCGCCCTCCAGGGTTTGAGCGACCGCAAGACGGCCGGACCCAGAAACACTGCACACTCTCAGGAGAAAGAACAGCCTGAGGACAGAAATGCAGACAGAGAAGTGTATCCGGTCGCAGCTGGGTGAAGCCAGGGGCAGGACCGGTGTCGCGCAGGGGCCAGCGTCAGAGGCCATGTCCTCTGTCACGAAAGCAGAGAACAAAGAGCGAAGAGCCAGCCGGGTCAGCCGGGGACACAAGAGGGGAGAGCCGGGGCAGACCAGGGCTGTGGGGGCACAACCGAGTTCCAGCCCCCACGGACCCAAGGGCCAGGCGGGAAACAGAGGGGCCGGCGCTCCCTGATGCCCGGCCGCGGTGGCCAAGAGGAGAATAGCCTGAACCGACTGCGGCGGTGGCAGCACAGCCCTGGGAGCTCCCTAAAAACCACGGAACCGCACACTTGAAATGGGTGAATTGTCCGGTGTCTGAATCCTATCTCAATGAAGCTGTGGGCAAAAACCAAAAAAACAAAAACAAAATAAAAAACAAAAGGAAGGATTGTATCCTCTCTTGGTTTGAAAAGCAGCCAAGAAATGAAAACTCACGAAATTATAAATCTCTGTAAAAGTGACTCCTCGACGGTGCCAGTGAGGAAGGCACCAGACGTCCGTCTGCAGGAGTGACCGCCCGCTTCCCCGTCGCGCACCCCACACCGCCCGCACGAACACGCCCGGGGCCGGGCCCCGAGCCAAGGACCCAGAAGGTGAGAACAAACAGCGCCCAGGTCAGGGGCTTCCCCTCTGCCAAGACGGACGGAGATCAGCAAACACGCGCACAGACCTTCTGCTCCTTCACGGAAGTGAGTTTTCAGTTCCGTCCGCCACCAGGGCCCGCCTGAGAGCTCAGCGGTCCAGACTCACCAGCATCGCTGTGGTCGGGATACGCCTGCAGAGACGCTCGTGGCCGAGTGTCTCACACGAGCGGAACACGGGAGAAGCTGTAAATGTCAAATAAGAGAGTTTCGGTTAAGGTACAATACTAGTCTCCGGAGGGGACTCTATGCCACCATTTAAAATGACGGAGGGACGCCTGGGGGGCTCCGTCGGTGAAGCGTCTTCCCTTGGCTCAGGTCACAATCCCAGGGTCCTGGGATCGAGTCCCGCATCAGGCTCCCTGTTCGGGGGGAGCCCGCTTCTCCCTCTGCTGCTCCCCCTACTTGTTCTCTCTCTCTGTCAAATAAATAACTAAAATCTCTTAAAAAAAGTTTTTTTTAATTTTTTTAAAAATGCCATTGGTGCCTGGAACATTGTTTCATTTCTTGTTAAGAAGTGACAATCCAGCATACATTATGGAGCTGTTTTTGAATATAAACTAACAAAAATGTATTTTTACATCAAAAGAGAGCAAAATGCTTGGTACAAACGTCAGGTTCTCGAACGGTAGCAGTGATAGGTTCTGGATGACACAGTTGGGAAACTCACAGGATTTATGTTCCCCTTTGTATTTTTCCCAGAAAGTTTTCTGATTTTCTACAATGAGCATGTAATATAGATACATATTTTTTGTAAATATTTGCTCCTTTTCCAAGACAGAAGCTACACACAAATACGAATGCGTTAGCCAGGACGTGAACTGAACGCTATTTAGGAAAAGCAGCAGACGGGGGCTGAGCCTGGGCGGCTCAGATGGTTGGGCATCTGCCTTCGGCTCAGGTCATGATCTCAGGTCCTGGGATCGAGCCCCACATTGGGCTCCCAGCTCAGCAGGGAGCCTGCTTCTCCCTCCCCCTCTGCCTCCCCCCCCCTACTTATGAGCGCGCTCTCGCTCTCTCTCTCAAATGAATTTTAAAAAAGAAAGAAGCCACAGAGAGGCTGCGGGATGATAGGGGCCATCTTCTCCAGCCTGCCCCTGGTTGCCCGCCCTCGTGGACCACCATGAACACCATGCCAGCAGCGCTGGGACTCGAGGCCACGTGGCCTCCAGAGGCCAGGACACCAGCAGTAGCCCCTCACCGCCGTGGTCTTGCTGTGATTTCAACAACAAACAGAAACACTGGGAGGTTCTGATACAGGGAACACACATGACACAGGAGCATGAGACGCATATGAGAGACCGGCCTGCCGGAAAGTCACACCGTGAGCTCAGTTCCCCCGAAGTTCACACAGAGCCCGCCCGGTGCCGCCGAGATGCCTGGTTCCTTCTGCCGCATTTCCCAAAGGCTTTCGGCAGAGACTCCTCGGACCCCTCCCAAGCACCTGGACTGGTCTAGATGGGGGGCAGATGGCGCTGCGCCAACGGTCAGGCCAGGTGGACGGCACACTGGCCAGCAGCAAACCCCAGGCAAAGCCCTGCTCTGTCGGCCAGGACGGCGCCAAGCCTGGGACAAATGATGTTCCTCCCGCTGAAGGTGAGGAACAAGCCAATGTGCCACATGATACGATTCGGTTTTCTGATTCAGCTTATTTCATTTTAAAGATGTTATTTATCTGACAGAGAGAGACACGGCGAGAGAGGGAACACGAGCGGGGGGAGTGGGAGAGGGAGAAGCAGGCTTCCCGCAGAGCAGGGAGCCCCATGTGGGGCTCAACCCCAGGACCCCAGGATCGTGACCTGACCGAAGGCAGAGGCTTAACGACGGAGACCCCCAGGCGCCCTGAGACATCTAATTTTAAAGAACCAAATGATTGAAAATTATGGATCAGGAAAAATAAAAAACAACTGCCTCTAGATATTTCTGCTGACTGAAAAGCCAGGGCTGACCAAGCGCACTGTCCCGCAGAAGAGGCTGGGCGCGGTGAGGGGCTCGGCCAGGCGGCACAGTCCCGGCGGCCCAGAGGCCCTGTCAAAGGCGCAGGGTCTGGAGAGCCAGTGTGGAAATGTCCTCCTGGGAGGACGGGCGAGGGGTCATGCTGAGTCTGAGAAATCTCGTATCCACCCATGACAGCACCGGTGTGAACGGCCCGCAGCTGTGGGGGCTCCCGGCTGCCCCGTGCTGGGAACTTTCCCAGGGTTTTCTTGTTTGCTCACTTACGTTACACGTTTTCTCCCAGCGGAGGCTTCTGGGTCACAGCTCCTGGCCGCCTGGTCCAGGCAGCAACCGTATCCTTTCTGCCCAGCAGCACCTGCCCCAGGAGGGCTTCTGCTAGACCCAAGGAGGACTCCGGGGCACGCGGAAGGGCCCCAGGGACACCCTTCCCATGGGAGAGGCGGCCTTTCACCTGTGGGAGGCCAGGCTTCTCCTCATTCGGGGAGTGTTTCTCTGGAGAAGAAACCTTCCTTCCCAGGTCTCCGCCTTCAGGCTCAAGCTGGGACACTTCCTGCAAATGCGAGCGATGAAACGTCTCCTCGCCAGAGCGGCGCAGGTCGTCCAAGAGCTCCGACGGCGACGTTCCCGGTATGCGAGGCCCGGACAGGGGCTCCCGGGCCGGGCCAAGCGTCTCCAGACTCCAGAGCTTCCCCAGGGCTCGCAGGGCCGCGCCCAACGGGACAGACCCTGGTTCTGCCGCTTTCCCACCCGTTGCTCCGGGTGGGTTAGGAGGGACGGGGGTGGGGGGCGGGTCTCTGCTGCTGCAGCCGGTGCCGTGCGTGCGAGCGCGCGTGTCTGCGAGGGAGTGCGAGCGCGCGGGCCGCGTGCCCCCGAGCGCCCGCTCCAAGCCGACCCAGCCCTGCGCTCCCTGCCCCGGCCCGTGCGCCCAGGTGTCGGCCCCCGGGACCCGCGGCCGGGCGCGAGAGGGCGCCGCGCCGCCGCCGCGCGGAGGATCGCCGGGCCGAGCGGGGCCGGGGGCGGCGCACGGGGGGCTGCCGGCTCCGGAGAAGCCGCGCTCCGCCCCGAGGAGGCCGCGGCCAGGCGAGCCGAGCGGCGGCCCCGAGTCCGGGCCCCGAGGTAAAGCTGCGCGCGCGGGGCAGCCGGGTCTGCGCCGGAGGGTCGCGGGGCAGAAGCGGGGCCTGCGGGAGGGGCAGGAGGTCTACACCCGGGGACCGTGGCGACGGGGAGCGGGGAGGGAGGGTCTACGAGGGAGGGTTCCCGGCAGGAGCAGGGACAAGGGGGCGCGGCGCGGGGGACAGGTCTACACTGCAGTCTCTCCGGGCCAGAGCGGGGCGAGGGGCGGGGGTGTCTACACCGAAGGGGCCGGGGCCGGAGCCCGGCAAGGCGGGTGCAGGCGCGCGTCCCGACGCTGCTCCCGCGCGCACTGTTGCTCCTCGGTTGCGCCGTGGAGATGGGGGGCAGGTGAAGCGCCCTCCGGACGCCCGGGGCCACCCGAGGCGGGGCGGGGCTTGCGGGGCGCCGCCCGCAGCCCCCCGCCGAGATCCGAGCCCCCCGCCGGCCGGCGGGCGCCCTGGGGGAGGCGCGCACGGGCTCTGGCCGCTGGGCGCGTTTCCATGCAGGTCCGGGCCGCCGCGGCCAGAGCCTGCTTCCTGCGTCCGACCGGTCCGTCCGCGTCGGGTCTGCGGGAGCCCGGGTGAGAGGAAGGGCGGGAGCCCCGAGCGGCGACCGCCCCGCGGGGGGTGACCGGGGCTCCCCCTGCGCTCGCCGCCGCTGGGTAGCTGGGCGCACGCGGCCCCGCGAGGAGGAGGCGGGACGTGGGCGAGTGCTGGCTCGCGGGGGCCCTGTCCTCGCCGCTTGTCGCCGCCCCTCGCACCCACCTGCACGCGCACCTGCACGCGCACCTGCACGCGCACCTGCACGCGCACCTGCACGCGCACCTGCACGCATACACCTTCCACGCGCGCGGCCCTCCCAGCCGGCCTCCCCCCGCGCAGACCTGACCGGTGAGGGGGTCCCGGCGCCGTCAGCCGCGAACTCTGCAAACTCAGGAGCGGTCCGAGCCGCCCGAGGGGCCTCCCACACCCGCGCGCGGGGAGAGCAGATCCCGGGAGGGGGAGGGGACGGGGGGCGGGGGGTGGGGGGTGGGGGGAGCCGCGCGGGGTCCCTCTGACCAGCAGGGGCGGGGGAGGGGAGTTCCGGGGAGTCCCGTGCGCCTGCGCGTGGTTGTGCTCTGGCGGTTTGGGGGGGACGGTGGAGCCCCCCTCCCAGGCTGCCTGTTCCAGAGGGTTCGGTTTCTGGTTTCCGGCCGTGGGAGTGGGGCCACGGCCAGGGACGGTTACTCCCTTTGTCACCTGGACCGAAACCCCAGCCCGGAGCTCGGGCTCCTGTGAATTCTACTTGGTCTTTAGAATTCCAGAAAGTACTACTTCTCCCTGTCCCAGGCCAACCTTTCTCCTCCTCCTCCCGTGGGCTGCAGAAACTGGTGGTTTCCTCGAGTGTGTGCTCAAGGCCGATGTCTGGACCAAGTAGCGGGTGTGAGATGGGTTCTGACTCTGCGTGTGCGAGTCCGCACGGCTGGATTCTGGGGACCGGCCCACGCGGGAGAGTGGTTGGGTCCCAGCCCCAACGAGCAACAGCTGCTGGAAAGGTTAGTTGGGTGAGCCCTGCAAGGTCGTCCGGTGCGCAAGGCACGAACACACAGTGGAGGAAGTCACGAGATCCCGGAACCCCAGGAGGGATCCCACGGACCCCGCACTGGCTGAAGCCCAAGAGAAGCGTCTGTCCGGGGTGGAGGACCCCACCGTGCTCAGCTGCCCTCCGGAGGCTTCCTTCATTAGTAATTCCCAGTTAGCCAAAGGATGGACTGGCTCTGGGTTCTTTTCAACTGGGAAGTGGGGGAGGGGTGCATTAGGGCCCATTTGGGGGACGAAATCCCCTTGACTGTGGTTCCCTGGTGCGTACCAGCCACAAACATGCAAAGAATTATACACTATGGCTAAGGAAAGACATATTTGTGTTTCGGTTGGAGACAGGTTAGGAAAACAATTTTGAGATTCTTTCCGAGGCCGGTGCCATCTAGTGTTCTGGTCCCTTTCCTTTTACAATGTATATATTCCACTTGGCAAAAGTTTTTTTATACGTTGAGATTTCCATAATTCAAGAAAAAAAATTGCGTGTTTTCGCATGGGAAGAAAAGAAGGCGCCGCGCGTTGTCAGCCGGCTCCGAAGCGGGAGGCTGTGTGGATTTTCTGTTCTGTGCTTGGCCCCGAGTCCCGTGCGTGGCAGATGCTCCGAGGACATGAGCTGGTTATGGTCGTTGGAGCTCTAATGAGGAATTTGTACCTGGTGTGCGGTGGGTGCTGCATGGTTATAGGCGCACGCCTCGACCCGCAGTCCACGTGGAGCCCAGTGGCTGGGAGGCAACAGTAAAACGCCGGGGTTTGGCCGGCAGAAGCAGGTGGGGTCTGAACGCCTTGGGGGGATTCGGCAGCCCAGGGCCCGGCAGCCTCCTCCTCTGCCTCCTCCTGTCCCAGTTCCGCGGCTCTTCCGGAAGCCGCTCACTCAGGCGCTGGGAGGGCAGCACTGGCTGAGCAGTGTTTGGAGTGGGAGGGCGTCCTCCGCTCCTGCTGCAAGCACGGATATGTGGGGGTGGGAGGGAAGGGAGCCGATGGGCGCCACCAGGGTGTGCGTGCGTGTGTGCGTGTGTGTATGTGTGCGTGCGTGTGTGCGTCGGTGCGATGGGGTGCCACCAGGGCGTGTGTGTGTGTGCGTGCATGCCAGCAGGTCCGGAGGCCGCCACAGGATAGCCAGCCCCAAGAGCATCGCTGCAAGACGGAGAAGGCGGGCTTTTCCAGAAGAGATGGGCGCAGGAGGTCCGAGAAGCATGGCCACGTGTGTCTGGATCCCTGAGCGCCTGGGCACTCACAGGCAGTCTCACGGGCCGTCGGGGGGTTTGAGGGCTGGAGCCCCACGGCCTGGCGGCTGGCTCCCGGTGGGGCTGAGCCAGGGCAACATCAGGGAGCCCCGGGCAGGCCAGGAGGGGGACAGCCGCACAGTGAGGTGAGGGCCGCTCCGGGCTCTCTGTGTCCTCATGGAGGATGGTGCCCGGCTCCCAGGCCCCACCCCGCCTCCTGGCAAGCCACAGACCTGCACCTCAAAGCTTGAGAGGCGTTAAAGAAATAGGCATCCAGCACTTTCTTTCCCTGGGCTCTGGGCCAGCCCCTCGCTTGGCGTCTGACCTGTGTGCACCTGCAGCCTTCGCTAGGCTCCATGTACCAAGCAGGTCTGTCTGGAAGAGCACTTAAGTCAGAAAACACCTTGAGAAGCAAGCGAACCGAAGTGGCAACAGGTCCCCGGAGGAAGGCCGCAGGGTCTGCTCAGAGTCACAGAACTTCTCCAAGGGACCCAGGGACCAGCCTGCTTCAGCCTCTTCTTGGGGCTGAGGAAGTCAGACTTACAGACCGCTTACCCAAGACTTCCCGTTACCAACACCCCCTGAGAAGTAAGGGTGCGCGTTCCTGGGAGGGCTGGTGCGGTGCCCTAGGCCTCGTGGGCCAGGAGACGGCGGCCTGCTTGCCGCGGACGGAGTCCTCCCGCGGCGTGAGAAGGCTGGACTGAGCCATGTCTGAGCTTTCCGATTTTCAGAGGAGAAACTTGTACTGTGGAAAAGGAATATATTTACTCAAAATGGAAGTACCCAGCATTTCGATTTCTTGTAGGAAAAGATTAATCGAAGTGTAATGTTTGAACAGTACAGATGACCTACGTGCTCGTTTCAGTTAAGGAAGCAGACAGTGCGAAGGAGTTCACAGAAACGCGCGCCCCAGCTCCCAGCAGTACTTCTGAGGTACTTCGCCTCCTCCCGCCCAGGACAGGGCAGCTGGACATCCCCCCGCCCCATTCCGCGGTCCCTTTCACACTGGCCACCGGGTGCACCTGCGCTCCAGGCCACGCCTGCTCTGTGCCAGCCCTTGGCTCGGCCTCCCTCCGACAAGCCGCACCGTGAGGACGGCAGACGGTGGCCAGAGCCCAGGATGACCGTTCCCGGAATTTAATGAAATTCCTGGGTATTTTTAACCTTTTCAGGTGTTTGAACAATGAGGATGAAGTCTTAGACTCAAGTGGCATTGGGCACGGGAAATCGAAGGCGGGGGCCTTCCGGGGCAGAACCTCAGACCCATCGGGCTGATCTGAACAGCACGGCGGTTCTCACTCAATTCTGTCCCGAAGAGGCAGATTTGTTTCCGCCCACGATTAGCACTGGCGGGAGAGGCTGTGTGATGGGCACGCACCTGCCTGGCCCTAGCGGGACCTGGGGTGGGGGGCGTGAACAGAGGGTCTGCCCCCAGCTGGTGTGCCCCTGGCTGGCTGTCCCCACACGTGCCCTTGGCCCTCAGCTGCTGTGAAATCAAGGCCTTGGGTTGACACCTGATCCAGGCCACACCCCCACGGGTTCGGTTTGGTGGGTCGGGTGGGGCCCATCGTTTTGAAGGTTGGGAATGCTGGTTTGGGTTGGAACTGGCATCAGTGTAGCAAGACAGAGAAGAGAAAGTATCAGAATTTCCTATCTCACAGGTGTGGCTTTGTGTGTTCTGGGCCACAATATAAAAGGTATTTCTCACTGTGGGTTCACAATAATGGACAGCCCCCATCCAGATCGTGTACATCCTGAGGCACCCAGGTCTGTCTCTGAGGCAGTTTAGTTAGGTGTGGAAGTTTCCAGACGCTCTTAGTTAGGAGGCCCATTGGGCAGGCTGGGGCCAGGGCGCTCAGGGGAGCCCAGCCATCCGCCTGGGCTGGGCAGGTGTGCGTGTATGGCCGGTTTCTGACCATCCCCCAGAGCAGACATGCAAACCCTTGTCTGGTAAAAGCCAGGGAAAGGGTTCCCTTCCTATCCCCTTTCTTTCGTGTTTTTGGGGTGTGGAGGAGACATCTTTGTGTGTAGATTGACAGGAAAAGTGCCTGACAGGTTTTATATCCGTATGTTTTATTTAACGTGGTAACAGTTAATGCAGTAGAGTGAAGCGCATTGGTGAAACAAAATGCATAAAAACTAATGGTCGTTATGTGGGTTAACTAGTCACAGGAGACAGTCCTCCCGGCATCTGTGAGATTTGACCATGGGGTCAGGAGGGCTCAGCACCCCTGTGTACTGGACCACTTTTCTGGGGCATTTAGCATGGCTCACATTCATTTGACTGGTTTACATTTCCTTCGAGAAATGGACAGTTTCTGACCATGAACAAAATTCCCTGATTATTTCCACCAGAAGAAAAAGGCATCTTTTCGGTGAGGACAGAGAGTAAATACATACACGGGCTTCTTCATCACACGACAGATTACAAGTAGAACCCCAGGGTCTGGAAGAGAAGCAGGTGTCGGAGCTGGTGGGCAGCACTCCGGATCAGCGAGTCCTTGCTTCTCCTCTGGGTGGTCGTGAGGAAGCCGTCCGTCGGGGCTCAGAGGGCCTGGTGGCCTCTCCCGGACGCTGCCCCTGGTGGCTGTGCCCCAAGCCGGTGTGGCTGGCGTCCTGGTCTGCCTCATCCGTGGGCTGGGCCCATCGCACTGTGCAGGACCTCAGGGGAGTCTCTTGATGTGGGTTCCGCCAGCCCCTCTCTCGTTGCCCACAGCCCTGGGCAAGGGGAACTGTTGTGGGGTCCTTCAGATGTGCCCTGTGCCCCCAGTCAGGCCTGGAGAAGAGCCCCTTCGGAATCGGGGCCGTCTGTCCGTCTGTTAGCTCTCGGAACACGGGGCTGCTGGGGAGAGGCTCCAGGACGTGGGTTCTGATGGGTCCTTATGGAGTTTCCGGCCACCCATGGAGTGACCTCTGGCTCCACTTTCTGGGGCCGGCACCTCCCCTGAGACTGTGCGGTGACCCCCGTTCAGGCTGTGGCCAGAAACAAGGGCGTGGGAGCCTGCTGAGGCAAGTGCAGATGAGAACTGCGCTCTTCTCACGTCACCAGCAGACTGACAGGTCCCCACGCGTGTGCTGCTTCAGGGCCGGAGTTAGAAATTAGTAATAAATGGGGGTCTTGTGCCATTTTCTTTTCTCTTGTCCCTCCCCACGGCCCGATCCCCCGTGTAGGAAGCCCCCGGGGCTGCCCTCCCTCATCTGTTTTTAAGTGTAATATCAGAGTTAGCCCCAGGCCTGGAGCCACCTGGAAAGGACTTTGGAGACACTGTCCCAGCGTGTGTTTTAAAGCCGGGGAAGATAAGGAGAGCAGCTCAGAGCCCTCTGCCTCGCCCGGCCTTCCTCTGTGTGGCGGCTCTAGGCCTGCAGACTCGGAGGCTCGGGCTCTCGGTCTATATTCTTCCTCAAGAAGGGCCTCCGAGAGGTGCATTTTGTAAGGACTGTATGCGTGGGGGCTTCGAACGGGCCCCCGGTCTTTCCTCACAGCCCGTGGGACACTTCCAGAACTTCCCCAGCATCTCCATTTGCCCACAGGCATGGTCACCTGCATGAGCACGGGTCTCCCTCTCCAGGGACCCATTACAGGGCTTTGGAGCCTTATAGCCTCTTTGCACACGTCACACACTTAACTTGAAGCAGTTGTGTTCACATCTTGAGTGATCAGCTCAAGGACACACTCTCCTAAGCAAATGACTAGGACGCGTTTCCTGACTCAGTATCTCCTCTCCAGCTTGCCCCAGGCCCAGACAGTCCCCCTCCCTCCGACTGTCCTCCGTCTTCTGCGCCGTGGCAGCACTTGGGGGGTCAGGGCCGCAGCCCCTCACGTGGCTGGCCCTCCTCACATCACACCTAGAAAAGCTGATCCTGGTTGCGGTGCCCCAGATCAGGTCCTGAGCTGCACGGGAGAGCCTGGGGTCATCAGCCTCCAGCTGCACGCAGATGCCATTCTGCCAGTCTATGATGTTCTGTCCTAACCCTCAGCCCCAGCAGGGAGGGTGCTCATGTCCACTGAGCCATCCTCTTCAGACAGCACTCCAGGGCACCCTACCCAAGAAGAGAGGTTGTTTACCTCTTCTAGAAAACACAGGAGTTTCACCCAAGGACACTAACGGCTCTGGCCCACCCAGGTCATGGGATTTCACCAAAGCCTCCTCCCTGTCTCCATCACTACTCTGGGTTTCAGACTTCTCCTCTGCCACTGCGAGGACCCAGCCTGCAGGGCTGGCAAGGCCCTGAGCCCATGGCCAGTGCCCCAGGCAAGCACCCGCATTCGGGCCAACCTGGTCCTATGATGCCTGCTCAGTCAGCCTCACATGGCTGTTCTGTTCCTGGGCTGAAACAAGCCCCCACCAGTCTCAAATCAATAGAACTTAGAAAATGTGTTAATTCTTTTAAAACTCCTAAGAAAAGAAATCTCCAGGCTGAGGCAATTTCACTAGAAAATTCTACAAGCATTCAAAGAAGAGTTAATCCTATCAAACATTCAGCAGAAAGGAGGGAACTCCTAACTCACTTTATGAGGTTAGCTTTACCTGGAGACCACACTGGAAAGCACAAAAAGGAACTACAGATCAATATTTTTCGTGAACTTAGACACAAAATCCTAAATAAAATATTAGCAAATTGAATCCAGTGATGTATAGAGTTGCAGACCAAGTGAGATTTACTCCAGGCATGCAAGTCTGGCTCAACATTAAAAAATCAATCAGTATAATCCATATCCACAGAACAGACATAGTGTCATATCAACTGAAGCAAAAAAAAAAAAAAAAGCACTTGATAAGATCCAACACCCACCCATAATGAAAAACTCTCAGAAAACTAGAAATAGATATTCAACTAGACAAAGAGCATCTACAGAAAACCTCAAACTACTAACTCGCGTCGGTGAAAGTCTGAATGTTTTCCCCCTAAGATCAGGAACAAGACAAAGCTGTCCACCCTCATTGCTGTTACTCAACCTAGTACTAGAAGTTAGATAAAACCAGGGAAGGACATACAAGAGGTACAGGTCAGGAAGGAAGAAGTACAGCTGCCCTATATGCAGATAGCATGAATAGCTACATGGGAGATTCCAACGAATGTACCCCAAACCTCCTAAACAAATGGAAAGACATACCATGTTCATGGATTGGAAGACTCCATGTAGCTTAGCTGTTTTTTTCTCCTCAAATTGATCTGTGGATTTACTAAAATATCTATCAAAATCCCAACAAGAATTTTTATAGATACAGACAGCTTATTCTGAAACTCATATGGAAAGGTATGACCTCTAACAAAGCTAAGACGATCTTGAAAAACAAGAATAAATTGTGAGGTCTCACAACCCACTATTGGTGTTCATTATAGAGATCCAGGAGCCGGGACCCCATGATGCTGGCTGGAGGACAGACAGATGCACACCAGTATATCCAACTAATTTTTAACAAATTTCAAAACCAGTTCAGCGGAGGAAGCAGAGCCTCTACAACAGATGACATTTGAGCAACTGGTCATCCATAAGTGGGAAAAAAAGACCTTATCCTTAACCTCACACCTTGTATAAAAACTGAGTTAAAAATGGATCACATTTTAAAGTGTAAAATGTACAACTGTAAAACTTAAGGAAAAAAATAAGAGAAACCCATTTGGATTTGGGGTTAAGCAAATAGTTCTTATACTTAACACCAAAAGTGTGATCCGTAATATCTGGCTCCATAAATTTGAGCTCATCAGAATTAAAACCTGCTCTTCAAAGGACCATTTAACAGCATGAAGGGAAAAGCCGGCGTGAGAGAATGTATTAAGACACTGACAGTTTGGGGGCGCCTGGGTGGCTCAGTGGTTTAAAGCCTCTGCCTTTGCTCAGGTCATGATCCCGGGGTCCTGGGATCGAGCCCCGCATCAGGCTCTCTGCTCATCGGGGAGCCTGCTTCTTCCTCTCTCTCTGACTGCCTCTCTGCCTACTTGTGATCTCTGTTTGTCAAATAAATAAATAGAATCTTAAAAAAAAAAAAAAAAAAGACACTGACAGTTTGGAGGAGTCTTCAGGGACTTGTTCTGGGTCAAATAAGCCAATCCCTGGGTAATCATTCTAATCTAATCTCTTATCTAATCTCTAGGTAACCATTCTATGTAATATTCTGAAATGATAAAAATACAGAGATTGGGAACAGGTTAGCAGTAGCCGGGGGTTAAGGAGGCAGGGAGAGGGAAGGACCTGGGTGACAGGAGGGACCCTGGTGGCAACGGATGTCCTGCGTCTGGGCTGTCAGTGTCCTGATGGTTGTAACACTGAGCCAGCCAGGAGAAGGACACACAGAATGTCCTTGTATTATATGAACCCACAGGTATTTCAAAATAAATTTAATCCTTAGAATGTATGTGCAAATATTTCATATAAAGGTTTAGCAAAAAGTTCTGGGAAAATGTGTCACCTTGAAAGTCACCGTGAGGTGGATTTGAAGGGAATTTGATACTGGACATGTACCGTCCACTGTCCTTGCTGTTGAAGGGGAAGGTGGAGGCGGACATGGACCATCCCCTTTCCTTGCTGTTGTAGATGCTATATGCTGATACGAAGATGCTTAGTTGAGGATGAGGAAAGCTCTCAGAGCAAGTGACTTGAATTTGCAAGAGCATTCACAGTGTCTGAGCATAGGTTAATATTAGAATAACACCTGGTGATGGGGGAATGCTGATGTAAGTGAGGGCCCATCCTGGAATGAGAGGCTGTGCACAATGTCTATCCCAAGCTCCCCGACTGCAGACAAAGGTGGGGGTGGAGGCCAAGAAGGTCCAACGTCACTATTCGTACGGGACTCCCAGGGTCACTAAAAGAACCACAATTTAACAAAACCGTGGGCATCATCACAGTCCCTGTCCGTTCCCGTCCAACCAGACAGCACAGCCCCAAACCTCTCCTTGAAAGTCTCGCTCAGGCTTCTTCTTTTACCGTCAACATCCCCTGGGGAAGGAGAGGAGAGCCTGGGCGTGGAAGCTGAGGATGCTGGAACTCTGGCCCCCCAGGCTTTCAGACCTTGATGGGGATGTCCATCCTCCCCGTGTGCCACGCCCTGCCCCCTTCGGAGCCCAGGACGCCGGCCGGTGCCCGGAGTCAGCCAGCCGCGAGACAGGACCCCGGGAGAGAAGAGCCAGGTTCCCACGCTGCCCGCGGCGATGGGATGCAAACTTTCCTTCTCCTCCTGTTCTTTGTACTGCCCGAGTGTCCACTTCCCCACGGGTCAGCTTTATAACCGGAGCATTGTTCTTTATGAAGATGGACGTCTAAGACGCATTTAGGTGAATTAGCTACAGGAGAATAAGCAATATCGGAACACGTCCTCCTCCTGCTGAAGGAACAGAGACGAGTGTCGCATCTGCTGGGAAGCCTCCTCCCCCCGCCAGCCGCGGGCCAGGAGCACATGCTGTTTCTGCAGGTGGGCGAGGACACGCGTGCTTCCTTCGGCGACCGCGGGCTGGAGGTCGGGGGCTGATACCGTGTGCAGGTGCCGCCGCGGACTCCGTGTGCAGGGGCACGGGCACGGAGGGGGAGGGGCGGCTTCTCCTGGGCAGATGGAAAGCCCTGACGGGGCTTGTAGTCCGCTGATCAGGATGCCACAGGCACTTAGTTTCACACCCTTCCATGAGAGGCCCCGGAGCCTGGTCAGCTCGGGGACTCTGAGACGCGCAGGGAGGCCACGCGCCTGACCAGCATTTGGTGGCTCCATGTGTCCCCTCAGGGGTGGCTCCTCTCTCCGCCCTTTGGGGCCCATCTGCGTGGCCCCCGGGTCACGCTGGCTATTAATTAGACGGAGACGGTGTGGGAATGAGACATTTGAGTTGGTTCAAGTCACCGGCTTTTTTCCCAAAGAGGATAAAGAGCCGATTTCAAAGGCTGTTACCACACGCGCACGTGGTCGGCTAATGCGGCGGCTGCTGTTTGTTGTGAGTGTTAAATCGCCCCATAAAGACTCTCACAGGCCCAGCGGAGGGGGATGTTGGGAGCCTTGGCTGACTGGAGTGAGGCCGGGCACACTTCATAGGGCAGGTGCGTGACTGAGCAGAGGGGCAGCCTGGCCACATGGGGACAGAAAGCAAGGACCACAAAAAACATGGCTGTCAGACGCAGAAAATTCCCTGGTTTGATTCCTGAACAGAGCAAATGCCTGGCTGCAGGCGGGTGGGCGTGGCCGGATGCGGGCGGGTGGCTGTCGTGGCTCCTTGACTCCTTAAAGCCACGTGGTCACACACAGCTGTCACACAAAGCTGTCACGCGGCTGCCGTGGGCCCAAGCGGTCAGCAGGTCATGTGTCCCACCCACAGCCTCCCGAGCTGGGATGCCCCCGGCTCACGACCACAGCCTCCCTGCCCTGGAGTCTGGGACCGCGCTCCGCCTCCCCCACTGCTTTTTCCTCTGTCTCTCGGGTCCTCATCCTTGACCCTGAAGTCCTGGCAGACCACCAGCTCCCCGAGACCCACCGGGCGGCCTGCCTGCAGGAGGTGACTTGAGGCCGCGAAGAGGAAGTTGTCCTTCACCGGTGAGAGCTCCCTGTCACCCCAGAGGAGGGGGCACAGGGCGGGGAGCCCAGCCCCAAGGGGAGGCAGCTGCCCTCCTGCACAAGATGCTCCTGTGGTCCAGGAGCGAGCCCCCTTCCTCCTCGTGACCTGGCAGCCCGTCTCCGTGGCTTCTCACACCAAACCCCGCCGTGGCGCTGGGAAGCCGTCTGAACTGAAGAGAACACAGAGAATCCTGAATAGTTAGAAAAAAGTATGGTTGCTCGTGGCATCGTCACTGCTGAGTTATTTGGGAAGCAGGGACCACGGCGACGGCGATGTTCACACGTTCATGGCCGGACTTTCCCCAGCATGTGAAAACCCCGGTTCCAGGCGCGTGTCCAGCCCTCTGAGCCCTGCCCCGCTGAGTCGGAGCAGGACCCCGAGCGGCCTGAGTGGGGACCCAGGCCGACATCCCCTGCAGAATGCGGGGCCGGAAGGGGCGCACCGGGATGGGCCTCACGGCCCCGGGACCTTCCTGAAGCCTGACTCTGGGGCCCCTCAGACACCGGGGACCGCGGGCCGCGTTCTGGTGCTCCGTGGGGGGACAGCCGGCTTCTAGGGACGCACAGAGGGTTGCTGCCTGCGTCGCCATGCCTGAGAGAAGGGGCGTTTCCAGGACCTTCCGTGTGCAGAGCCGCGCGCAGTCTGTTCTGGGCACTCGGAGCGGGTCGGCTGAGAGCGAGAGCATTTTGGCTGAGCATCTGGCGGGGCTGCCGGGTGAGCCGCCGCCGAGGGGGACGGGGGTGGGGGGGAGCCGCGGGGGGCGGGCGGAATTCCTTCAGGAATGTGGTGTGTGTGGTGTTTTCAGCACTTTTTTGTGATCCCCATAATCTGGGAAAGGAATCAGTGGTCAGACCATCAGCAGCCACACGGCCCCGGAGGGTGAAATCCTCGGACACAGGACTCATGGCTCGGCTGCTTCCGAGCACACAGTTCGGGGCGTGGACGGCCCCCGGAAGCCCCGGCCACCGCCGGGACGTCCTCCTCCTCCCCAGCCGCCGCCCGTCATCGGACGCGGACACACCATCGCCCCCAGAGCCGGCCGCACCGTCTGCATTCCGGCCCGACGGCGGCTGCTCCCCGCTGCAGTCCTGCAGGGTTCGGGTTTCGGGCCCCGGCGCCACCCTCAGCTTCCTGCGTCCGAAGCGGGGCCGGAGGCTCTTCCCTTGTTAAGATGGAAGGACATCCCGGTGTGGAGAGACCACACTTTGCCAGTCGATTCACCTGCTGATGGGCTCGTGGCTGTTTCCACCTTCCGGTTGCTGTGAATAATGCGGTTCTGAACACGGGCGTCCAAATACCGGAGTTCTTTGGGGTGTACGCCCACGAGCGGGATTACTGGACCCTACGGCTATTCTATTTGTAGTTTTCGGAGGAGCCCCGTCCTGTGTCCACACACTCCCAGGGCCCGAGCTTCCAGATCCTGCACGTCCCTGCGGAGACCCGGGGGACCTTCTGGGCTTCTGTCTGTCTGTGTCACACAATAGCTGTCTTCACGCGCCTAGTAGTATCTTCGGTTTGGATTTTCATGTCTCTGGGGGGTCAGTGGTGTTACGGCATCTTCCTGTGCTTGCTGGCATCCGCAAGCCAGAACTTGGAGAAACGTCTATTCACATGCTTTGCCCATTTTATTTTATTTTTTTTTTTAAAGATTTTACTTATTTATTGGACAGAGACAGAGAGATCACAAACAGGCAGAGAGGCAGGCAGAGAGAGAGGGGGAAGCAGGGAGCCCGATGCGGGGCTCGATCCCAGGACGGTGAGATCATGACCCGAACCAAAGGGAGAGGCTTCACCCGCAGAGCCGCCCCGGGCGCCCCAGCTTTGCCCATTTTAAAGTTATTTTTTTCAGCTGAGTTCTCTGGATACCTGGAACTCACTGATCTTAACCCGTTATCGGAGATATGATATGGTTTGAAAATATTTTCTCCCTATGATCTGATTTGTGGTGTTTTTTCAGTTTGTTGTTACTGGATTTTGGTGCACAGAATTATTTAATGCTGATGGAGTCCAATTAACCGATTTTTTTCTTCTGTTACTTGCGCTTTTGGTGTCATATCCGAGAACTCATTACCAAATCGACGTCATGAAGACTCTGCCCCGTGTTTTCTTCTGGGAGTTTTGTGGCTTTGGCTCTTTTGTCCTGGTCTTTGGTCCATTTTGAGTTCATGTTTTTGTCTGGGGTAAGAGGAGGGTCTCACCCTTTCTTCTGTCCCGTTTCCTAGCACCGTGTGTCCAGAAGACTGTCTCCCCACTGAATGGCCTTGGCTTCCTCGTGGAAAAGCATGTGAGCACAGACCGTGCACTTGGTCTCTGGCCTCTCTGCTCTGCTCCTTTGGTTCTGCCTGGAGGCCAGGACCACACCCTGGTTTTGTCATAGTCTTGAAATGGGGAAGTGTGAGGCTTCCAACTTTGTCCTTTCTCCAGACTGGCCTGGCTGTTCAGAGACCTCATATGGATGGAGGATGGAATTCTCTGCTTCTGTAGACTCGTGCTGCTGGGGTTCTCAGAGGGTCGCCCAGAGTCTGTGGGTCACTCCGGGTGGTGTAGACGCCTTTCCGGGCCAGAACACGGCATAACCCCCAGTACCTGCGTCCTCTTCCCTCCAGCAGCCTTTGTAGGTAGCGAGACTTGCCTCCTCGGGGAGCTGTACTTTTAAGCATTAAGCGGAATTGTTTTCCATTCACAATGGCCTGGGCCTTGCGGGGTCCGGGCCCCTCCCCAACGACTGCTTCCTGGGGTTCCTGCTGCCCGGCTTCCCTCCCGCGCTTCTGCCATGAGGCCCCTCCAGCTCTAGCCCAGCGGCACTCCCCGGACCCTGTCCGGGGAGGCGAGGACAGCAGTTGGGACCTTCTGCTGGACTCGTCACCACCAGTGTCCCTGGGTCCCCACGGGCCAGAGTTCTCGGAGAGGAAGAGGTAACCGGTACAGAAACCCCCCGGGAAGGTCTCGCCTGCCACCATGAAGAGGGCGGTGCCCGCCGCCTCCGTGAGCCTCGTGGCCTCTGGCACGCGGGGTGCTGCCCTGATGAAGAAGGTCGGGGCGCACCGGTGACCTCGCAGGCGCAGCCTGTTGTCTCTGACGCGTTTTCATCCGTAGCAGCCGTGGATCAAAGGGAAGAGGGAACCTCCCGCTGCTGACAGGAAACAGCATTTCTGTAAAAATGTTTTCTGAAGCCTGAAAGTCACAGCAGCTGACACGCCCGTGACAAGGAACGGAGCGAAGCTGTCTCATGCGGGGTCCTCGCGGGGCTGTGGGGGGTGGGGTGCTCGCAGGGACAGTTTGGTGGGATTACACCGAGGAGACGTGGACGCCACAGTCGATTCCGCGCGTGTAAGGAGCAGCATCTACCTCCAGGTGCTTTTTTGTCCAAGGCGGAGAAACGCCCAGAAGTCTGAGGCTCCCCCCCTGCAGGCGCTGAGCTCAGGGGCGCTGGGCCTGGCTGCCAGGGTGGGCCGTTCCACAGTAGCCGCAGGTGCACCTCTGACCACCTGGCCACTGGGAACGGCCCCCAGCCCTGTCGGCTGCAACGAGGCCGTGGCCCTGAGGTCGAGCTGCGCGGCTGGGATCCCTGAGGACACACGGTCCGGTCTCTCAGAGCCCAGGGCCCAGCCTGGCACCCGCCCGTGTGTTCAGTGGGAAAGGAGGTGTCTGTGAGCAGTGAGGAGGCGAAGGAAACAAAATCAGGCAGAAGAGGAGCAGAGAGGTGCAGCCGGCCTGCTGGACGAGTTGGTGTGGCAGTGGTGGGGGAGGGAGTGAAACACGCTGGGTCCTCCGAGGCCGGGGAGGGGCAGTGGCCACATGGGCATGTGGGGGCCAACACCACAGGCCCACAGGGTGCGGGCGACGGAAGCGACCTGCAGCGGGATGCGGGGAGGCTGACAGCTGGGCGCGGTCCGGGACGCAGCAGGTCAAGGGCAGAGCAGGGCGGCCTGGCTTCCGTCCTGCTGTCACAGAACAGCTGCCCTGCGCCCTGGCACGAGGCTGCACCAACTGGCCAACTTCCGGTGGTCGTGCAGGTGCAGCTGGGGCTCAGGTCTCGGGGCTGGGAGGTGGGAGAAGGCCGTGACCGTGCCTGTCCACGTCCCGTGCCGTCCCGGGCACGCCGTCTGCTCTGACTGGGCTGCGTCAGGCCGGGCTGGCTTGAGCCTCACGAGTCCTGAGTCACGTCGGTGACCGGTCTGTGGTGTGTGTGAGGCCCACTTCACAGATGGGCTCAGCTGGCCAGCCAGAGCCAGAGCTACCCACCACCTAAAACACAGAATCTGCCATTCCAGCCGCTTCAGACGTGACCGTGGGCGGCCCCAAGCGACCTCACTGCACCGTGCGTCGGCCACCGTCCTCTCCAGCATGTTCTTGTCACCCCGACCAGAAACCTGCACCCATTAAGCAGAATCTACCCTTCCCCCCAGTCCGCGGTAACTCCCAGCTACTTCTGTCTCCAAAATTTTGCCTGTTCCATACCAGATCAGTCCTTTTTATGTCCTTCACTGAGCATGATGTGCTCAGGGTCCCCCGTGTTCTTGCGAGGGTCAGCACTGCTTTTTGTGGCGAAAAAGATCCCGTTGCATGTATGTACCACATTTTCTTTCCTTGTCTTTTTGGTAAAAATATGTGGTTTAATCTGAAATACTCCATAAACATTTTTTTTCATGTCCTCTGCTAACCTCAAGGAACAAGCGTAAGGCTGTATGAATACAGCACTTTTCTTATCCATTTGTCTGCCGGCGGCCTCTCCCCACGCCGGCTGCTGTGGGTGCTCACGTAGGCCTGCTGGAGCCCAGCGTTCAGTTATGGGGTATTTACTTAGGGGTGGAATCGCTTCGTCATTACTTGTGTTTCATTTCTGAGGATCCGCCAGGCTGTTTTCCGCCATGGCCACAACCGGCGGCGCACCAAGGGCTCAGGAGACTGCGTCCTCACTGACGCCGGTGACTGTCTGTCCCAGCCGCCCCCGTCGGTGGGAAGCGGGATCTCGTGCGGCTGGGACTTGGAGCTCCCCAATCGCTGGCGCTGTCAGGCGTCTTTCCTGGTGTTTATTGGCTGCATGACTGTCTTCTCTGGAGAAATGCCTGTTCGAGTCCTTTGCCCATTTTTTTCCACTGGGTTGTTTTCTTGTTTTTGAGTTGTAGGAGCTCCTACACACTCTTAATAGTAAGTCCTTACTGAGTATCCGACGTGGAAATATGTCGTCCTGCTCTGTGGGCCGATGGTGCCTTTCAATGCACAGAAGTCGTGATCTGTTTTTCCTTCTGTCCGCCGAGCTTCTGAGTCGTATTTAAGAAGCCATTGCCAAGTCCAAAGTTCTGAAGACTTGACACTGTTTTTTCTAAAATTTTCGTTTTAGTTCTTGACTTAGATTATTGATCTACTTTGGGTTGTATATGGTGTGAGGTAGGGTTTGAAGTCATCCTCGCATGTGGGGGGACTGTTTTCCCAGTGCCGTCGGCTGACTCACTGCTTCTTTCACGTTGGGTGGTCTTGGCACTTGTGTCTAAAATCAACTGACCAAAGGGACGCCTGGGGGCTCAGCCGGGGAAGCGTCTGCCTTCGGCTTGGGACGTGATCCCAGGGTCCTGGGATCGAGCCCCACGGCAGGCTCCCTGCTCCGTGGGGCGTCTGCTTCCCCTGCCCCTCCTCCCCCACCTCTCACACTCTTTCTCTCAAATAAATAAAAATCCTCTAGAATCAATCAATCAATCAACTGACCTTAGGTGTGCAGGTTTATTTCTGGACGTCCTATTGCATGCCATTCAGCAGCGTGCGTGCCAGGATCGCAGCCGTGATTCCCGTGGCTCCGTAGTCCTTGACCTTGGGACGCGCGAGGCTTCGTGGTTGTTCCCAAGATCGTTGTTGCAACTCGGAGTCCCTGAGGCTCCACATAAATTTTGTTTTTTTTTCTATTTCTGGAAAAAACACTGTTGGGATTTTGATAGGCCATCCTAGAAGTGTGTGGAACATTCTGGTAGGTTTTGCCTGTAAGAAAATCCCAGCGTGAATATTTGGGGAAGGTTGTGATGCTTTCAGTAAAACTTGTCAAATTCAGACTCAAGGTACAGTTCATTCCAGTGCCCCAGGGATGAAGCAGAAAGAGTTGGACTAAAAATAAAAAGCTTTTTATTTGAACTATTTTAGACTTACAGAAAATCTATAAAATTAGCTCAGAGTTCCCTCACCCAGCTCCCCTCATGTCCTATCTTACGTGACAGTAATCCAGTGGGAATGTGAACCAGCTGAGAGCCCTGGCCCAGACGTGCCCTCTTCCCACGTGTGTCTGATTCCGGGTACCTCCTCGGTCCCACAGCCCGTCCCGGCCTGCACTTTCCCTGCCTCTCAAGATGTCCAAGGGCAGGTAGAGGTGGCTCTGGGCCTGCAAGGGTTTGCTGGCCTGGGACGGCCCTTGGGGCCCCGCCCTGCCCCTCACCCTCACCTTGACCCTAACCCATGGGGGCCTCGGCCCAGGTGGGCTCCTCACCCTCCCCACGGGGTCCGGCCCCCGGGGGCTCCACTGGGGCCCCCCCACCCTCCCCTCGTGTCCCTCCTGCCCAGTTTCGGGCTCATCAGTTTCGGGCTCATCCCTCCTGGCTTCTGCTGGACCACCAGAAGCGCGTGGTGTGGACTCGTGTCCCCAACTGAGTGGCTCCCCGGCCGGTCCTGTGCAGCTTGCACTCAGCTCTGCGACCGCCAGGAACACGCCCTCTGCCCCGCACCTGGTGACCGCGCCCCACTCCATGGGGCTGTGGACCCACGGTGCTGGACCCGCCGTCCTGGACCCTCCCTAGGACCCGCCGTGGCCACGTTCTGCCGCGAGCGCAGGGGTGACTGGCGCTCAGCGGTGCAGAGGGCGTGTGTGGCCCCTGGCTCCCAGGTCAGCAGCGGCCCCCCACCCCCGGTTTCACGTGGTCCTCGAGGCTGCGCACTCGCATGCAGCGATTTTAAACTTCTCAAGCCGCATGGATGGGAAGTGATGTCCTGGTATTTTCATCTGTTCTCCTCTGGCCATGAGTGTGCTGGAATGTTCTCTCCACACATTCGAGGGCCGTTTTTATCTATTTCGCAAATTGCCTTTTCGTGGTTTTTCCCACGTCTCTATGGGTTTTGGTCCTTTGTCCCTCTGTCCACTGGAACAATGCTTCTGACGCGCTTGCACATTCGACCCGAGTCCTACATGTTAACCCCATAAAACAGCTTGCTCTGATTTGCCGGGATTGAATGAAACGCATACGTTAACCCGAGTGGAGAAACCCCTCGTGTAAAATGCCGAGTCGCACTATCCTAGAACACGGCGTGGCTTTCCCTGGTTCGTTTCTGCTTCTCTGATTCCGGGGTATTGTAAAACCCTTCCTTGTAGAAAGCGCACACATTGCTCGCGACACGGGCTCCTACACACTTAGTCTTCTCTTGCAATCACCACATTCTCGATTTCTTGTTTGTGTAAAGGAAGCTGTTGATTTTGTAACCTGCTACTTTACTCAGTTCTGTTAGTCAATAAGTACATGTTTTACCATTGGTTCCTGTGATTTTCTAGTTACACTATCATCTCATCTCCAGGTAGAGACGGTTTTACTGCCCGTGCCCACTCCATGCCCCTAATGGATTTTCTTGCCGGATTCTGTCCGTTAATACCCCGAGGGTAACGTCGAAGAACATCAGAGACAGCACATGCCCCCCTGCTCCTTATCCGGGTGGGATGCCTGTCGCAGTTCCTCATTAGCCAAGAGAACGGCTTTTGGGCTTAACGTAGTGGTCTCTTGTGCCAGTGAAATATCCCCCGTTTCTGGACAGTCTGTCAGATGCTTCTTGGCATCTGTGGGATGGTCAGAAGATTGTTTACTCCTTGGGTTTGTTTTTATGGCGCGCGACGTTAGTGGACCTCCTACCATGGAACCTGCCTTGCATTCCTGGAACAAATGCCAATTTTTCTAGTATTTTTTAAAGAACATTGGGTTCTTCCTGTTTAATAACATTTGCTTAGATTTTTTGCACTGGTGGTCGTGAGTGATCCTGGGCTCGAGTTTTCTTTCTTTGTATTAACCGTGTTTGGTTGACGTGTCAGGGTTTACCTGCTTTGTCAGGGGGACTCAGAAGCCTCCTTCCTTTCCAGGGCTCTGCAGTACCTCACAGCACGTGGGGACTGTCTGGTCTTCCAAGAAGTCGGGTGAGATTCCCAGAAGCCCATCCGGGTCTGGTACCTTCCGTGGGGCAGCTCCTTTACCTCCTTCTCTGTCTCTGACTCTCGTGGGATCAGTTCTGATCGTTTGCATTTCCGGAGAAAGGTGGCCATTTCCTCTACATTTCCAGATTATTTGCATGGAAGACTTGAAAGTGTCCCGTGATTTTTTATATCCCATTTCAGAAGTAAATTTCTTGAATATAATCATGTAGTTACAAAACGGGGAAAAAGTTTGAGTGACCGGGAGAGATCATCATCCTAGAATCTCAAACGTTATTGTTTTCAAAGCCGCATGTTACAGTGTTGCTCACCCTCAGTTTTCAAAGACTAAGCCGTTGGGTGGTCTACAAAGACGCCTCCCCGTGCCGCTGGTCCGAGAGCCGCCCGCCGTGGAAAGCGGCGTCCTTGCCTGGGATTCGCAGGGGCTCCGTGACCGCGGAGGCCGGCGGCTCCTGGTGCAGCCGACGCGGCGCGCAGAGCAGATCTCCGGGGTCGGTGCCAGGACAGCCCCACACGAAGGACCATCGTATCGCGGTACGTTTCAGGAGACTTCTGTCTCCTCATATGAAAAAACGAGAAGATGGGACTCCCCCCTAAAATCACGCTGGATTTACTCCTTTTCCCGGCTGCTCAAGTTCTTGGATCCTCTGTTGGGGGGGGTGGGATGAAGCTGGATCAAAAAGCATAACAAAGTGAAAATCACCTAAAACTCCGCCGCCACACCTGTGCGCCGTCCGCCTGTGGACGACTTCCGTCCCAGAGGTTTCTGTGTGCGTCGTCCCCATAGAGGGAAACCGGGCACAGGGGGTCGGTCGTAGGTCTGGGCGGGTCTGTCACCTGCTGTTCTTCCCGGCCCTTCGCCGCAGACGTCACCGCCCAGGCTTGAAGACAAGGAAGGGGCGGCCCCTGGAGAGGAGGCTGGAGGTCTGCGGCCTTGGGATGGCGGGCCGTGCCCTCAGGCCGCCGAGGGCTGCAGCGGTGTCACCGCGTGTCCCGCGGCCTGTCCTCCAGCCGGCGGAGGGAGTGTCTGGATCCCGAGGCCACGCGGAAGCAGCCGCCGCAGACTTGACTTGAAGTTTTATTTTTGCAGCCAGCGGGCAGCTCCGGACACCTGGGAGGCGCACTGCCCCTCTGTGAGGCATCGAGGGTCACGGAGAAACCAGGCCAACGTTAGGGCCCCCTCCCCCTACCGCACCCCCTACCCCCTGTGTGTGGCGGGGGGCCCGGCCAGGGCTGGGGGCAGACGGTGACCGGTGTCAACACATTCCCAGGCTGGGGGCGGGTCCATCGGTCTCCCTCCCTTTAGACATTCACTAGTCTGTCCGTGTTACTGATTTTGGTTTTGTTCGGTATTTTTTTCGAGACTTAATTTATTTTTTTTTTATATTTATTGCTAGGAAATGACTTATTTCTGCTGTGGAATAAAGTCGCAGATGATTCAAACTCAGGTTGCCCCACTGGGTGGCAACTTCACGGAGTGTGTGCCGCTCTCATGGAAAGTTAAATTATGTGTGTTCCCTGCTGGTTCAGAGGTATGGGAATGATTAATCACTTGTTCTAAAAAATTGATTTGAAAAAAAAATTACCAAATAAGAGTTGTCCCGATTGAGAAGTAAAATTCGATTATCTGGGACAAGTGCTCCCTGTTCTGTGTCTGCTCTCCCCGGCGTGGGGACGGCAGCGTTGGTGTCTGCTGGTCTTTACGGGGACACCACGGAGGTCTCAGGCCCTGAAGACCGGCCTGGGGCCCCTCACTTAAGGCTCGGCAGAGGACGAGGGTGGAGATGCCCCGTAGCTGGTCCGGTCACGGCCCACCTGTTCGTCGGGTGCTGGGGACACTGAGGGCCAGAGGGTCCGGACAGGGAAACTCCTGGAACCCACGAGAACATCAGACTAAGTCCCCGTCAGCCCCCCTGCTGTTTCAGGAGCTCCGCGCCGTGAAGACGCCTGCTCTGGGGTCCGCGTCCTGGGCCCCGCTACACTGGCGTCGTCCTGGGCCCGGCGAGGGGCTCTGCAGCTTCGGAAAGCAGCTCTCAGACTTTTCCACCTTAAGGATGATTTAGGGTCAAAGAGCTTTTTTAAAAGTGGGTCGTGTGTATCACCATAGCCAGGTTAAATTCACTAGGGCAGGAACAAGCCCCCTGAGGGCGTGCCCGGCCTGTGCCCTGGGGTCCCGTGACACTGACGGTCCAGCCCTGCCTCCAGAGACCATCACCGATGCGGGACGCTCGGGACAGATTTGGGAAATACTAGGGGGAAAGACACAGCTCCCAGGAGTGTTAACCATGCCCTCCAGGGTTGCATTTCCTCCAAACCGTGGCCCAGAAACCAGCAGGAAGCGGACAGACGACTCCATTACCCACCCCGCGACCCGGTGCTCCGCGCGCTTACGTGGACAGTGGTGGCGGAAGGGGTCTCTCCTCTCCGGGCTCCATGAGCAGAAGTACCGATGTAAATAGCTGCTTCAGAGGGAAGGCGGGCTTGACGGGGCATTTGCATGAAGCCCACGAATTACAACCCTCTGACCCGTGCCTTGAGGCAAATTCAGCAGTTACAAGTGTCCTAGAACGAAGGATCTTCTTAAACACAGGCGTGCGGCCGAGGGAGGGGCCCCTCCGTGCATACGGGGATGTGCGCGCTGGGCTCTGCCGACTCTGACGGCACCGTGGCCGAGGGGCCAGGCCGCCCCTACGGGGACTGACATCTCGGGAGACGATGAACGAAGTCCAGGTCTACGGCTGATCTGGAGGGGGCGCCTGGGGCCGGCCGAAGCAGGGTGAGGTGCGGCCCGCGTCCCAGCGACTTTGGGCTCCTCTTACAACAGAGAGCAGCGGGCCCTTGGGACGAGGGACGGAGGCAGCTCTGGGCACGCGGAATGTGATGTGTCCAGGAGGAAGTGAGAAGCGCAGAGCGACAGAGCGACTCGGGAGGTCTTCAGAGGACGCCAGCGCGGGGATTGGCCTCCAGAAGGAACCCCCCTTCCCTGCCACCGGACGGCCGTGGTCAGGGGCGGAGGACGAGGGCCCCGTGCGAGAGCCTGCAGGTCGTACTTCTCACCCTTTGTAGTGTGGGGCTCCTGAGCAGCCGTCCAGCTTGCAAATGGGAGGCCAGGAGAAGAGAGGAGAAAGGAGCAAGTTCTGGAAACTTCTTGTGTTCTCCTCCGCCCGAACGCTACACTGGCGACTCTACCTCTGGTGGACGAGAGTGGCAGCGTGGTTTGCCATCACGATATAATTAAGTTGGCAAATGAGATAAATGCAAAACGTTCCCCCAGAAATAGGAGCTCTTGAACTGGGGAGTTGTGGTCCTCGTGACCACGGGTGGATTTCCCGGGGTCCAGGGAGACCCCAGGCTGAGCCGAGATGCTGTGTGCGGCGACATACATTCTACACAAGGAATGGACTGGGTTGGTTGGATTCTCTGACAAGTTCACAGCCCAACCAAGGTCAAGAAGCCACGCCCTAAAGGGGATTGGAGGGTCCCCCGAGGCTCAGCTGATTAAGCATCCGGCTTTTGGTTTCAGCTCAGGTTGGGATCTCGGGGTCCTGGGATCAGGTGGGCTCTGTGCTCAGTGGGGTCTGCTGGGGATTCTCTCGGCCTCGGCCCCTCCTGGCACTTGCTCACACGCGGTCTCTTTTCTCTCTCTGTCTCTCAAATAAAACCCACCTCTTAAATAAAACACCAAAAGGGAGATTGGACGTGTCATTTCAGGGACTTGAACGCACTGGCCGAGGTCCGACGGATGGCACCATTTGCGAAGGGGCCCCTGGGATGAGCCACCACGCGGGGACACCGACCTGAGGTAAGACGCGTGCCTGCCCCCCACGCCCCACTGGGAGGGAACGGGAAGATCTTTCCCCCCACACCGCCTCATTTAAAGAGTCTCAGCATGTGATGCCACAAACACACGGACGTCCTCGGAGCTTAGACGAGGAAGGGGAAGAGGGTGAACTCGGGACAGAACCCGGGGACGAGCCGGTGAGCCTGGAGGCTTCGGTGCCCGTCCCCCAGGAGCTCCTGCGGCCGCTCTGGGAGGCCAGCAGGGGACGGCCGAGGGGACCCCCGAGTTCTAACTGAGGAGCGGGATAGCGGCAAACTGATGACCTGGGCGACCCCAGAGAGCCCGTGTCCGCTGTCCCCCAGGCCTGTCCTTTGTTCTGTGGGTCCCCCGGGGCCTGGTTCGCCCTTCACAGACGCTCACAGAGCAGACCTGCGAGCTGCTGATCCTTTGAGCTTCGCCCCGAGATTCCGGACTGAAGCTGTGCGGGATTCTAGGTGCTCACCGACCCAGGCAGGACAGCGTCACCGGCTCCCACCCAGCTCCAGGCACCCCAGTCTCACACCTGCCCCCCGGGGGTCGTTCACCTGCCCCAGGCTCACCCTCCGCAGCTCCGCGGGCCCCCTCACCAGCCTGGCCCCCCCCCACCAGCCTGGCCCCCTCTCACCAGCCTGGGCCCCCCCACCAGCATGGCCCCCCCACCAGCCTGGGGCCCCCCACCAGCCTGGCTCCCCCCACACCAGCCTGGGCCCCCCCACCAGCCTGGCCCCCTCTCACCAGCCTGGCACCCCCACACCAGCCTGGGCCCCCCCACCAGCCTGGGCCCCCCCCACCAGCCTGGCACCCCCACACCAGCCTGGGCCCCCCCACCGGCCTGGGCCCCCCCCCCCAGCCTCGGCCCCCCCCACCAGCCTGGGCCCCCCACACCAGCCTGGCTCCCCCCACACCAGCCTGGGCCCCCCCACCAGCCTGGCCCCCTCTCACCAGCCTGGGCCCCCCCCACCAGCCTGGCACCCCCACACCAGCCTGGGCCCCCCCACCGGCCTGGGCCCCCCCACCTGCCTGGCACCCCACCGGCCTGGCCCCTCCCACACCAGCCTGGCCCCGCCCCACCAGCCTGGGACCCCCCAACCAGCCTGGCCCCCCCATCAGCCTGGGCCCCCCCACCTGCCTGGCCCCTCCCACACCAGCCTGGGCCCCCCACCAGCCTGGCCCCCCACACCAGCCTGGGCCCCCCACCGGCCGGGCCCCCACCAGCCTGGCTCCCCCCACACCAGGCTGGGCCCCCCCACCGGCCTGGCCCCTCCCAAACCAGCCTGGCCCCCCCACCAGCATGGCCCCCCCACCGGCCTGGCCCCTCCCCCACCATGCTGGCCCCCCCACCAGCCTGGCCCCCCCACCGGCCTGGCCCCCCCCACCAGCCGGGCCCCTCCCCCACCAGCCTGGGCCCCCCCCACCTGCCTGGCCCCCCCACCGGCCTGGCCCCTCCCACACCAGCCTGGCCCCCCCACCTGCCTGGCCCCTCCCACACCAGCCTGGCCCCCCCACCAGCCTGGCCCCCCCACCAGCCTGGGCCCCCCACACCAGCCTGGGCCCTCCCACCAGCCTGGCCCCACCGGCCTGGCCCCGCAGCAGCCTGCCCCCACCAGCCTGCCCCCCACCAGCCTGGCCCCCCCACCAGCCTGACCCCCGCACACCAGCCTGGCCCCCCACCAGCCTGGCCCCCCACCCTGGCCCCCCACCAGCCTGGGCCCGCCCCACCTGCCTGGCCCCCCCACCCGCCTGGCCCCCCACCGGCCTGGCCCCTCCCCACCAGCCTGGGCCCCCTGCACCAGCCTGGCCCCCGCACCAGCCTGCCCCCCAGTCCTTGCTCCCCACCCCTCCTCCCTCTCTTCCCACCCCTGCTGCTCTCCGGAACCCGCCCCTCCCTTCTTGGCTGCTCCCGCCGCATTTACAGACCTTAAACCTGGAAGAGAGACTATTTCATTCAACCCTCGGTTTGCTACCTGGACCCTGAGACCCTGAGGGTTTGGGGCGCTGGGCCCCAGACGCACACCGGGGCACCAGGACACCCTCCCCTCCCCCGACTCGGTCCTCGGGCTTTCCCGCCGAGGTGCCGAGAGTCCTGGTGGGCGCAGCACACGGTGGTGCCGGTAGCTTGGCACACTCAGACGTGTGGTTCCAAAGGGGCGTCCCCCCCCCACGGCCCCCGAGTGCCTGCTCTGGCTCCCGCGCGGAGGCAGGTCGGCCGTGAGCTACAGTGTGGAGTCGGCCAGTCCTTTCCTCGGCGTCCGGCTGCGAGCCGGGATTCACCCTCCGGCCGGACGGTGGAAGCTTCGCTTCCCGTAAACCCGGCAGAGGGGGGTAGCGCGCGCCTTTTCCTTGCCGGGGCGTCTCCGTGTTTCTCAGCCCCCACGGCTGGCTCAGGGTTTCTTGGCGTCTGACCCAGGTCTCTCGCCGCACTCTGGTGCGGCTGTTAGCGCCGGGTGCCCCTGCGGCTGCGTTTGCCTTCCAGGGTCCGCATCTTAGTGGTGTTTGGGGACTGAGAAAGGGGGAGCTCTGAACTTACAGAATAAAACCCAAATCTGCCGCAGTCGTTTTAAAAGCACACGTCCGTGAGGACACCCCGCGGACGGACAGGGAGCCGAGCAGGCCAAGCGGGCCGCATCCGTGAGCGAGTCACGGACACATCAGTGTCGTATTTTACAAAGACTCCTCTGTCCGGTTTGGTCAAGCTCCGTGTGGTCATTGTGACGGAAACACGACCCAGCAGCCCCGCATACGTCAGAGCGCCCAGGGTGCCCGGGCTCTAGCCGAAGGCCTCGGCGGTGGCCGGTGCCGTCACACCGAGCGGCCGGGAAAGAGAAGGACAGCCCAGGGGCCACGCAGGTGGTCAGAGCCTGGACACCCAACATGGCGTCGCAGCGGGAGAGTTATGTTTGTTGGCATAGAGTTTTGTTTCAGGGTTTGTTGCTGTTATTTTCCAGCTTTTTTTAAAGGGAAAAGTCTCAAACACACACAAAAGTTGAAGGAGACGCACAGTGAAAACCCGGCCATCTGTCACCAAACCGTCTTCTGTCGCTGTTTTGGATCAAATCAATCATGTCTACAGTTTCATTGTCCGGTTATCTCAAGCTCTTTGAACCCTGATTCTAGGACATTCCTCCCACGTCACTGACTCCACGAAGAAGCTAAGGAGTTTTCCTCAGAATGGCCTCTGCTCACGTTTCTGAGTGAGCACGTCTCATCCCCCGGGTTCTCTGGACACAGGGACGTGGGTCTCCGTGTCACTCAGGGCAGAGCCCGATGGCTGTGGCAGTGTCAGCCACTGCACACCGTGTCATGCTCGAGGCCACAATGTCAGCGGGGCCATGCCAAGTTGTGTGACTGGACTCAGGGGTGAACCCAAAAGGCACCCACGGTAAAGCCACATTCACCCTCACGACGACTGGGTGGCTGGTGCAGGGCAGATGCCCGTCCCCCGGGGATGGCAAAGGTTTTTCCCTCTTCTCTACGTCTCTCTTTTATTACTGCATCTCTACAGACTCACGGGCCTCTGTTCACTCGTGTCATGTGTCCAGTCTCAGCGTCGGCCGCAGGACCCGGGACTGCCACGCTGCTCGTAGTCACGAAGTGCTGGTCTCACCCCGGATCCTGCCCGCCTCCCCTCGGGAACCGGCACTTCCTGCGAGATGCAGCTCACGCGGGAAGGGCCCGTCCCTGATGGCTAAGAGCATTTTCCGTAAAAAGAAGGTATTTAGCTGTGTGGTCTTAGGAGCTACGCCGGATGTGTTCCTTCTGTTCTGAGCGGCTACAACGGAAGGTTTAAATAAGATCCGGAGTCCCATAACATCATGCCCCAAATCTCCAGGTTTCTTTGGAGAATCAGTCCTCATACCAAGAGCCAAGACGATTTCAAACCCAGCGGAGGACAAGCATTAGACACCGACATCGAGACGACAGACACGTTGGAATTAATTAAGCTGCCACATAAAAACATGTCAACGAGCAACAACAAACGTGCTTGACACAGACAAGAAAACTGAGCTTTAGCAAAGACAGAGCGTCTCAGTGAGGGAAGGGCAGGTATGAGGAGAAGAAACGAGAAATTTTACAACTGAAAAATACAATAAGTGATAAAAAGACGCAGTGGATAGATTCAAGCACCCATGAGGACAGAGGAAAGAGTCTGTGGACGGCCAGCCGGGCCGTCTGATGGCGGAGAGGACGGACACTGAGGGTAACGCGGACGGCGGCTCAGCGACGGAGCTGCCGTGACAAGCCCCAGCGTTCGCGTCGTCCGAGTCCTGGAGGGGAAGTTCTTGGGGAAATAACGACTTAAAAATTAGCAAAAGACACAAGTCTACAGATTCAAGAAGCTGCTTGAGTACTCAACAGTACAAACAGCAAGTCCGCACCAAGACACACCGCAGTCAAATTCCTGAAAACTAAGAAACTAAACATCTGGAAAGCGGGTAGAGGTAAAACGTCCCTTGCCTGGAGGGAAACAATTCAAACGGCAGGAAATTTCTCCTCAGAAGCCATGAGGCCAGAGGAAGTGAGACGAGATTTACTGCTCAGCTCAGCACGATTCGTATCAGCTCAGAATCTCACGCCCAGCAAAAACACCTTCAGGCATGAGGTGGAATCAAGACGTTCTCGGGATACCTTGACTAAGAGAATTGTCGCCCGCAGAGCCGTCCCCTTCCAGCACCGCTGCTGGCAGTTCTTGGGAGAGGGAGAGGGCTGGCGGGGAGCGTGGGGAGTGAGCGCAGGGCAAGCGCGGCGGCCTTGCTGCTGGCCTGGGGCTTCCGCAGCGACGCTCGATGGCCGGAGAGGAGACCGGGACGGCCGCCCGTGTGCGGCTAAAGGCCCCTCGAGGGCCCGCCGCGGACAGCCGTCCGCCCGGCGTGGCGTGGGCGTGTAGGGGACGGTCGGGGCCCGTTCTCCCGCCCCCCGCCTGACGAGTCGTGTGCACATAGCGCAGGGTCCGAACCAGCCACCGAAACACTCAGAAACACCGTGTCGCGTCCGCGGCGAGTGCCGGCGCACGTGCGAGGAGCCCGCAGGAATCGAGAACAGAAATCAGAAGAGGAAGGGGACGTGTTGCAGCAGGTGACATCACTGCACTCACTCCCAGTCGCTCCGGTCAGCACAGGGGCGCCCGGGGGCTCCGCCGCGAAGCGTCCCACTCTGCTTCTGGCTCAGGCCATGACCTCGGCCCCGCACCAGGCGGCTCGCTGGTGGGGCTCTGCTTCTCTCCCTCTGCCCACCTTAAATGAACAGGCGAATCCTTAAAAAATAATTACATGAAGCCTACATGGTATAAGGGGCCTGGCTGGCTCAGTCAGTGGAGCTGATGACTCTCGATCTCAGGGTTGTGAGTTCAAGCCCCATGTTGGGTGTAGAGCTTCTTAATTTAAAAAAAAAAAAGACATCTTAAACGATTTTTTTTTAAAGCATAAATGGAACAAAGAAAACAAATACCAGTTAAAAGGCAGAGAGAGATTGGCAGACTGGGTGGAAACACAGGACCCAGATGCATTTGTCTGCAAGAGAGGCCTTCGGTGTATCGACCGGAGCAGGCTGACCGCGGGAGGGTTTGACGTGTCACACAAACACCCGTCGGAGGGAAGCTGGAGCGGCTGTGTTTTGTATCTGATAAAGCGGACGACGGGCAGACAGGACCCTCGAGAGGCTGAGACTCAAGGCTTGGAGGCGCGGCCACGCTCCGTGTGTGCACCAGGAGCTCCCACAGGGTCGAGTCCGACCGGGTTGAAAGCAGGTTTGAGGTCCATACAGGTCCTCCAAAGCGCTCAGTGAGGTGATTTTTGTCATAAAGAGAAACGTACTCAGGAATGCATGTGGAGAGGTGAAGGACGAGAGTCAGTATAGGCCGTCTCGGAAACTATGAAGGGTAGAGGCCCGGCGCGGGTCCGGAGACGAGCCACACGTGCCGGCCGCGGACACCGGCACGCTCCATGGCACAGAACAGAAAACCCACCAGGAGACACACAAATGGGCCCAGCTGGGTTTGGGGGGAGGGGTTGTCTTTCTTTCCTTCTAAGATTCATTGGTTTTTGTCTTTCTTTTTCCTAAGATTGCTTGGTTTTAGAGAGAACGAGAGCGTCAGCGGGAGGGACAGAGAGAGCTCTAGGGCGGCCTCCCGCAGGCTCGATCTCGTCACCAAGAGCCGGACGCTTCCCTGACTGAGCCTTCCAGGTGCCCCTCTGACTGGCTTTGGGGGACTCAGAACGTGTCAATGAAGAAAAGGTTGTCTCCCTAACAAACAGGGCTGGGGCTGTTAGACGCAAAGACCACGAGCTTCCACCCACGTCCAAGTGGAAACGTCGGCTCCCCTGGCACCTAACCCAGAGGGGAAGAAACCCTTCACAGGAACGTCCGTAGCAGGCGTGTCCAAGTCCTGGAGATAACCAGAGGCCCCGCAGCCTGGGCACAGTCACACAGAGTGTGGTCCCCCCGCGCCGTGAGCCATCCCCAGGACGAGGAGCGGCCTAGGTGAGCGCCCGGCACCCGGTGCTGATCAAAGAGCCGACGAGCCTATCCGGGAGGGCCGCAGCCTGTCCGTCCAGAGGCTGCTCCTGGGGTTCTGGGTTTTTTAAGTTTATTAACTTCTTTATGTAAGCAAGTCGGGGGCTCGACCTCACCACCCCAAGACAGAAAGTTACAGGCGCCCCAAGCTGAGCTGATCAGGCACCCCCACCACTCCTGGGTTTGACCAGAGGACGGGGGTTGGGGTTCGAAGGAGAGGACGGGGTGGGGTTGGTGTTCACTGGGGTTACGGAGGCGGCGGGAGGGGGGCGGGCTCCGGGGGCCCTGGGCGTGGCGACGGCGAGACGGGGTTGCAGGTGTGCGCGGGGCGGACCGGGGAGAGGGCACCCGGGGTCTCTGCAGGGAGAGTCTGTGAGCGGTGACCCTCGCTTCACGCACCGCAGTCTCGTGCACACGTAAGCACACTCTGCTCCACACGCCTTGCTTTGTGGGCAAAGGCCATTAGTTACCAGATTCCAGGTCTAACAGGTTTGGAGATTATATGTGGTTCCCATAAGTCATAACTCAAAAATAATCATCAATTTTTCTATCAACAACATGGCTAAAAATGGGTGAAATCAGCACGTTTTCGGTTCCGTTCATATACACGCATTAGAAGCCTCTTGGAGCTTGTGTGGCTTTGACACAGAATAAACCCATTTCAAAACAAAATAATTGAACACATGTGAGTTTAAAAAATCAGGGGTGCCTGGGGGACTCCGATGGTGAAGCGTCTGCCTTTGACTCCAGTCGTGGCCCCGAGGTCCTGGGATCGGCCCCACGAAGGGCTCCTTGCTCAGCAGGACGCCCGCTTCTCCCTCTGCCGCTGCCCCCGCATGGGCTCCCTCTGACTCTCTCAAATAAATAGTCTTTCAGAAGAACCAGGAAGGAATTACAGGAATGGCCCTCGCGAGCGCTGATTGTTAAGACTATGAGAATCTCTGAAGAGCCACGTTTTTCCCGAGATTACTGACTCCGGCTCGTTGTTTCTAACTGGGGGGGGTCTTCTCCGCCCACTCCCTCCCCCGTCCCTCCGTCCCTCTCCTGCTTGTTCGGAGACGGGAACCGCAGCAGCTGCAGCCGCCGGCCTGTGGGCGCTCGGGGTGGGCGGGGAGTGGGCCGCACGCCCTGCGCCCGCTGCTGGAAAGGGAGCGTGTTCTGTTGGGACCACGTTCCCCTGTTGTCTCAGGGCCTGGTCCACGGCTCTGTCCCGTGGACACGGGCCCGCTCAGAGACGAAGCAGAGCCTGTGCCTGGGAGAAGACCCGGCAGGGGAGAGGGGGGAGCTGGACAGACGCTCCGCGGACAGACGCTGCTGGCCACTGGCCACGGCGGCCGGCGGTGAGGAGCGGGGGGAGCCGGCTCCGCCAAGACTCCCGAACCAGACGGAGGCGGGAGCAGCAGAGCCTGCGGTTGCCACATGAATGACCTCCAGCATCTGCGGTGTGGCCCTGAGGCTGTGACGCGGAGACCACACGGCTCAGAGCGTCCTCCTCGCCAGGACGCCGCGTGTCCTGCCCCGCGGTGCGGATGCCCCGGCAGCTCCGCGTGGGTGTTTGGCTTTCTCGCGTGTTCCCTCATGCGGCGGCCTGAAGGAGCCCGGTTGGAGCCGGGTGTCACCCTGGCACCGCCGACAGCGCGTGGGCGTCCCGGACCGCGCGCGTTGAGCAGCCCCGGCCTCCAGCCGTCGGTGTCCCGCGTCCCTGGGCCATGGGGGTCTGGCAGGGCGCGGGGACGGCGGCCACCGTGTACACAGCGCCCCCCGCAAGCCCCCGCAGAAGCTCCGAGTGACCTCAGCTCAGAACTGTGAGTGCCCCCAAGTCCCCCGAGCCCTCGATGACCGGGGAGCCTCGCTCTGCTCGCACAGCCGCACGCACGAAACCCCGCGGGCCCCCTCAGACACGCTTCCTCCGTTCCAGCCCACCCTCAGCCTCCACTCCTTCCCCCAGAACTCCGGCCCTGCTCGCAAGCACCTGCTACGTGCCGGTGGTGTTCTGGGCATTGGGGAACGGGCGGCGACGCAAGACGGACACTGCCCTGGCCTCCTGGCGCCCACCTGTTAGCGGAGCCCCCTCCGGGCTTGTAGACAGGTGTCCCTCCCCGGCTGCCGCTCCCCACGCTGTGGCCCAGCCAGAGATGGGGACCCAGGCGCAGCCGGGCAGGCCCGTGAGTGTGTGGCACTCATGGCGGCTCCGAGAGCCCCGAGCCCTCCCGTCCCTGGTGTGGGGATCGCCGGTTCTGTGGGGCACGTGACAGCCGCACGTGGCACTGACGTCTATCTGGCCCTGCGCAGACAGCCTGTCTGTGTTCCATCCCTCAGCTGCCGCGGCTGTGAGAGCTGGGCTTCTGGCCCGCCCGACATCCAGCGGTCGAAAGCCGTGGGTGGCTCCGTGTCATCCTGGCTTCCTCATGGCCTGGCCCCGGGCCCCATGGCGAGGGTCCGGCCGGGTGGGAACCGGCGGACGGCCTGTCCTCAGAAACCGCGTGGCTGGGCCTCCGCTGCTGTGCCTCGCTGGACGGCATGCGGTCCTGTCCACCTCCTGCTTCAGCCCTCCGTCCGGGGTACTGTCTCCACCAGGACATCCACCCTGCTGAGAGCAGGTACTGCACCAATCCTAGCCAGAAGGCCCAGAAACAGGGCAGCGCACCAAGAACACACGTCGTGCGTTAGCACGGGCTGAGGACTCCCGAGCCCAGACCGTCCTGCACATTCACACGGATGTTCCCGGGCTTACGAGGCCACTGCTGCCGTTCACGGGCATGGGATCTGTGACTTCCGTGGGCTTGCACGGCTCTTGGTGCGGGAGCTCAGTGTCGGCCCGGCCGCCTGGCTGCCATCACGCTGTCCCACGCTTGGGCTGCAACCGATGGGATCACAAGTCCCCGTGGCTACCACCAAGCAGACTGTCCCTCAGTGACAAGACTCATAGAGGATGTATCCTCCCAGAGGCTGCGGCCAGGGCCATGGGGGTCCTGGCGCTCAGCGGGATGGTCTGAGAGCTTCGCTCCTTGAGGAACAGCTTGTATCCAGTGTCGTCTCTGCTCTATTTCTGTGGCATTAAATCACCCCAGGAGGGTGAGCACGGCCCAGACGTGCTGAGTCATCCCCGAGAGGCAGATGTTAGTTAATGAGGAGGACATGGCCCAGGCACCGACTGCCCAGACCGCTGGCTCTGGAGGGGCAGGCAGATCACCGGGGCGGGCGGCTGTGTCCCTGATGGGGTCATGGCCGCCCTGGTCCTCCCACACCCGCGAGGGGTCCGCGAGCTAGGGTGGGCCGCGGCACGTCAGAGCCAGACTGCCATCTTGCCGGTGGGGACGCTTGACGTGAGGACGGCAGAGCGATCGGGAGCAGAGCCACAGGTGCCGTCCTGGCCTGCCGAGCCTGACTCGGTCTTCCTGGGCCTCTGCTTCAGGACTGGGGCTCCGGCCATTTCTTCAGGGGAAGTCACGTGGGCTGTGTTCTTGGGCCCCCCGACCAGTCCCACCAGAAACCTCCTCTGCGCTGGGCCATGGGCCAGACCACACTCCGGCCGTGCTCAAGCCGGCCTTGCCGCCACGCGGGGGCACGCGACGTGTGGAGCAGACGGGCTGGCGACATCTGGGGCACGTCTGAGGCCCATTCGTCCCTAGCTTGTCCCTTCGGCGAGGACTTCCTGACCACCCGCCACACTCTGGGGACCGTGTTGGGGTGTTTATATGTCTGTGGGCACAAGACGGCAGCCTCGTGGAGCCCCTGTCCCAGCAGGAGCAGAAAGAAAACAATCAGTCGATGAAACAAGTGAGCACACCGCCTGCTCGCCTGGGAGCAGAGCGCCACGGACGGAGGGAAGCCCTCGGCAGGCGGGAGGCTGGGGAAGGCCGGGGTGTGCGGTGTGGCGAGCGCTGAGGGATGGAGGCAGATCTCAAGGCAGACGAGGGGCGGGAGGACGGTGGGGGGTGGGGAGGACCCCGCGCCAGCTGTGCGAGCACCGCACGGGCCAGACCTCCGTCCGGGGAGCAGACGCCAGGGCAGATGTGGCCGGAGGGATGACTGCCAGGCCTCGGGAGCCTCCCTGGCTGCAGTGCTGGCTGCAGGGGACAAGTAGGGAGACCGGCCAGGAGAGGATGGAGGCTCAGACCAGAGGCATTCAGCGGTGGACTCTGCGCCCATCCGCACTGAGTCAGGAATTCCCCAGAACATCAGACACGGGCGTCAGCCTGGAGGGGTTCAGAAGTTCACAAGATTGGGACCACCGGCTGGCGTGGAGCTGCTGCTGGCTCTGTGCCGACGGCAAGGAGGTCGGGGACAAGCGTGCACTCATTCCCTTCTGCGCCCAGATGCGCGTTCCTTCCCACAGGCGGACACCGCTCCGGGCGAAGCCGGCCTGGCCTCGCTGTGAGCCTCCTGACAGATGGGTCTGGGCGTCCTCTCCATCCAGCTCCCGACCTTGTGTGTCTGGTCATACAAAATGCCCTAAGAGGACGACTCAGACCTCATTCCTCGGGAATCTGTGAGCTGCGCACAGTGAGCACACGGCATCCGGTTCTGAAGTCGGTCTTGGGAGAGTGTGCGTGGACATGGGCGGAAGGTCGCCGGTGCTGGGTCTTCGTGTGACGTCACGGCGCCGCACCAGCATCAGGGTGAGGGTTAGGGGGTGGGGAGCAGCCCTGGCCGAGCACCTCCGAGGATGGCCACCGAGCACCCCAGCAGCGCCCGCCCTCCTGGGCCTCACCCGGAGCCCAGCCCCCACTGTCCCGTGGCCCCAGATGCGCTAGCTGGAAGCCCTGTTATACGCGTTGCGAAATACATGTGGACTTCAAAGCGAGGAGATAGAGGTCATCTTACCCGTCCCACAACCCACACAGAATGCCAGGGGAGCGCTCTCCGGTCTCAGAAGCACTGTCTTCTCAAATGAGAAGGGGTCAGATTCCTGTCACCTCGAGGAACACCGGTGGGAGCCTTGGGGACGGTCGGGCGCTCTAGGTCCGGGAGGAACCCAGAGGTGTCTGCCTACCAGGCAGCCGCGAGCAGCAGGCACACCCCGGCCGAAGGGGAGGGCTCGCAGCTGCACGCGAGGACGGCCGGCCGTGGCGAGCCAAGCCCCTGTGAACACAGAAGTGCCAGGACACAGAGAACGGGGCTCTCCCTCGCATCCCGGTGGTGCTTTGGGGAGATGTGGCTCTGCCTGCTGGCGCTGTGGGCTCCCATGTCACCCAGGGAGCACCCAGCCTAGCCAAACACCATCCCAGATTGGCTGATCCGGCAAACGGATGGAGGCAGACAGGTTAGCAGGACCTGCTCCGTGCTGGGCGAATCAGCAGGAATCAGAAGGGAAGGGGTGTGGGGGGCCGGCAAGCTCCCTGGCTCCTTGACCCCGCAGCGCAGCCGCACCCCGCCCCGGGATACGCGGTTTGCAGTCTGCAAAGTGAGCCCCCGAACCTGCCCCCGAGGGTCGGTGCCCACCCGTGACCAAGGCTTCATGGCAACCCTAGACCCAGCCGGCCTTCCACGGTCACCCGAGCGGCCGCCCCTGCCCGCGGACCCCCCGCCCAGCCCTAGTGCCCCCGGCCGGACTTCCTCCCCCTTCCCCGCCCCGCCCGCTCTTCTGGTCTTGGTTTCTGTTGGCGTGACCAGGAAAGGTGCTCAGGGACTCCGAGAGCCGTCACACCGGCCGTCCCCGGAGGAGCTGGGACACGACCTCGGGGGCGCGAAGGCCAGCGGGGGCCGGCCCTCCACTCGGCCCCGCGGGACCCCACTGCTGCCCTTCTGGGGCAGGGTAACGTCCCTCTCAGTTGACTCTGGGTCCCCTGCCGTCCTTCACAGCACCCTGTGCCTTCTGGAGAGTCCCAGTTTGGATGACAAATTACGTGGGGGAGGCAGGTGATCGCCAGGGCAGGAGTGGGCACTGTGAGGTTCAGAGACATGTCATAAAAGAGCAGTAATTTCTCTGCAAGACCCAGTCAAGGGACGTCTGGGGGGCGCGGTCAGTGAAGGGTCTGCCTTTGATCTCAGGGTCCTGGGATCGAGTCCCACATCAGGCTCTCTGCTCAGCAGGGAGCCTGCTTCCCCTCTGCACCTTCTCCTGCTTGTGCTCACTCTCCCTCTCTCTCTAGCAAATAAAATCTTTTTAAAAAAAGAAAGAAAAACTCAGTCAAGCAGCCCGAGATAGTGGCTCTAAGTCCCTTTTCTCCCTACAAGAAGCAGGAGGTTCCATTCTAAACCGTAAGAGCCTGAAACATCAGAGGCTTTGAGTAATCGTTGGTGACACAGACACGCGCACACGTGAAACCGCCCATAACGTTCTCTCCTAGATACTTTGCTTGCGTCTTCCTGTCTCCTTAAAGTTCCAGGAACGGCGGGCTCCACACACAGAGCCTCACACTCCCCAGACATCTGAGCTCAGTTCCTCGGGCAGGTCAGAGGATGGGATGCAGAAGCCGCCCCAGGAAGCCGCCCCAGGAAGCCTCCCCAGGAAGCCTCCCCAGGAAGCCGCCCCAGGAAGCCGCCCCAGGAAGCCTCCCCAGGAAGCCTCCCCAGGAAGCCGCCCCAGGAAGCCGCCCCAGGAAGCCGCCCCAGGAAGCCGCCCCAGGAAGCCTCCCCAGGAAGCCTCCCCAGGAAGCCGCCCCAGGAAGCCGCCCCAGGAAGCCTCCCCAGGAAGCCTCCCAGGAAGCCTCCCAGGAAGCCGCCCCAGGAAGCCTCCCACGAAGCCTCCCCAGGAAGCCGCCCCAGGAAGCCTCCCCAGGAAGCCGCCCCAGGAAGCCGCCCCAGGAAGCCTCCCCAGGAAGCCGCCCCAGGAAGCCGCCCCAGGAAGCCTCCCCAGGAAGCCTCCCCAGGAAGCCGCCCCAGGAAGCCGCCCCAGGAAGCCGCCCCAGGAAGCCGCCCCAGGAAGCCTCCCCAGGAAGCCTCCCCAGGAAGCTGCCCCAGGAAGCCACCCCAGGAAGCCTCCCCAGGAAGCCTCCCCAGGAAGCTGCCCCAGGAAGCCGCCCCAGGAAGCCACCCCAGGAAGCCGCCCCAGGAAGCTGCCCCAGGAGCACCAGTCCTGAGTGACCAGGAGAGGAAGGCAGAACAGGTCACCCAGGGAGGTCCCTCGCAGGGCTGGAGAGCTCTGGGGACCTCTCACCCCCGCCTGTCCGCCCTAGTGAGAGGTGCCCCTGCAGACGCTGAGCCTCAAGCATCTCTGGTCTGTGCTGGGCGGGCAGGGCGGGCAGGGCGGGCCCCGGCAGCCAGGGCACAGAGACCCAGGCACGGGCAGCTAGGAGTCCACCCAGCGTGGGCACAGACCCGTGGGAGGTGGGGTCCAGGCGAACACGAGACCAGGGAGACCCAGGGCCCAGGGGAACATGGGTCCCCGGGGACGTGGGCCCAGGGAGACTTGGGGACCAGGAGAGATAGGTCCAGGGGAATGTGGGCCCAGGGCCGCTGTTTCTTGTTCCGCTCCGCCTGGTCTCTGAGGAGGTCTTTTCTCCATGATGTCGCTAACCCCTTCACGTCTTTGTGTGTCTTTGGAAGCTCTGTTATCTAAAGACCCTCGGGCCCTCTCTTACCCTCATGCGCCTGCTGCTTCTTGCTCTGAGGGTTGTAGCCCTGTGTGTTTCATAATTTTGTTTTGTGACTTCATCGTCACTGAGGCTCTGTCTGTGGGAATCCCACAAGGCTGGACGTGAGAGCTGGTCCCGCGAGAGCCGTGGCACTGTGGACATCTGGGCTGCTTCCCACCCTAGGTTCTGGGGATGTCCTGTGCATCCCAGGGTCAGCAGCCCCCATGCGCTCCGCCCACGGCTGTCAGTCACTACCGCAAAGAGTGGCCCCAGCCCCACCAAATGCCGCCTGTGTCAGGTTGAGAACCGTGGCTGTGGATGGAGGGTGTGCGACTCTAACACAGGCCGTGGGGACTGTGCCAACCCGAAACTACCTTCTGTGAGCGATCGTATCTGCACTTTGAGTTTCACAGACCGAAATCCCAGCCCCAAACCACTGTGACGGCGGGCGTTGGGGTCCATGTGACGGCAGGCGTTGGGGTCCGTGCTCTCGTTCTACACCGAGAGCCAGGCCAAGAAATCTCATGGTCTTCCCATGCCAGCAGTGGGATTTTTTTCTAGTTTACCCTTTTCCTGAGCACGTGGCCTAGCTACGGTCCCGGGAGTTCACACCCTGAGCTGCTGCCATAACGGTCGGACCAACTGACGGTCCGCGAGGAGGACACGGGTCTGACGGGCCCACACCTGACAACAGAGAGATCAGACTTCCTCACCCGTTCCCACATGCTGCCTCGTGGGGACCGGAGAGCTCTCGTGGGCGTCACGAATGAAGCTGCGTATCTCTTCATATGTGGAAAGGCTATTTTTTCCTTTCCTGTAAACGTTGTGACTTTTGCTCATTTTTCTACTGAGCCGCCAGTCCTCTTAAAACCAGCTGCGCTTACAGGACTGTTGTGTTTGTGTTGGGAGTGGGGATGTGTTCAAGGTGCTTGGAAGTGACAGTGTGGTCTCCAGAGTGAGCAAGAGGTCAACTGAGAACACTTAAAAGTGAGGCGTGACTTATACTTCTATTTCTACACGTACGTTCTGGAGGGAACATCCATGTTCTGTAGAACATGTGTGTTCTGCATGTGTGTTCTGTAGAACACGCGTGTTCTGCATGTGTGTTCTGGAAACACGGTTTCCAGAAGTCCCAGGGTCTGGCGGATGACCCAGTTCTTTCAACGCCTGCGCGCGCTGACGGACACTTGGAAGCACGCACCTGATTTAGCTACAAAAGGACTCCCTCATCCCGTTCCACGGACTTAGTGTGTGACTCAAAAGGAGTGGGGGGGGGGGCTGAGGGGGAGGGACCGAAGCCCCGGGCAGCCCAGACAGGCTTCTGCACGTGCGTGTCACGTAAGCTGGGTTAGTTCTCTGTCCCTCGTGGTGAAACCCGACGCCGGTGTTCCCAGCAGAAACTGCCGTCCCGTCTTCGGGTTCCGCAGTCCTGGGGGGAGGTGTGCGGGGCTTTCCCTCTGGGGTGCGGGACCTTCAGCGCCTTGCCGGGAGCTGCAGCCGCTGGTCCACGCCCGTCAGCCTCACGGGGCTCCAGGCACTCGGGACGGTGTCCCTGTGAGGGTCACACGCCGCCCCCGCAAGTCTTCCCTGACAAATCGCTGCTGTTTCCTGCCGTTTCGAGTGCAGATGCCTTGTGACCTCACGAAGGAGGTTCTGTCTGTGAGCCCCGGGGTGGGGGCGACGGGGAACTCTCAGAGCTCTGCACGCCTCTGAGTCTCTGATCTGGGGAAGCAACAGGAAGTCTTGGCGGCGAGTTCCCGTGACCCAAATGACGACTGCTTCGCAGCAAGTGAGGCCTCTCTCCTTCAACACAGCAGCTTCCACCTTCCCCCAGCTCTTTGCTTCTGAGAGGCTCTCCCGGCTCGCCCGGACCTTTCTGGGCGCCCTCCAGAGCACCCTCTTATTTCTCCTATAGACCCCACCTTGCAGCTGGGGGTGCCGGGCTCTCTGTCCCCAAAACTGGACTCCAAGGAGCCACGTCCTGCGGGTCAGGTGTGCGGCTCACGTGTCCCCCCGTGCCCCTGACGGCAGGCCCAAGTACACACAAGATGCAACCTGATCACCGTCTCTCCTTCCGGCCACCAGTTCCCCTTCCGGAGCCCGAGAGTCCACCGCCCCACAGCTTGATGGAAATGTCCCGTCCCTCTTTCCCCCTTGACCTTTATTCGAGGAGCCAGTGAGCCTGGCCAGGATCCCCTGCGGGGCATCAGGTCGGTGGCCCACCCTTGGCCACTGCCCTCCTCCTGGGGAGGTGAATGGCCAGACACTAGGGCACCACCTACGCGGGCCTGCGGGGGCTGAAGGGGTCGGCTCCGCGGGCTCCCGGGCAGGTGGGACAACCGGGCTTCTTCCCAGGCCGGATCCCCGCGAGCCCTGACCCCTCTGTTCCTTCGCAGGCGCTGCGACCCGAGCCCGGCCGGCCACCGGGGGCCATGGCGCGGCTCCCCGAGCCCGCGGGCGGCCGGCGCGTGGTCATCATCAACGTGGGCGGCTGCAGGGTGCGCCTGGCCTGGGCGGCGCTGGCGCGCTGTCCCCTCGCGCGCCTGGAGCGCCTGCGGGCCTGCCGCGGCCGCGACGAGGTCCTGCGCGTGTGCGATGACTACGACACGGGCCGCGACGAGTTCTTCTTCGACCGCAGCCCGAGCGCCTTCCGCGCCATCGTGGTGCTGCTGCGCGCCCGCAAGCTGCGGCTGCGGCGCGGCCCATGCGCGCTGGCCTTCCGCGACGAGCTGGCCTACTGGGGCATCGACGAGGCCCGGCTGGAGCGCTGCTGCCTGCGCCACCTGCACCGCCTCGAGGAGGAGGCGGCCGAGGCACACGCGGGGACCCCGGGGAGCCCGGGGGGCGCGGGGCCCCGCCGGCGCCTGCGGGACCTGCTGAACGACCCGCGCTCCGGACCCGCCGGCAAGCTCTTCGCCTGTGTGTCCATCACCTTCGTGGCTGCCACGGCGGTCGGCCTCTGCCTGAGCACCATGCCGGACATCCGCGCGGAGGAGGAGAGGGTGAGCCGGGGCGGCCGGGGCCGGGCCAGCGATGGGGGCTGGGAGCCGGTGGGGGGGGTGCAGTAGGGATGGGGGAAGGGTGGGGGGCAGACTGCACTGGCCCGAGGGTGCGGGGCGTGGGGGGCGGAGCTGGGCCTGCGGAAGGGCTGCTGGTCCCCCGCCTGGTTGGTTGTGGCCAGGGCAGAGGGGGTACCGCTGGGACCTGGAGGCAACCAGGCCAAGGGAGAGCCAGCCGAGTGCTGGTTTCAGAACCCCTCCCCCCTCGGGGGCTGACACCCCGGGGTTTCGGGCCCACCGTCTCCTGCTCTGGTCCGGAGCCCTCAGAGCGAGGTTTCTGGAGGAGGCGCCGGCATCAGCCGGGCGGCTGGGCGCGGACCAGACAGCTGGAGAGCGTGAGGCTGCGTCTCCTCCGTGAGCAGTGCTTCCTGGAGCCTCTCCAGCCGGCAGGCCAGCAGCCCCCGGACTCCTCGCAGCCAAACACGCAGTATCATAACGGCCTAGGGACTTGTGTGCTCTAACCTCGAGTCCTCGGTCTTGAACCAAGGGGACACGACCTCACATTCAGGAGGGACACTGGGGCCAGGCCCGGCGTCTGCTCAGACAAACCCAGGGTTGGCTGTGTTGAGGGGCTGGGCACAGTGGTATACTCTGTCCCTGTTTGGTCTGTGAGAACGTCCGCACATGTGGCCAGAAATGTTCCCAGTTTGGATGTTGCCCAACGTGTGTCAGCCTTTGTGCACTGAATGCACCGTGGAAAACCCAGGGAACATTCCGGAAAGGCCTGGAGTGTGTGCTGTCTGGGGCAACAGGGCTGGAAGACAAGAGGGTGCTGCGGCGCTTGGAGGGCAGAGTCGAGTGTTCCGGCGTTTCCTCCTCGGGAGGGTTTAACCCCTCCACAGTCCCCTGCTTCCCCATTCCAGGGGCTGGGCCGAGGCTTCGGAGCACCTTCCTTGGGCAGAGAGCTCGAGATCAAAGCCTCGGAGCCCCTCAGAGGTCAGGAGGTCCGCCTGGAGCACAGGTGGTGGGGTCACCCCTTATCCAGAGTCACAGTGACGAGCTGAAGGCCAGTGTCCTTCCCCCTGAAACCGTAGCCGGCTGACCGGGAGCGTGGCGACCCTGACGGCAGAGTCCGTTTCAACGTGAATTTTAGGAGGTCGGTTCCCTTTGCCGTTGGGTGTCTGATTCCTGAGCCGTCGCTTCCAGGGGTCTTAGCTCCAGTTTCGGATTCTGCTTCAAAAAGCCACTTGCTGTGTTGGGATTTTCTGAACCATAGTAACCCCGGGCAGTACGCACAGGGGACCCGTGTACATAGTAGAGTCGGGACACCGGAGAAGTCGGGGTTGCCTCGTTCCTGGCGACATCTCGGGGGTCAGGCTGGCCCCTGCGCATTCCTCGGGCAGCCCGCCGGCCTCCGTGCCTCCCCGAGTTCGAACCCCTCAGCCCCTCCCCCACACTTCCTGAAACATCACTTCGCGCTGGCCAGGCACCACCTCGTCCCGTCGGTTGTGGGGTTACAGAGGAAGAATCCCAGTGCCGCTGAGCACATGCTGGACTGTGTCGTGTGTGCCCCTTGCCTGGGGACAGACACCTGCGGGGCACCTGGCCCCCGCACAGACCAGGTGCTGAGTAAAGAGCGGGTGTCGCTCATCGCCGTCTCGGGGGAAACCTGCCCAGAGCCGACCGGCACCTCGACGAAGTGCGCGCACGTTGTGTCATCGCCGCCGCCGCCCATATCCAGAACCTTTTCATCTTCCCAAACTGGAAGTCTTCCCCCATTAAACGGGACCCTCCTCCCCCAGCGCCCGGCACCCACCGTCCACCCCCGTCTTTACGACTGTGGCCCCTTCAGGACCTCACACGAGCGGAATCCCACGGGATTTGTGCTTGCGGCTAACTTACGTCACGGAACGGACGCCCTCCCGGTCGCCCGTGTGCCCGCGGGTGCGGAGCTGCCTTCCTGTTGAAGGCTGAGCGGCATTTCACTGTTGCGCACGCACCACCTTTTCTCATTCGTCCGTCTGCCTGTGGACACTCGGGTTGCTAGCCCTCCGGGCCATGGCGCGGGATGCCGGCGTGACCCCGTACGGAAACCCCTGCTTGAGTCCTTGCCTTCATTATTTTGGGTAAACATCCAGGCGTAGGCTTGCAGGATCATACGGTGACTCTGTGTTTCCTTTGGGAAACCTCCTTCCTGTTTTCGGCACCGGCTACACCATTGACTCTTTCCAGGAACGAGGCAGATGCGGTGGAGGGCGGAAGGAAAGAAACTTGGGAGCCTTTTAGTACTTTCTTGTTGGGGTTTTTCCAGTAGAATTTAACTTCAAAGTCACAGGGCTGCAATATTTTCTGTATGTGATTTCCGATTTTAAAAGTGGCTAAAAGATTTCTTTTTAAAGATTAAGTATCGTTCTGCCCACAGTCTGTGTCCCCACCTGACCCCCCGGGCTGTGAATGGCCTCAGGGACCCGAGCGCCCTTCTCTGTCTCCTCCAGCATGGAGCCGGGGGGCTGGAGCGCCCTCAGGGCTGAGGCCAGGCCACGGAAGCCCACCCTTCTGAGGGTCGCTGTGTGCGCGGTCAGGCTGCTCGCAGGAGCCTTTGCTGGCAGGTGCCGTCCCCGTGAGCTCCTGACCGCTGACTCCGGCGGGAGCCGCATCGTGGGTCACTGTGTTCCCGGTGCCCCTGGAGCAAACGCCACGGACTGCCTGGTGGAGGCTCCCACGCGTCTCCCCGCACAATCCTGGCGCTGGGCCTGGCCGGGACCCCGGGAGGGCACCGTGCTCCGCCTGCCAGCCTGCCAGCCGTCAGGGCGGGCGTGCTCCCAGCCCTGGTGTCCTGCCCTCCTTGTGGGTCCTTCCTCTGCCTGCAGCTCTCGGGCCTCCCTCTCCCGAGGACACAGAAGACTATGGGCCCCTGATCCAGGGCCGTCCCCAGGGGACTGGGAGCTGGCCTGTGTGCCACAATCTCAGACCAACCCGTCGTAAGATGTCTCTTCTTTCCATGAGAAATCCCCCCTCCTGTGAGGGGTTCTGGGCCTGAAACCGTGAGACGTGGTACCTCAGTGCCGTGTCGTCAGACCTGCCCCCTGCGGCGTCTCCAGGGAAAAACTGTGATCTCGCTCGGGGGGCGATGGTCCGTGTGTAGAGAGTGGAGACCTTGTGTCAGGCGCCTGTGTCTGCAACAGGAAGACAGAGCTGCCCGGAACACTGGGGAACACACCCCAATCCGGAATCATCCGTGGGCAACCTGTGCCCTGTGTTTCCAGCAGCTCCCTAGAACCGAAGAAAGGGGCATGCTTCGCTGCTTCCAGGCGTCTCGGGGTGCGCCCAGCCCCCTCCCCTCCGTGCCCCGTGCCCCCCCCAGGCCCCTGGCTGCCGCTTCTTGGTCCCCTCCTGCAGGACGCACACTGCCTGGTCCCAGGAGGCCCCTCGCGGTCGGCTCCCCTGTGCTCCCACCGAGAGCCGGGCTCATCCTCGCACCACATCTCAGTGGCATCCTGAGCCCCAAACTTCCTGTGGCCTCAGGCCAGTCTGCTCAGTGGCCCCAGCTTGCCTGCAGGGACAAACGTCAACAATGTAACCATCTGTGGCCACAGAAAGGAACAATGAATTCTCTCACTACCAAAAAGTACTTTTTTTTTTTAAGATTATTTATTTATTTATTTATTTGACACAGAGAGAGAGAGATCACGAGCAGGCGGAGAGGCAGGCAGAGAGAGAGGAGGAAGCAGGCTCCCCGCCGAGCAGAGAGCCCGATGCGGGGCTCGATCCCAGGACCCTGAGATCATGACCCGAGCTGAAGGCAGAGGCTTTAACCCACGGAGCCACGCAGGCGCCCCAAAAAGTGCTTTCTAAGCCAGAACACAGCCAGGCACACTCACTTCACCTCGGTGCGTGGAACAGTAACCCAGCGGTGCCCCCGCCGCTTTGTGACCATGCTGGAGCGGCTCCACGCAGCACATGGGTTGATGTTCTAACGTCAGGTGCTCGGACTGAGTGTGGGGTGTGTGCCCCACGGAGTGAGGCGGGGTCACCACTGTTTAGGGTGGAGAGCCCCGGCCCCCGCCTGGGGGTCATCTCCAGCTCCCACTCCATGTCGCTGTAGGAGCCCTGAGCCGGAGGCCATCTGTGGCCTTCACCTTTGGGGTGGGGGGGGGCTCTGGGAAGGAGAGGACAGCCCCTCGCTACCCCGCCCTGCCCCTCGTGGAGGCCCCATGTGAGCACACGCCCTAATTATTGTGGGATCATCAGGGCTCGCCGGATCTGGAGCAAACAAGGCCACCACGGCCGCGTGACGTGTCCCTGGGGCCCAGCACGCTTGAGGTGTCTGGGAGAGGCCAAGGCCGTGCCCGGCTGTTGGCTAGTGTCCGACACCGAAGGGGGACATCCGTTCTAGAGACTCCATGCTTTGTGGAGAGGCCCCAGAACCGTCGGGAGGACGGGGGACAGGAACTGTCTGCCGCGTCCCTTCTGTGCGGCCGCCACTGGGGCGTTGCCGGGAGACAGTGCTGAGCGGCCACCCCGTGGCTGGCAGCGGGGACAGGTCACACACACGGACTGTCGGAGGATAGGGTGTCCCAGGGAGGCTGCGCTTGTCAAAGCCATCGCTTCCCTGAACGCGGGTCTGGTCCTGGCCTCAGTCAGTTTTTCTCCTCAAAACCCACCCGACCGAATCGAGACCGGCGTAATGTAATCGGCTTCAGATTTCGCCACTGTGAGCTCAGCCTGGAATTCTCTAGGAACGTGCTGGTGACAGCATCAAAAGCTGGGGAGCGAGCTTCTGCGGAGTGTGGTCCCCAACACACGGGTGGGGTCTCGCCAGTTCTCAGAGCAAGAGCTTCGCTCAGGAGCTAGGGTTTTCCGGAGAAACAGAATCAGAACCGACGAAAGTGCGGGGCCCGTCTCTCCTTTTTTCCTGCTGGACAGAAATGTCTGTCCTGTGTCCAGCTCTCCACTGTATTTGAGGGGACACCACAGGTCTGGTTCCCTGGCTCACAGCGGGGGGACTTTGCCTCTGACGGGTCACACCAGGAGTATCACCCACGTCTCCTTCGTCAAGGGTTAGCGAGACTTTGGCCTTGGATGTCAGACCTGCTGCTAGGACGTATGACACTTTGGGCTGTTGAAATGGATGTGTCCTGCGTGTCAGAAGGACAAGAATTGGGGTTGTCCCCCCAGATTCATAAGTTGAAACGGAGGTGACGATGTTAGGAGGTCAGGCCTTGGAAGGTGATGAGGTCACAAGGGCGGAGCCCCTGTGAGGGGATCGTGTCCTTATAGAAGAGACCCAGAGGGACCCCTCAGGCCCTCCGCTGGGAGGACTCCGTGAGAAGACGCTGTCTGTGAACCAGGAGGCAGGTCCTCACCACAGGCAAGGCTGCTGGCTCGGACGTGCGGCCAGAGCTATGACGGGTAACACGCACGGTTTCAGCCACCCCTGTGGGGTACCTTGTGACAGCAAGTAGAGGGGTCCCCGGCCTGAGCACGGACCTCACGCACGGACGGCAAGTGGAGGGGTCCCTGGCCTGATCAGGGGACTTCGGTTCTCGTCTTGAGCTCCTAGAGGAGCTTCTCCAGTCCATGGTGGCAGGAGAAAGCAGCGCTGGTTAGGGCCACTGAGCAGGGGTGGTCGGCAGGGGCCACAGGCCACTGGGCACGCTCAGCACCCAGTGTCCACCTCACCCCTGCAGGGGACATCCGGGCTCCCTGTGGAGACACGGCTGCGCGGCGAGCGGCCTGTGCCGTGCGTGCCGTGGGCTCCCGCTGCCGCAGGGGGTGGGACACGTCCCAAGCAGGTGGCCACGGGCCCAAGGGAAGCTTTGCTCGCTCCTTGCTGGAAGGGGGAAGGAGAGACAGCCCTCCGCAGCCGGACCCGACAGGCCGTTGGGGGCTTCCCCGGGGCTGCAGGGATGCGGGGCGGCACAGGGAAGATCAGGGGCTCCCAGGACCCGCCCCCAAAAAAGAGAATGGCTTTGGTTGGTTTATTTTCCTATTTGCAAAGATGTGATCCCGTCATCAGCAAAATCCAGTGGCAAAGTTCGTGCAGTGAGCCAAGCCTCGTCCGGGAGCCAGACGTGCCTGCCCGTTCAGGCTCTCACTGTGTTCCCCTTCCTCTTCTGTGAGATGAGGACGTCACTGCCCCAGGGCTGCTAGGAAGGGCCCCGTGGGCCTCCCTGCGGGACGGGTGCTCCAACGGGTCCCTCAGCCACGCGGCTGCGGCTCCTCCGGTCCCGGCCCGGCACCGGGCCCCGCCCCTCTGCCCGGAACGGCAGTCTAAGCCCCACGTCTGCGAGCCCCTTTGGTGAGGCCGCCACAGGTGCTGGGACGTCCAGCACGGCCGAGGGATGAACTTGAAAGTCAGGACCCTCTCCCTCCGCTCCTGCACGAACTGGGCACGGAAAAAATGCCAGGGGGGTGTGTTTTAGATTGGTGCTTCAGTCTGAAAAAAAAAGAAAAAAAGAGTTGTACTCAAAAGGCCAGAATAGAGGCTACAAGACTCTTCTTTTTTTAAAACCAGTTTTTAGAGTAGTTTCAGGTTCGCAGAAGAACTGGGAGGCAGGTGCAGAGATTTCCGTAGACCCCTGTCCTGACACGCACAGCCTCCACTGGCCCCAGCGTGGTGCCCTTGTCTCCGTCGGTGAACTGACACGGACACGGCATCGTCGACCAAAGCCACAGCCGGCATCAGGGCTTGCTCTCGGTGCTGTCTGTTCTGTGGCTTGGGACAAGTGTGGAATGACGTGTCCGCCCCGGGCATCTAATGGAGCAGTTTCACTGCCCGAGAGCTCGTGTGGTCCGCCACGCGGCCCACCTGGTCATCCGATCCCCAGGTCCCGGTCACCACGGGTCTGTGCTGTATCCGCGATTCTGCCTTTTCCAGAACACCACACGCCTGGAGTCACGCAGGACGTAGCCTTTTCAGACTGGCTCCTTCTCTTTAGTGTCACACACTCAGGGTTCCTCTGTCTTCTCTTGGCTCGACCACGTGTTCCTTTTCACCTCTGAGCGCTGTCCCGTTGTCTGGATCGGCCACAGTTTGTCCTTCGCCTCCTGAAGGACACCGGTTGGTTCCGAACTCTGGCGATTATGAATAAAGCCGCTCTGTGGTGTGCAGGCCTTTGTGCGGATGTAAGGGTTCAGTTCATTTGGATAAATAATGTGGAGCAGGACTGTGAGATCAAACGATGGGTGCATTTGGTTTGTTAGAACCGTCGAACTGTCCCCATTCTGCACCCTCCCCAATGGCCGTCGGTAACGGTTTCTGCGGTTTCGCATCCTCTCCAGAGCGTGGCGCTGCCGGTGTGTTGGAGTTTGGTCCTCTCGGTAGGTGTGCAGTGGGGTCTGGCCGTTGCTTCAGGGCGCGTCTCCCTGAAGGCGGCACAGTCGGCGGAGCGTCCGACTCGTGGTTCCAGCTCAGGGTTGCGGATCGAGCCCCACATCGGGCTTCACGCTCAGGCTGAGTCACGCTTCAGACTCAGGGAGTCTGCTTGGGATTCTCTCTCCCGCTGCCCCTCTCCCCACGTGCGCTCACTCTCTCTCTCCGTCTCTCAACTACACAGATCTTTTTTAAAAAGTAAATTAGCATTTCCCGATGACGTATAACTTGAGACATCCCGTCCTCGGCTTTTGGCCATCGGCGTATCTTCTGGAAGACGTGATCGCGCTCCCGGAGGTAAATCTGGACAGATGTTGGGGCCACACCATGGCTGGACCCTCTGGAATTTTGCCTCTCAGACTTGTCCACACCGAGCATCCAGCAAGTTATCGACACAGTCCGGGGTTTCCTGCCCCGGCGCTAGTTCCCAGCACAGGATGTGCTCCCGTGGGTGGGGCTGCTGGGTCCGTCCTCTTTCCGATCTCGGGGGCAGCACTTGGCTGCGTTTGCGCCGTTCCCCTCAGACTGGAGAAGAGCTGCTGGTTTTCAGTCTGTCCGGCTTCTGTTAGGAGGCAGTGCTGACTCCCAAGCCCTTTGCTGCAGACCTGAGACCCGGTCCCGAGGTTCTTTTTGCCGTTGTCTATCCAAGGGCATCGTAAGAGGCCAAATGGGGTGTTCGTTAAGTTCGCGACACTGCACACGGAGCAGGGCCCGGGGCCCCCCACCTGGAAGGCAGCCACAAGGCCTTGAAACCCTCCGGTCTGCTTTCCCAGCCCCTTACCTCCTCTAGTAAATGCAGACATTTCAGAACTGTTGAGAAGAAACTGGTCCATTCATGTAAATTTCTCTGGATGGTGCTTTGCCCTCAGAATTAGATAAGTGGCGGCTCTTTTCACCTTCTTGCGAATGAGGAGGAAGCTGACATGTGCAGGACACGCCGGGTGGCGGGAGGGCAGTCAGGAGGGCTGATGGCAACAGCCAGTGAGTTCTCCAAAACCCAGTTTCAGCAAACGGACTACAGAGCAGCAGGGAGTGCCAGTCCAAAGAGGCCGTTAGAGTCGGACGCCCACTCCTGTGGCCATCAGCAGAGACTGTGTTGTGCAGGATGCGGCCACTGCCTCTGCCTCCCCTCAGAGTACTCGGGGACTGAGACCACACCGGCACGGGGAGCCGCTGGCAGAAGCATCCTCCCCCTCCTTCCTTGCCCCTGGGGGTCTGTGGGACTGCCTGTGGCCCGGGATACAGCTCCAGCAGGAGCCCCCTCCAGCCTGCAGATGAGAGGCCGCTCTCCACGTGAGCACACATGTGCACATACATGCGCTCATGCATGCACAAGTGCACACACATGACACGCGCACACATGCATGCACACAAACAGGCGCCTGCACACTCACACAGGTGCGCACAAGTGCACACGGAAGCACACATGTGTGTTCCATGCACACGTGCACACACGTGACACACATGCATGTGCACGCACACACAAATATGCGCCACACATCCACACAGGTGCACAGCACACACACGTGCACACGGGAGCACACACATGCGTGCGCACGGAAGCGCACATGTGTGTTACATGCACACGGGAGCACACCTACACACATAACACATGCATGTGCATGCACACATGAACACGCGCCCACACATTCACACAGGTGCACACATGCGTGCACACAGAAGCACACATGTGTGTTACATACGCACGGGTGCACACATGCACACGACGCACATGCATCCACACATCACACAGGTGCACAGCACACACACGAGCACATGGGAGCACACACATGCGTGCACACAGAAGCACACATGTGTTTAACATGCACGCGGGAGCACACATGCATGTGCACGCACACCCGAACATGTGCCCGCACATTCACACAGGTGCACAGCACACACAATGCACATGGGAGCACACACATGCACACACACGGAAGCACACATGTGTTACATGCAGGTGGGAACACACATGCACGTGTGCACACACGACACACGTGCACATGCACACACACATGAACATGCGCCCACACATTCACAAGGTGCACAGCGCGCACACGTGCACACGGGAGCACACACATGCACGCACACGGAAGCACACACGTGTTACATGCAGGTGGGAACACGTGCACATGTGCACACACATGACACACATGCACATGCACACACATGAACATGCGCCCACACATTCACAAGGTGCACAGCGCACACACGTGCACATGGGAGCACACACATGCACGCACACACACCCCGCAGCCTGAGAAGGCTCCACGAGAGAGGGAGAATGTGGGCTTCGTTCTTTGCGTTACTGTGAGCACATCCTGAAGGGGTCTGGCTGTCCCTTCCCTCCCCCTGAAGCTGCCTGCGTGGGAGGAGCTATGAGAACAGTAAAGGTTGATCAGAAGTGAGTGGAGACACGAAGGTCTCTCCACGTGTATGACCCCACTGCCTCCCAGCATTTCCGTCATAGGACTGAACTATTTGACTTACAAGCGGTATTTTTAAGGGACCTAAATTCATCAGGCACCACCCTGACTGGGGGAAGAGACCTGAGAATTCAGATAATTTTAGGTGCCATGTAAGCCTGAAATATTAAGTAGGACCTGAAGGGACGTTTTCGATAATAAGACATTAACTACTCTAACTCGGCAAACAGGCTATTTCCAAATGAGCTTGTGCCATTTATTTTACCAAAGGATTAGTTTGCGGGCACGTGTGAATAGTTGGTAAGGATTTGGAGTTAGGACACAGGCAGGAAATAGATTGTGAAATCCGTACACGGGAGGGTCCTGGGCGCTCCGACGGGCGACGGCGACGTCCCGCACCACCTGGGCTCTGCAGGGCTTCTGGGGAGGACTCACGGGGGTGGAGAGCTGCTGTTTTCCAAGCCCCTGGGAATGTCCATCTGGAGAAGAAAGCTGGGTGCTTCCCTGAGAACGGGTTTGTGGCCTCGGCGCGCTCCGGAGCTGTGGGAACGTATCCTCCAGCCTCGTGTCCTGTCCAGGGATTGGGTCAGCTTGGGGCCTCCCCCCACCCCTGCGTCCCGCCAGCTGCCCCCGCAGCCCCACCGGTCCAACGCCGCCTGTCCCTCTGCCCCCTGCCAGCCCGGAGGACATGCACGTCTTCAAAGGTGTCTTCCCAACCGTGAGCGTGACACTTGCTCATTAGGAAAAAGCAGCCTACGCCGTCTTGCCTTGCTTCCTGACGCCTCTCCGGGACACTGCAAAACCGCGTGCCGTCTCCAGACCCTCGCAGCATCTAACCAACGGGCTCTTTCTAGCTTGAAGTCGTCCCTCCTCCTGCTTTGTTTGCGGCTCCTGGCAGTGAGCCATGCCGGGATGAACACTCTTGATTTGGATTACTTCCTGGGGTACGTGCTGCAGCATCACCGGCCCCTACTGCAGAGGAGGCCATGCGATCCACGTGAGCACGTCACAGACTGTGTCCCCGGCCAGTGGGCCATGTCCTTATAACAGTTTGCTCGACTTTTTTTTTTTTTTTAAGACTATTTATTTGAAAGAGAGAGAGCATGAGAAGGGGAGGGTGAGAAGGAGCAGCAGACCCCCCGCTGAGCAGGGAGCCCCAGGCGGGACTCGATCCCGGGACTCCAGGATCATGACCAGAGCCGAAGGCAGTCGCTCTACCAACCGAGCCCCCCAGGCGCCCCAGTTTGCCCGACTCTTACAGAAAGCCGTCTCCTGGCTTCTGAATCCGCACCCCCTCAGCAGGAGGCTGACGTCTTTCCACGGGGTTCATCCTTCTGAGGACTCTCTTCCTCGTCCCCGTTCGCCGGGCGGCTGCCTTGCCCTCCGTCTGTGTGCGTCCAGTGTTTTCCCAGAAGGCTCCAGACACTGCTCGAGGGGACCTGCCGCCAGTCTCGGCCCCACAGGGGTCCCAGCAGGGGCCTCACGCAGCCCTCTGCGTCCTCCCCTGCCCACACGCCCTCCCCCTGCTGGCCCTCGGCAGCCCCAGGCTCAGCCTCTGTCCTCCCACCCCCCTGCCCGTCCATCCTTTGCGCCATTGCCTCCTGTGCCCGAGGTGGCCTCTCTGTGGGGCTCCTGCTGCTCCCCGCCAGGCCCCCACGGCCACCTCTGTCCACGCCCTCCCACACGGTCCCTGTCGGCCGCAGCCTCTTGTTCTGCACCTGTTCAATCACCTCGGGCGCTGGGTCTTGCCTGACGTGTGGCTGTGCCTCCCTCACACCGGGGACCCCCAGTGAGGAGGCGTTTTTGCATCCGTGGTGAGTACAACACACGGTGGCCCGTCCTGGGTGCTGCCGAGTTCCAGCTGTGCGTGGTCGCCGCAAAGGGAGTGAGGGAGTGAGGGCAGAGCCGTCGCCCTCCTCCCCCAGCGGCCAGCCTGGGGATCGGGAAGCGGGCGTTTAGCCCAAGGAAACATGCGGCCTGGGCAGGCAACGGCGAACCGCACCGCCACGGCCCCAACAGACACAGAAGCGGCCGCAGGACGCGTTTGTGGGTCCCCGCCTCCGGGGGGTGCCCAAGGTCCGACGTGCGGGGGCAGCGGAGGCTGCAGGACGTGGCGGAGCGCGGCTCGGGGTGCCCGCGGGGCCAGCCCCTCAGCCAGGCGCACCGTAGGGGCGAGGCCCGGCGTGTGTTCCTGGCCTCTCGTGGCCCATCGTCCGCGCGCGGCTCGTCTGACTCCAGCTTTGCTCTCTGGCTTTGCCGGTTCGCTGAGGTCACCTGTGGGTGCTGCCCAGCCCGGGGTCCCCGAAGCCTGGGTCCTTCTTCCTGTCCCCAGGCTGGGGCGTGCGGACAGAAGGAAAACTGCCGAAGCAGTCTTCAAAATTTAGTTTTGATGTCTAATAAGCTTTTAGTAAAATGGGCACAAACAAGTTCTTCATTTAAAAAAATGTAAAATGTGAGTGAGAAAATAAACAAATGTTCTTTGGACGCACGCAGTTCTGGGTGCCGGGACGGCGGCTGTCGCTGTGGCGACAGTCCCGCCGCAGCAGAGGTGCGGCCCGAGGGCACGTGCGTTTTGGGACGGCCGGACCGAGGGGAGCAGCAGACCCGCCTCCCACCCTCCGCGTCCAGCCGCATTCACGCCGCCCACGCCGTGACGTGTGTGTCCTCCGGGCCGCTGGGCCCTCCAGCCACCCAGGGGGAGGCTGCTGTCTGGGTTCTCCCCGGATTATCTAATTTGCTGCGTTATTCACAGAGCAAATGAAAACACAAGAGAATTAACTGAAAAGTTATTATAAATAAATGAGTGTGTTAAGGACGCTGACTTCAAAACAGATACACAAACGTCAGTCAGTTTTCCGTCTGTTAATGGTCATAGCAAATTTAGCGGAAAATCCGGTCACTGTTATAACGAGAATGTGAAATGTCTTTTTTTTTTTTTTTAAAGATTTTATTTATTTATTTGACGGATAGAGATCACAAGTAGGCAGAGAGGCAGGCAGAGGCGGGGGACGCAGGCTCCCCGCTGAACAGAGAGCCCGATGCGGGGCTCGATCCCAGGACCCTGAGATCATGACCCCAGCGGAAGGCGGAGGCTTCAACCCACTGAGCCACCCAGACACCCACAAAGTGTCTTAAATTATTTTATTTATTTTATTAACCTTAGCAGGAAAGGTTCGCTCTCTAAAAAAGAAAGAAAAAAGCAATGTACTTCTACTGAGGAACATAAAAATGGCTAAATAAGGAAAGACAGACACATCATTTTCTTGAATGAGAAAATTACTCCCCAAATTAATATGTAAATTTATCACACTCTCAATAAAATCCCAATGGGGGTTTCAGAACCTAACAAAATAGTCTTAAAAATCTAGAGAGATGTAGACCAAATCCTGGCCCATAAATTCTGGAGAACGAGGAAGGACGTGCCCGAGAAGTGTGCACCCCTAGATCAGGGATCTGTTCCTGTGACACGAAGCGCGCCACACCCTGGTGGGTCGGGCTCTGCCCTTCTGGGGCTCGGCGTGTGGCTGGGTCTGTGGGCGCGGCATCGGCGGGGCTCGCCTGCCTGCAGGTCTGGCCGGCGGTCGCTGGAGACCCCGCTGGCTCTTCCCTCGTGAAGCTACTCCAGGCCTCTCCGACGGTGTCCGGAGATGCCCCTGTGCCCATCCGGGGGCCTCAGGCAGATCTCATGGCCAGTCTCATGAGCAAATCTCTCCAGGTTTGATAGGAAAGCCAGAAACCATCAAGGAAAGGGAGTGTCTGAAAAAATCAAAAACTAATGGAATCCCCCCCCCAAATTCAGACAGTGACCAAACTGAAGTCTGAGAATAAAACTGCCATACACATGGTGAAAGGCTAATATCCCTAAAATTGGGAAATTCCAGTGAATTAATACGAAAACAATAGCACCTGAGTCCAGAGGAGGGTGAAGACGGTGAGCCTGGAATTACAAGGACATTGGCAAGGGCCCACACGCCAGACGAGATGCTCGCTTCGTGGGGGAGAAGCACATCCGAGCGACGCCGCGGTCCCAGCAGCAGAGACGGTCTAGAAGCCGCCACACCCGGGGTGCGTGAGGGCCCTTGGCAGGACCCCCTCCGGTGTTGCCAAAGGGTCTGAAGACAGCGGCCGAGCCGGAGTGTCTGTGCGGGTGTCACACGTGGGAACCACCGCACGGAAGAAACACGTCGGGGAGCGGGTCCGCAGACCCCCCGGGGTTGCCGGTCAGGGCGCTCTCTACCCCACAGAACCGTGGGAAATGCCACAGCGTCAGTGTCCCCCAACTGAGGCGCCGTCGGGAGTGGGAGCTTGTCACCCCAACGGCGTCAGGCAGAAGGCAGGGTAGAGCCGACTTCACGCGGAAAATCTGTCCTCCGGCAAAGAGCACACGAGACAAGAGGGACCCTGCGGAGCAGCCGGGAAAACTGACGGACCAAATGAGGACAGGGCCTGAAAACGGCGCTCCGTCGCGCGGGCTTCGAAGAGAAGTCAAGTCCATGGTTTGGAGCTGCTCTCGCTAGAGACCGACGCCCGTTCCAAGGAGGTGCCGTCCCCTGCGGCTACCCTGTTCTCTGTGTGTGTCTGTGGCTCCTGCCAGTCCCGTCCCCCGCAGACATGGGGCAGGGACTGCAGCTGGGCGCACGCACGACTCCTGGCCCCGTGCGTATACCCAGCAAAGCCGGCCGAGCGGATGAACGCGTGTGCAGAGACGTGCGTGTGTCCCCTGCTGTCACTCCCCGTCTCCATCCGCACACCACAAGGTGCTGGGGTCCCGGGTTCCCTCGTCTGTGTGGAGACCCTTCGAGGCCTCGGGTCCAGGGCGTCGCTCCCAGGAGAAGCCAACGGACGTCGGGCTGGGGCCACTGGAAGGCCAGGCTGGTGCGCAGGAGGGGCAGGCCGAGTGCGCAGGAGGGGCAGGCCGAGTGCGCACCAGCTTATAACGACCCCGCATCTGCTTCCTCGCGTAAGACGGCACGAAACTCGCCCGCGGAGTGTTCGCGGGCAAGTGACTTGACAGCCTGCTTCGGTGGAGATAATCTGAAATGAGCACATTCATTATTTCTGTGTAAATGGCTGCTATTTTTAAGTATTTAATGTTCTCCCACTTTTCTATTTGCGCAAGATGCTTTTTCCATAGATAACTGGAAAAAATGAATCTCGATTCCGTTCACAGTCAAATTATTGTTAAGTTCATAGTGAAATGAGTTAATAAACGTTTCTTTCAGGCATTTGCAGGAGGCTAAAGATAAAATTTGCACACAATGTCATTCGTGAATGAGTAAATAAGTTAATAAGGGTACGTCCTTCTAAGTTGAGAGGCAACGCGGGGACCTTGGGGAGTAGGGAAGGAATAAATGAAACAAGGTGGGATCGGGAGGGACACAAAGCATAAGAGACTCTTAATCTCACAAAACAAACTGAGGGTTGCCGGGGGCGGGGGGGTGGATAGGGAGAGGGTGGCTGGGTGATGGACACTGGGGAAGGTATGTGCTATGGTGAGTGCTGTGAAGTGTGTAAGCCTGACCATTCACAGACCTGTACCCCTGGGGCTAATAATAATACATTGTATGTTAATAATAAAAATTAAATTTAAAAAAAAAGGATACGTCCTTCTAATAGGAAGAGAGGGACAAGCCCGGTGGTGTGTGCAGGGTGAGCAGGCCCAGCGAGGCTGGACCTCAGGGTGGCCAGGCCCACGCACTGCTCTGGCCCCGTCTCTGCATGGGTCCCGTGGTCTGCTCTGTGTGCACGGGCACGGGCTTCTCCACACTTCTCCATGCGAATGGCAAGCTGCAGGAGTGACATGGAAAGCTTGGACGTAATGGGGAGCCCCGTCAAGATTCTGCCAGGGATTAGTCTCTAATTGTCATTCCTTATCCAGCTGTCACTGCAGTCCAGGACGGGGGCGGAAGGAAGCCCGGCCGGACCTGCAGAGGCTGGAGACTGTGCCCCACGCGCCTTTTCTCAGGAAGCTCTGGATGGAATAACGGAATAAAGCAGCCGGTGCTGGGGAGACTCCGTGTTCAAGGACATCAAAGCCAGCAGAGAAACCCCAGACGGCAGCTCTGGGCAGCCGGCCAGACGTCCCCGCAGGGGAGGGGCGTGGAGAGGAAACAACCCGGCGGCAGTTAGACGTGTCTGAGCGTTTGGAAGAAATGCACCGTGATTCACGAAAGCCGTTCTAGAGCGAAGCCATAAAACCCCCGGAAAAACAGAACCGCTTACGAGGGAAAACATGTGATTGTAGACCGCGAGCCGGGCCGGCAGTGCAGTGTTTATCTTCAGTCAATGACTGATTTGCCCCCCAAGTGTGACAACTAGTTTTGGGGGAAAGGGGTCATGGAGGTGAGGATGTGAGGTGAGGTGGGGTGAGGCGGGTGCACACAGAGTCGGCAGAGACGTGAGCCGTGAGGACACCTGTACGTCGCCGGAGAGTGCGTTGTTTAGAACGGCAGAAAGAATTGTCAGTATAACCAGTTAGGACTGAAAATCATTGCCTCTGGGAGCTAAGAATCTGGGTGAGAGTGTTCTTTTTTCCTATAAACCTTTTAGTATTCATCAAGTTTGGAGGTTTTTTTGAGAGAGCGAGCGAGCGCGCACACAGGCGGGGGAGGGGCAGAGCCAGAGGGAGAAGCAGGCTCCCCGCCAAGCAGGGAGCCTGACACGGGGCTCGGTCGCAGGGCCCTGGGATATGACCGGAGCCGCTGGCAGAGCAATCCACTCCAGGTCTTCACCCAAGAGAAACGACCATGTGTGCCCGTTCACAGACTTGTACTGAAATCGCCCCCAACTGGAAACCACAGTGTCCACACACTGATCCGTCCAGGGTGCTCATCGGAGACCGAGGCCAAAGCACCGAGACCCGAAACAGCATGACTGGGGCACAGACTATAGTGGGAAGAGCCGGACACAACATACTTCCATGTGGGAGGTGTTCTGGAAGGGACGAGGGGGTCCGTGAGTGCCGGGGTCAGGGCGGGGACGGTCTGGCTGCAAGGGGCAGCACAGGGACGTAGGGACCTTGGGGCAGTCACAGGGCTGGACACCTGTGCAGAAGAGGGCACATTGTCCTACTGAAGTCTGTGGCCCGTGTCCACTGTTTCTTGAGAACCCGGTCCCCAGACTGGAATTTCCAGGTCGAGCATACACACACTTGAAGGCTTTTAAAATACACGTGTGAGAACGTGTACACATTATCCTCTGCCCGGTGGCCTGGGTTCTGCCTGGACCCGCCCAGACCTCCAGATCCTTGGCCTGGGGGTTAACTCTGTAGAGCTGGTTAGGGGAACAGCTCAGATTCCCGACCAGCATGAAAATGTTCCTTCCCTCCCAGGAAGGCCCCAGATCAGCTCTGACGCGTGTATGCGCAGAACATTCCCAGCAGGTTCATTCACTTGTGCTTGGTTTTGGTTTTGGTTTTGGGTAACAGCGATGATAACACGTACATGAGGTTTAAAGACATGTTGCAAATCCGATATCCAGTTGAGCGGCGGCCGGACGCACGGGGTGTGAAGGGGTGTGGGCTCTGCGGCCGGCCACCCCCGTGTCCTCACGAGTGTGTCTGTGATCAGCTCAGACGTAACCGTTAACCGAGCCTGCTTCCCTCGGGGCCCGCTGACCTTTGGTTCTAGAGCCACAGGTGATTGAAGGGTGCGCGGTTCCACTTCCAGAAACAAATCAGAAAGGGGACGGACCCACAGCCCAAGGGCTCAGGCACCTGGGGAGCTGCCTTTCCAGTCCCTGCCCACCACGTGCAGACCCCAAAGGGCGGCACCCAGGACACGGGCGGTCACTGGGGAGGGGCACGCAGTGTCTTGTCGCCTTTCCCCAAGAAGGGAGGTTTGCCCGTGGGACCTTGTGGGAGGCTGGAGGATGAGCCCAGCGAGGGGGTCCCAGCTCATCCTGGAGGAGAGGTCACAATGAGGGCGGCGTCGGGGCTCCTGGCAGGTGGGAAGGGAAGGCTCTGCTCCAGAGCTCAGGGAGCCCCCGGCCCTTCGTCCTGTCTGACCCGACTGCCGCACTTGGCGGACTCGGCGTGCGGACCCGCCCCCCACCCCATCCACTCTAGCCCCGCAGCCGTCCCTCCCAGCCGCTGTCCCAGGGCTCTTCCCTTCCCTCGGCCCATCCCCGCTGGTGTGGACCCCCTTCCAACCGGGCCTCACCACCTCGGGAGAGCCTTTGCTGAAAGCCTCCCCAGCACCCCCAGCCGACCAGGCTTCCTGGCGGTGGGTGCGGGGCTTCTCCCAGCCCTCGGCCATGACCTCTAGCCCCGGCTTCACACTGCTCTGGGTCTCGAGCCCGGTCTCCTCCACGCTCTGTCCCGCTGGCCCTCAGCTCCCCGCACCCCATCCCAAATGCCACCTGCTGTAGTCGTCCGAGTTCTCGCCCAGGGCCTGCCTCAGCCTCGCGCGCTGAGTGCAGCATCAGCTCGCAGCTCCCCGGTCGTGTGTGTGCGGGAGCGTCCACCCTGCACTGCCCCAGCCATCTGGGCTGGGACGGCCCCCCACCCCAGGCCCTAAAGCTTCCATCGCCAAACCCTGGCCCTCCCAGCCTGGCTCTTCTCTCCTGCCTCTGCAGGGCTGGGCCCTCCCCTCCCCAGCCGGCCTCTCGCCCCATTCTCACCTGGACGTGGACTGCCACCCATAGGAGCCATCCGAGGCCGTGCTCCACGGCACCCGGACGTCCTCCCCTTTAACGCCCATCTTCTAGGACCTCCGGCCACCTGCAAGGGACCCTCCTTCCCGACACACCCCAGGTGGAGCCTTGTACCCCGATGCAGAGTCCTGCACCGTCACAGTCCCTTGTGGTGTCCCCCAGCCCCCGGCAGCCGCCCCCGGCCCCCCGGCAGCGGCCAGCACATGGAGCTGGAGGGAACCCACGGATAGTCAGTACTTAGAGTCAGTACTCGCCCCAGAGCTGCGGGGCCCAAGACAGGGCGGGCCAGGGCTCCCGCTCCTGGGATTCCCGTCATGATTCCTCCGTATCTCCTGCACCGAGCTGAGAAGGGCTCGGGGTCCCTGGGGAGGTTCTGGAGCCACGCGGCCTGGGCTCTCGGGCACATTCCGGGCTCGTGGGGGGAGATGTCGCTCACACAGCTGCTGACAAAGGCCCCGCCCTTTATTCTCCCAGGAACACGCGGGGAATGTGGAGGGGTGGGACAGAAAACGGCCCCCACCCATGGGGGCTCTGCCCGCGCCAGCGCAGCCCAGGCCTGCCTCAGGGTGGGGAGTCCACTCCATCCCTCCACAAGTGTCTATACTGGAGTCCCTGTGTCCCCCTACGCCAAGTTCCCGGGACCAGAGCCCTCTCCCCTTGCCCCTGACAGGAGACAAGCAGAAGCCGTCGGCCGGACATCCCGTCCAGTCCCCGAAGGCCAGTCCCCAAACCCGAAACGGGAGCACCCGTGACCACGACCAGGAGACAAACGGTGCCTTGCAGCCCCGAGCAGAGACGGAGTTTAAAAGGCTTCAGCTTGGCGCCTGGGGGGCTCAGTGGGTTAAAGCCGCTGCCTTCGGCTCAGGTCATGATCTCAGGGCCCTGGGATCGAGCCCCGCATCGGGCTGTCTGCTCCGCAGGGAGCCTGCTTCCTCCTCTCTCTCTGCCTGCCTCTCTGCCTACTTGGGATCTCTGTCAAATAAATAAATAAAATAAAATAATTTTTTAAAAAAAGACTTTGGCTCAGGCAGAGTGGGGTCCGGGGACCTCAGCCCCACTGACCTGGGTAGGGGCCACTCAGCGAGGCCAGTGTGCGGACAACACACTTGGTATCCACACGAGGCTTCTGTGGCCCGTGGACAATGTGTGCGGAGACACCGGCCAACGCCAGACGAGCGGCTAGAGGAGGGGGCCCTGTAGACCCCGGGGAGCCGGGCCGAGCGTAGACTTACTTCTGACCTGATTTTGACCAAACAGGCCAGATGTGTCAGACTTGGATAAACTGGGGTCTGTTTTCTGGGTTGAAATTTCCAGAAATAGCTCCTTCCAGTTAAGCTCCGTGGCTGGTCCTCAAGGAGGGGGCGGCCGGGCACAGGGCTGGGGTGGTTCCGACAAGCGCGCCTCATCTCGAGCCCCCAGGGTCAGCCCGGCTCCAGAGCATACTGGCGTCCCTGCTTGTGCACAGGGCAAGGGTCGGCCATCCCCGGAGGGTCTCCATCTCTCCTCCTTCTGAACACAGTGCTCAGCGGGGGCCCAGAGTGGGACTCACTGCTGCCCTTGGCCAAGGTGCTGGGAGCTGGGCCACGGCCGGCCTGGAAACGGGGTGTCACATGGGTGCTGCTGGGGCAGGTGTGACACCCTTTATGCTTTGGTCACCAGACCCTGGAGCGGGAGAGGGAAGCCAGGCCGTGAGTAGCTTTATTGATCTGTAATTCACATACCGTATACTTTGTCCATTTAGAGTGAAGATTCAGTGGTTTTTAGCATAATTACATGGTGGTGCAACCATCACATTTCCATCACCCTGAGAGAGACCTGTGCCTTTCACCCTCCCCGCCCCACCAGCCCTCTGTCCCCACCCCCGCGCCCACCAGGCCCTGCTTTTTATACATTTCCTTGTCCTGGACTCCAGTGAGAACAGGGTCATGCGGCGTCCCTGGGGCTGGCGTCCTTCACTCTGCACCCCAAACCGCCACTTGGTTCCTTTTTATGGCCCAGTGAGATCCCGCTGTGTGCACTCGTTACCAGACTGTACTTACCCATTAGCCCGTTAGCGGACACGTGAGGTGTTCCCACCTTTTGTCGTGAGCATCTCGCGCAGTGAGCCCGCAGGGGCAGGTCTCCGTGGGGACGGGTGTGTTCGCTTCTCTCGGGTGCACCCCCAGGAGTGGGGTCCCTGGGACGTGTGGCGATGCCATGTCTGTGTGAGGAGCTGCCCGACTCGCCTTCAAAGTGGCCGGAGGGCCCAGCAGCAGCGGGCAAGGGTCCCACTTCTCCGCACCCTCCCCGCACTCCCACTCCAGCCACCCGGCGTGGGTGCAACGTGGCTCCTCTCGGTGGCTTAAATCTGTATTTCCCTGATGAATGAGGTTGGGCAGCCTCTTTCCATGTGCTTCTTGGCTATTTGTGTATCTTTTTCACAGAAATGTCTCCTCCTTGCCCGTCTTTTAATGGGGTTTTTAACTGTTGAGTTGTAGGAGTTCTGTGTGTTCTAGATACAAGTCCCTTAGCAGATAAACAACTGCCAGGATTTCCTCCCATCCTGTGGGCTGGCTTTTCCTTTCCCGATGGTGCCTATATTAGTTCACCAGAGCTCCCACAACAAAGGGCCACAGACTGTGTGGCCTGAAGTTGGAATTTATTTTCTCAGGGTTCTGGAGACCACAAGTCGGAAGTAAGGTGTCGGGAGGGTCGGTTTCTCCCAAGACCTCTGTCTGCGTATCGATGCCCTTGCCCTCATGCCTGTGTGTGTGTCTGTGTCTTGACACCCCAGTCCTGTTGGACCAGGGCCACCCATGTGACCTCACTGTGCCTGCGTCACCTCTTTAAAGACCCTGTCCAAATACAGTCCCCTTCTGAGGGGTCACGGGTTAGGGCTTGAATGTACGATTTTGAAGAAAAACAATTCAGATCTTACAGTGTCCTTCGAAGCACAGAAGTCTTAAATCTTGATTGAATTTATCTATTTTATCTTGCTTGCTCATGTTTTTGGTGTCATCTCTAAGAATGTTTTGCCAAATCCGAGGTCAGGAAGATGCTGGGATCACTGCTTTCACCCAAAGAGCTTCCTTTGGAACTTTTTGCAAGGCAGCTACCCCAGAAACCAGTTCTTACAGATTTCGTTTCTCTGGGAAAGCGTTTCACCTTCCTGCGGGACGGTGGCTTTGGTGGAGACGGGATTCTCGCTAGATGTTTTCTCGGCGGTTCTCCGTCCGTGCCCCACAGCATTCCGGCCTGCGTCGTTTCTGCTCGGGCGTGTCCCTTCTCCAGCCATGGGCCCTGCCCGCCTGGCCTGAGGCACTCGAACCCTTCCTCGCCACCATGCACCGCAGTCCGCATTTGCCCTGTGCTCCCGGATGTGCAGGTGACTGTGCGCCAGGCGATTTGGTGAGTTTCCAGCCATTGTCGCCTCGAACGTGTTTCTCCTCCTCCGTCTCCGGGCGCCCCTGGCTCCGGTGCTTCACAAACACGCCCGCTTTCCGCTCAGACGCCGCGGGCCTCCCCCTCTCGCCTCTCCGCAGGGTCAGCCTCTGGCCCCGCTCACCGGCTCGTCCTCCTGGCGGCTCGGCTCTGCTGCGGAGCTCCTCTGGGGCTTCACTGGTCTCCGTGGCGTTTCAACCCCAAAGCCCCGTGTGGTCGTTTGACAAATGTTCCCTTTACCGCTCACATCCGTCTGCGCAATGCACGGCCGTCCCGAGTTCTACTTCTTCGACCCTCCTCTGGTCTGTGAGCACATTTCCACAAAGGGCTTCTCCAGACTCCGGTATCTGGTCCTCTCAAACGTCGCTTCAGTTTCCTGATTCTTTTCTGAGGTAGGGATCGTAATTTACGGTTCCCGCGCCCGCTCCAGGGTTTCTTACTGGAAAGATGCAGGGTGGCAGCGCTGGGTCACGTGGATCTTCCCTCTGGGCTTCGCTGTTACCTGTTCTAGCGCAGGGGTCCTTGCCCTCCATGCGCGCGCGCACATGTACACAGACACATACATGTGTACATACACACATGCACACATGCATGCACGCACGCAGACACGTGTGCGCGCACACACTTATACATGTGTACATGCGGATACATGCGTGCACACAATACAATGCACGGATATGTACATGCACGTGTACACGCATGTACTCACGTGCATGCATGCACACAGATATGTGCATGCACACACGCATGCGTGCACACACGTACATGGGTACATGCATGCGCGTATACACATGTGCTCACAGTGCAGATACATACGTGCACGCATACACGCATGTACACCCACGTATACACGCACACGCACATGCATGCGCATGCACACACACATCCGTACACTGGGATTAGCCCCCGACGCTGCCCCTCAGGGACCCACAGCTTGGGTACAGTCATCCTGGAGCGAACTCCATGACTCTCCTCCCAGTTCCCTTCGCTACAGCCTCCAAGGTAGAACACCTTAGGGTTGAACAACTCCGTACTTAGTTACAAATGAACTCAGTTTCTTTGGCAAGAAACGAGCTGTTCTAGGAGCCTGCTTCCCCCTCCCCTGGGGAAAACGTCTGCCCCGGAGGTTGTGGAACTGGGGATGGGGACAGTGCCTGGCTGCTTTGGTGACCCCCATTCTCTGAGCTGACTTGGGGGAGGGGGTCAGAGCAGCAGGCTCAGGTCCTCTGGGTTGCCTCTCCTGGCGTGAAACCACCAGCACAAGCCAGGGCCCGGGCGAGGCAGGAGACCCCGGTGTTCTCAGAGCAGCATGAGGCAGAGCCTCCATCCACGGCAGAAGGCGCCCCCCTTCTAAACCGCACTGTCCTGGGGAGCTGGGGGACGCGGCCTGTGTTCTGGAGCAGGGTCTCCTCGCTGAGCTGGGGGGGGGGGTATTTCTCTCGCCTTTTTAAAGGAATTTCTGTAGCTTTTCTCGAATACATGTTCCGTTTTCCGTTTGCCCTTGGGCCTGTTTCCAGAGGCTTTAATGGCTGTTTTTAATGACTTTCACCAGTTGTGCTGGGGAGCCGGGAGCTGGGCCGCTGAGCTCCTGGCTCCCAGGCGAGAAACCAGCCTCGGAGGGAGACCGGGTCCCTGCAGTCGCGCAGGGGGAGGAGGTCGGGGCGCGTGGGGGAAGGGCAGCGCGGGCGTGACCCCACCCCACCGCTCTCCTCCGCAGGGCGAGTGCTCCCCCGAGTGCCGCAGCCTCTTCGCGCTGGAGACGGTGTGCGTGGCCTGGTTCTCCTTCGAGTTCCTGCTGCGCTCGCTGCGGGCCGAGAGCAAGTGCGCCTTCGTGCGGACGCCGCTCAACGTCCTCGACGTCCTGGCCATCCCGCCCTTCTACGTGTCGCTGCTCGCGGGGCTGGCGGCGGGGGGCGCGGGCGCGGGCGGCGCGGCGCTGCTGGAGCGCGCGGGGCTGGCGCTGCGGCTGCTGCGGGCGCTGCGCGTCCTCTACGTGATGCGCCTGGCGCGCCGCTCGCTGGGGCTGCGCTCGCTCGGCCTGACCGTGCGCCGCTGCGCGCGCCAGTTCGGGCCGCTGCTGCTCTTCCTCGGCGTGGCCACCGCGCTCTTCGCCCCGCTGGTGCACCTGGCCGAGCGCGAGCGGGGCGCGCGCCGCGACTTCTCCAGCGTGCCCGCCTGCTGCTGGTGGGCCGTCATCTCCATGAGCACCGTGGGCTACGGCGACATGGTGCCGCGCAGACTGCCCGGGCAGGTGGTGGCGCTGGGCAGCATCCTCAGCGGCATCCTGCTCGTGGCCCTCCGGGTCACGTCCATCTTCCACACCTTCTCGCGCTCCTACTCCGAGCTCAAGGAGCAGCAGCGGCGCGCCGCCCGCCCCGAGCCGGCCCTGCGCGGGGACAGCGCGCGCCCGGCCCGGGCCGCCGAGGACAGCCTGCAGGGGCCCACCGCAGCGGCCCAAGCCAGGGTCCCCGCGCCGGGGGGTGGCCGCGACTGTGGCCCCCAAGAGGCCGCGCCTCCTGAGCTTCCTCAACCCTAACCCACGGGCAGCCTCGGGGTGGGGGGGCCTGGATCCCGCCCGGTACCCGCTGCATGTCGCGGGGCCGCGCAGCCCTGACTGGGGCGTGGGGGGCGGATCCTCCGCCTCCGGTCCTACCTGCCCTCTTTCCTCCTCCTCCCTTTGGAGTTTGGATTCGCGGGCCCAGAAGTTCCAAGGCCGCAGCAAATGCCGGGAGGCCGCCTGTGCCCGCGGGCCGCCCCGCTGCTTCCCTGCCCCTTGGCAGCGCAGCTCCTGGAGGAGCTGTCTGCGGTGGGCCGTGGGGGGTGGGGGCTCCTCTGCAGGGTCAGCTGCCGTGGGCGTCCCACTGCGACAGTCGCGCGCACACGCGCGCGCGCACTCGCGCACGCGCACACACGCACGTGCACACACACACGTGCACACACACACGCATGTGCACACACGCACTCGCACACACACGCACTCGCACACACACGCACGCACTCGCGCACACACGCACGTGCACACACGCACGCACTCGCACGCGCACGCACAGTTTCTTCTTGCCCAGCTGGAGACGGGCGGGCACCGGCAGCTCCGGCCTCACTGACAGCCTCCCGTCGGCTCCAAGTTCTCAGAGGCTCAGCCGAGGGAGCCGCCCCGTGTCACTCACACCAGCAGCCCGGGCAGTCGCGCCGCTATCCTGCTGAGGGGAAAAGCCATACAGCTATATCCGAGCTCTAAGCCTGCGGAAAGGGACCTTCATCTACTCTGATTAGAGCCCCACTTCTCGTGGGGCTCGGGGGCCTGTGCCCCCCCGGCCGGTGTGACGACGGGGCCCCAGCTCCTTCCCGCACACCTGGCGGCTGTGAGTGGAACCAAAGGAAGAGGCTACAGGTGACTTTCAAGAACGGAGATGGGCTCACGGAGAAAGACGCCTCTGCGTGTTTTATTGTTCCTCATTTCGCCGCCGGGATTTTTACTGCATGCAGAATTAGCAGTTAATTTTAACGAACTAATTATCAGAAAGTAAGTAAAAATCCACCCCCAGAGCAAGACAAGGGTCCAGGCTGGGGATGCCGGCTGCCGGAGAGACACCACGTGGGTGTCACCCATGCGGATGAGCTCCAGGCCAGACTCACTCTTGGACCCCGGGGCCAGTGCGGGAGGGGGTGGGGGGGGGTCATCCAAAAATTTAAAATATCACTTTCATGTATTTTCACCGTATCTCTTTGATATTTCAGATACCTTGCCCCCAAATGTAAATTGTCTCCATGAAAAAAAAATTGCTCAGTACACACAGCTCCATTCCTACAGGCTCGACAGAACTGTCCGCTTTCCTTCATACACTTCCCTTGGCCTTTCTTTAAACAAGACACGTCTCACCCTTTCAAGGCATTCGGTGGTCAGGGCCTCCCCTGGCCTGGTCCTGCTGGTCTGTCTGGGGAGCTGGTCTGCCCCTGGGGGCCGGTCTGTCCTGGGGCACTGGTCTGTGCTAAGGGGCTGGTCTGGTCTGTCCCAGGAGACTGGTCTGTCTAGGGGGCTGGTCTTTCCCAGCGAACTGGTCTGTCTGGGGAGCTGGTCTGCCCTGGGGGCTGATCTGAGGGGGCGGGGGGCACTGGTCTGTCCTGGGGGACTGGTCTGTGCTGAGGGGCTGGTCTGGTCTGTCCCAGGAGACTGGTCTGTCTAGGGGACTGGTCTTTCCCAGCGAACTGGTCTGTCTGGGTGGAGGGGGTGGTCTGGTCTGTCCGGGGAGCTGGTCTGTCTGGGGGGCTGGTATGTCCGTGTGGGGGGACCAAGACAGAAGCCTGGGTCTCACAGGGGCAGAGCTGGACCCCAAGAAGAGGGCACCCACCCTTCCCTGAAGACCCGTACGGCGAAGGAAGGATGGGGACCCCTGATTCACTGTGTCCTGGGCGCCCGCTCGGACTCCATTCACGAGGCCACACAGATCCACAAGCGGTTTATTGGGTTAAAGTCAGAGCACGGACAACCCCGAGCGCTCCCCCCGCTGGGCACGTGCTGCCACGGTCGCAGTCAGAGGGAAACACTTTAATCTGGAGGCAGTTACGGCTACTGACACCCCCTGTGTTTAAAAATAAACATTTTCAAAGCATCTTACAGCCCAAGTGACTAAGCAGGACCCTCACTCAAACATTCAGGCGTTTGTGAGCAAAACTCGGGAGGAGGCAGCAGTTACAACAGCAGGACGGCCCCCGCACCCGCCCCAGGGCCGGCCCTCCGCCCTGCGGAGGGGAAGCCCCACGGCTGCCGGGACACTCAGGCTCCAGGGCCTGGGAGCTCGCCCAGGGCTGCTGGGTACAGCGGAGATGCTCCTGTAAAACTGAGGGGTAAAAGCAGGTGGCCAGGGACGCCCCGCCCTGGCACGTCACCCCACGCCCGAGGAGCGTGGGGACACCCGCATCCCACGTCCCCTCGCTTGACTCGCAGGCCATCCCCGTCCTGGAACACGGATGTCCAGGGCAGCAGGCTGCAGGCACGTGCAATTCCCAGAACCCAGAGGGAATGCCCATAAGTACACCTGTCCTCGGTGGAGGGTGCATCCCCCCAGACCTGGTCCCAGGCCCCCAGCTTTCCTGGGGGCACACACGGGCCACCTACCCCCCTACACCCCCAGGACTCGTGGGGAACTCCAGGCTCTGGTGCCAACACCCCTGAGCTCACTCTGGCAGCGTCCAGCCGGCATGGACACAGGCTTGCCCCCTCGCTGCCAGCGGCATCCACACGGGCATCTCCCAGGAGGCGGCCAATGCAGAAATGAGGCATGTGGGCACACGGAACGCTCTGGGTCCCACTGCCAAGCTGAGGGCCAAGTCCTGAGTCCCGTGACGCGGCTGCACTGAAGGTGACCCTCACAGGGCCGACTCCGGCAGGTCACCAAGAGCGCTTGTAACGTGCGTCCCCGCGGCTTCCTTCCCACAGCATGAGCTGTGTACAAGCCCCAGGCCCACTCCCTGTGCCCGGGCCCTGCTCTGAGTCACCCGCGCGTGCATGCTGTCACCAGGATGTCCACGTTTGGGCCATTCTGTGACCAGGCTCTGTGCGCCGGGTGCGCGGGTTCTCCTGGTGCCACTGCTCACTCCTGCTCCCCAACCCGCCCAGGCCGAGGGTTGCCGAGAGCCCGGCTGCAGGCCCCGGGGGCTCCTGGCAGGCCTGAGACCCAGAGGGGCTTCCTGGCGCCCTGTCCCATAGCAGCCCGAAGTCTGCCATTTCCTGGGTCTGGGAGCACATTCCAAGTTCCAGACAGCTGTTTTTTGAGAGGAAGGAAGAGAAGGCTTGCTTCTCCGTCACCTGGAAAACAGCCTCAGCCCAGCCCTGGGGTCTAGTGCCCACTCACACTCGTCCTCGGGGTGGAGCACAAATGTTGGCACCCAGGCCCCCTGGCAGCCCACCCGAGACCCACAGAGACACCCGAGACACCCCCCCTGGGCCACGGTCCCCACCTGCCCCACGCAGGGATGACAGGTGACTGGGCCAGTGCCCACGGCAGAGGCCACACGTCCGTGTCCTCCCCTGCCACCTCAGAGGGCCTTGGCACTGGCAGGGTGTGCCACGTGGGGGGCTGGCTTCTGGGGGTGGCGGGCGAAGGCGTAGGCCTGTCCCAGGATGGCCAGGTCCACCAGCACCTGCAGCAGGCCGCACACGGAGAACTGCAGCGGGGCGCCGTTGAGCAGGAAGTAGGCCGTCTTGAAGGTGTCGCCGCTGGTCCACATGAGCACCATCTTGATGCTGCAGAGACACAAGCCAGCACTCAGCGGCCACCCAGGCCACCACCTGTCCCCCCCGCCCCTCCTGTCCTCACCGCGAGGCCATGGCGTGCACAGCCGTAGGGACAGGCAGGCCCTGCAGCTGCCGGGCAGGGAAGCAGACACCGTGGACACCGTGGCACGGCTCACGTGGCCTCATGAGCGTTCCGTCTCTCCTGACGGCAGGCCTGCATGCTATGCCCCTCAGGAGGCGTGCTGTGGCCTCAGACGGGAGAGGGGAGACCACCCCTTCCCACACGGCATCCCAGGGACCACCAGGCAGGTGGGGACTGCAGGAGAACAGCACTTGGCCATGGGGACGGGCAGGCTGGGCCGCACTGGCCATGGGACCCTTGCCCGGGAGGGGAGGTCCTGCTGCCAGGAGCTTCCTCTTCCTGGCCGGGCAGCCCCCCATCTGCACCCAGGCGTGCTGAGGACAAAACGGGAGGCCGCAAGCAGCAGCAGAGCGAACCCCTGGTCATGGGAACCCCTGCCTGGCCAGAACCCCTCCCTCAAAAGGTAACTGGAGAGTGATCCCGTTTCTGGTCACCGAAGCCAACCCCCCTCCCAACGTTTCAGATCAGTGCACAGGGAGGCAGGGACCCTCAGTGGGTGACGAGGGAGCACCTGTCACTGCCCACATCCCCCCCACCACGTCCCACACCCACGTCTCCCCCGACAGCTTCGAAGCCCGGGCTTCCCAAGGCACAGGCACAAGCACTATTGTGTTTTCTGGTAACTTCCCAGTAAATTTAAATCAGACCCGTTTGCACCAGCGGCCTGAACATCTCCCAGCTAAGTGAGCCGGACCAGAGTCCGAGAGGAGCTGCTGCCAGGAAGGGGCATGGAGACCCCCAAGCAGACGGGGCGCCGTCCGCCGCCACAGCTGCCAGCACCAGACCAAGGGCCACGCACCCAGGCACTGAGCTTGCGGACGGACACAGTCCTCCGAGCCCCAGGCTGGTTCTCATTCCTAAAACCAGGGTGAGGACCCCCGTCTCCGGAACTCCCCGCCTGAGGACGTAGCTCTGCGACCCCTCCTCCGCGACGGCCGCACAGAGCGCAGACGGGGACAGAGAGCCCTCCCGACCGTCCGCACGTGGGCTGCCTGACGCTCCTCGGGATGGTCCCGGGGAAAACGGCCCGCAGCCTGGCGGGCCCTGGGCAGCCTCTCCGCGGACAGGCGCCCCACGACCGGAAAGGCCCCCAGGTGTGTCCCCTTTGGCCTGTGATTCCGGCTCACACGGTATTCTAAGACTTTGTCGTGAGGGAGCTGGTAACTAATTCTGCATTTTTAAAACCCACACTGTGTACGACAGAGCCTCTTTTCCTAGTTGCTTTCAGCACCTGACTTTGGCTCTTAGCAGACCGTGACAGGATCCACGTTTGGGATCTGAGGAACTTCTCGAATCTGTAAGTTTACCTAACATCAAAGCTGGAAAGTTTTCCGATATTTTGTCAGTATTTTGTCTGCTCCACCCCTTCTCTCCTCCAGATCCAGATGACATCCACGTTAGATTTTCTGGTACTTTCCCTGAAGCTGTTTCCCCCTGGTTTTTCCCTGCCGTTGAGAACGTATTTTTATTGATCTGTCTTCAAGTTCACGGGCTCATTCGCGGGCCATCTGCGTTCCACGACTGAACCCACAAAGTATATTTTTATCTGGCTTCCTGTGTTTTTTAATTTAAAATGTTCTGTTTGGTTCTTTTAATTTTATAGCTTCCATGTCCTCGCTGAAATGTCCCGTTTTCCATTCATTTCGAGAGTGTTTCCTCTCCTCCCTGGACCAGTTTCCCAGGGACCGTTCCCAGGCCTGGGCGCCCTCGCTGGCGGTGCGTCGCCGGCCGGCCGGCTCCTCCTCTGAGCTGCAGAGACGGTCCTGATGCTCCCTCCGCTGTGTGTGCTGGGCACGGTCAGCGTTACATAACGGGACTCCGAGTCTCATCAGACCCCATGGGAACGTCGGGTTTCTGCTGCAACAGGCACGGTCGCCGCCAAGCGGCACGTGGGCTGCAGTGCGGTTCAGCTCCTGCGGCTGCCACCAGCTCTGAAGACCACGACCTCGGGCCTGGGGCCTGCCTAGGGTCCGCGGAGGAAGGGCAAGTGTGGAACACCGGCCGCCGCGGCCCGAGCTCACTTCCCCACGCACGGAGCAGCGGGGGCTGCGCTGGGAGCGCGTCCCGCTCGGCCCCGGGCACAGTGCTGAGCTCCAGGCTGGCGGGTCTGAAGGGAGACCAGCGCCACCAGCGCCACCGGCGTCTGTTGTTCCCGGGGTTTCCTCCTGCTGCCCGGCCGAGTCCCCCCAGCTGCTGGGCGCCTCCCATCCAGGCTCTCTGCGCCCCTCGAGGGGAGAGATGGGCTTGCCCCCCGTGGCCCCAAACAGCATATCTGACATAGGTGGTTTGGGTCAGCTTTCCACCACTGGCCACCCCAAACTGGCCCCTGGGGATCGCTGGCCTGGTCTGCCCCGGACGAGGCAGAGGGACGGTGATTGTTGCTGTGATGTCCCCCCAGGATCCGCTGCCTGCGGTGACCTTAAAAACCCTGCACTTGCCAAGGCTGTGCCTCCAGCCCGGTCTGGACCGGCTGGTCTGGGGCAGCAGTGGGGGAACTAGGTGCGCGGCAGAAGGGCCCCCCGAGGGCTGGACCTCGGGGAGCACGGGCAGGAGCGGGGCTGCCCGCACACTCGGCGCCGGTGGGGGCCGCAGAGAAGGACACAGCAGAGCGACGAGCAGAGGGAGGGAAGCAGCTCGACCAGGAGGAGATACCCTGCCCCAGTCCCGCACAGGCCTCCCACAGCACACTCAGGTCTGAAGCTGCACACTAGTCTGTCATGCGTCACTCGAACAGACCCACCCAGGGAGAACTGGTAAGGAAGGGGCTGTAAGTCATCACGGGAGGGACGGCCAACAGACCGAGGGAGAGAAGCACAGACAGGAGGCCCCAGGGGAGTGGGGTCACGATGCTGCCTTCACACACACGGGACCACCCTGGGAGGGACTGAGGGGCTGCATGATCTCAGGGAAAAAAGCACGAGAGGTGCAGGTGCTACGACGGGGCCTCGAACAGAGCCTTGTGCAGGGGTCCTCACGCCTGGGGAGGGAGCTCCCCGTCACAGGAAGCAAGCAAGCACGAGAGAAGCGCCTGGCAGGAATGACAGAGCTTCAGAGCAAACCCACCCACGGGGGCCCTGGAATTCCCGTCGACACCTTGTTCCAGTGCCACAGGCGACTTTCACAGGCCGGGGGAGGGCTCCGCCCAGCGCCTTCGAGACCCGTTCCACACGGGCCTCCTGTGACCGGGAGGACATCAACACACGGAGGGCTCTGCGGAGACCCACGGGACCACCCGGAGGGCATCTCGGGACACAGCCCCCACCGCCGGGCAGCAGAGCCGCCTCTGCTCGCCCGTGCTCCGCGGGCAGAGTCTTCTCCCTCCTCACCCCTGTGCTCCGCGCATCCTCCCGCGACAGTGCTCCAGGCTCAACCCGGAAGACCCCGTACCACGGGTCTGTTTCACAAGGGGGTCGCGGCGTCCCCTTACGTGTTCCACACAAACACGTCTACTCACGCAACCAGACGTCTGCTCTCTACCTGGCGTCTCGCAGATACAACTTAAAACACAGCAGCCAAGTCTGTACACATTTGGTTTTTACCAAACACGCGGGCACACTGGTGCCAACAGGTGCAGTGAGAGCGCCACAGGCTCACCTACCTCATTCCCTCGGTGGACCGGTGGCGGTAGTTGCGGTAGAGCTGTGGGACCCCCAGCATGGCCTCAGTCAGCACAGCCAGGAAGCCCAGGGCCTCCACAAACAGGGCTGAGTCAATGGACAGGTATGTGACGTAGCCCGCCACTCCCGTAAAGGCCAGGACACACTGCACGTAGTCCCCAAAGCTGCTCCAGTGCCAGAAGTGCTGCGGGTCAAAGTCTAGGGCGAAAGGGAGAAAGAAACGTGAACCGGCGCACGGGCACGGTCAGCCCGAGGACAGGATGTGAGCAGAGTGAGGAGGTCAGGGTCAGTGTACGGAAGACAGAAGGGGGCCGGGGGCTCCGTAGGCTCCTGACCGAGGCACTGGTGAGGGAGCCTTGATACAGATACGAATTCAGTGTAAAGACGCACAAATCTCTCGCTCCGCTGATGACACAGGCAGGGACTGTACTGGAGCCTCCGAACGCTCTTCCTGGGTGAAACCCTGGCCCCTTCCCTCCACGACTGCACTGCTAACCACGCGTCTCGTTTCTTCAGACGCAAAAGAGGAAAAACATAACCTCCCTCCCACGGCGGTTTCAGCAGTTGCGCGGGTTACTCTTCGGAACCCTACAGAGCGCCCAGCCCGTAAGCGCCCAGCTACGCGCTTGTCACCACTACACACATCACTGACAGAACATCGTCTGCTCGACAGATGCGTCCTGCAGAAAACGAACTCCCAGGCACGCACCATCAGCAAACTACATGAAGCTCCTGGGCTTTGGCAGATAAACACGGGAGGCCCTGGGGACAGATGTGGCTTCAGGGAAGGTCGGGAAAATGGAGACAAATACAGAGAGAAGATGGGGGGCACAATGCGCCCCAGGACTGGCCTGGCCCTCGCTGGCAGGGTCTGGGCGTGGGCAAGCGTGCGGGCTAGGGGCTGGCCACCCAGGGGCTGGGAAGTACCCTGAAGGGAATGTCCAACCCGCGTACAGGTACCTGTCCTCCCCGCCCCGGGCCCTCCCTCCCAGCTCCACTCCCCCACTCTGTACGAGAACACCGCCCCGAGTCTGAGCTAGAAAGCAGGGGGGGTGCGGGCAGGAGGCCAGAGGAGGGGTGGACGCAGTACGCAGGTGTGACGACACGTCCCAGAGCAGGGCACAGTATGAACCAGCTGTGCTTCCTGAACAAAGCCCGGCTGCCAGGTAGGGGTGGCCTGAGTGTGCAGGGGAGCCTGGGACCCAGGGCTGGGGGCGGACACGGAGGTCTCCCCTACAGAAAACACGGAATCATGAGACGATGCAGCGAGGACACGCACCTCAGACCTGGAGGTTCCTGCCCTTGTGCCCGGGGAGCGGGGGAGCACGCTCGGAGCCGAGAACGGGGGCCGGGACCGGGATGAGCTAAGGACGGCGGGAGACGGTTCGGGCCTGAGCTGAGCAAACAAGGCCGGAGCTCAGTCTGTCCGAAGCCTTTCAGGTTCTCAAGGAGCACGTCAACTAACAAATGACGCACAGAAAATCCTACTAAAAGCTTCTGGGAAAAGACTGAAGCTAGACCCTTACCTTAACTCAAAATGGATCAAAGACCTAAACGTGAGAGACAAAACTCTGAAAAGAGTTTCGAAAGAGCTTCAGGGTGTCGGATTGTCAACGGTCTCTCCGATGTGACAAGAAAAGCAAAAATAAATAGGGTGATATCAAAATTTGAGACTTCTGTGTTTCTAAGAAAAAAGCTCTTTGACATTATTGGTCTTGGCAACAATTTTTTTGATACGACATCAAAAGTGCAAGGAATAGGGGCGCCTGGTGGGCTCCTTCATTAAGCCTCTGCCTTCGGCTCAGGTCATGATCCCAGGGTCCTGGGATCGAGCCCCGCATCGGGCTCCCTGCTCCGCACGGGGCCTGCTTCTCCCTCTCTCTCTCCCTCTGTCTGCTGCTACTCCTGCTTGTACGCTCTCTGTGTCAAATAAATACATAAAATATTTTAAAAAAATAAAAATAAAAAAATTTTTAAATATGTTGAGAGAATACATCTTAAATATAATAAAATAAAAAAAATAAAAATAATTATGTAAAGGTGTGGAATTATTCATTAATCTTACCGTGCACTTAGTTCACAATATCTGTGTATTAAAACATCACACTGCGTGTTTTCAGTTTAAATGGTTATATGTCAATAATATCTCAATAAAGCTGAAAAAATTAAATTTTTAAAAAACATCTGTGTTTCCAAGGACACAACCGACGGTGAAAGGCAACCCAGGGAACGGGAGGTTTCTGCGAATCCCAGGTCCAGGAAGGAACTCGTGTGTGTGGAGTATACAGAAGGCTCCCACTCAGAAACCCGCCGACCAACCCATTTTCAAAGGAGGCAGAGGAGCCGAGCAGGCGTGTCTCCGAGAGGACCCGCGGCGACGCACGAGGGGGTCCCCAGGGCCACAGCACAAGTCAGAACCAAGTGCGCCACCGCTTCACGGCCCTTCCAACAACAGAAGTCGGCGGGGGCGAGGACGCGGCGAAACGGGGCCCTCGCGGGCTGCTGGTGGGGGCGCGCAGTCCCCCACGGAAAGCGCAGAGGGAATCACCGCAGGAGCCGGGACTCTCCTTCCGGGTGTGCGCCCGGAGAGCGGGGGCAGGGACTTGGCAGCCGCTGCGGGGTCCCAGCGGCGGGGCTCCCGGGAGCGGGACCCGGAAGCCACTTGCTGTCCGTCAACAGGCGGATGGAGAAGCAAACTGTGGTCCACACGTCGACGGAGCCTTATCGGCCTTAAGACGGAAGATTCTGCAACGCGCGCGAAAACACGGATGAACCTGGAGGGCGTCACGTCAGTGAAACCAGCCCAGGACCGCAGAGACGGGGGCGGAGTCCCCGGGCCGCCGAGCGCGGCGAGTCGGGTCCGGAGCGAAGGAAGCAGAAGGCGCCGTCACCGCTGCGGCTGGGAGGAGGCTGAGGCTTCCTTCCACGTGGGTGAAGACTGGGCTGTGGGGGAGGAAGGTCCCCGGTGAGAGGCGTGTTCACGCGCAGCGGCCACGGGAGGCGAGGGGCGTGCGAAGGCCCCGAACGGGAAAACTGAGCTTCCTTTCCCGTCGCCGCGGAGACCAGCCTTGCTCCCCCCCACGACCGAGACTGGGCAGAACGTACGTCTACGGGTCCCTGGGCACGAGGCAGGAAAGGACAGTGACCTCTGGCAGATGGGAAACAGGCGAAGGGAGCCCAGAACTGACGCCGCAGGTTAGGCTAGAGTGAGTTTCCAGGGGACCCAGGCCGAGCCCGCAGAAACCCGGAGCCGCGTCCAGGAAACCAGGCAGCTGGAGTCGCCAGGACACAACTCCGTGAAGCAGGACGGTACGGAGAACGCTGGAGGTCTGCAGAGCGTCCTGACCAGGCCCTCGGCGGAGCACCGACCACAAGCCCAGGGAAGGAACCACCCGGGCGGGTAAGCGCTCCCAGGGCCCGGCATCCACAAAGGGCCCGGAGTGCCTCCCCGCCCGCCAGAAGGGGAGCCTCCCGACTCTCTGGGCTTTGGGCAGAACATGCGCCGGGAGCCACCAGTGCAGACTGGGCCACGCTCTGGTCCCAGCCGACGCATCAGAAAAGCAAGACCTAAAAAGATCAAACTGTCTCCAAGCTCCCTCACGGCACCCCCAGAACGAAGCTCGCGCACCTGTGGAAGCTGGCGACGCCCCGGCCGACACGGGCGGCCACAGGGGAGCAGGCGGAAAGGAAACGTGGCCTACGATGGAGAGACAGATCGGCCGACTGCAAAGACACGCACGGCCGACGTGAATGTTGGCATTTAGCTGACAAGCTATCGAAACAGCCATGGTAACTCTATCCATATGCTCAAAAGGTCAGAGACAGAAAATTCTGCATTACATAAAATATACGTGTACACCAAATATATGTTACACGCACACATATATATACATTTTTTAAGACCTACCCCCCCCCCAAAAAGCCATCTGGGATCTGAGATGAAAAACGTATGGACGGGGTCACATCACATCAGACAAAGAAGAAAAGGTTACGAAACCCTGAAGACAAGGAAAGAGAAGCTGCACAACGTGACGGAAGAGAGAGGTTTTTAACGGAGCATTAGTAAGCCGTGGGACGACTTCAAAGAGCACAGCTGTGCGGTACGGAATCCCTGCATTTTGGGGGGGGAGGGCAGAAAAAAGGGGCCAAGATTGTTGAAGAAAAGTAGGGCCAAAATTTTCCAAAATTTTATGGACGCTGCGAGTCATAAACCGAAGCAGCACAAGCAGCCTGAGGAAACCGCGTCATCGTGACGACGCATCTCCAAAGAGCAACACGCGGGAACGACGGCGGCCGCGAGGAGACAGCGCCGCGCAGACCCACGGAGAGCGCGACCTCGGCGCGCGCGCGCAGCGCAGCCCGGGCGGCGAGAGCTCACCTGCGCCGACGGAGAGAAAGACCCGTCCGCTCAGACCGTCAGACGTCTCGGAAACGTCTTCCAACGTGAAGGGGGGTGATCAAGACTTTTTTACATTTAAAAGCTTAAAAAATCCATCACCAGAGACCCGCGGTGCCAGAAATGTTCGGGAGAAGGAGAGCGGCACCGGATGGGAGTCCGGATCTGACGCCTCCGGCAAGGACGTGGTGACGAAGGGGGTAGATGTATACGATGTTTTTCTCATAATTTAATTCTCTTTAATAAGTGACTTGAACAAAAATAAGAACAAAAGAGCGGGGGTTCCGCAAACGCAAAGTACACCCGCCCAGCAATGGACGGCAGAGACGGGGCGAGCGGACCCAGCCGCGGGCCGGGCTCTCAGCAGCACGCGCGGGGCCCGGGCGTCCCCCCGGGGCAGGCGGAGGGAAAGATGACAACCGTAAGCCCCACGCCAATGCCCGGGAATGGATACGGAAAAGGAGAGATTAAAGTCAGCAAAGAAAATTAGAAAGTATTTTGAACTGAACGAAATGAACTTGGAGGCAACGTACAAGTCCACCGCGCCACTGTCAAAAGGCTCCTGGCCGCCCGCTCGGCCGCGATGCCTGTGCCGGAGAGCAAGGGTGCGGGAGGGCAGGGGAGGAACAAGTGGCAGCCACCGGGAGCAGGCGCCTGGGCGGCTCAGTCGGTGGGGCGCCCGGCTCTGGGTTTCCGCTCAGGCCGTGAGCTCAGGGTCGTGGGATCGAGCCCCACGTCGGGCTCTGTGCTCAGTGGGGAGCCTGCTTGGAAGTCTCTCCCTCCCCCTCTGCCCCTCCCGCTCACACTCCCTCTAAAAACAAGTCAATCAATCTTTAAACCCAAAGTGAACAGAGAAAAGGAAGTAACAATAACAGAAACCAATATCCAGAAAATAGAAAAAAAGAGAAAACCAGTGAAACCAAAACGAGACCCACCATCTCTAGGCGGGATAAGAGAGAAACTGTAAAGGAGTCAAGATGAAGTGAATTAAACAAGTAACCACATACCCATCAGGAAGCTGAATGTGAATTAAAAACTTCCCACAAAGATAACTCCGGGCACAGACGGCTTCACCGAGGGACCTTACAAACTCATCGAGTAAACCGAAAAGTAGGAAGTAACTCCCAGACCACTCCACGGCGCCAGCATCGCTCCGACACCCACACCAGATAAAGGCATCGTAAGCGAACCACAGACCAACAGCTTTCGTGAACGCAGATTTCAGAACTTGGAAGAGGCTGCGGCAAATAAACACACACAGAAGGGTCAGCACCTCGCGACCGAGCAGGGTTCATCCCGCAGCGCGAGGCTGCGTGACTGCCCAGGAACCAATCATGCGGTGCGCTACATCTTATTAAACTGAAAAAGGAAAACATACACTCATCCAACAGATGAAGAAAAAGCATTTGACAAAATTCCACACACAGTCCTGATCAACAATGGAAGAATAAAAGGGAACTTCCGCAACCTGAGGACAAAACACACAAAAACCCTGCAGCTAAGCCCACACTCGTGGGGACACCCTGAGACCGGGCAGCCTGAGATCGGGACCGGGACAGGAGGGCTCGCCAGCACTGCTCGACGCCGCACCAGAGTTCATCACAGCGAAGGGGCAGGAGAAATGAGACGCGTCTGTCCGGGAAGGAAGAGGAAGCACCACCTCTCTCTGCAGGTGACACGATCACGACCTTATTTTAGAAAATACTGAAGGAATCCACTAGGACCCATTAGTTCAGCAAGGCCGCAGACGGTGAGCTCAGGATACAAAAAACAAATGGGTTTCTACGTACGAACAGTGAACAATGAGAAAGAATTTAGAAAGCAAAACCATCTAGGATACCACCGCGTGTGAATCACTCAGGGATCAGTCTGACGTGAGACCAGCACACAGTGAGATTCGGGAAGACACACGGCGCTCGTGGGCCGGAAGCCTCGGTATTCTGTGTGGGTCCCCAGACCAGCCCCGGGTCCAGTGATTTTTCTAGAAGGACTGACACGGGAAGAGCTTAACTCCTCCAGCAACAAACTACTGACAACAGGTGTCAAGCTCCACCAAGGAGGCTCCCGGAGACTCAAAGCCCAGAGTTTTTACTGCAAACACATCTCACGATCCCAACTTCCAGAAAGGAAGCAGGTGTCCGGCACGTCCCCCATCATACCCACGGTCTAGGCCCAAGAGCCACTCCCCCAGTGCTGGGACGGAGGCAAAGTCTCCTAGAAATCCAATGCCAGCCCCGGGCCAACTGTGGACACAGGCCTTTCTAAGCTCCTGTGTGAACACCTTCTGCGTTACTGCGGAGATGTCAGTTTCCCCCCAGTTAATCTAAGACTCAAAATAATCCCCAAATCCTAGCATGTTTTTTGTAGAAATTGACAGACTGAGTCTAAATTCCACAGAAAGGCACAGAGTCCGGAACAAAGTCGGAAAACGAGCACCTGATTCCAAGACTTATGGCCACGGCAGCGTGGTCCTGACCAGGGACGGAGGAATCAGACGCTGACCTTCGATAAACACGTGAAGGCAGTTTAGCAGAGAAAAGACAGCGTTTGGACAACCATATGCAGATATACCTCACCTCGTCAGCAAAAAGGAACTCAAAGTGGATCACAGATCTAAACGTAGAACCCAGGGGCGCCTGGGGGGCTCCGTGGATGAGGCGTCCGCCTTCGGCTCCGGTCATGATCCTGGGGTCCTGGGATCGAGTCCTGCGTCGGGCTCCCCGCTCGGTGGGGGGCCTGCGTCTCCCTCGGCCCCTCCCCCCGCTCTTGTGTGCACCCACTCTCTCTCACTCTCAAATAAATAAATAAAATCTTCAAAATAAATAAGTAAGTGTAAAAGACAGAACTAAAGTTACACGAAGGTTTCTGATACATCAAAAGCGTCACTCATAAAAGAACAAACTGGTAAAGTGGATTTCATAAAATCAAAAATGTTAAAGAAAAAAACACCCCTCAGAACTCGGGGAGAACAGTGTTCCAGCTGGCCGATCGGGACACCTCACCAGCGAAGATCCAGAGACGACAGCTGGCCTGGGCCGAGGTGCCCAACATCACCAGTGAGAGGAGAACCACACCGAGACGCCTGCACGTCCCTCCAAGGCCTGCAAACAAAAGGAGGCGCAGACTCGGTGTGGACGGGGTGTCAGCCAGGAGCCCGCACGTTGCGGGCGGCGCGCTGGGCGGCACTCAGACACCGTGGACGGTTTCCAAGGAAGCCGAACCCACTTACCGTCGGGTCCGGCCGGTGCACGCCCACGTGTACCCCGGGAAGAGAACGCACATGGTCGTAGAAGGACCTGTCCACGGACGTCCTGAGCAGCCTTATTTGGACCAGCCCCACGGCACGGCTCCAAGGCCCAGTGCCACCGACACCAGCACAGGCGAACCACTCACGCCGCAGCTCAGACACACTGCAGGCAGCTCCGCCGCGTAGACAGAGCCAGCGGAACAGGGGACACGCTGGACGACTCCGTCTGCGCCGAAGTCCAGTCAATGCAAGTGGACGTGCGGGGGAAGCGATCAGTGGTGCCTGCTCAGGGGAGGCAGCTGGGGTGACAGAGGGAACTCGTTGCGGGGGCAGGCACGCTCGGGCTCTCAGACCGCACTGGGGAGGGTGTCACAGGTGCGCATCCACACTCACCCAAACCGCACACCTTGATACAGGCTCGCCGTGTGCTGACTGTGTCTCAGCAACATGGGGTGGCCCACAGGGACTGGGGAGCCACGGAGCCACACGGTGGGGAGAAGAGCCCCCAGTGCTCAGGAGCCACCCCGGGCACCGTCCACGCCACCAGACCACCGGCTCCCGAGCTACATCCCGGGGCGACTACACAGGACGGCAGCTATACTAGGGATTTCCACAAAAGCGGAGAAGAGCCCCTTCCCGGCTGAGACCCCTGCTGCTGCCCAGGGTCCGGGGCCTGATCCCCCACCCCAGGCGGCTGGAGGGACGTGCCTCCCCCGCAGCACAGCCCGCGGGCACTCTGTCTGGGCTGGCCGTCACCCCTCACGCACCCTGCACGTCCTGCGAGCGTCCCCGCCCTCCCAGCCCGCCTCGATGCTCGCCCCAGGCCACACGGCTGCCCAGTGGGGAAGCCCAGCAGCCCTGCCTCTGTGATCCAGGCTTTCCCTGTTTGCCGCTCTCTGGCCACCCCGGGCTCTCAGGAGCGCACACCCCCCAGACCACAGGACAGATCCATTCCTGTCGGACGCGACCCTCGGTTCAACGCTCCTTTTTTTCCCTCCTACTGGGGACCCCACCTTTTCGGGGGTAGATATTCCTGAGTCTCTGGGGTTACGGGGTGGGGCAGGTAGCCCCGTGGCCAAGCGCAAGAGGTACCCCAAGCGACACGAGCCTCGGCCGGCAAAGCTGGGGACGCGGCAAGCTGCCCGGTTTCCCAGCTCTGTGCTCATGGGCACGGCACTGCGCAAAGCATGTCCACAGAGCAGAAACCACGTCTGGCCCCTGACCCTGAGGACACCACCACCGACACCAAACTCCCCGTGCCCACCTGGCACCCTTGTTCCCAATTCCTCCCCAACCAGAAATTCGGCGGGGGAAGGCGGTGCCACTCGTGACTGCCAGCATCCTTTGCCACGGTAGGAAATGACCGTCCCACACGCAGAAGTCCCGGGAGCCGCAGGGGCCCATGGCCCAGGGACCCCACGGGACAGTCCTCACCAGTGACACGTCTCTGCAAACAGCACCTTGGCTGTGCCTCAGCGCAGAACAGCAAATACCGCGAATTCGTCCCAGATTCTCCCATTTTAACAAGGAAACACCAACATATGCGTGACCCAGCCACCCCCCGTCAGTGACGTGAGGCTGGATTTCCACAAAGTCCCAATCTGGAGCAGAACTGCAGCTCGGAAGTCGCCACAGACCTCAGCCTGCCCTCAGCCCCTGAGTCCAGCCTTCCCGGACGAATGCCCCTCCCCCAGCGGGCCTGCTCTGCCCCCGGGGGTGGGTCACCACCCAATGGGAAGAAAGGCTCTACCTTCTGCCCACGACAGAAGCAACCCAAGGACAGTTTCTAAACCTGGTCAGTAATCTCACCAGAATACTGGACAAATGTTCTTTTAACATCATTAAGAAAACGAACAGACCGAGCCGGAAAGAACCGTAAACACGGCGCACAGGAAGCGGTGAGGACACGCCCCGGGCACCCCGCAGCCGCTCAAGGGCTCCCGCCACCCTGACCTCCCCCGAGGCCTGGCCCGGCTTCTCGGGGCAGCCTCGCCCGCCCACAAGCCCGCACCGGCGCACCGGCAAAGGGCCGCCTGGGCCGCGCTCCTGGGCATGCGACCGTCGGGCCGCCGCGGGGTCAGCCGGCCCGGGCTGGGGCCCGGCGTCAGGCTCCGGAGCTCATCGGGGCGCCCCGCTGCCCGACGAGGGGCCTGAGGTCAGAGGCGCCCCCTCCAGTCCCTCTGCCACCGCCTCGGCCTGCTGGACTCCGGGAGCCAAGCAACAGCCCCACCTCAGCTCCTCCTCAGTGCCACGGCCAGAACCGGGGACCCCAGACAGTGGCCCCTGTGGGGTCCCCGGAACCTGGTTGGTCTCCACCACCCGACCCGTCCCCACACCAAGCCGGTCAGTTCTCCTGCGGCCGCTGCGGGGAAGACGGAGCATGTCCAGGTCCGTCCCCGAAGACGGCAGGGCCAGGAGAAATGAGATGACGCTTTCAGGAATCCAAAAAATAAGCATCATCTAGAACTCCCCTGACTACGGACGATTCACAACAAAACGACAACCCAATTAAAAAGTGGCCAAGGGACCCGAACAGACACTTTTCCAAGTCACACAAATGACTGAGAACCATGTGAAAAGACGCCCAGCGGCACCGGTCATCAGAGAAAGGCCGGCCACGGCCGCGCTGAGGCCCCACTCCGCAGCGACCACGGCGGCGAGCGGAAAGACAGAAGTGTCGGTGCCAACGTGGGCAGACTGGCAAGTGGGCATGCAGCCGGCAGGAAGGCTGGACGGTGCACTTCGGGGAACCGTCTGGAGTCCCTCACGTGCAATCACGTGGAGTTACTGCCCGGCCAACGATCCCACCCCACGGATGTCCCCAAAGGACCAGAAACACACGTCGTATAAACTTGTACACGAACATCCACAGCTACGGGGCACACGAAGGTTCATCGATGGATGAAGGGGCGAACGTGGTGTGACGGACCAGCCGGCCACGGAAAGTCACCCGGCGTGGTGTGACGCACCAGCCGGCCACGGAAAGTCACCCGGCCTCGCGAAGGCAGAAGGCGCCACGGATGAACCCGGAAAACACTGTGCTGAGTGGAAGGAGCCACAGACGGGTCACTCCCCGACAGGAAATGTCCAGACCAAGCAAATCTGGAGACAGAACACAGACAAGTGGCTTCCTAGGGTTTGGGTAACAGAGAAATTGGGAGGTAAAGGGTTCCTTTTTGGGGGGATGGACGTGTTCTATAATTAAACATTTTTTTAATGTAAATAATCTCTACACCCAACAAGGGGCTTGAACTCGCAACCCCGAGTCTCATGGTCTTCTGACTAAGCCAGCAAGGTGTCCCAAGAAATGCTTGTAATTAGATAGCGGTGGTGATTATACCACATCGTGAATGTACTAAAAACCACTAAGTTATGTACTTCAAAGTGATTAAAATGGTGAATATGATGCAAAATTTATCTCAAAAGGACTTCAAGGGTAAAGTTTATGGTACGTGAAACACACCTCAAAAAAGAAATTTTAAAATCTAGTAGAGGACAACAGTTTCAACGTATATAATGTTTTATACAGAGAGAAACAGATATAAACATCCACGTCAGTAAGTGTACTTTCTAATGCTAAAGTTAAAAATACTTCTCTTAAACTTCAAGTAGAAGGTACTGTCATTTTTTTCCTGGGCAATTTAAGATAAACTCAGCAACCCATCCACCCATCACCTGTGTCTGATACACTGCATTAAATTAAGCAGTAGGGAAAGAAAAGTGGAAATTATGTAAGAAAAATGTCAGCTGAGGATAAAACTGGGTAAATACAGAAAACATGAAATGAGAAAGAAGATGCTTAAGAAGAAGTACAGATCCCCGATCTGTATCGGAACCAACTTCCGTGCTTCTGAGAGATTCCTACGTCAAAAGACTTTTCATTAAATATTTTTAAAGTAAAGAGAGAGAAGAGAGTCCGGCTTCCCTCCCAGAAACACTGGCGCTATACCTAGGCACAGGAGCCCCTAGGTGACACCTGCCCCCCTCCCCCAGGCAGTGTCCCAGAGAGAGGCAGGTGGCTGTGAAGGAGCTAATGCTCCAGGTACAGAAGGGCGAGGACAGGGGTACCCAACAGGGTCAGCGGACCTCGCATCCCAATATTTTCACGACCCACACACCAAACTCAGACACGGCGTGTTTTCTAGACAAGACTTGAAAACAAGGCATTTAGCCCTGAACAGGTGTTTCCGGGACTGGGGGACTGACCAGATCCCTCCCGGACACTTTCGGCTCTCCCTGCGTTTTCACTGCCTTTAGAGGAGAACAGCTTCCTCATCACCTACACGTCCGAAAACCCTACTTGTTGGAAGGCAGTGGCTTCCCCGGATTCACAAACTCCTTCCCTTGCCACCGGCCCCCCAAGGCTTCACACTCAGTCCACTGCTGTCCAGATTTAGAAGCAACTTCACCACCCGGGGAACGTGCACAGGGAGTCTGTGCCTGGGTACAGGGGACGGTCCCCCCGTGGGCGAGAAAGACCCGATGTCTGATCCGATGCACCTTCATCCTCCAAAGGCACGTGGGTCCCTCTAAGAGGACACTGAGCGGCACCGTGCAAAGAGCAGGGACTTTGGGGGAGTTTCTGAGTCAGGAGTGAGAGTGCAGGAAGAACACGGTCATGCTGGCTTCAGACACAAACACACAGCTGCGCCCCAGGGGTGCACTCAGCCTGGGAGACGGGAGAACAGAGCCCACAGGGGCCACGATGACACGGACTGTCCCCCGTGGACGCCACCCACAAAACAGGTGTGCATGCTGAGTGGTAAAACCGTCCCCTTCACTGTCTCGGCTCACACCCCCCACCCAGCCCCCATCAACTACATGCTCCAGCCCCACCAGACCCCCCCTCCCCTCTGGAGCTGCACAGAACCCTCTGACCGGGAGAAACCTGCTTGCCTGCCTGAGGCCACCCCCAAATTAGGCAGCCGCCCCCGGCCACCGACCCGGAGCCTGACACACCACATGACCCGTCCTCAACTCAGACCCCCCGGAATCCCGCCTCCACGCCAGCAGATCGGGCCTGCCACGCCCCTAGGCCCTAACCCTAACCCTAGGCTGGGTTTTCAGGCTTCCGTCCCAAGAGGCCTGGCCTCCATGTCCTCCAGATTGGGGACCCCGGAGCCACAGTCCAGGACTCCATCTGCCACCCAGGAGGAAACCGTGCCGTTTGGAGCTGCGCAAAACCCTCAGAGCGGGAGACACCTGCATCCCCCCCGAGGCCACCCCCACCTTCAGCGCCACACCAGGCTGACGCTCAGCCGGACCCCTCCCTCAACTCTGCCCCCAGAAAGCTCCCCTGAGCGGAGGCCCTCACGGGAGCTGCGTGTCCCCAGCCCGAGTTCCCAGACGGCCGTGACATGCACCGAGCCCAAAAGCGCTCTCAGCATCGGGCGGGAGAGCGGCCCGGCTCGCCGCACAACACCGGCCAGCTCAGACCTGAGCCCACCCCCCACCTGTCTCCCCAATTCTCTCATCACTTCCCCCCTGACCCGAGCCCTCTCTCTGCCCCCCAATCCCCTCCACCCCTCCCTGTCCCCCAGCCACCCCATCCCCAGCAACTCTCTGTTCCCCAGGCCCTCTCTTTTACCCAATCCCTTCTCTGTCCCCTGGTTCCCTCCCTCTCTATCCCCCAAGCCCCCCTTTCTGTCCCCCAGTCCTCCTTTCTCTCCCAGGGCCGCCTGTCCCCTAGGCTCCCCCATCCCCAGGAACCCCGAGCCCCACCCCCTCTTTCCCCAGAACCCCTCTCCCCCCCAAGCCTGACTCTGTTCCCCAACCCCGTCCCCCAGACGGGCTCTGTCCCCCCAGCCCATCTCCCTGAGGCAGGAGGTCAGGTTAGAGAAGGCTTCTTAGGGACAGACTCTAACCACCGTCCGTCAGGCTGCTGTGAGGGGACACAGACGTTCTTTCTGCAGCCGAGAGTTCTGGAATTAGGGCCAGCTCTGTCCGGCTGAAGGAGGGGACCCCTTAAAGCTCAGACAGCCACGCGGACAAGGGGAGCACTCCAGCAGGGGGACCAGAGCCGGCCCATAGTCCCTGAAGGAACCCGGCCTGTGAGCTGGCCGCACCCACGGCTGACGGTCCAAGAGGGGAAGGAAACCCCCAGGCTCCGTCTTCCTTCTGCAGACTCCGAAGAGCAAACGCCAGTCCTTTCCACTGCCTTTCTAACCAGGGAAGCCTGGTTACACCTGGGCCCTCTCCTCACGACAGCCCCCCCAAGGGCCCACAGACATGCCCCAAAGGGACAGCCAGGGTCCGCCCAAGCCAGTTCCACGTGAACAGGTGGTCTGGGAAAGAGCCCCTACTGCTGGGGTCACGGCGAGTCCTTACAACTGTTGAGCCCTGCCCTCCATGCCCCATCAGATGGGGCACCCTCTTTCTCAAGGGAGGGAGGGGGCCCCACACACAAAGGCATCATCTGGGGGACATCACTGACCCCTTTCATTCCAAGGACACAGAGGCCACACAGCAGGGCTGACTGTGCCTGAAGCCCCTTGGGGCGCCGAAACCCAGGATGGCCTCATGCCCAAGAAGGCTCTCAATCATCTAATGGGCCGACCAGGGGCTGGGGCAGCATCTGGGGACCTGCAGCCCCCCCAGCACCCCCCTCACTCAGCTGGAACCCTTCACGTATCTGAGTCCAGGAGGCACCTGCAGATGCCCGGCCCCTCTCCAGAGGGCTCTTTGTGTCGGCTCCCAACCCCCCAAGCCAAACACTGGGGGATACTGAGGCAGCGCCACCGGCTGGATGCAAGGCAGCGGGGGACAGCAGGACCCCCCAGCCCCCACCGGGCAGGGGGCAGCTGCCAGCGGCCACAGGGCTGAGGGAGTCGAGGGCCGGAGGCTGCTGCTGTCTTAGGGTCCCACTGACTTGGTTTCGCCCCTCATTGCTCTGTGCAGAGCTGCGAAGGCCCGTGGGACGGCAAGGGCGCCTGGGCACCTCCCCGCACAGCCTTCGGGCCTCGTGGGACTGCAGAGGGCCTGGCCTGGCAGAGAGTGAGGCCGAGTCCAGTCCCAGCGCTGCCCCAGCCACTGCAGGGGGGATGGCCGGCCCCCAGCTCTGCAGCCTGACCCCTAGGGCAGTAGCAGCAGTCGGCCCCTAAAAGACCCTGTCCCCAGCCTCCCCTGAGGAGGAGCCAGAGACCCTGGCCCTCCCCAAGGACGAGGACACCGTGGCCCTCACAGGTCACTTCCTGGCTGGCTTTCCCTTATCAGGGCTACACCGCAGACCCCCTCCGTGACGGAACAGTTCCGTAACCCAGAGCGGTTTCTGCTGCTGCAATTTCCACCCAACTCCCAGCCCTCGACGCCCACGAGCACCCCCGTGTGGACACTCCCGCCAGTTCGGGCAGAGTCCTGCCTGCCGGAAAGAGGCTGAGAAAGCACGGCAGAGGCAGGCTGTGTTCCCTTCTCCAGGGCCAAAATGACAACCAGAAGTTGCTGGAGAAAGTGGGGTGTGTCCGGGCGCACCACATAGCCACGGGCTCCCCACGTGCCCCGAGAAGCACGGAGAGTGCAGGGGTCCATAGCTGTTCCCGTCCCTCAGAAGGTGCTGGCCCTGGACACAGGCTCCTGGCCTCTGCCAGCTCTGCCCCCAGGTCCCCAGAAGCTGGGGAGGGGGGGGAAGCTGTGAACTGAGGGCTGCCGTCCCACGGTCCATGACACACACAGTGCCCAGTGACGTGGGCGCAGCCAGGACCGAGCTGTGGGACAAGCTGGGGCTGTCTGAGGACTGGGTCTGCTGGCTCTGTCCTGCGGGACGGGACCCCCAGCTGCATGCGGCAGGCGGCTCCTGGTGAGGCCCGGTCACTCCCCAGGGACAAGGAATGCAGGTACCGAGAGGGCCTGCCACAGCAGCCACGGCAACATCACGCACCAAAGCTGAGCACCCTTGGCCACCGTCAACCCTGCATACCAAAAGCCGAGCTCCCTCCTAGCCTCCGTCACCCCTGCACCAGAAGCCAAGCACCCTGCCAGCCCCCGTCACCCCTGCACCAGAAGCCAAGCACCCCCCCGGCCCTGTCACCCCTACACACCAGAAGCCGAGCTCCCTCCCAGCCTCCGTCACCCTGCAGCCCCTGACACTGCCTGTCCCAGTGGGCGCCCCCACTGCCGGGGCCCACAGAGCCTCGTGCTGCATACAGCCTGGGGCTCCCGTTGCGCAGCTTCTGCCCAGGAGTGGGGGCCGGGCAGGGCAGCAAGCCTAGCATCAAATGGTCAGCCCCAGTCTCCCGAGGCTCAGATGCTCCTACAGGCGAGGGTCCCCATGGGAAAAGGTGGGGGCCGGGGGGCGGGCACGGCCTGGGCCTGCGGTGACAGCCTAACCCATCAGAGGGCCCAGCCTGCCTCTTACTGTTGTGTGGCTTCCTGCACAACGACCCAGACCGTCTGGGCCTGTCCCCGCATGTACAAAATGGAGGAATCTCCGTACACTCCACATGGGCCACGTGAAAATTAACCAACTTCTCGTAAATGACTTAAAACAGCGTCTGGCGCATACCGAGCGCTCAGCATCAGCTACGTCAACGACAAAGTCTATTGTGCGAAATCCTCGTGGCCAGAGGACCACGTCCATGTCTCCCCCGCCCACACGGGGGCAGACACAGTCACGCAGCTCCAGGGTGAGTCCCCTGCGTTGCTTCCTAACACGTCCCCACTCCCGAGCCCAGCAGCGGACACGCACCATCTGGGAGCCAGACTCAGCAGAACTCGGGGACCAGCCAGGCCCCCTCCACTCAGGTCCCAGCTCACGCCCAGCCAGGGGGTTCCATCTGCAAAAGTGCTCCCTTCCCCAGGGGCAGGGTCCACGCTGCTGGGGCAGAGGCTGCCCCAGACACACCCAGGATGCAAGGAAGCGCCCCGAGAATCGTGGCAGGACGCAGGGACCCCCCGGCAACCCACCCAGACACGGGGTTTAGTCACTGAATGAGGCAGGAAGCCATGAATCCCTGCCCTTATCATCAAACACGGGAATGCGTGCAAGTCTGAGGAGGAGTGGAATCTTCACAAGCTTTCCAGTATCCCCAGAAATAGGTACAAACCACAGAGAGAGGCGTGGGAGCCAGAGCAACAGCCGGGAATGGCGCCACGTGGCCCCTGGTGGAGGGGAAGCACAGGGGACCATGAGACGAGCTGCCCCAGGGCCCTCAGTACACCCGAGGAGCCTCCAGGAACCCCCAGGACCACCCAGGGCCCCCCATGACCCTCCAGGACCCCCAGGACCCCGGGACGAAGGTCTGGAACTGACCCCTGCGAGCACAGGACAGGAGCACGGGACGGCTGAGCGCACGGGCGGCTCTGGGGACCCGTCCCGCACCGGCGAGCGCACGGTGAGGCTGGTGGGCTGGTCTGAGCAGAACCGCACTGTGGCCGGCAGACGCTGGAATCCCGCTTTCCAGAGCCAGCACCAGAGATCTGGGTGTCACCAGGCAGCAAGTCAGACACTTCCGCGCAAATAGCTGAGAAAAAGCTGTGCACTCCCACCCTAACTTTGTGGCCTTTCAAAAAAATGCAAATGTTTAAAAATCAAGTCTTCATGAAAACAAAGCCGCCCTCACTCCTTCCTTCAAAACCCTGGATCGGACTAACACGTGGCTCTGGTCACACGCCCCCGCCCAGGCACGACTGCTCATCTGTGTGACCGCTGAGTGCCCGCTCAATCTGGGGACACCGTCCCGCTCTCTGACCCCACGTCCCTGGGCTCACACTCCGACAAGGAAGACGGGGTGCCAGGCCCCATGGGGGAGCACGTGGTGCCTCGGGGGTCACCAGAGGAAGCCCGGGGTGGGTGGCCTGCAGGGCTCCGGAGGGGGGTGCTGGTCGGGAGGCAGTGGGCTCTCCAAGGTGGGGCACGGCCACTCTGCCCAAGCCTCCATGCTCACCCCAGCTTTGACTCGGCCTGACAGGGACGCAGCGGGTTAGCAAAGGGCCGTGCAATCCGGCTGCAGGACTAGAGAACTGTGGGCCACGGGGTTCACCGCACTGACCCACCCTTCCCTGCCCACCCACACACCACCCTTGCCGGGCAGGCCTGCTGACCGGCAGGCCACCGCTGTGAGGAGGCGATCCGGGGACCCAAAGGCCCCAGAGCGCCCCCCCGGGAGCGGAGTATGACTAACCAGTGAGCAGGAACGCCTGCCCTTGTTCAAAAACGCTGTCCTGGGGGGGCCCACCGTGCCCCCGAGGCTGACCCTCCAGCAGGTGGGCTGGCCTTCGGCACCCCTCAATCGCAGGACCCTTTCCTCTTACTCTGTTGGCTTTCGGGGTCTTTGCGCTGATGACTGGTGCTCAGGGGGGCTCCCTGCCCTGGGCGACGCGAGGGCCCAGGCCCAGAGGCCCACACTGGCCTCCAGGGCAGGCTGCTGGCTCAGGCCCGCGGAGCTGTGCGCGGTGCTCGAGGCCCCCGCGCTGGACGCAGCAGGAGGAGCAGCAGAGAGGCTGGACGGACGGACGGACGGACCAACTGGGAAACGCAGCTTCTCCCCAGATCAGAACAGCACTTCGGTTCGAGTGTTAAGGCTGCTTCTAAAACCTCCCCGGAGAACATGACCTTCTGTTCAGGTGAACGTCCTGCCCTATCCCCCATCGGACAGAAAACCAGCCGTGAACGGGCAGGTGCACCTCCAGGCAGCTCTAAGCAAAACCAGAAAAGCTCCCTGTTCTCCCAGCCTGAAACCTCCTCTGCGACGGGACGGCGGTCGCTCTCCCCAGCGGAACAACACAGCCGACCGCGCGCGTCCCGTGAAGTGTCCCAACATCTGTTTAACAGAAGACCCGCGGCCCGCGGCCCCCACCACTCCCGGGGGCGGCCACTACCCGCCCCGGCCCCGCAGCGCCGCGGGTTCTCCAGGGGCAGCAGCCGCCAGCACCTCCCTGACTGCTGACGGCTCCCGGCGAGCAGGCGGAGCCCACAGGGCGCTGCTCCCCACCCACTCAGCGACAGAGGCTGCAGGGAATACCGCCCCCCCAACCCGCTCCTGGGACCGAGGTCCCACGCTGGGAGGGCCCAACCGCCGCCCCCTCAGTCCCACACTCAGAAGAGCAGGGGCGTCACCCCAGAGAAGCCAGCGCCGCCCCAGCCCCCCGCCCCGCTCCAGAGCGGGGTTTCCGAGGTCTGTCCCACAAATGGGGCGCACAGGAACAGACCGGTCTGTCGCTCTCCCTAAAGGGAGGAACAGGAGCAGGTACAACCCTAAGGCCTGACGGCAGCGGGCGGGGGGACTTGGTAGAGGAGCAACCGGGAGCTGACAGCTCAGCACAGCGGCTCACGAGCCAGCAGACCTGCTCCGCGGGCGTCAGACAAAAACAGCCCTCCAGGGGCACAGCAGCCTTCGAGATTGCCCTCGAGAGCCCCCTGCGTGATGCCTCGTGTCCCCCGGGCATTACCCACCCAAGAGAGCCAGCGACCCGCCCGGGGCCGCCGATCTACTAGCCCTGGGCAGTTGCGCACAGGGGAGTGCGGCTCCAACGGAGGCTCAACAGGGGGACCCAGGAGGGTCAAAGACAGCGAGACCCACAGCCCTGCCTGGGCTCCGGAGGGCACCGGACGAGCCCACTCACACGACACATCAGCAAACAAGCCTCCCCACCAGTGCGGGGGCGGGGGTCCAGGAGTCAGTTGCTACAGCATTTTACAACACAGTTTTCAACAAAATGAGAAATGCAAAAAATGGGAAAGTGGCCCATACACAGAAGAAAAATAAAAGAACACAAAACTCTTTTTGAAGGGGCACAGCCACTGGACTTCGCAGAAATGACTTCAAAACAGTCACTATAAATATTTCAAAGAACCAAAGAAAATCATAAAGAAGTAAAGGAGAGCATAATGACAGTGTCTCATCATACAGAAAATCAGTACAGGGGCATGTGGGCGGCTCAGTAGGTTAAGTGCCTGCCTTCGGCTCAGGTCATGATCCCAGGGTCCTGGGATCCAGCGCCTTGAATCGGGCCCCCTGCTCGGTGGGGAGCCTGCTCCGCTCCCTCCTCTCCCACCCACCGGGCTTGTGTTCCCTCTCGCGCCCTCTCCCTCTCTCTGTCAAATAAAAAAAACTTTTTTTAAAAAAAAAGAAAGAAAAGAAAAGCAGTACAAAATAGAAATTATAAAAAAGAACCAAATGAAAATTCAGAAATTGAAAAGTACAATAAATGAAATAAAAATTTCACCACAGGGGCACCTGGGTTGCTCAGTGGGTTAAAGCCTCTGCCTTCGGCTCAGGGGTCCTGAGGATCCCGGGGTCCTGGGATCGAGCCCCGCACTGGGCTCTCTGCTCAGTGGGGAGCCTGCTTCCTCCTCTCTCTCTCTCTGCCTGCCTCTCTGCCTACTTGTGATCTCTCTCTGTCAAATAAATAAATAAATAAAATCTTAAAAAAAAAAAAATTTCACTACAGAGGCTTAACACTAGATTTTTTTTTTTTTAAAGATTTTATTTATTTGAGAGAGATAGAGAGAGAGAGAGCACAAGCAGGGGAAGTGGCAGAGGGAGAAGCAGGCTTCCCGCTGAGCAGGGAGCCGGATGCGGGGCTCGATCCCAGGACCCCAGTGCTCGGTGGGGAGTCTGCTTCTCCCTCTGCACCTGCCCCTGCTTGTGCTCTCTCACTTGCTCTCTCTCTCAAATAAATAAATAAAATCTTTTTTAAAAAAATAAAAGATCACTACAAGAATTAATATATTATACTAGGAAACATCTGCTTAATCCAGAAGCAAGCAGTAAAGCAGGAGAAGATGCACGGGGACACAGACAACAGAAAGGGAGAGCAGCAGACACACACCCAAACACATCAAAATAATATTCAATACGAATGAAGTAAACAACCCAAATCAAAGGGCGTAATTGCCAGAATGAATTTTTTCTAAGTTCCACTATATGCTGTCCGCAGGAAACACACTTTAGATTCAAAGATACAAGTAAGTTTAAAGTAAAAGAATGGAGGGGCGCCAATGGGGGGCTCAGCTGGTTGAGCCTCTGCCTCCCGCTCGGGTCATGACCTCAGGGTCCTGGGATCCAGCCCCGCGTCGGGCTCCCTGCTCAGCGGGGGGCCTGCTTCTCCCTCTGCCGCTCCCTCTGGCCCTCGACCCACTCATGTATGATGTATCCTCTCTCTCTCTCTCAAATAAACAAATAAAATCTTTTTTTTAAAAAAAGTGAAATAAGGAAAAAATTTCATCAAACAGCAGCAACCATAAGAGGTCTGCAGCAGCTATACTAAGATCAGAAAAAAAAGAGACTTTAAAACAAAAAAAAAGACTAGAAATCGGGGGACAGTTTATAATAAAGGGCCAATCCATCAGCCAGATAAAAGTATAAACATATAAACAAACACAGACACGCCTAACCACAGTCCTCCAAAACAGAGGAGGCAAAACCCGACAGAAGTGAAAAAGAAAACCAAATAATTCAAAAATAGTGGAAGATTTCAATATACACTCTCGGTCATGGGTGTAACAACCAGAAAGGGCGAAGGAAAGACGTGAAATCTACGAAACTGACCGTCTCTCTCCACTTCCACCCAGCAAAGGGTGTCATGCACGTGGGACATTTCCAGGACAGCCCTTCTGCGACCCCATGAAACCAGCCTCAGCTTAAAATGACCAGAATGATATAAGGTATATTCTCCAGCTACATGGGTTAAGTTAGAAATCAGTTACAGATGGGGGCACCTGGGTGGCTCAGTGGGTTAAGGCCGCTGCCTTCGGCTCAGGTCATGATCCCAGCATCCTGGGATCGAGCCCCGCGTTGGGCTCTCTGCTCAGTGGGGAGCCTGCTTCCTCCTCTCTCTGCCTGCCTCTCTGCCTACTTGTGATCTGTCAAATAAATAAAATCTAAAAAAAAAAAAAAGAAATCAGTTACAGATGAACATCTGGGGATTTCACAAATATGTGCAAATGACACAACATATATAAATTAAAAAACGGGTCAAGGGACGCCTGGGTGGCTCAGTTGGTTAAGCAGCTGCCTGAAGGTCATGATCCCAGCGTCCTGGGATCGAGTCCCACATCGGGCTCCTTGCTCTTCGGGGAGCCTGCTTCTCCCTCTGCCTCTGCCTACCACTCTGTCTGCCTGTGCTCGTTCGCTCTCTCTCTCTAACAAATAAATAAATTTTAAAAAATTAAAAAAAAAAAAAAACGGGTCAAAGAAGTAATCTCAAAGGAAGTTAGAAAGTATTTAAGACCAATGAAAATGAAAACACCACATGCCAAAATTTTCAGGGTTCACTGAAAGCATTTATTAGAAAAAGTTTATGATTATACATGCTATACTGAAAAAGAAAAAAGTATCTCAAATCAATAATCTAACCTTCCACTCTTAGGAAACTAGAAAAAGCAAACTAAATCCAAAGCCGTAAGCAGGAGAGAAGGAAATACTAGAATCAAAATAAACACAGGAGAGAATAGAAACACAACAGAGAAAATCAACAAAACCAAAATTTGGTTCTTTGGGGGGAAAAAATCAATAAAATTGACAAACCTTTAGCTAGAACAACCAAAAGAGAGAAAGAGAGACGGGGACTCATGCTATTCAAGTCAAGGACGAAAGAGAAACCACCTGCCCAGAAACAAAAATAAGACAAAAATACACATCAGCAGATTAGACTCAGTGGACACATTCCAAGCCACTAAGAAAAGTAACTAGGTAACTAAGTAAGAGTTACTAAAAGAAGTAACTAAGTAACTAAGTAAAAGTCACTAAGAAAAGTAGCTCAGGAAGAAGCAGAAAGTCTGAAGAGACTTTGTAAGAAGAGACTGACCTGGTAATTTTAAAACTTTCCACAAAGACAAGTCCAGGCCCGAAGAGCCTCACAGGATAATTCTACCAAACATTTAAAGAATCAATAAGCTTGTGATGAGAAGTAAACAAGCCCCAGTGACTGAGAGCACAGCGGGGTGAACACGGACAACGCTGTACTATGACCATCACACCTGCTGAGACTAAAACATAATTATTCTAACCACTACGAAGATTTTAACAATGTAATATGATAATCACCACTATGATGGCAATCATATTACAATATATAAACGTATCAAAGTGAAATGATGTACACCTTAAATTTCCACAATGCTGTATGTCAAACATATTTCAATTAAAAAAAAAAAAAAGCCTCCCATAAAAGAACATAGCCAGTAAGCTCCGTGACATTGGCCTTGGTGATGAGTTTTTGGATCTAACTCCAAAAGCAAAGGAAAAAAAGCAAAAATAAATAAGTGGGACCACATCAAACTAAAAAGCTTCTGCACAGCAAAGAAAACCACCAAAGCACAGAAGTGACTATTTTAATCAAAGAGATAACAGAGCTGGGGCGCCCGGGTGGCTCAGTGGGTTAAGCGTCTGCCTTCGTCTCGGGTCATGGTTCCGGGGTCCCGGGATCGAGCCCCGCATGGAGCTCCCTCCTCAGCAGGGAGCCTGCTCCTCCCTCTCCCTGTGCCTGCCGCTCTGCTTGCTCGTGCGCTCTCTCTCTCTGTCCAATAAATAAATAAAATCTTTAAAAAAAAAAGGACAACAGAGAGCAAGCGTTGGCGAAGATGTGGAGGAAAAAGACCTCTCGGGCACCGCGGGTGGGAACGCGGACTGGTGCAGCCGCCCTGGAAAACAGCATGGAGGGTCCTAAAAAAGTTTAAAGTAGAATCACCACGTGATCCAGTAATTCCAGTACCAGGTGTTTACCCAAAGAAAACAAAACAACTAATTCAAAAAGATATACGCACCCCTATGTTTACAGGAGCATTATTTACCATAGCCAAGATCTAGAAGCAGCCCAAGAGCCCGTCCGCTGATGAACGGACAGAGAACATGCAGTGTACATATACAGTGGACTATTATTCAGCACAAAAAAGAAACAAGTCCTGCCATTGGCGACAACACGGATGGACCCTGAGGGCATCATGCTAAGTGAAATAAGTCAGACAGAAAAACACAAGTACCGTACGGTCGCACTTACATGTGGAATCTAAGGAAACAAATGACAGTGAGTACAATGACTGATGTTAAGTAGACTCACTACATACTCGAACCAGATGTTATATGTCAATGACACCTCAATAAATTTTTTTTAATTAATAAGGAATTGATACCAATCCCTCATAAACTTAAAATAGAAAAGGAAAGGGGCGCCTGGGTGGCTCAGTGGGTTAAAGCCTCTGCCTTCGGCTCGGGTCCTGATCTCAGGGTCCTGGGATCGAGCCCCGCATCGGGCTCTCTGCTCGGTGGGGAGCCTGCTTCCCCCTCTCTCTCCCTGCCTCCCTCTCTGCCTACTTGTGATCTCTGGCTGTCAAATAAATAAATAAAAAATCTTAAAAAAAAATACTAGCAAACAGAATCCAGCAACTTATAGAAAGGATTACATGTCACGATCAGATGAGATTTATCCCAAGAATGCTATGTTGGTTCAACATACAAAAATCAATCACTGTAGAATAAAGGACAAAAAACACATGATCATCTCAAAAGACACAGAAAAGCATTAGACAAACTTCAACATCGCTTCATGATTAAAAAAAAAAAAACACTCAACAAATTCAGAACAGAAAGGTTCTTGCTTCATCTACATGAGGCATCTGTGTAAAGTGCACAGCTTCATCAGGCTCGATGGCGACAGAATGACTTCTCATTGAGACCAGGCACAAGACAAGCATACCCATGCCCACCATTCCTGGCCATTCCTAATTCTAGGGTAATTAGGCAAGAAAAAGAGAAAGTATTCAGATTGGAAAGGAAAAAGTAAAACTACCTCTACTTGCAGATGACATAATCTTACAGGGAGAAATCCTAAAGAATGCACTAGAAAGCTATTAGAACTAAAGAATGAGACCAGCAAAGCTGCAGGATACAAGATTAATATGTGAAAACCAATTTTATTTCTACAACATAGCAAAGAACAATCCAAAATGAAATTAAGAAAACAATTCCATGTACCATAGCATCAAAAAGAATAGAACACTTTGTAACAAATTTAACAAAAGCATTCCAAAACGTGTACTCTGATCACCTGTTTCCCCCCCCAACACACACACACACAAACACACACACACACACACACACACACACACACACAAAATGGGCAGGTTTCTAGGAACCAGTTCATGCTTAAAAATAGCAGCTATGGGTTGGTTAGTTCGCTGGAGACATGGCCGCCTTAGTAAGATGAATCACACACAGAGCAGCAGGACAGTGAGGGCTGAGCTGCACAGAATGAACGAAGCAGAGGGTCCGGGGGCCGCCTTGTGCGGGGTGGTACGTACCCAGATGTGACCGCCTGGGGGGGACCTTGATTTCTTCATCCTTATTATCTGCAGCTACAGTTAAAGAAAGAGAAACACAAAAGAGGAAGAGACAGAAACAGGCTGGTTTGAACACTGGTCGGCAGCTGTGGCTCCCAGCCCTCTCTGCATTTCTTTACAAACAAAAACAAAAACAAAAGACATTGGAACAGAAGGACAGATCTTGGTTTCTGTGTTTTAGGAAATTTACTTCCTGAACTACTTTACCCCCAACCTACCCTCTTCCTGTACAAGGGCCTGGGGCAGGAGGAGGAAATCTTGGGCGAAAAATGAAAAGTCACCACATTTTCACTTAATTTGTAAGGTCGGAGGTGCCATAAAGGCCATCGCATGGCTGCCAGGCTGAGGGAAAGAGAAGCAGAGCTACTTCTGTTTTCCCCTAAACACTCATCTACATGCGAGCTTTCCTGCGGGTGTCCCAGGGTCACACCCTTCAGACTGCGGCTGCAGAAAGCTGTTTTCGGAGCACACTCAAGGAAACGCCAGCTGGGAGTGGGGAGCCATGGGGCGCCAGCTCAACCCGCGAACCTGACAAGCGTGTGGCCCAGAGACAATGTGGCGAGAGACAATGTGGCGTCCCGTCCGGTCCCGCCGGGGAGGAACTGGAGGAGTCAGGGCAGCTGCACCTGACTTAGCACGAGATGACTCCGTGCTGGGGAACCCGCTCCTCCGGCAGCCCAGCCCCACCGCAGACGCCCCAATGCTATGCTGCCAGATGGCAGCCCACAGCCCTTGAACTCACAGCCAGAGTCCCTGCAGGGTGGAGCCCAGAACGGAGTCTGAGAGACGGAGGGAAGAGTCCCTGGGCCCAGTTCCCTGCCCCCTACCCCAAGTAATGAGGCTCCACCCACAAAAGGACAGAATGCAAGCAAACAGCTGGGAGAAAATGCCAGACTGGCTCCGTGCGTGGGGACAGCAGATGCCCACAGACCCTGCTTACAAGGAGTGGCTGCACGGCCCACAGGAGGGCTCCCTGGGGCCAGCAGCACCGGCCACAGGCCTCACTTCCACACCCACTCCCTCCCCAGCTCCCCCTCCGGCAGCTCCTGCCCTTGGACACCCAGGCTCTGCTGGAGTTCCGCAGCTTCGTGATTCTATTTCTCTCCTGAGACGATGTCACCACTCACTGACACTTCCTCTGAGGATCAGGTTCCAAAGTGCAAGGGGGAGGGGACGAAGGGGACATAGGACACACTGCTTAAGTTGGCTCTGGGTGCGGGCCGGACCCCCACACACCATCTGCCCTCTCGACTCAGGCCACATCATGCCCAGTGGACAAGCAGAGCTCGGAAGCAGGCCAGGGAGCAGGGTGGGGCCAGGGGAGGCCCAGGAGTGAGAGAACATGGCCCATCGGGCTCTCTGGGCAGCACCACGGGGGAAGGAAAAGCAGCAGCTGGTAGGGAGTCTCGGGTCAGGGTGGGGAGACTCACCCCAAGGACAGAGTCAAGCCACCTAAGGTTTCCTGGCTACAAAGTAGAGAAACATCCCTGCGCAGGACAGACTAGAGGTGAGCCAGTCCCGAAGCTGAGAGCCCAGGTAGGGACCCATGGTCCATGCTGCCCATGTGGTCCAGGCCTCCTAGCAACGCGCCCACAGTGATGTCAGAGCCTCACCGCTCCCCGCTGGACGCACCCCGGGTTCCTGGGGACTGTGACCACTCCAGGCTGCAGAGACGATGCTGCATGGGCCCCAAGACCAGATGACAAGAAAGACACAGCTCCCTCCGGGTTCTCTCCCAGACCCACCCCCTGACGCCTGGCTGCCGAGTCGCAAGGAAGCGTGGGCCACGTTAGGAGGCCACATGACCATGTCCCAGCAGACTCCCCAGGCACATGAGAAGCTGAGAGGAAAGGAGGGAGGGAGGGACACAGAAAGTTTAGGAGGCCCAGGCCACAGAGACTCCACCAGGAGCTCAGATAGGAGAACTGGCCGTCCTGAGCGCCAGAGGACAGCCGGGGGTGGCGGGTGGGAAGGCTGGGAGCTGCCACGAGCCAGGGCACGTGCGGTTTCCAGGGGCTTCAGGTCCCCGTCGTGGTGTGAGAGCCACGGTGGTAGGCACGTGGAGAGACCAGCTGGGAGGAGCAGAGCGTGGGGACCGTGGGGCGAGGGTTCCAGGGACAGGACGACCCGGAGACCAGGGAACCAGGGGGGTCCAGGCAAAATGGAGATGCGACAGACATCAGTTAGGGCTGTAGGCAGGGGAGACACAGGACATGTGACCTATGTCCAGGAGGACACCGATTAACCCTTGGAAATGCAGAATGGCTCACAGACAAACACCTTCCCGGGGCTTGGGGGGAGGGGGGTGTCCTCAGCTTTCGTTCTCAGGATGGTATGTGACCCTCCTCCACCCACTCCCCCAGCCAATTCCATCCTGGAGCTTGGAGTGCCGAGATCCGGGGCAAAGTCAGATGAAGGCAACCGCCTGACTTTGAGCCAGAGACGATGTTCTTTCTTCAACGGAAAGGAACCAAGAAGCCAGCCGTGTGTGCGTATCCCTAAGGAGCCACTCTTCCCAGCGACTCTGAACAAGGTCATCGCTGGTAAGACCGCATCGTCCTGGGACCCCCAAGAAAGCAACGTTCCAGGAGGCTCCTTACGGAGAGCACCGCGAGCAGAGGGGAAGCGAGTCCGGCCATTCTCTCGCCCCCGGGTCCTTGAGAAGCCAGTGAAGACGCGAGACGAGACGGAAGCTCGGCAGAGTCGGCTACGGGTCTCACCACACCGTCTGCCACAGAACCTCCCACCCGCTGAGAAAGCCGAACCAGCCCCAGTCCCACAGCTGTCCCCGGGGCCTAGAGTGCAGCCTCCAAACGCTACGCGCATGTAGCACACGGGCTCCTCGGAGAGACGGCCGGCTCTAGGCCTGCGGCAGAAACAGAAGACAAGCATCTGGAGCATCTTGTCACAAGATCACGGGGGACACTGGTCTAGGCCAGAAGGTCAGGAGCCAACTGCAGAGGCTCCCAGTGGCAGACAGGAGTCAACGGGGCCTTCACCAAATCTAATCATGGCAAATCCAGAGGAACACATCAAATACGGGATTTGAAACCCACACACTCAGAACAGAAAAACAACGCGATCACTGTTTCAAGATGCCGGGGAACCAATTCTGAAAACCGGCAAATAAAGAGAAAGAAGAAAAGCAATGACCTGCCTTTGATTTATAAACCACACCGCTGGGCAGCTGAGCGGCATCTGCGGGGCAGTGTTTCTTCAGAGCAGCCCTCCAGCTAACAGTGAGCAGAGACGGACAGAATGTCAGCGCTCTGCAGCCTCACGGCCCACGGGTTAGGCACTGGGCACCCGCCACCACTGACCCCGCCACCACTGACCTCCAACAAGAGACAAGCCGACAATACGTACGTCCTTGTAGAAGAACACGACAGTCGGCAAAAAACAGAAAGAACCAAACCTAGATCTGAACAGACCCCTAGACCCAAAGATCTCTTTCCAGCGTCCTTCCACACGACACGCCAGAGACAAGAAGACGTGATCAACCACCATGGGTGTGGCCAGCAGCAGCCAGGCTGGGACCACGTCCGTGCAGGGCGGTTCGACGTCCCCTGCGGCAGCAGGAACCTCGTCCTCGGGTGGATGTGGCTTAGCTCTCGACTCTGCATTCCCCGCACATTCCTGGGCTGTCAGCCCCCGGCCAAGCCTGGGGTTACAGCACCCACGAGCCCGCAGACCAAGCCACCTGCTGTAATGGCACACAGGCCACACGGACGGACAGGAGGGAGGCAGAGCCTGCAGATGAGAAACAACCAGTGGGCGCCTGGGCAGCTCCACTGGGTAGCGCCTGACTTCGGCTCAGGTCATGATCCTGGGGTTGTGGGATCAAGCCCCACATCGGGCTCCCTGCTCCGCGGGGAGCCTATTCCCCCTCTGCTGCTTAATCATTCTAACAAACCAAAATAATCTCAAAAAAGAAAAAAGAAAAGAAAAGAAAAAAAAAAAGAGAGACTGTCAGCTGATCACAGCACACAGCCTGTAACCCGACCCCACCTCGAGGAGATAAATCCCCGGAAATGAGGAAGTGACGAGGCATCTAGAAACTTGCATGGCAACTGTGTCCTAGATAACTAAGGAACTCATTTTTTATGGCTGATAATGGCATGAGAGTATTTTTTTAAAGTCCTTCTCTTTTAGAGATACATTGTGAACTGTTCACAAACAGGGTCTGTCAGGAATTTCCTTCAAAAACTGCAGGGGGGCGACGAGAACAGGGCCTCGGGGAGCAGCCGGAGGTGGGCACGACCCCACCTCTCCCCGAGTCTGCAGATGTCTCACGTTCTCCAAATGAAACATGACAGGTGAGAAGGAAAAACACAGCACGGCAGACACAGGGGCTCCACTCCCGCGGTGGGTAGACAGCAGCGTCTCCGGAAAATGTCTTCCTGAAACGCCTGCGTCTGGCCGCCCTCGGAGGCCAAAGCCACCTCCAGGACCCACACTCCAGCCCAACCAGAGTCTGAACACGGCCACAGAAGGAGCCCCCAGTGGAAGGAGACATTTTTAAAAGTTTGAGCCTCATTTTGAAATACTCCCAATTTTGTGATAGGAGACAAACTGCAGAAGTGTCCCCAGAGTTCACAGATGTCACCTCTGGGTGGCTGGATGGAAAGCTACTTGCTTTCACTTCATACTCCTCTCTCCTCCCCAAAATGTCGACTACGAGCATGGACAGCTCCTTCTGATCAGACAGGAAATTATATATTTAATTGTGTAAGTAACCTGCTTTTTCTCTTTTGATTCCATTTCTTTTTTTAATCTTAACTTCCAAGATGAACCAGTACCTTCAAAATTAAAAACCTCTATAAAAGACAGGTATAAAACATTTAAGTTGTTATTATTTGTTTAGGCTTTCCATCCTCTGAGAACACTGAAACAGGGATATTAAAGATCTCCTTCCTGAAATACTTGAGGCGTGCACGGCCAGCGTCCTCGGGCAACCCCGACGCCCCAGCAAGTGAGGGCCGCCCGCCTTCCAAGGGGGGGTCCCCGGCACTGCGGTCGGGACCTCAGCGCTTCCAGCCTGAACTAGTCGGTGCTTCCGTCCCCTTCGGCAGAGGACAGGAGAGAAAACCACGCGGCATTAAAAAGTTCCCCTTAGGAGTGTGCTGTGTATCTCATACATAGGAGACACAGAAACACATAAATCTCACGGGATTCAAGAATTAGAGATGGACCTCACTAACCCTCAAACACACCCTGCTGCGTGCTCCCATGCGGAGTTTGGGGATGGGCTCTCCACCGGAGGCCGTCTGCCCCCCACCGCCCCGCGAGGAGCCCCGGGCTCGTGAGACGAGGTCCGTCCTCCGCCAGCGCGGAACTGCAGCGAGGGGGCCAGCCGGGCAGGGACGGGCAGGGACGGGCAGGGGGGGGTGTGCTGTTCCGAGAGGCAAGGTCAAAGCCCACCAGAGCGGTGAGGTTGGGGGAGGGGCAGAGGGAGAAGCAGACCCCCCACAGAGCAGGGAGCCTGACGCAGGCTGGACCCGGGGATCATGACCTCAGCCGAAGGCACACGACGCCAGGGGCCCTCCGTTCTTTCGCCTTTAACTTCCTTGTATCTTTGAATCTAAAGTGCGTTTCCTGCGCACAGCAGGTAGTAGAACTTAAAAAAAAATTCATTCTGGCGATTATGCCCTTTGATTTGAGTTGTTTAATTCGTTCAAATTTAATGTTATTTGGATGTGTTTGGATTTGTGTCGCTGCTCTCCCTTCCTGCTGTGCGTCCCTGAGGCCGGGCTCCCCGTGTCCCTGCCCCGCCAGCCTCCGAGGTACTTTCCGCTCCTGCCCCTCCCCCATGGCCAGAGCCAGAACCGCCTCTTCCTCAAGTCCCTCCTGGCCCTGTCCTCTCTTTTCTACTCTAAGGGCCTCTGCCGACATCAGGCCCGCCCAGGCAGTCCAGGGCAGCCCCCGGGGAGGCCTCAGCGCTCATCACGCCGCAGCCCCCACACCACCTGACACGGCCCCTCACGGGCTCCCGGGTGTGGACGTGCGCGGGCTCCGTTCATCTGCTCGTCCCAGAGAGGCCTCTTGTTAAAGTCCACACTGTAGCCCTAACCCTGCAAGCTGGGATTCGCTACTTTAACTCGATCCATTCTAATCAACCAGAATTAAAGACAGTCCTTGAGGAAGCATTTACACACACTAGCGGTCAAGACGGAACGACCGAGAACTGTGGCGCCAAAGGGCCGTGGGAAGAGGCCCCACCCCCTGCTCCCGAGGTCACCCCCCGCTCCCGAGGTCGGCCCCTGCCCTCAGCTGCACCTGGGCCTCTGGCCGCCTGCCGGGGACTTCAGGAAGCGAGACAGCAGGTGCCGACTGTCTTTCAAGCAGGGCACGGAAGGGCGACTCTAGGGCTGCTCCATGGCCTGGAGGCCCGCGCCCCTGCTGCATCTGGGACGCCACCCAGCACAGCCTCCCACCATTTCCAGCAAGATCATGAAGCCTGGTCTCGCGTTCCAGAGAGACCTGGCACACTGAGCGATGCGGGGCCCAAGCGTCTTCTCCTGCCTTCCGTCCTCCCCTGGGGGAGCGGACACACTGCTGACCCCCCGCCCCCCCCACAGGGGTGGGCACAGACCCGAGGCCATACTGAAGGCGAGGTCCGCAGATGCGGGGGGCCGGGCCAGCCCCTCACCCCCTAAGGGCTGGGTGGCCCGAGAAGCCCTGCTCTGAGGCAGGACCCACAGTACCACGAGCACAGCCTCAGCTGTGAACAGTGAGAGCCGAGAACAGACTGCAGAGAAGCCAATGGGGGAGAGAGAACGAAGCCGCACAGAAGCAGACCGCGGGGGCCTCTTGAGTGACACGAGCCGGTCCGGGCCGCCCATCAGCGCTGGAGGCTGACCTATTTAAAGACTGAAACTGGCAAACCTTCATCTCTAAAAACAGAAGCTACCCGGGGAAAGGATCTGCCCCGATGGAGAGAAAGTAACCATCAGGACAAACACAGGAGCAGGACCTCAAGTCCCCAGGAGCCAAACACGGTCCCGCAAAAACACTTCGCTAAGCAACAGCTGAGATGAAACACGCGCTTCAGACAAAGTCAAACGAGAGCTGTCTTCCGTCTAGTAACTGGAAGAAAACCAGAAGTAAAGCACTGACAACGCTTCCGTATGTTCACACACAGAACATCAGCCCAGAAGGAGCTTTTTCAAAGGAAAAGGCAAAAACAAGAAGTATTTTCTATTTTCTGAGCCACAGAGTCACGAAGCAGCGTGGGCTGAGCGTGTAATTCGTCCTGCCCGACGCGCAGACCCCGCGGGCCCGCTCCAGGTGACCCCCCGCCGGCCCCACGGGAGCAGGACGTCGGGTGAATGGTTACCAGGCACGAGAGGAAGCTCCCCGTGTTAGCACCGAGCCGCAGCGACACGGTAGCCGAACGGGCATGTGGGAGGCGCCGGCACCACACGCAGAAAAAACCGCCGTGGGGCAAATCCCCCTCTGACCCGACCGTGCCAGAGAAGATACCGAAGCGTATGTCCTACCCCAATCAGAACCCTCAGGTAACAGCCACGGTGCAGAGGAACACGTCAAGATTACTTCATAACTTGCCCACCTTCCAGGGAAGAGACGACCCCGTGTCAAGGGAACATGCGGCACACGGGAAACACGGACGTCAGGCACTCGTCACCGTGCCCGGGGTGAACCGAGCACGGCTCCGGCAACACGGAGTGGCCCCTGCCTCGCCCGCGCACACGGGGTGAGTTCTGCTTTGTTCCCAAAGCCGCAGATCAGATCACCAACCTGCAAAGAAACGGCGCTTTACGTTCAGCTCATTTGTGACGCGGACTTCGGTGCAGAGCTTCAACATCAGTAACATGGTCAAGATCATGACTATGCTCTGCCAGAGAAGCGGCGACTCAAAGTGCCTTCCAAACCTGGGGAGGGAAAGAGACCACGGTGTCAGGAGGGCCCCTGGGCACCAGGGGCCTCACCGCCTCTCCCTGCCCGGGCCCCCGCCACAGCCCCCGTGGCCACCTCCCAAGCAGCCCCAGACGGACTCGCACACGCGTCACAGCCGCAGGCCCGAACCCCTGGGCCTCCAGGCTCCTCGGGGAGACACAGCAGGGTGGGCAGGGGCTAGGAGCACTCAGGGATGGCAGGACCGGGGACCAAGACGCCCCCTCTGCAGGGGCACCTCTCAGAACGACGGGCAGGGCTGCCACGCTCCCCTCCCTGGGACCCGTGATGAGGGTGGGACGGGCCTCCCCGGTTGCCTCACCACAGCCAGACGTCCCGCGGACAGAGGCCCCAGCCACCCACGAAGCCCAGTTTCTAGAGCACCTGATGCCCCGGGAATCCCACCAGAGTCCAGGAATGGCAGGAAGTCCTGCCTCCTGCCTGGGCTGAGTGGGGACAGTAGGCCAGAGCAGTGGCGGACCAGGGAACCCCCCGTCCCGCCCACCAGAGAAGAGGAGAAGGCAGCTGAGGGCACAACCTCCCACTCCTAACCTGAGGCCCTGACTCCCCCCATCCAGGCCTCGCTGCCCACTCTCCTCTAACCCCCAGCCTGCCCGACTCTCATGCCCTTCCTGCCAATGTCCTCCTGGTGGTGAAGTGTCACCAGCTGAGCCATAAGCTCCTGGAGGTGAGACCCTCGATTAGTAACCAGCACGAGCTGGGCCCGTCAGCAGACCCCAAACCCCAGGGGCGGAGAACAGCAGCACCGGCTAGGGGGTCTCTGCCGTGGCCACGAGGATCAGTGTTGACCCAGGCCCATCTCTAAGGCCAGGCCTGGACAGGGCACCCCTTGGAGCCCCAACCCCAATTCCAGCCCAGCTATCGGGGAGCAGGAATCCCGCCAGGTCTGGCTGCATCATGGCCTGAGGGCAGCTCCAAAGCTTGAACTGCTGTCAACCCTTTGAGTCAAGAGACCCTGCACGGCAGCCTGATTTCCCAGCTGGTCGTGAAAAGAAGATGCGGAGAGAACCACCCGCCCCCTCTCCACCGCCCTCTCTCCCACTCTGGCCTGAGCCAACACCGTGCTCCCCGCAGAGAGGGCCGGTCACCGAGAGCTGACCACTGAAGCCTGGCAGGGGCGCCCCCATGACACAGAGCTGGGTCAGAGCTCCCGGCGGGGCACGGGCCTGGGCTCCCCCACACCTGCCAACACCAAACCAATGAGAAATCAAGACAAAAACTCAGCTCTCGGCCTGTCGCGAAGGCCAAGATTAGCTCTCCTGGCCGAGGAGCACACCTTTGATAGGTGTGCCTACACAGCAAGAAAATCTCCCTACACGGTCAAGAAAACAGGATGACCCTTCGCACAGAGACACTGACTCTGGCCCCTGCTCCAGCACGAGTCAGCTTCTCGAAGACCGAGTCTGGGGCACGCACCGCCCTGCCGGTGTCCTAGCCAACCCGCGCACCTCTGGAGAGGACGCCTCTGCCCAGGGTCTGCCCTGTCAGAGTGAGTTGGCCCAGCAGCGGAGAGCAGGCCACTGGGAGCGGGCTGCACCCAGGCCACCAGCCTGCAGGAGGTCCAGCCACCAGGAATAGCCAGACAGTCCCTGGGAAGCGGGGAACCATGACACCAGTTGCAGCACTGGCATTCTGCACGGTTTCTGAGGTTAAGGCCTGGCCCGTGTCCTCGGAGCGAAGGACAGAGCAGTCTGGGGTCACAAAACCTCAGGCCTGCACCCCTTGGGCCCCAGGGGAACCAGGACACAGATAGGACAAGTCCATCACCACGAGATTACTCCTGCCTCCCCAGGAAATGTCACCTGGGCTCACCTGGGATCCTGCTGCTTCGTCTGGACCCCTCCTTCAGGAGAGGAGCTGAAATGCTAAATGGTCGGAGCAAGAAGGGGCTGATGAGCAGACCTGAAGGAAGAGAAGGTGCAGCAAGAAAGGGCCGATGGAGGGGCGCCGGGGGGCTCAGCGGGTTAAAGCCTCTGCCTTCGGCTCGGGTCACGATCTCAGGGTCCCTGGATGGAGCCCCGCATCGGGCTCCCTGCTCAGCGGGGAGCCTGCTTCCTCCTCTCTCTCTGCCTGCCTCTCTGCCTGCTTATGATCTCTCTGTCAAATAAATAAAATCTTTTAAAAAAAAAAAAAAAAAAAAAAAAAGAAAGAAAGGGCCGATGGGCCCTGGAGCTTTCAAAGCCAGCGGCACAGACCGGAGGAACCACAGACTCCACCCCAGGCTGGTTCCACAGCCCTCGAACCTGGACCCACCGCCTCTGGGCCTCGTCTCTTCCATAAAGGGAAGCTATTACCCCAAAGGCCATTAAGAACATTTCTAGTCCTTTCTAGGAACTGGATCCCGCTGGTTACCCAGCTGGCCCCAGGGGTCAACTCCTCAATAGGTGAAGGTCAGACAAGGGACAGCAAAAGTCCGATGTCAGCCTAAGGAGACAGGAAATGCTTCCTTCTGGAGCAGGCGGGAAGAACCCCAGTAAAGCAGGGTATTCTGGGGCTCCTCACACCAAGCTAACTGCCAGTTATGAGGCTGAAGATGTGCAATTTGGGGCATTATGTGAGAAAGTCCACTTTTATTTTTTAAATTCTCAACAGAAACAACGACTAGAAAAACTGTGGGCAAAGAAATCAAGGTTTGCACTTTCCCTTAAACCCTACACCAAAAACTGACTCCAGATGAACTCAGTATTTACAATAAAAACAAGACCATCTAAAGTGAAGTGAGAGGGAGCAGAAGTGAATATTTAACTGATTTTGGAAAGACAGGCTAAGTAAGACACAAAATTTTAAAAAGCACAACTTTTGACGAGCAATATACAAAAGACAAAATAAATATGAAATGAGGTTCAATGTCATTAGTAACTTTTAGAGGCTAATTAAAATAGAAAGATACCATTTTTTACTTATCAAATTGGTTAAGCTTTTTCTTCCTTTAAAACTAAGAACTAAACTGACAGAGATGTCAGCACTTTGTCCTCTCCTGCCTGAGAATGTGTGTTGGCACAACTTCTTCTTAGGGCAGATGATGGGACAGCCCACCCGATGAGTGAAGGGTGTGCTGCTCAGATAAGCCAGTCTGAAGGGTTTGTCTTTCCCCCTAGGAAGATACACACTGCAGAGGAGAGACAAGGTTTCACCAAGTCTGAGCAAAAGTTTCTACGCGGGACACCTCATGTCTTCCAAGTAACAGAAAAGCTCCAGTAGAAAGAAGTTGTCTATCTCCTTCCCTGTGTCACACTGACTGCTACACCCTTAGCTGCGTGTTACTGTGTGCCCAACAGGGCCACATCTCTGATACAATGTGAGCACGATTGAGGTATGAGGCTGGCTGCGTCTCTGACACAATGTTACCGTATCTACTGTGGTCACAACACTCGCTGTGTCTCTGATACAATGTTACCATATGTAATACAGTCTTACTACATCTCTGACAGGGTGTTGCCCCCTCTCTAGTGGTCCCTTATTTCTGATACAATGTCACTGCATCTCTGATACGATGTTATTAAACATCTAACACATTACCATCTCTGTTACCGTGTTTCCACCCAACAGGAATGGAGCTTGGGAACCAGCCCTGGGAACACAGAAGGCTCGGGCTGGAAGGTCCTGAGACACCGGCCCTGCACCCTGGCCTCCTGCACCTCCTTCTGCCCCTCCTTACAGAATCACAAGTCTGCAAACATCAGTCATGAGGCATCATTTAGCCCTTCGCCTGGTTTCTCCTGATGCCACTCTTCCGAGTCAAAATACTATCCATAAGCATTTCATAGAATATAACCTGCTGAATGCTAGTTTTGCAAAAGGATGATAAGAATTGTAAGAAATAAAGGTGCCAGAGGGGGCACCTGGGTGGCTCAGTCTGTTAAGCATCTGCCTTTGGCTCAGATCAAGACCTCGGGGTCCCGGGATTGAGTCCCACATCAGAGGGGGAACTCAGCTTGGAGGGAGTCTGCTTCTCTCTCCCCCTCTGCACTCATGCTCTCTCTCAAATTCTCAAAAAAAAAAAAAAAGTTTTAAAATTTAAAAAAAAAAAAAAAAAAAAAAAAAGGAAGGCATTAGAGTTCCACAAGTTTTAGAAAACTCAGTGTTGGGGCACCTGAGTGGCTCAGCAGGTTAAAGCCTCTGCCTTCGGCTCAGGTCACGATCTCAGGGTCCTGGGATCGAGCCCCACATCAGGCTCTCTGCTCGGTGGGGAGACTGTTTCCCTCTCTGTCTTTGCCTGCTTCTCTGCCTGCTTGTGATATCTCTCTCTCTGTCAAATAAATAAACAAAATCTTAAAATAAAAAAGTTTAAAAAAGAAAACGAAAAAAAAGAAAACCCAGGGTTTCCCCAGCTCAGTCCACCTCTGCCGCACAACCTCACACCACAAATCTGCAGGGGTCTTCCCAGACCAGAGTTCCAAGGACTGTGGTCTCAGCCGACTTTGGGAAAAACACTCTTCAGTTCTAAGTCCAGCCCTGGTCTAGTACAGACACAGCTTCCGTCTCACCCAGAGCCTGCCACAACCCATGTTGTGTACAAGGTACACCCCACACAGCACTTCTGCTAACGTGCAAACCCCATGGCATCCGGACCAGGGTCTGGAACGCAGGAAACCCTCCAACACCTGCTAACCCATGGGCTGCTGCTAACCCATGAAGGCTGGAGGACCCAGGAGTGGGGGCTTCAGAGGCTCCGGAGAAGAAATAAAAGGGAGGATGTGCACCCCCCTCTGAGGAGTGGGGCCTCGGACTTGGTGGGCAGAGAAGCCCACATGACTCCAAGTCCTGGACAGAGCTCAGCCCGTCTGCCGGGCTTCACTGTGAACGCAAGGACTGTCCTGCATGAAATGCAGGAAAAGCACACCCCTAGGCCAGAGACACTCTGGAGGAGGGACCAGTGCCCTTGGCCAGCCCTGCTTCCACTCCGCACACTGCTGCAGTCTCCTGAAATGTGGGCTGAGGGCAGCCCTGTGTGTTCCAATGTCACCAGAGAACCACTCCAGTGACCCAGGACAGCGCAGGGTGCTGACTCTGGGAAAGGACCAGTTGGATGGATGGAAATAGACTTGCCAGTGGATGAAGTTGAGAAGCCCAGTGCCCCATTAGGAGAGCTCCAGACTCTGCTTCCCAAAGTCTCAGGCCCTGGAGTGGGGACAGGCCTCCCAGCCCAAATGCCAGTTAAACCCAGAAGCCCTGAGACTTGGCATTCAAGAAATTCGTGTAATTTCTGACTTCTCCAAACCAGCTATTTGGATGTACATTAGCTATTCTATCCTCTTTTTGCAATTGTGAAGGAGAAGCATACTAGGAAGAGATCTCTCGACTGATCTTTCTCCCCCATCGGGCAAAAGCCAATGTCAGGCACCCAACACCCCCCCCCCCGGCCCAGTGCAAGAGAAAACTTGTTCCACAACCTGAGCCTGGGAGACCCCTGAATGACCCTCCAGTGCACTCGGGATTAACAATGGTGTCAGATACAATTATATTTCAGGACCTGCTTCTGTTCAACCTCAGACTTGATTAAAGCCATTTTATTTTTTAATTTTTTTTAAGATTTTATTTGTTTATTTGACAGACAGAGATCACAAGTAGGCAGAGAGGCAGGCGGGGGTGGGGGGAGCAGGCTCCCCGCTGAGCAGAGAGCCCGATGCGGGTCTGGATTCCAGGACCCCGAGACCATGGCCCGACCTGAAGGCAGAGGCTTTAACCCACTGAGCCACCCAGGTGCCCCCTAAAGCCATTTTAGAAAAAGAAGCCACATGTCACCGTGAAGCGAGTGATCTCTGCCCCCAACTGAAGGAAAAGGAGGAATCTTCAAAATGTGCGTTTTCAACTTGTGCCAAAGAAACAAATAAGCAACCATGAGCCCTCCTTCCAAAGTAGCCTCCTAACCCAGAGACACACCTGGGGATGTGACAAATTCTCCCGGGAGGGGCTGACTTACTGGCTCACCTTGTAAAAGCCCCAGACAAGGGCAAAACTAACACACAGTGAAAATAAATCAAAGGTAGCCTGGGGCCTGGCACCACTGGATGACCCCATCCTGGATGGAACACAGAGCAGAGAGCACACCTCTGGGCTCAGAAAACTCCTATCTGGGTTGTGATGATGATAGGAAGGGGACGTTGTCAAAACTCGTCGAACTGTGAACTTATGATGGGCAGTTTTATTTCATGTAAATCATACCTCCACAAAGTTGACTTAAAGATGAATTAGCAGGAGGCACCCGGGTGGCTCAGTCAGTTAAGCGGCCGCCTTCCGCTCGGGTCATGATCCCAGGGTCCCGGGATCGAGCCCCACGTCGGGCTCCCTGCTCAGCTGAGAGCCTGCTTCCCCCTCTCCCTCTGCTGTCCTCTCTGCCTACTTGTGATCTCTGTCTGTCAGATAAATAAAATCTTAAAAAAAAAAAAAAAAGAATTAGCAAACAACGTGGTTGTCTGCCAGGACCAAAAAGCCAACAGGAGGGACCAGAAGCTCCGGACCCCAGTCGCCTGGAGCCCTTGTCCCACCTCCGCACTCAGCCGTCCTCCCGGGCAGGCTGAGCAACCTGTCTCACTACATGCGTGGACAGCCAAGAAGAAAGTTCCAGGCCTCTTCGGTCTTAGGATGAGGCTGTAATGGGGCACCCGGGTGGCTCTGTCTGTTAAGCACCGACTGCACTCAGGTCACGAGATCAAGCCCCACAGCGGGCTCTGCGCCCGTCACGCAGCTTAACAGCCTCCTGTCCCTCTGCCCCTTCTCCGACTGCCCCCTCTTCCTCTCTTTAAAGAAAACAAGGCGGTCATGAGACACCATTTCATGTCCTCTAAAAATGCCCCTCCCAGACAGGCCTGGCTTCAGCAACTATTAAAACTGACTTCAGACTTCCTCGCCAGCGCGCACCCGCCAGTAAGAGCAAGCGGCCCTGGGACGGGCACGGAAAACACAGTCCGTCAAGGCGCACCCAGAAAGTCGCCTTTCCTACCAGAACCAACACCACCACACGCGCCAGACAAGGCTGCGGGACGGCCCTCCCGGCACCCAGCCCGAGCCCTTCCCCGCGGGGCTCCGAGTCCCCTCCGGAGGGGCTCCGCGGCCGGCGGGACGCTCTTCCCGCAGCTCCGCACTTCCGGTCAGTCTCGATTTCTTCCTCGTCCCTCTCTCCTGCCCTCTCCTGCCCCCACCTGCCCCCACGCAACCCTGAGGGGAGGAACCGTGCAAGGACCTCGCCCAGCCCGGCCGTCGGGGGGTCTGTCGCCGGCCGCGAGGGCCACGCGATGAAAGCGGGGCTGGGACTCTGCACTCCAGCCCCCCACTTCTCCTGGGAAATGACCGCATGCGACCGGCCAGCTCCTGCCACCACCCCCGCCGCACTCCAGAACCCCAGGAAGAGAAAGCCACCTCCCTGGACGCACCCCACAGAACGCCCCCAACTTACCAGAAGAGGATCCGCAAAATATTAGCCACCAGGAGCACCAGACACACGTAGGTGGAGAAGCCCTCAGCGTTCTGAGTCCTCCGGATGTCCCTGTACTGGGGGATATAGGGCACGACCCCTCCGAAGACCATGGCCCCGGCTGCCCCCCAGGAAACCAGCTGGTGCAAGGGCACCAACAGCCAGTCCAAGCCTTCCGCTTCCATCGCGACACCTGCGCCGCCCTGCCCGCTGACGGCCGTCCGCCCGGCCCAGGGCCCCTCTGCTCTCACGGGCTCCCGGATCGCGCGCGGCCGGTCACCCCCACATCGCGGCTGCCGCCCCGGCGACCCTCCGCCATCCGAGCCTGGCGGGAGAGAAGAGCTGAGGACGCCGAGCCGCGGCACCCCCGCCCGCCCCGGAGCCCCCGCGAGCCCTCCGCGCGCGAGCCGACCCCCGCGGGGGGACCGAGGCGCCGGGCGCACGGCGGGGCACGCGGGCCGGGGGCGGGGGGGGCGGCGCGGCCGGGGCGGGGCGGAGCGCGCTCAGGCCGGGGCGAGCACGCCGAGGCCGGGGCGAGCGCGCTCGGAGGAGGAGGCCGGCGGCGCGGCCGGGCGGGGGCGGGGGCGGGGGCGGGGGCCGCGCGCTCGGTCCGGGGGGCTCCGTCCCCGGACCCGCCGCCCGCGCCGATCCCCGAGCGGCGACCCCGGGGCGGGGGGCCCTCGCGCTGCGTCTGCGGACCCGGAGCCCGATCCTTACCCGCGGCGGCCGCGCCCGCGCCGGCCCCGCCCGGTCTGTCCTGCGTCCTCCGTCCGTCTGTCCGTCCCAGCGCCGCAGCCCCGCCTCCGCGTGACGTCACAATGCAGGAGCCCCGCCCGCCCGGGCGCCGGGCCAAGCGGCGCTGGGTCCTAGAGCGCGCCGGACAGCCGGGGACGGGTCGGACGTCGGGGGCGCGCGGGCGACGTTGCTCCGCCCGCACGCCCGGGCTGGGGTCAGGAAGCACCTCCCCGGCGAGGCGGCGCCTCCGGAGCCCGGGACCCACGTGGGCGCGTCCGCACCTGCGCCGGGGCAAGGGGCCCTGTGGACGCGGCGCGCCCCCGAGAGCGGAGGACCCGCTCCTGCCTCTGGCCGAGGTCTGCGCGAGGCCCGGAGCCCTCCTCCCCTGGGGCCCCCTCTCGTGGGGACCGGGGCAGCGTCCGCGCCCCGCAGGTCGTGCCTGAGCGCCCCGGGGACCCCCGCGTCCTTCCTCGGCCGCGCATTCTGACGGGGGGGGCTCCCCTTCCCGAGGGGCAGGCCGAGCCCGGAGCAGCAGGTGTCAGAGGCTGACCTGGTCCCGGGTGAGGCTGAGGGGCGGCCCTGCTGCGGAACCAGGCCCAGGGTGTCCCTTAGGGCGGGAGCCGGGGCTGCCCGCCGCAGAGCGTCTCCACGCTGTACCTTGCCGGGTGCTCCGGGCTTAACCCGAGCCCACAGCCCCGGGAGGTGAACCCACAGGGTGCCCGCTGACCGATAAAGAAACAGGAGTTCCGGAGTTCCCTGACCGAGGGGAGCCCCGGGGCCTCCTGACGGTGCCCCGCACAAGGATGCTGGTGGGTGGGCGTGCGCGAAGCCCACGGCCGGGTGGGATGGTGGGGGGCGCTGAGGACACTTGGGAGAAGCCAGCCGGCCCGTGTGCCCAGCGCCCTTGCAGGCGGACTCGGGGTGGAGCAGACCACCTGCAGAGCCCCGGGGCTCTGTCCGCGGCGCAGCTGCCCTCACGCTCCCATCTCCGCTCAGGCAGACCTGAGACACCCCAAAAGGGAATGAGTGGGTGAGAAAGGGTGGTCCTGGGGCCTCACACCCGGCTGGCCAGCTTCCCGCTCCAAGGTGTGGCCTGCCCTCCTTCCTACCAGGTAGGTCTCAGAGAAATCATGGAAGAGCTCCAGGCTCCCTGAGCCTAAGGTCCAGACAAGTCCGGTGCGCTGAGCAGGAAAAACACAGGCTCGTTCTCAATCCCCTCCCATCTCCGAGGCTGATGTTAGGGATCTCTGAGTCGTGGCTGCTCAGAGCATCCCCAGAAAACAAGCATCAGGAATGTGGAGGGGGAGAAAAACACACACAACCGCAACCACAGACAAGGCTGCTGAGGCAGGGCAAGGAGGGAGAAGTGGATGTTCCCACCCAGCCCCTCCTCCCCGAGCTCCAGGGGCCCGGAGGCTTCGCTCTGTCCTGGGGCTTGGAGTGAAGCTTCCTCCTGACTCTCACTGGAGCGTCCGGAGTCACAGCTGCTGATCCTGTTCATCCGGGCATACTCAAGCCAATCGTCACCATCGTGGCCGTTTCGGAGCCATCAGGGCTGTCAGGGGAAGCGTCCACACCAGACAGTATCTACAGAGTCCAGCTATGCGGGTACAGTCTTGCGCCCTTGGTCCAGGACCTCACCCCACAAAGGTCTCCGGTAAGGCCAGCTGATGACTGAAGCGTTTGCTGTTAAGCCCTTTTAAACACCAACCATCTGGGACCCGAGGTGCACTCGCTGGCCTAGAACCATCCGTCAGTCAAGCAGAAGGGAGGACGGCTCATCTGAGATGCTGCCCCTGTCCCATGGCTTCCTGTAGTCCCAAACAGAAGGAGCCAGCCAGGCTGTGCTGGGACGGAAAACAGTCCCCAAATGTATCATCCTCATCCCCAGGACCTGGGAATGTTAGCTTATTTAAAAAAAAAAAAAAAAAATCCAGGGCCCCTGGCTGATTCGGTCGGTGGAACGCGCGACCCCCGCTCTGAGGTTGTGCGTTCGGGCCCCACGTGGAGTGTAGAGGTTACTTAAAAATAAAATCTAAGATAAATAAAAATATTTTTGAAAATGCAGGTGTGATTAAGTTCAGGGTCATGCTCTAGGGAAATGGTCCAGGATTATCCGGCTGGGCCCTGTGTAGAGACAGAAGGAAGGAAACTTGACGCACGGAGAAGAGTGTGCGAAGACGGAGCAGAGAGAGACGTGGAGAAGTGGCCCTGAAGACGGGATTGGGCCAGGATGGTGGGAGTTGTGCCCAGAGAGGCAGGACCACCCTGTCACCGCTGCTGGGGAAGACCACGTCACTAGGCTCGTCCCCAGGTGGGCGCGTGCCACCGAAAGCCACCAACTCCTCCAGGAGCCCTGTCAGAAGCTGCCTAACCGATGGCATTTCTAAAATGAAACGTAAACCAAGGTGACCTTGGTCCTAGGAGTTGGGACATTTTGGGCCGACCCCAGGTGGCTGTCACCTCATCTCAGGAAGCTGCAAGGGGACTGGACGGAGGCTTCACTCCGGAACTTGGGTGGCAAAGTGCAGGACCCGTGGACTTCCAGAGTCTGCTCCAAAGCCTGCGGTGGTCGTCCCTGCTGACCCTCCCCCACAGCCACCCCCACCCCTTTCTTCACGGGCCCAGCCACAGCCTCTGCCTCGTGAAGTGGGTGTGACAGATGTGTATTTCTGTGCACTCTGAGCTCATACGTTCCCTCGGGCAGGCTGACCAGCTGTGGCCAAGCCTAGGCCCCACTGGCCCCCAGTCCCACACCCCCCGTCTGGGAGCAGCCAAGTGGCCGAGCGCCCGTCAGTAAAGGCAGATGGACTCGACATCTGCCACTTCAGGCCTGTCCCCCCGGGTCTCCGCCAGCCCTTCATGCTCACTGTCACCTGCTGACCAGGCACAAACAGGGCAGTGGAGAATCCACGGGGACGTGGCCTGGCATGTGGTCCCCGGCTGGATGGCCCCTGAGGCTTGACTGACAGCATAGGGTGGAGTCCCCATGGTAGCCTGGCAGTGTCAGGCCCTGACATCCACGAGAATGTCACCGGGCTCAGCCGCCAGAATGGGTTAGTTCCTTACAGACGAGCGTTTCTTCCTGTGACGCACCGTCCGGTTCCGAAACGCCCGCCACCTTACCACCTCCCCAGTGGCCTTTAACCACACTCAGACACAGCGCACATGTCCCCAGACTACGGGCCCCAGCAAACCCAGTACAGCCCCCCTCTGCTCTTTCCAGCCAACACACCGGTGGTGTTCCCAGTCGAGGAGCCCCGTGAGCCCTCCGGACTCGCACGCAGCCGGACGCAGACCAAACCCAGAGCAGGCATCAAGGACATCTTTCGTTAACGCTCCATATAGATTCCCCGAAAACACAGCAGCTGCGCGTTCAGTTCCATCAGTGACGGTCCTTAGGATGAAGACTGCCTGTGCGGACGACAGACCCGCGCTCCAGCACCAGGGGCCCACAGCACGCCCACGTCCCCCGGCCTGAGGAGCAGAGATCCGTCCTTCCAGGCCTTTCTCTGGCCTCTTCTGGACGCGGGAAAGGGCCCAGCTGTGTCTTCAGAGGTCACGGGTATTTCCCCCCTTCTCAGCCCTCCTCCCGCCTTTGAGAGCCTGGAGCGTGGGGGTCCCTGCTCAGATCGCTGAGACCCTGCGCAGGGACACTGTTAGCGCTTCAGATTTGGAGTGACAAATCACAAAAGTAGATAAAAGACGACAAAATGGAGGACATATTCGGAAAACAGGAAAGAAGGGGGTGGACCTGCCCTGCTCCTGTCTAGCTCCCGCCCCAGCGGCAGCATGGATTCTCCCTGCAGGAGGGAGCTGTGCGGGGTGGGGGGCGGCTAACCTGGTCCAGGCAGAGCCCCCAGCCCCGACAAGGATTGCCCCTCCCCCCAAAAGCCCTGGAAGCAGAAAGGCAAGTCGTCCTGCAGTGAGATCCAGGGGGAGCAGAGACTGAGCTGCGGAGCCGGTGGGCGGCCGCCACCCGGCGGTGGAGACAAGTTCCGGGCATGAGCCAAGGCAAGCAGGATGCTGAGGCACAGGTGGAGGTAGAGCCCGGAGAGCGGGGGCCCTGGGGTCCCCAGACTGCAAAAATGAACCCCCCCCCCGCCCGTACCTCGCAGCAGGGGGCAGGGTGGACAGGCTGGTGCTGAGAACATTCCAGAACTACCGAAAGCCCCATCCGTCGAGGGCGCCATCCGCCGAGCATCCGACTCTGGGTGCGGCTCCAGTGGTGATGTCAGCGTCCTGAGACGGAGCCCCAGGACGGGCTCCGCACTCGGCGGGGAGTCTGCTGTCCCTCTCCTCGGACCCTCCTCCACTCGCCTGTGCTTGCGCACTCTCTAAAATAAATAAATAACAAAAACTTAAAATAATTAAAGCAAAATAAATAAGTAGGTAAATAAATAAGATCTTTATTAAAAAGCTCCATCAGTCAACCAAGAGAAAATAGAAAACAGCTGTAAGAGGGTGCCTGGTGGCTCAGTCAGTGAAGCGTCTGCCTTCGGCTCAGGTCCTGGTCCGGGAGTCCTGGAATCGAGTCCTACCTTGGGCTCCCTGCTCAGCAGGAAGCCTGCTTCTCCCTCGGCCTCTGGGCTCGTCCCCTCTCGCTCAAATAAATAAAATCTTAAACAGGCAGAGAGAGAGAAAGAAAACAACGGCCCGAAGCACCACCTGTGTGAATCCTGTTTCGGAAGCCTCCGGAAGCCTGACTAGGGAAAGGAGTGGGGGGTGCTCCGGCCCTGCTGCCCGGGGATCAGGCAGGAGCCTGCTTCCCACTGGCCCGGGGAGGTGAGAGCCGCGACGGCCTTGCCCGCAGGCGAGTGCTTTCCGCTTTTCTTGTGGACACTGTCCAGAAAGTGTGAAAGGCATCAGTGACTGAACAACAGAGTGCGTGTGAAGTTTTAAGATATCTTTAGAGAAAGACATGCAATTTGTCAAATTTGCCAGACAATAACAGTATTTCAGAAAGGAGAGAGGGAGGGGAGGGGACGGAGGACACTGTACCCGGGAGACTGCCGAGCCGCAAATGACAATGACGTCTGCCTGTGGCAGCTGAGGGCACCCCACAGCGGCACAGTGTCGGGAGCTGACAGAACCCCGCGGTTAGAGGATGTTGTCAGGGACAAGGAGCCGCATACAAAACTGTGGTCTCTCTGGAGGCGCCGCCCGGCCGCAGGGTGCAACCTCGGTGTGAAGAACCGGAGCGGGCGGGACCCTCCTAAGTCCGGGACCAGAGACGCGCTAGGGTCTGCCGGGCTCTGACAAGGTTTTAACTACTACACGTTTTTCAAGGAATGATTTATAACACACGCGGAGAGAAAACCCACGATGAAACAACACTGAGTAAAGAGAAGACAAAGTCTGAATTGGGGCAAATCTAGACAGAAAATACCAGAATGAGCCCAGTGTTCGCAGCAGAAGCAGAGCCCAGACACAGCAACGCCCAGAGCTCGGAGAACGGCCGACCTCACACCAGAGGCCTCCGAGTCCTCGGAAAGATTCCAGTCACTTTTCACAAAGCAAAACGGAAGTCCTGGCTAAGCGGTTTGTCCTGCGGACCGGGCGGCAGGTTACGTGCAGGAAAGGTGAGCGGTAAGAGGAGGCAAGTGAGGCTGTCTCTTGCTCAAAACTCTTCGCTAATCACCAGAATAGAGACCATTCCCAGTCCAAACTGAGTAATAAGAGGCCGGCCACACAGGACGGAAACAATGGGAACATGACCCTTGTTTACCCTCTGATAAAAACCGCTGAGAACAGGAATGCACGATCTCGCAGTGCGGAGACTGGAGCTGTGGAATGAGCTCTCGTTGCAGAAATACACGACTCCACAGCGCGGAGTGTTTCAGGAAGAGCAACAACGATGGCAGAAGGAGCCGAAGGCTCCTTAGCAACAAAGGGAGTGAGAACTTACAGACAGAACTCAAGAAACCGAGGAAGGCGTGCGGAAGAAATGGAGGACGGCCGGAAGCCAACTGATGCATCGGCAGGGACTCTGGTGTCACCGTGCACGAGAAAGCTCACGACTGCCGGCCTCCCTGCTCGCTCCTCCCGCAGCAAGAACTCTTCCCGGAGAAAAGATGCGTGAGGGGTAAATTCACACCGGGAAGGCGCACGAAGACAACGCTTCATGCTAAACCAAGTAGTGCACACATGCCTGCACGCACACACATGCACACACTGCTTGCAGAGACACACGTGCGTGCACGCATGCACACACGCACACACTGCATGCACAGACACGTGCACACACACCTGCACGCAATGCACACACTGCATGCACACATACACTGCATCACAGACACACGCGTGCACACACGCACACACTGCATGCACAGACACATGTGTGCACAGACCACACGTGCACGCACGTATGCGCACACTGCGTGCACAGACACATGCACACACACCTGCACACACCTGCACGCACTGCATGCACAGACACACATGCACTGGGCTCTCCATCTCCAGAAATACACACTTTTGCTTATGAAGTTCCCCCTTTTCTTATATTCTTTAAACTGAGGCAAAATTCATACAACACAAAATTCAAACAACGCAAATTCAGCCCCGTCAAAGTGAACGATTCAGTGATATTTGGTCCCTTCGCAAGTTGGGCCAGCCCCTCTCCTGTCTGGCTCCCAGACATCTCTCTCCCCCCCAAGGAAAACCACACCCCTCCCCTGCTCCCTCCCTCCCTGGAACCACCCATCTGCTCTCTGCTTTTAGGGATTTACCTATTCTGGATATTTCCTGTGCATGGAACCCTACGACGAGGGGCCTTGTGCATCTGGTTTCTTCCGCTGGTCTCATGCCCACACTGAAACCTCAGGGAGCAGAGAGGAAGGACATTCTCTGCCCAGCAGAAGCCCGGCCCCAGGCCCTCAGAGATCCTGTTGCTACTGGCCTTCCCCCACCTGCTGGGCGGGCTGCTTGTTAAAGGGTAATTAATGGGCTCCAGAAATGCTCCAGGCAACTTTAGTTTTCTGTTTTTATTCACATTCCTTCCGGTATTTTAAATTTTATGATCTTGCCCTGAGTGTGACAAAAAGTAGCAGAGTTTTTTCATTTGCAAAACCATCTGGTAAAAGGAAAGTAAGTTATACTAAAGAGATTTTTTAAAAGATTTTATTTATTTGAGGCGCGCCTAGGTGGCTCCGTGGGTTAAAGCCTCTGCCTTCGGCTCAGGTCATGATCTCGGGGTCCTGGGATCGAGCCCCACCTCGGGCTCTCTGCTCCGCGGGGAGCCTGCTTCCCCCTCTCTCTCTGCCTGCCTCTCTGCCTACTTGTGATCTCTGCAAATAAATAAATAAAAATCTTTAAGAAAAAGATTTTATTTATTTGAGATAGAGACACAGCGAGAGAGGGAACACAAGCAGGGGGAGCGGAAGAGGAGGAAGCAGGCTCCCCGCGGAGCAGAGAGCCCGACGCGGGGCTCGATCCCAGGACCCCGAGACCATAACCTGAGCCGAAGGCAGAGGCTTCACCCGCGGAGCCACCCAGGTGCCCCTAAAGAGAATTTTTTTAAAGTTTATTTATTTTTTAGTAATGTCTACACTCAGCGTGGGGCTTGAACTCACAACCCTGAGATCAAGAGTCACGTGATCTTCCAAGGGCGGCAGCCAGGCGCCCCAGGAAAGTTTAATTAGCGAGTGTATATTAACTGGTTACCAAGTCCCCAAGACTCTCTATTCTTATGGGTTTCTCTCCCTTCCTTCCACACACCTTTCCTGGGACCCCCACCCTCGGACTGGAACAAGCCCCCCAGCCTCCCGGGGACGCGAGCACCTGCCTCGGTCCCCCGCCCGCCGGATTGTTTCCTTGGCTTTTCCTCATTAAGACTGGACTTGACTGATGGGTCACAGGAAGAAACTTCATGTTGTTTTCCTCAGATTTTCGGTTTTGCTCCCAAGGCAAGTGGGGGACACGGACAGGAGCCCACTGACAGGCTGGGAGGTTACTGAGGGGAGAAGGGCCGGTGGCCCAAAGCCAAGCCACAGCTCCAGAGCTTCTGCCGCGACACGGGCGGCCGGGAAGGCCGGCGCCTCAAGCGCTGTTGGCGAGAGCGGACGGAGCAGAGCCGGCTTCGCAGCTGCTGCTCTACCGTCTGTGCTCCTCGCGGCGGCCTCGGAGAGGGGCCGAAGCCCCCAGGAGGCGCGCGGGGCGGGGTACAAACCTGAGCCAAGGCTGGTCAAGGGCAGGCGTGGGGCTACCTTTACGGTAGTGAAGTATGTATTACAAGCTCTTCAAGGTGCTCGTGATGCGGGAAGCAGAGGCAGAAAAAATGCTCAGTTTCCTTACTGCCTGCAGCCCACTGCCGAGTCCTTGACATGGGCAGAGTGGCGGTCCTCTGGGGACGCAGCTGCCTCGACGTTAATGCTTTGCTAAGGGCAAAAGGCAATCCTAGCCCAAGCCCCCCTACCCCCCGCCAGAGTCCTGTAAGTCTACTCCAACATACAAAAATTCCTTCGGAAACTTCCTGTATCTCTCAACCCCCAGAAACGCGCTGGCAATCATCCCCAAGCGTGTGGCCCACCGATACACGTCGGAAGGGTCTCAGGCCTAAGCGTTTTTTAGACGGTCATAAATGACCTTTTCCCAACAACAGCGAGCCCCTCAAGGTCCTGGGAGCCTTGCTTCCAAAATTCCTTTGAGGCTTACCTTATCCCTAACCCTCTGGGGACCCCAGGGCAGCCCTTTCCGCCCGCAGGTCCCGTCCCGTGCTTGAATAAGATCACCTTTTTGCACCAAAGTTGTCTCAAGAATTCCTGCTTGGCTGTCGTCTTCGAACCCTAATGTTCTTTCCTACGTCCTGTGGTGTCTGAACGTGGGGCTTTGGGTCCAGAATCTCACGTGGACTCACGTGGCCTCGAGCGCGGTGCGAACCCGGCGCGAACTTTCTCTCCTCTCTCTCCCCCCTCCTTCCCGGCCCTTCAAAGAGTCTTACTGGGACGCTTTCCTGCCCGCGGCTCGGGCTGTGATCCTCCAGCCCGTGGCTACTCTACAGGGAGGAGAAGTCTGCCTTTGGCTGGAAGTATTCCCTGGCCGGAATGGCGGAAATCCAGAAACTTCAACCCTCTCTTTATTTCTGGTCTTATACAAAGTTGTCTGCTTGGGCACGGGACGGCCACCTAAGTCACGGGGACGGCTGCCAGTCTTCAGACTCCCGTGTGACGTTTCCTCCTGACTGATCTAATGTGATCCCCTGCACAGCCCGCACCTAGCGGCTTCTGGCCGCAGGACCTCCGCTGGGTGCCGGCCGGAACCGGACCAGATGGAATTAAAACCCAGCTGGGGACTGTCCCCAGGGAAGCTGGCTGTAAGGACCACGTGTGTTGCCGTGTCGCTTAAAACCATGGTGGATTTCCATCTTTGCTGCGTTCCTTTACGGTTCCCTAACTGCTTAAATCACACAATCAGGTCGTTTCCCCTTGTAAGACTTTTCTAGTGTTCTCCCTGATTTGGAAGAGGCAGGTTCTTCAAGGCAAGGTAAAATACGGTGTGACCTTCATGGCGTGACCTTCAAGGCTCGGTATTTCAGTCCATATACCGGCACAGTCTAGAATGTGATGGGGGGGGAAGTGGGCGGAGGGCAGGCCTCCCTCCCGCAGGGGCCTTCGTGAGCAGCGGTGGTCACAGCGATTTTGTTCAGGGGGACGCCTCGGGCCGCTCGGAGGAAGCTGGGCGCGGGAGTGGGGGTGGTTCTTGCAGGTAACGGACCTCCTCTTTTCCTCAGTTCCCACGGCTCCCCTTGGGGTGCCCCTTAAACCCACTGAAAACAATTTGGATTGCAAAATTTAGGAAAGGACAGGGCTGCTGTAACCCTGTGTGGCCTTGGTGGGGTCTGTCCGTGAGAGCCCCTCTCTAGGGTGCCGTCACTGCTCTACACCAGGACCCCAACCTGAGGGCCTCTTGCAGACGGTGTCTGCCCAGTGCGGTGGCTGGCGAACGCCCTCCTGACACGTGGGAGGATAATTATCTAAACAGGCTTCCTCGCAGTAGACCACGTTGCCGGAGGACACACAGGCCGTCCCTAGCAAAGGGGACTCCGTCTCACTGCTCTCCTAGTACATGGGGGTGCTTCTCCCTCATTTCCCGGGTTAATGGCTGTAATCGCAGCCAGCTGTGGTCAGTCCACCTCCGGACGGGGACCCTAGGGAATATTCCCAAGCAGCTGCCGAAACTCCCTTTGCTTCAGGGAAGTTCCCGGTCCCAAGACGGACTGCCTAGTCCCCCCTGCTGGCGGGAAAACACGACATCTGCTCCATCACTGGAGCTCGTGGGCGCCAGAACCGGGAACCTCCTCCACCTTCGGCCGCTGCTCGGCCTCTTCTGCCTCCCACTCCCCCTCCTCCTGTTTGGGCACCGGCTTGGGTGTGGCCTAACTGGCTCCTGGACCAGCCTCCTCACCCCAGGCACCACGGCCCCTGCTCCCCTCACCATCAAGGAGCCCCAGTCCACCCACCCCAGATTTCCCCACCAGGGTGTCGGGTAGAAACTGATCCTGGGGAGGGTCCGGGAGCAACATAATTCAGTATTTGAACTAAGTTAAGTGTGTTCTTTTAATTGAGATAGACGTGTCTTTAATGTTATCAGCACTAAACATGGAACTTAGGTCTACCGAGGTTTATTGAAGTTCAAAGAGAAGCTCGTGTTGTCTCTGTAGCAGTTTGTTAGCAAAAAGATGACTTAAAATGATGGTTAATCTTGTTAAAACTTATTAATCAAGTGTTCATGGGTAACTGTTAAGAGAGTTTTCAAAGTCTTTGGTAACCTGAAACTTTAAAGCTTTGCTTGGATGATAAATGGGATTAAATTTGTTGCACAAGTAGGTCTTTTCCAAGTAGGACACAGTGCAAAGCATTGGTTACTGGATGTAGGTTTGCGACTTTGACTTCTTACCTCACAGAAACCAAGAATATATGGGTCTGTTGGTACGCTTTGTGCTTAATCGGTTCATAAATTTGCCGTCTAAAGAATTCTGGTTTAACAGTTCACAACTGGTTACTACTTAGTTTTTACTGGAGACTAAGATTTCCAAAGAACGCAAAATTCTACTAAATGTAATTAAGACTGATGGAAATAAGGGAAACAACTCTGTCTGTACAAAAGAAGGAGACACGTAAGAAAGATAGAAGAAATGGGAATGCATTTTTGTTGAAAGTAAAAGAAGGTAATTTTGTCCTAAATAATGGCTTGGGACAAAATCTGAATGCAAAGCAAGTTGGAGAAGGCTTGTGAAGCGAAATCCCTGGAAAGGAATTTTAGGTGTGGTCAGGATGGACTAGGATTGAAGTGAATGGATTTCGGGGCGCCCGGGGCTCTCTGCTCAGCGGGGAGGCTGCTTCCCTTCCTCTGCCTGCTTGTGATCTCTCTCTCTGTCAAATAAGTACATAAAATCTTTTTAAAAAAGATATCTATGACTTCCAGAACCATAACAAAGCATTCATTTGTGAACAAATTGAAGCATTTAACGTCTCTCTCTCCCGAACCCTCTGAAATTCAAAAGGTCTCAGTAAGTATTCTCTCTTCATGGGAATCATAGTCATTTGCATAAGTTCACTAAGAATCTGTTCTCCCTTGTAATGGGACGTCAGTGGAAACATGGGTCATCTTACCAAGGCTTCGACTGGAATGCCGTATTTGAGCGACACGCATAGACTCAGATATGACCAAACAGCTTTAAGGAACTAAAGTTGACTTTATGAAACCTGGGGCCATAAAGCCCCTTGGAACTGTTGGCGCGGTACCTGTTTCCAGAGTCCCCAGCAGCCTCACCAGGTGAGTCAAGAATGTCTCTTCCTGGCAGGTGCAGGACCTCCCAGGTGCTGTCCTGGGGACTGTGTGGAGAGGAATCCGCCACGTCTACAGGTACTGCAGGCATGTCTGACGGCAAGTACGGGGCTTGGCTCCCGGCCCGGAGAGGCTACTGAAAGTTCAACCTAGAGATTCCTCACAAAAAGTTCAGCAAGGCAGATTCTAAAAGATCTGTAGGGTCACTCACTGTTCTTGCTGAGCTTATGGAAATGATTAGGCCAAGTTTGTTAAACCTGCACTTGTTTTTTAAATAAATTAGTCCTGAATTGGCTATCCCTGATTTAAAAATGAGGGTTATCTTAGAGAAAAAAATTATGTTTCAAAAACACACATTTGTGGATGTTAAATTCCAGATCTGATGCTCTGTAAATGTTTGTTGTTTGCCTAAGCTAGACAGCTTGAGGTACAGCCCAGAGAAGCTGGCACGGTAGCCCGCGCACAGACCATCTCCCTGCTCGTTGTTCTGTGGGGAGAGCGGCAGCCCCCAAGGGCCTGCGATTATTTGGACAACGGGAACCGGGACAGACCCCCCGACAGCTGTATAAGTCAGCGATCACCGTGACCAGTTCTTTGTGCTGGGATGACAAAATCGCTCCCTAGAAGCCGGAGCGCACCCCACTCTGTGGGGCCAGCTACGGGCTTGTGGAGGTAATGGACAACCCCACTCTCTTTATGACTGGATAGGGTGACGCACTTGGGGATGCCCTTGTCTCTTGAGACAAGTTTTCTCCCACTTGCCTGTGATTCACTGTAATTAGGATACTGCCGACGCGGGACCTCAAACACAGGGCTTCTCGATGGTGTCATCCCTTAGTCACACTGATCGCCACCTCTACTGGGAGGCAGCGGCAAGCAAAGGCTTGAGCCAAGCACACAGCAGTCTCCCTGGCAGGAGCCTCAGGCTCACTCTGCGATGGTCCTTGGCTGCAGTGACTTCACATCAGGTCCGTGTCTTAGAGACAAAGGCCACCGACAGATGATGGAGGTGCGCTTATTAAACACCGGGCTATGCTTACAGATGTGCCTGGAATGATACTTGACCCCTGTCGGATGTGAGACCAGCCACGCTCACGCCTGATCCTGACCATCGCCCTTCTACAGAGCATAACCCTCAGAGGCTACTTACTGATCTTGCTCATGCTTGTCAACGAGATTTAAAAGGCGCCCCACTGAAAATACAGAGACAGTTGGTTTACGGATGGCGACAGTGTCCTGAAAAAAGGAATAAGAAAAGCTGGGTGTGCCCTGGTGCTCACTCGTGCTTTGCAATTCTCAAAGCCTTAAAAATTAGTATTTCTGGGTGCCTGGGTGGCTCAGTTGGTTACGTGACTGCCTTCGGCTCAGGTCATGATCCCAGAGGCCTGGGATCGAGTCCCACATCGGGCTCCCGGCTCCACGGGGAGTCTGCTTCCCCCTCTGACCTTCTCCTCGCTCATGCTCTCTCTCGCTGTCTCTCTCTCAAATAAATAAATAAAATGTTTTTAAAAAATAAAAAAAATAGGGGTGCCTGGGTGGCTCAGTGGGTTAAGCTGCTGCCTTCGGCTCAGGTCATGATCTCAGGGTCCTGGGATCAGGCCCCGCATCGGGCTCCTTGCTCAGTGGGGAGCCTGCTTCTCTCTCTGCCTCTGCCTGCCTCTCTGCCTGCTTGTGCTCTCTGTCTCTCTCTCTGTCAAATAAATAAATAAAATCTTTTTTTAAAAAATTTAAGAAATAAAAAAATAAGTATTTCTGCTGATTCCAAATATGTCTTCCCAGTCCTGTGTGCTCATGGAGCAATTTGGAAGAAAGGGGGACTTGTATCAAGCCATGATTCCCCGATCAAATATGGCTGCACACCTACCTAAGGAGGCAGCTGTCAAGGCCATCAAGGGATATGACCTTAGAATCTGAAGGAAACAATTCACTAGACTGTGCAGCCAAGTAGGCAGCACAAAATAAACAAACATTAAGTCGTTTACCGGCCAGTAAAGTCCACAAGTCCAGCCTATTCAGACCAAGAAAGACAGAGGACTGGCTTGTGAATAATGAAGGAAAAATCTTTATACCCAAGAATAACCAGTGGAAGGCGATACAGGCTTTACACCAGGTAATGCACCAGGTAATGCACCAGGTAATGCACCAGGTAATGCACCAGGTAATACACCAGGTAATGCACCAGGTAATGCACCAGGTAATACACCAGGTAATGCACCAGGTAATGCACCAGGTAATACACCAGGTAATGCACCAGGTAATGCACCAGGCTACTTATTCGGGTAAAAAGGCCACAGAGGTGGCAAAAACTTCACTAAGAGAAATTGTCCCTAGATTTGGACTCCCTTGGTCCCTACAAAGTGACAACGGACTGTCTTTCATGACACCTTCAAAACATGGCCCTCCAAAACTGAACAGCCCTTGGTATCTCAACTGGAGTTAAAGGGTCCAGAATGAGATGACGGTCTCCTAACAGGACCCGGGGGCTATGAGGCTCTAACTCGTGTCATGGCTTCCCCCAGGCCGGAGAGACCACTGGACGCTGGGTTTTCCCTGGATGCACCGACACATTATTAAAACCATGACCAACCCAGCCAACCTTCCCAATTCACAACGATGGCGGACATGTTCTGAGCACCCAACACTGAGCACCCAACATCCCTCTTCGTTCCCTCTTTGGGATTGGAGGAGGGCACACGGAAGCACTTAATAAGTACACGGTCAAAGCCCTCAGTGACACTCAAAATACCATCTCTCTACTAATCATCCAAGTAACAGGAATGCTCAAAGCAGTTTTATGAAATAGAGCGGTGTTAGATGTGCTACCTGCTCCACAAGGTGGGACAAGTGTGATCATAAAAACAAAATACGATGCGTACCATGTTCCAGATGGTCACAAAGTGTTTCTGGGTTTCTGACATGGATACTCAAGTTGGCGCTTTAAAAGACCCATCTCTGTCCTTTAACGACTGGGAAACTTCTGGACCAGAACAGGATTTTTGTCAACTGTCAAAGGGCTCTGTGCTGGGCTTCTTTATCTTTCTGTTTTACTAATCGTGTTTTGTGTTTGGCTATTTTCTCCTGTCTCTCCGCTTGGTGCTGAGATTCCTTCGCTGAGACAACTTCCGGCCGACGGGTGATCCCAAGTGTGGAAGAGCCACACGTGCCGTCTCTCCTGGGTTCAGGCGCCTCTGCCTTTTGTAACTCCGCCCTCTACACGGACCGACTGACCGATGGGGACCCATCTGCGCGCCCCTATTCAGCAGGAAGATGAGACCTTCCACCGCAGCAACCTTGAAGATTTAAGGGTCAACACTGGTCGGGGGGAATGATGCAGAAACAAACGCAGAAGAAAAATTATTAAATTTCCTTGCTACCTACAGTCCATTGACAAGTCCCTGAAACAGGCAGAGTGACCCTCCTCTAGGGATTCAGCTGCCTCGATGCTGACACTTCGCTGAGGACAAAAGGCAATCTTTGCCCAACCCCCAGAATCCTGTGAGCCTACTTTAACACATAAAAATTCTTTTGGAAACTAACTTTACCTCTAAATCCCCAAAATACATGTTGGTAGTCACCCCCCAAGCATATGGTCCATTGATACACATCTATCTGAAGGGCCTCGTGACGAGGGTTTTACTAGAGGCAATAAACGACATTTTCCCAACACCAGCGAGCGAGCCCTGGAAACCTGCTTCCCAAATTCCTTAGAGACTTACGCTCTCCTAACCCCTCCCAACTTGAAAGTATATACTGGGCCCCTCCTCAGGACCCCAGTACAGCTCTTTCTGTCCATGGGTCCTGTCCCCGGGCTTTAATAAAGTCTCCTTTTTGCACCAAAAAATGGCTCAAGAATTCTTTCTTGGCCATCATCTTCAAAACCTAACGTTCTTTCCAACATCACTTGTAACCTTGGAGAGGATGCTGGGAAGAGGGCATTGCAGGGAGCACCAGGAATCTCTCCCCACCCGGGCAACGACCGCATGGGCAGACTGTCTGATGGGACTCTTTGGGGACCGTGGGGTCTGCCGACGCCTGCAACTGTCCAGGGAAAGTCGTCAGTTTGGGTCTCTCCTAGCTCTCGGCACGGTCGCAGCCACCCAGCCACGCCGCAGGCAGCTGTGCACGTATTTCCGGAACAGCCTGCAGACACCAGGTGGGCAAGGACCCGTCCTCCCAGTAGCAGGGTCTACGCTCTGATCACTGACGGCGGCTTCGCATCACACAGGTGCCGACGCCGAGCCTGGCGGCCGTCGCTGTCACCCCTCCAGCTCCAGCTCTAGCGACGCCAAGGGCATTGAAAGGGCAAGGGCCCCCTTGGCCCCCTTTTGGGAGCCACACATTAGGACATTCAGAAACAGCTGCATAGGTGGGAATTAGGAAGGGACGGTGCGTGCCCAAGGAAAGGCTCAGACAAGACCCGAGGGGGCGGCAGCTCACACCTCAGGCTGGTCCTCGGCACAGAGACAGCCCACCGGCAGTCCGAAGAACTTCGACACAAAGCAGCAAACCCTGGGGAAGGGGGAGAATTTGATTTCCGGAGTCACCACATTATAAGACTTGAGCGTCCAGGGGTCAGTCAGCCAAAAAATCACAAGACACACAAGGCAACAGGAGAGTCTGGCCCACTGAACGGAAAAAGAGAATTCAATAGAATCAGTCCCCGAAAAAGACCCGAGTCAGAGCTACTAGACAGGCTTTAGAGCAACCGCCTTTTTTTTTTTTTTTTTAAAGAGAGAGACAGCGAGAGCAGGAGCACAAGCAGGGGCAGTGGGAGAGGGAGAAGCAGGCTTCCCGCTGAGCAGGGAGCCCGATGCGGGGCTCGATTTGGGGCTCAATCCCAGGACCCTGAGATTATGACCTGAGCAAAGGCAGATGCTTAACGACTGAGCCACCCAGGCATCCCCTTGGAGCAACTGTCTTAAAGATGCTGAAAGAAGGGCACCAGGGTGGCTCAGTCAGTGAAGCGTCTGCCTTTGGCTCCGGTCATGGTTCTGGGGTCCTGGGATCAAGCCCCATGTCGGGCTCCCTGCTCAGTGGGGAGCCTGCTTCTCCCTCTCCCACAGCCCCTTGTGTCCCACTCCCGCTGTGTCTCTCTCCGTCAAGTAAATAAATAAAATCTTTTAAAAAGTTAAAATAAAATTATGAAAACATTGCTACTATTTTAGAATAAAAAGCAAAGAATTCTATACTCAAATCTGTGTACCCAAGTCTATACGCCAAAAGAACCCTTCTTTTCTTACATATTTTTAATAAATATTTTACTTATTTATTTATTTATTTAAGGGGCAGAGGGAAGGAGAATCTCAAGCAGACCCCCCACTGAGTCCAGAGTCTGACGTGGGGGCTCCACCCCACAGCCCTGAGATCAGGGCCGGAGCCAAAACCAAGTCAGGCACTCAACCGACTGTACCACCCAGGCACCCCGGAAGCTGGCAAAATGTACTGCAAAGAAAAATCATGGTAAAATATATATAATGTCAAATGTCATTATTTTCACCATCTTTAAGTACTCAGTCCATTAGCAGGGAGGACAGTCACACTGCTGGGCGGCCATCACCACCCTCTGTCTCCAGAACGTCATCTTCCCAAACTGAGATGCAGTCCAGAGTGAGCGTCAGCTCCCACCGTTTCTCCCTCTTGCTGGCCCCTGGCACCCGCCACTCTGCCTTCTGTTCGTCAGAGTGGGAACAGTCTGTGTGTCACGTAAGGGGACACCTATGGTGCCGAGCCCTGTGCTGATGGCTGAGTTCATTGAGCATAACACTCTCCAGGTTCACCCATGTGGCGCCTGTGTCAGAGTTCCCTTCCTTTTCAGGGCCGCATAATATTCCCAGGTGTGTCTCACATTTTATGTATCCACTCATCCATCCATGGACACGTGGGCTGCTTCCTTGTTCCCGCTGTTGTGAATAACACGACTACGAACATGGGTGTACAAATACCTTTTCAAGTCCCTGTTTTCACTTTTAGGGGTAGATGCCCAGAGGGGGAATTGCTGATTAATATGGTGATTCTCGTTCTAATTTTTTGAGGACCTGCTGTCCAATTTTAAGTTTCCACCAGCAACACACAAGAGTTCCAATTTCCCGTTTCTGTCTTTGCTGACAGCCATCGTAACACATGTGAAATGGACCTCACCGGGGTTTCGATTTGCATTTCCCTCTGACCAGGAATGTGGAGCATCTTTTCACGTGCACATCTTTGTTGGAGAGATGTCTGCTCGAGTCTTTGCCCATGTCTGTCGGGGGCTTGTTTCTTGTTGAGTTTTAGGAGCCGTGTAACTATTCTGGCATTGATTCCTTATCTGATACCTGACTTGCAAATATTTCCTCCCGTTCTGTAGGTTGCCCTTTCATTCTGTTGATGTGTCCTCAATACGGACACCCTGCTCCTGACCATGCGCTACGATCTCCAACAGCTTAGTGAAGTTTAGGGTCATGTGTGAAATGGGTAGCAATATTTGCCTTGCGTGGGTTATCGGGGAAATGAACAAAAGTGGAAATAATAAGTATTATTACTTATTATATATTATATTTATTTTATATTGCTAATTAAATTATATTATGTATTAAATATTCTATATTTATTCTATATTCTATAGGATCTCTTCCAGAAAGTGTTTGGCTAGTCCCCTTTCTACGGTGCTTCTCCCATCCTCCTAGGTCCACAGACACAGCTTTGTCCCCCAGTTGCATCCTGCTGACACCCGAGAGCAGCGGGGACTCTGTGGCGTTTGTGACGCCTCCCCCCAAGACTAACCCTTCCTGTTCATCTCCCAGAAAGTTCCGGAGCCGCGGAGGCCGCTCGGATCCTGGCCTGACACCACACACATCACGGGTGCACGGAGGAATTACTGATGTGTTTGCCGAAACGCAGACTCCTGGGCTCAGGAAGGGCACCACGGGCTGGGGGTGCTGTGGCTGGAGGGCCACCCGAGAGTGTGCTCTGAACGCCCACCCCCATTGCTCCTGCCTCGACTCCCGGACACCCGCCCCCCTACCAGCTCCACTTCTAGAACCTTCCCACCTACCCTCGGATTCTCTGTCCTGGAGACCTCACACCATTTCTCACCATTCCCAGCTCAGTGGGGAGACTGGTTCCCAGGCCTAAGACCCTGGACTCTGATGGGAGTTTCTGAGGCTCTGCCTCCTGTGGGGGGGGTCCCGGGCCACCTGTATCAGGTCTACCCACTCCCCAGACCTCCAGCCACCGTCGGGCAGGGAACCCCTCCCCCGTCTTTATTTCCCCAGGGGCCTGCCGGGCACACGGATGCAAACTGCCTGGGTCAGCCGGTTCTGGAAGCTTAGACTGAAAGATGAGCTAAGGCCCGGCTGGGCAGACTCACAGACAGGCTCCGTGGGGAAGAGAAGCACGTGCAGGGGAGAGACAGGCCAGTGGCTTCAGAGACAAGAGCCTCTGCTTGTCTGTGTTTCCGTCCCAGGCTCCCGTGGGCCAGGCCAAGCTCACAGCCTTCCGTCTACTGCCGGTAATTAAAAGCAAGGAAAGCATTGCCAGCGTGGGGTGCGCAGGAACACGAACCTCAGCTAGGACCGGTTATTAGCATCCAGAGTCCCCCCAACCCCAATCCACGCTCCCAGGATGCTCACGAGGCCTGCTCCCCCCGCCCCAGGTCAGCTGGCCATGGTGTCAGCAAGCAGTGCCCAGCGCCGCACAGCCGGCCCCATGTGGCTGTCTGCCCGCATGAGGGAACCTGCCCTTGCGCGGGAGGTGCGTCCTGTCTTCCAGAAGGCCGGGCTGGCCCCGCCGGCCGAGCAGGTTTTTGCTGGATGCTCAGTGGCTGAGAGAGAAGGCAGATCACCCTGCACGAGGTCCTCCTTCTGTAGGCAGTTCCCCACCTCTGCCATCTTCCAAGAGAAACCGGAGGCTGGAGGCGGCGGATCCCCCACCCAGGGCTTAGCCCTCGACCCTCTCTGCCCCACCCTCTCTTCCCCCTGGAGTAGCCCAGACGGTGCCCCCTCCATCTCCCACACCCCAGAGTTCACACCGCACACCTTTCCTCCTCAGCCCCTCTCAGAGGGAAGATGCTTGAAAAGACATGAAAAGGAGCAAAACGACCATGTTTTAAAAAGCTATTGTAATTTTTTAAAAGATTTTATTTATTTATTTGACAGGCAGAGATCACAAGTAGGCAGAGAGGCAGGCAGAGAGAGAGGAGGAAGCAGGCTCTCCACCGAGCAGAGAGCCCGATGCGGGGCTCGATCCCAGGACCCTGCGATCATGACCTGAGCCGAAGGCAGAGGCTTTAACCCACTGAGCCACCTGGGTGCCCCTAAAAAGCTATTATTTTAACAACTGCTTTACTGAGATATGATTCACATACCATAAAACCCACCCACTTAATGTACACAATTCAGTGAGCTGTAGCTGATTGCAAGGGTTATGCGCCCACCACCATAAGCTAATTTTAGATTATCCCCCCAAAGATGTCCCTTAACTACTGAGCAGTGTCTCCCATGCCCGTCCTCTCCCACCCTCAGCAACCACCAGTCTGCTTTCTCCCTTGGATTCACTGATTCTGAACATTTCACGGAATTGGAACCCTGCAGTGCATGACCTTTTGTGACTGGTCCCTGTCACTCAGAATACCGTTCCCAGCCTTCATCCCTGCTTACCATCCAGCCTCCTTCTCATGGCTCAGTGACAGCTCATTGGATGATGGACCACATTCTGCTTGTCCGTGCGTCATGTATTGGTGGACATTTGGGCTGTTTCCATTTTTTTTTTTTTTTTAAGATTTTATGCTTAAATCTCTGCACTGAATTGGGGGCTCGAACTCACAACCCTGACATCAAGAGTCCCATGCTTCACTTCCTGAGTCAGCCAGGCACCCGTTTCCACTTTTTAGCTATTGCTAACAGTGCTGCTGTGAACATCTGTGTTACACGTATGCTGCCATTTCTCTGTGCACATATCCAGAGGCGGAACTCAAGTTCTACAGTAACTTTAACTCCACACTGGCTGCCATCCATCAGCAACCTGTAAGGGCTCGAACTTTCCACTGCCGCCCACACCTGTCGTTGTTTCAGTTCTAGCCTAGCCGTGGGTGTGAAGTGGCATCTCACCGTGGTTTTGATGTGCATTCTCCCGATGATTAATGACTTTGGGCATCTTTGCACGCCATGTCTCACACACACATTCAACAACCCGGGTGTTCACCCATTGCTGAGGGAGCGGCTAAAAACAGAGTCCTGGAGGGAGGGGTCACCCCGGAAGTGACCCACGAGCCACAGTCCAGACAGGCCTGACGGGCGCCGGCAGGAGGGAACGGGTCATGAGATCTTCCTTCTGGCTCCTCGATCAAATCAGAACAGGGATGCGAGTGTTGGCCGTGCGCCAGGACTGGGCCCCGGTCCCAGTCTGAAGGCTGAGCACAGGCATGGCGGCGACGTGAAGAGATGGCCGTCCCCTGGAGGGGGATTATGGGCTGGGGGGCACTGGGCTGTGTGTGGGCAGCAGCGGAGTTACCCCTGCATCTCCACGAGCCCCTCAGAAAGGGACCAGGAAACATAAACGCAGAAGGGAGGGTGGTGGGTGCCGGGGGTCCTGGAGGGGGACATGCAGGTCACCAGCAGTGGGGGCACAGTTCCACTTTGGGGAGATGAAGGGGTCCTGCAGGCAAGCGGTGGGGACCATGGCACAACAGCACGACCTGGATGTGCTCAGGGCCACCGCACCAGACCCCAGTTGGACCCTCAGTGGGATCCCCGTCGGACCCCGGTCGGACCCCCGTCGGACCCCGGTCGGACCCCCGTCGGACCGGTTAAGACGGTACAGTTTGTCCCGCGCGCTCTACCGTGGCAGTAAGCCGGTGCTCCCTCTACCCTCCTCTTTCGTCTCTGATGCAATGAAAACAAAGCAAACAGTCCTGGGCAGGGTGAGCAACGCCTGGCTGGCCCCCGCCCAGGTCAGCAGGCCAGGGTGACAGCAGTGCCCAGAGCGCACAGCCGGCCCCGTGCGGCTGTCTGCCTGCACGAGGGGACTCGCCCTTGCACGGGAGGTGCGTCCTGCCTTCCAGAAGGCCTGGCTGGCCCCGCCGGCCGAGCAGGTGCACAGGCCCCCCTCCCTGCACCAGGTGGCCCCTCCCTCCCCGGGGAAGCTGACCATCCGGCCTGGAGGAGCCCGCACCTCCCCCGGCCTCCTCCGGGGAGCCGCCCCGGTTTTGTTTGCCTGTCCCCGCACAGCGGCCGCGCCGGCCCCGGAATTCACTGCTGGGGACCCGAGCTGCGCTGCCTCCCACATCGGGGCTCCCCCAGGGCCCCCCCAACCGCCCGCAGCCTGAGCATCTCGGCGACCGGCTGCCCAAGCAGCCCTGCGCCGCCGCGGGGACCTGTCGGGGTGCAGCGCAGCTGACGCCCAGGGGCCGCCGGGCCCGCGGGGAACCACCCGGTCCACTGGGCCCACCCGGAACGACCCGGCCCACTGGGACCCACCAGGACACTGGTACCCACTGGACATGGACGCGCGGGGACCCAAAGCCCCCGGCGGGGACGCGCTGGGCGACGCGGTGAGTGGGGTCCCCTCCCTTCCCTCCTCCGCGTCCCTCCGCACCTGCACCGCCTCCAGGACTGAGGGCGGGTCCTGGGTGGGCGGGGCGGGGGTGCTAGGGCAGGCTCCCCCCTCCCCTGCAAGCCTTTCGCGCCCGCACCCCTTCCCGCCCCCTGTTCGCCGGAGGCCACGCCGGCCGGCGCGCGTCGGGACGCCAGGCTGACCGGCCGGGCTTGTCTTCTCCTCCTTGTCCGCGCGATCCTGACCGCGCGACGAAGAAGGAAAGCGGGCGCGTCCGCAGGGAAGGCGCCGCGGCGTCCCCGCAGATGCAGAGTCTAGACGGTCCCCGCCCAGGCTTCCTCGTCCCCGCGCGAGGTCACGCGCGCCCCGCACTGCGCACGCGGGTCTGCAAGCCCCGGAGCCCGCAGGACCAGGGCTTGTCTCAGTAACGCACCTGCGCCTCCGCGGCCGGTGGACACGGTCCGCAACCCCCGGCTCAGGGCGGGCCGAGGGAGGCCGCGGGCAGGCGCTGCGGCCGCTGCTTCGCGCTCCTCGGGGACTCGCGGGCCCCCGAGTTGTCACATTGTCCCGCGTCCCCTGCTGCCCATCGGTAGTTGTAACGCCTACCTTCAGCTGCATGAGCCTTTCGAGCTGGTTTTCGTGGGGAGTGGGAGGCGAGGGCAGGCCTGCTTGACCTGGTTACGCGTCGGGCTCTCTCCTTGTCCCAGCACCATCTGGAAAGGTTTTCCTCACCCTTTGAATGGAAAGTCCTCGGCACCTTGTCAAAAATCTGACTAAGGATGATTCTATTCCATGACGCTAAAATGTCCTACATCGAGAGTAAATATTTTTTAAAAAAGGAAGGCGATAGATCTAATTTAATTACAGACATCAAGAGACATATATATATATTACATTCAGTTTTGTGGTTCATTTTTTCAGGCAGAAAATCTATTTCAGGAACTTCAAGAACATTTTCAAGCTCTGACTGCAACATTAAACCTCAGAAATATCCTTTTCTATGTTACAACAAATACCGTGATGCTTTTGAACTCTGAAATTATCATGGAACCTCTTTTTGTCCGCCACTAATGGATAATTAACCCAGCATTTCCTGGTGTTTACATTTGCGCCTCTCCCTGGTATCCCGATGCAGCAATTACCACTCACAGGTAATTACTTCCTGCCTGACCAGCAAAACAGGGCATTTTGTATGACAATGATAAAATGCAAGGACACAATGCACAGTACTGACCCGTGGGGCTTTCCCACTGAGCCCTAAATAAATCCGAATGACATTTGTACTCCACCAATCAGAAACTTGCAAATGTAATAGGGAATGTCAGCTTACTGCTTTGTAAGACATGAATTCAAACAGAATTAGGATAGAAAGTTTGTTTCCACTTCAAGCAAACCTGGATAATGGTAACTTCTGCCCTAAGACTTGGGGAGCTAGAGTTGTATGTGTAATGTTGTAAATGTTGTAAAGTGATTTTACAACATTAAGGTCATTCCTTAGAAATTATATGTAAAGTGTTTGCATATGGAACCATTTACTTCAACTTCTGAGTCTGTAGATGGGTTCTCATAGGGAAAAACATATTCTTAAACATGGTAAAATAAAACTGTAGGAAAGTTGGTTTTAAACAAAATTAGTTTCCATTATATATACATACTCATCAGAGTTTAGTTAAAACATAGTTAAACCTACAAGACCATCTCATGTGTCGGAATCTGTGTCCACACAAACGGAGCCAAGTTTCCTACTGAGCTCACATTTCGAAGGGTAAAGACTCATTACGAAACCCTCAGGGAAATGGTTAATTTGCACTGATGCAGAGGTGATTCCCTCGTTTTAAAAGTTGCATCAGTAGCCTTGGGCCTTTTCATCAGTAGCCTTGATGAGCAGGTGTGGTTTGAAGTCTCCTTGACATTGTACTGGAAGAAATGGGAAATCGCATTGAGGATTTACAGAAGAATGTCAGTGACCTAATGGTGCAAGCTGGGATCGAAAATTCTATTAAAGAACAAATGGTAAGGTCATCATTAGGAAAGTAAATATGTTTGCCTTTTGCATTATCTTTTGATTGCTTTCATCTTGAAAAATACGATCCCGTATTTGTTCACTGTGGGGATGACTGCCTTTATCCTACACAGAAAACCTTCAGGAATAATAAAAGACATTTACAAGTGCTCTTTTCTAAGTAGACCAACTGGAATGCTCCTCGTCATAATTCCTTAAAAAGCGTGTGTTTGAGTGACGGGCTCTGCGCACCGCCGGCTTTTACTCTAGCACTTTTCCGTCCCGCCCAGCTGGTCTTCAGTCAAAGCACGGGTTAGGACGGAGCGGAGGGTGGGGCGTAGAACTAGTCCTTTCTGCTAGACGATGTAGTTCTATGACCACTTAAAGCAAATGCGTGTGCATTAAGCCCTCGGTTTCATGGAGGTGCCTGAGGGTCCCCCGCCAGCCCCCGCCGTGCAAACATTTCTCTTCCAGTGAAACGTCGCACTTAATCCCGCGATGCAAACACGTGCTTGACTTCAGGGCTCAGACTGGATTTATGTCCATGTGACATGGGGACAGACATGGCCTTATTTTATGAAGATACTGACCCATATTTTGTTTCCAAGATATTCTGATTATATAAGCCAATTTTGATGGAATAGTTAAGGTACCTTTGTTTTCCCGTTTTCTTTCACAATTGTTATCCTCCGTCAGCTGGCAAATGGTCTGAGCTTTACCTGTTGAATCAGGGCCGGTTCACCTCCCAGTGACTTAGAAATACCTGTGTCTCGTCTTCTGGGGAAAAGGTAACCCCAGGCCGTGCCCTGCTGCCCAGGGGCTGCAAAACACTGCAGGGGCGCTCTGTGTGCCGGGTGCACTCAGGGCGTCTGGCCCCCCAGCCTCCCCGCCAAGCCCTCCGCCGGCTGAGTGGGTGGTAAGACAGGGCGTGAGGACACTGCCCGCTGCAGGCTGGGGGTGGCAGCCCAGGAACCCGGGTCCTTCCCTGCGTCCCCCAGATCCAGCTGCTGTTTTAAATTTAGTCAAAACCACCAACTATTAGGATCAAGTTAAATGATTGAGTAAATGTGGAAACCTCCCTGTTGGAGGTGCCTGCGGCCTGAGAGGTCAGACACCCAAGTTTGTTTCAAAGGGTCCTGCTGCTGAGACGGACAGAAAGACCAAACAGAGATGTTTGGATAAACCTGGGTCTGCTGGTCGCACTAGGTCAGGGGTCACAGAGGGCTTGTGCCGGGGACTTGGGGGGACTCCGCACACCTCTGAAACCCGTGTTGCTGTCCTGGGGGGGGGTGGCGGGAGGAGGCAGAGTCGGTGATGGAGTCGGTGGGGGGGGTGATGGGAGGAGGCAGAGTCGGTGAACCCAAAATGTCGGAGGCGTTCTCAGTTTGTCGGTGTCCCCATTGCACGACCCCGTGGCCCCTTTCCTGCAGTTACTTCCATGCAGAGACACAGTGTACCTCGAGGGGGTTCTGTCCAGGCTGCCTGGGAGGGTCGGTCACGGCGGTGGGACACCGATGAGAAACAGTGTTTTGTTGTTTCAAGAGTACACAGTTTCCTCACCTTCCCTTGTGAACCCGCACTGACCCATCGGTGGAAAAGGAAAAGCATTTAACGTGTATGTTCTCCTACACACCGGATTTCTCTTATCCACAAATCCTTTAATAATTATAGGAAATTAAGGTATTTTTCTTGAAAGCTTTGGCTTCCTGTTTATTTAACTGTACATTGATTGGTATATAAATCAACCATTACCTCTTTCAATTTTTTTTCTTACAGACCTGAGGACGGTAGACCAGTCACTTGAAAATGTGATAAAGTCAAAACTGTACTTTTAAAATAATAATTTGCATGAGTTCTGACTTTTACTGCTTAATTTAAAAATTCATTCTAATAAAAAGATTAAAAGAACAAACAATCCAGTAAGAACATAATTCAGAAAATGATTAACAAAGATGGTTGTAAAATTTTTTCAATACATACCTTGTATTTATAAATCATGGGAGAAAAACATAAGCTACATTAGGTCAATGTTTTTTCCTGAATTAAGTTCTATATAGATCTTTTTAAAAAGCATCATAAGCTGTTTTCTGATTGAGATTGCTTTTTAAATAACTGCATTCCAACACAGCTTTTCCACTCCCACGGGGTTTGGGAAGACTCATTTTAATCTGTCCAGTCCAAACAGATTCGGACAGCAGTGTTCTCCAGGCCCAACCCAACCCAAGAGAACAGTTTGTCCGGGAGCTCGGTCGGCCTCGCCCGCCCCGCTCCTGGAGGGTAGTTACCCAGGAGAAGCAGACGTACTTCAGTGTACTTTGTAGGTTATAGAGAGACAATCAAGTAATTGTGTGATTTGCCTCTCTAAGCCAAAGTACAATAGAGCTATGATCATCTAAAAAGGGGTTGGTGGGTGGTAACTATGCACACAACACCAGCTTCTCAATCATTTTTTGGAAGTAGTTCTTTTTCAGGGTCCCTGGGTGGCTCAGTCGGTTAAGCATCTGCCTTCAGCTCAGGTCATGATCCCAGGGTCCCTGCTCGGTCGGTGGGGAGCCTGCTTCTCCCTGTCCCTCTACTGCTCCCTGTTTGTGCTCTGTCAAATAAATTTTTAAAATCCTTTTTTTTTTTTTTAGATTTTATTTATTTATTTGACACAGAGAGAGAGAGATCACAAGCAGGCAGAAAGGTAGGTGGGGGTGGGGGAGGTAGCACGCAAAGCGGAGAGCCCAACGTGGGGCTCGATCCCAGGACCCCGAGACCATGACCTGAGCCGAAGGCAGAGGCCCAACCCACTGAGCCACCCAGGCGCCCCTATAAAAATTCTTAAAAAAAAAGAATTAAGGGCGCCTGGGTGGCTCAGTGGGTTAAAGTCTCTGCCTTTGTCTCAGGTCATGATCCCAGGGTCCTGGGATCGAGCCCCGCATCAGGCTCTCTGCTCAGGGCAGAGCCTGCTTCCCTCTCTCTCTCTCTGCCTGCCTCTCTGCCTGCTTGTGATCTCTGTCAATTAAATAAATAAAATCTTTTTAAAAAATTGAAAAGGGTTGATAATAGGCTCTCATTGTAAAAAATAACCTTATGCCTGCATATGAAATAAAACTTATTCTTCATCTAAAAGTCAAAATTACCCAGAATTCTACAATTTAGAATTAACCACTGTAAGCACTTCTCTGTGCATATACTATTTTATATATGCTTGATCATGTTTATAATCTCATATCCTGTTCTTTTCATATCATAAACATGTTGTGAGAATTTCGTACACTTTTCATACTTTTTTTTTTAAATGTCTGACTACTCTTCTATCGTAGGTAATAATCTGAACTTTCCTATGATACCCCTCGGACACTGAGGCTGCTCCCCACTTTCCCGCTGTTATAAATAATGCCGTGGGGAGCGCTGTTGCCATGAATTCTGCGCACATTTCCTTAGGGTCAGAAGTACATTTAGTCAAATGCATCTAAGAAAGGGAGCATCACGTTATACTCCAAAAGGGGTGCATGTCTTTCTTTTTATGATTTTATTTTTTAAAAAGATTTTATTTATTTGAGAGACAGAGAGAGCCCAAGCAGGGGAGCAGCAGGCAGAGGGAGAAGCAGATCCCCAGTCAGCAGGAAGAGCGGCACAGGGCTTGGTCCCGGGACCCCGAGACCAGGACCCGAGCTGAAGGCAGACACGTCACTGACTGAGCACCCCAGGCGTCCCCATGTCTTTCTTTTTTTAATCCAAAGTTTTAAAATGGCATCATTTGGATTCAGTATTCTTGGTGGTTTAAAATCATGGTAGTTCCATTGGAGTATGTGAACAATCTCAAAGCATCTTGGCTCCTATCATAATCTCAGCAGAAATTAAAGTGGATATTTGAAGTAAACCAAACAGATTTGAGTCCTCATTAATAACACAGACCACAGTTCAAAACCCAGGATTTTTAATTAAGTAAGTAGAAAAGAAAGCTTCTAGGCACCCGGGGGGGCTCAGTCAGTTGAGCGTCTGACTCTTGAGTCCGCTCAGGGTGTGATCTCGAGGACACAGGATCGAGCCCCAAGATGGGCTCCGCACTCAGAGGGGGGTCTGCTTGAGAGCCTCTCTCTCCCTCCCCCCAGCCCTCCCCCTGCTCACACTCTTTCTCGAAATAAATACAGAAAATCTTTTAAAAAGGGGGTGGGAGAAAGCTTCTATTAGTTAATAACTAAAAGAAAAACATTAGGGTGCCTGGCCGGCTCAGCTGGTAAAGTATGCGGGTCTTGATCTCAGAGTCACGAGTTCAAGCCTCACATTGGGTGTGGAGCCTACTTAAGAAATGAAAAAGAAACATTTATGCTTTCCAAAACACTAACTTCTTTCTAAGGAAAGTTCCAAGCTGATCCCCTTTCATCGTCTGACATTTAATACCTCAATTATTTACTCAAACCACAGACACCTGCCTTTAGAGGTTATTTGGCATTTTATAATATCATCCCTGTTTTAACATCTTCCTAACATTTTTTTCAATTTTATTTAATTTTTTAGGTTTTTAAATTTATTAACATAGAGTATATTATTTGTTTCAGGGTACAGGTCTGTGAATCATCCATCTTACACACTTCACAGCACTCACCCTAGCACATACCCCCCCATGTCCATCACGCAGCCACCCCATCCCTCCCACCCGCCTCCACTCCAGCAATCCTCAGTTTGTTTCCTGAGATTAAGAGTCTCTATGGTCTGTCTCCCTCTCTGGCTTCGTCTTGTTCCATTTTCCCCTGTGATCCTCTGCCTTGTTGCTTAAATTCCACGTATCAGGGAGATCATATGTCAATTGTCTTTCTCTGATTGACTTATTTCGTTCAGCATAATGCTCTCTAGTTCCATCCACGTCATTGCAAATGGCAAGACTCCATTTCTCTTGATGGCTGCGTAGTATTCCATTGTGTATATGGATCACATCTTCTCTATCCATTCACCTGTGGATGGACATCTAGGCTCTTTCCATAGTTTGGCTCTTGTGGACATTGCTGCTGTGAACATTTGGGTGCATGTGCCCCTTGGGATCACTACATTTGTATCCTTAGGGTAAATACCCAGTAGTGTGATTGCTAGGTCATGGGGTAGCTCTATTTTCAACTTTTTTTTTTTTTAAGATTTTATTTATTCATTTGACAGACAGAGATCACAAGGAGGCAGAAAGGCAGGCAGAGAGAGAGGAGGAAGCAGGCTCCCCAATGAGCAGAGATCCCCACTCGGGGCTCGATCCCAGGACCCTGAGATCATGACTCAAGTGCAAGGCAGAGGCTTAACCCACTGAGCCACCCAGGCACCCCTATTTTCAACTTTTTGAGGAACCTCCATGCTGTTTTCCGGAGTGGCTGCACCAGCCTGCATTCCCACCAACAGTGCAGGAGGGTTTCGCTTTCCCTGTATCCTCGCCAGCATCTGTCGTTTCCTGACTTGTTATTTTTAGCCATTCTGACTGGAGTGAGGTAGTATCTCATTGTGGTTTTGATTTGTATTTCCCTGATGCCAAGTGACACTGAGCATTTCTTCATGTGTCTTTTGGCCATCTGGATGTCTTCTTTGCAGAAAAGTCGGTTCATGTCCTCTGCCCATTTCTTGATTGGATTATTTGTTCTTCGGGTGTTGAGTGAAAGGTTCTTTATAGATTTTGGATACTAGCCTTTATCTAGATATGTCATTTGCAAATATCTTCTCTCATTCTGTCAGTTGTCTTTTGGTTTTGTTGGCGGTTTCCTTTGCTGTGCAAAAGGTTTTGATCTTGACGAAGTCCCAATAGTTCATTTTTCCCTTGCTTCCCTTGCCTTTGGCGATGTTTCTAGGAAGACGTTGCTGTGGCTGAGGTCAAAAAGGTTTCTGCCTGTGTTCTCCTCAAGGATTTTGATGGATTCCTGTCTCACATTTAGGTCTTGCATCCAATTTGAGTCTATTTTTGTGTGTGGTGTAAGGAAATGGTCCAGTTTCATTCTTGTGCATGTGGCTGTCCAATTTTCCCAACACCATTTGTTGAAGAGACTGTCTTTTTTCCATTGGACATTCTTTCCTGCTCTGTTGAAGATTAATTGAGGGTCCATTTCTGGGCTCTCTAGTCTGTTCCATTGATCTGTGTGTCTGTTTTTGTGCCGGTACCATACTGTCTTTAGATTATTACAGTTTTGTAATAGAGCTTGAAGTCCAGAATTGTGATGCCCCCAGCTTTGCCTTTTCTTTATCAACATGTGTTGATAAAGCTATTCGGGGTCATTTTTGTTCCCTACATATGTTAGGATTATTTGTTCCATTTCTGTGGGAAAAATTTATGGTATTTTGATAGGGATTGCATTAAATGTATACATTGCTCTAGGTACATTAGACATTTTAACAACATTTATTCTTCCAATCCATGAGCATGGAATGGTTTTTCATTTCTTTGTGTCTTCTTCAATTTCTTTCACAAGTACTTTAGAGTTTTCTGAGTACAGATTCTTTGCCTCTTTGGTTAGGTTTATTCCTAGTTATCTTACAGTTTTGGGTGCAATTGTAAATGGGGTTGACTCCTTAATTTCTCTTTCTTCTGTCTTGTTGTTGGTGTAAAGAAATGCACCTGTTTTCCATGCATTGATTTTAAATCCTGCCACTTTACTGAATTCCTGTATGAGTTCTAGCAGATTTGGAGTGGAGTCTTTTGGGTTTTCCACAGTATCGTATCATCTGCAAAGAGTGAGAGTTTGACTTCTTCTTTGCCCATTTGGATGCTTTTATTTCTTTTTGTTGTCTGACTGCCGAAGCTAGGACTTCTAGTACTATGTTGAATAGCAGTGGTGATAGTGGATATTCCTGCCATGTTCCTGACCTTAGGGGAAAAGTTCTCAGTTTTTCCCCATTGAGAGTGATATTCACGGTGGGTTTTTCATAGATGGGTTTGATGATATTGAGGTATGTTTCCTCTTTTCCTGCACTGTGAAGAGTTTTGATCAAGAAATGATACTGTAATTTGTCAGATGCTTTTTCTGCATCTATTGAAAGGATCCTATCATTCTTGTTCTTTCTTTTATCAATGTATTGTATCACATTGATTGATTTGCAGATGTTGAACTAACCTTGCAGCCCTGGAATAAATCCCACTTGGTCATGGTGAATAATCCTTTTAATATACTGTTGGATCCTATTGGCTAGTATTTTGGTGAGAATTTTTGCATCTGTGTTTATCACAGATATTGGTCTGTAATTCTCCTTTTTGATGGGGTCTTTGTCTGGTTTGGGGATCAAGGTAATGCTGGCCTCATAAAATGAGTCTGGAAATTTTCCTTCCGTTTCTATTTTTTGGAACCATTTCAGAAGAATAGGTATTAATTCTTCTTTAAATGGTAGAATTCCCCCGGGAAGCCATCTGGCCCTGGGCTCTTGTTTCTTGGAAGATTTTTGATGACTGCTTCAATTTTCTTGTTGGTTATGGTTCTGTTCAGGTTTTCTAGTTCTTCCTGGTTCAGTTTTGGTAGTTTACAGGTCTCTAGGAATGCATCCATTTCTTCCAGATTACTTAATTTGTTGGCATATAGTTGCTCATAAAATGTTCTTGTAATTGTTTCTATTTCTTTGGTGTTGGTTGTGATCTCTCCTATTTCATTCATGATTTTATTAATTTAGGTCCTTTCTCTCTTCTTTTTGATAAGTCTGGCCAGGGGTTTATCAATCTTACTAATTCTTTCAAAGAACTAGCTCCTAGTTTTGTTGATCTGTTCTACTGTTCTTTTGGTTTTTATTTCATTGATTTCTACTCTGATCTTTATTTCTCTTCTCCTGCTGGGTTTGGCTTTCTTTGCTGTTCTTTCTCCAGCTCCTTTAGGTGAAGGGTTAGGTTGTGTATTTGAGACCTTTCCTGTTTCTTGAGAAAGGCTTGTATCACTATATACTTTTCTCTCAGGACTGCCTTTGCTGCATCCCACAGATTTTGAAGCGTTGTGTTTTCATTATCATTTGTTTCCATGAATTTTTTCAATTCTTCTTTAATTTCCTGGTTGACCCATTCATTATTTTTTTTTAAAGATTTTATTTATTTATTTGACCAACAGAGATCACAAGTAGGCAGAGAGGCAGGCAGAGAGAGAGGAGGAAGCAGGTTCCCCACTGAGCAGAGAGCCAATGTGGGGTTCGATCCCAGGACCCTGAGATCATGACCTGAGCTGAAGGCAGAGGCTTAACCCACTGAGCCACCCAGGGGCCCCGACCCATTCATTCTTTTGAAGGGTGCTCTTTAGCCTCCATGTATTTGGGTTCTTTCCAACTTTCCTCTTGTGACCGAGTTCTAGTTTCAGAGCACTGTGGTCTGAAAATATGCAGGGAATGATCCCAATCTTTTGGTACCAGTTGAGACCTGATTTGGGAACCAGGATGTGATCTACTCTGGAGAATGTTCCATGTGCAGAAGAGAAGAATGTGTATTTTGGGATGGAATGTTCTGAATGTATCTGTGATGTCCATCTGGTCCAGTGTGTCATTCAAAGCCCTTATTTCCTCGTTGATCCTTAGCTTAGAGGATCTGTCCATTGCAGTGAAGGGTGTGTTAATGTCCCTACTATAGTATTATTGTCAGTGTGTTTCTTTGATTTTGTTATTAATTGGCTTATATAATTGGCTCCTCCCATGTTAGGGGCATAAATATTTACAAATGTTAGACATTCTTGTTGGATAGACCCTTTAATTATGATATAGTGTCCTTCTTCATCTCTTTTTACAGTCTTCGGTTGAAAATCTAATTTGTCTAATAGAGGGATTGCCACCCCAGCTTTCTTTCTTTCTTTCTTTTTTTTTAAAGATTTTATTTATTTATTTGACAGAGAGAGACACAGCAAGAGAGGGAACAGAAGCAGGGGGAGTGAGAGAGGGAGAAGCAGGCTTCCTGCCGAGCACGGAGCCCAATGCAGGGCTCAGTCTCATGACCCTGGGATCATGACCTGAGCCGAAGGCAGAAGCTTAACAACCGAGCCACCTGGGTTCCCCCCCAGCTTTCTTTTGATGTCCATTAGCATGATAAATTGCTTTCTACTCCCCTCATTTTCAATCTGGAGGTGTCTTTCAGTCTAAAATGAGTCTCTTGCAGACAGTATATCGATGGGTCTTGTTTTTTTTTTTTTTTTTAAGATTTATTTATTTATTTGACAGAGAGAGAGAGAGAGATATCACAAGTAGGCAGAGAGGCAGGAGGAGAGAGAGGAGGAAGCAGGCTCCCCGATGAGCAGAGAGCTCAATGCGGGGCTCAATCCCAGGACCCTGAGATCATGATCTGAGCCAAGGGCAGAGGCTTAACCCACTGAGCCACCCAGGTGCCTCTCGATGGATCTTTTTTTTTTTTTTTTTAATCCAATCTGATACCCTGTGTCGTTTGTTTGGGACGTTTGGGCCATTTACGTTCAGGGTAACTATCAAAAGATATGAATTTAGTGACACTGTATTGCCTGTAAAGTGACTGTTACTGTGTATTGTCTCTGTTTCTTTCTGGTCTACGTTACTTTTAGGCTCTCTCTTTGCTTAGAGGACCCCTTTCAGTAGTTCTTGTGGGGCTGGTTTGGTGATCGCAAATTCTTTTAGTTTTTGTTTGTCCTGGAAGTTTTTCTCTCTCCTTCTAATTTCAATGACAGCCTAGCTGGATATAGTATTCTTGGCTGCATATTTTTCTCATCTAGTGCCCTAACATATTCCTAAAGGATTGGTAGTTTCCAGTTCCATATATTTAAATGAAATCAAAATGCTTCCATAAGGAAAAGGGGGAAAGTAGTAGATGGAGTTACATGTGCTTAAACACACTTATTCAAACATAAACTAGACAAACATGGCTTTTAGCAACAAGCAATTTACTCACAGAATACTTAAATGCTGTGAATTCAATATCAAATGCTATACTCATAAACTTGTAACTTAAAACTCATTTACCTCAAAATTAGGGAACTTATGAAAACCTCAAGTTTAATAATAAAGGCCTATATCTGTTAGTCAGCAGCTCTAGAAGCAGTTGTGCGAAGTTTTAAATTCTCACGTTTAATTTCCATTCTTTACAGTCTCTTGCCTGATCTATCACCATAGACTTTCAACTCTCTTCCCAATCCCCTTTTAGCTCTTCCAAGGGGACAGAAAGATCTCAGAACTAAAATCTGATCATGTTACACCTGGTTCCCAAGGCAAAGCATCCCACCTGTGCCCACTCCACCTAAGCCACCACAGTTCTCAGATGAGTCCGCCTCCCTCCCACCATGGGCCTTTGTTCCTGCAGGTCCCCTTCTGGAATGCAATTACCCCTACACCCACTTAGTTGGCTTTTTAATATCTGATATCAGCTTGAAAATAATCTGAGATTCTCTCCCTGAATCCCCCTCTGAGTCAGATCTACTCGGTACATGGTCTCCTGGCACTCTGCTGTTGACTATCACAGTCGTAATTTCATTTTTTTTTTTAAAGATTTTATTTATTTATTTGACAGACAGAGATTACAAGTAGACAGAGAGGCAGGCAGAGAGAAGAAGGAAAGCAGGCTCCTGGCTGAGCAGAGAGCCCGATGCGGGGCTTGATTTCAGGACTCTGGGATCATGACCCGAGCCGAAGACAGAGGCTTTAACCCACTGAGCCACCCAGGCGCCCCACGTAATTTCACTTTTTACATGATCATTTGGTTATCTTCACAAGGCAGCAAGCAACCAGACTGATTTTGCTCAGTCCTGGGGCCCAGGAGCTACTCAAGTTTTTTAAAAAGTAAATTAATAATTGAATTGCCAGAGTTTCAAAATAATTTTGCAATCCTTTATATGGTGTTTTTTGTCCATGGAGATGTGTGAGAGCTTAACTACTCTACTAAACAAGAAAATCAAAGCCCAGTTGGAGGATGGGGTTATAGCAGTGGCTGGGGAGACTAGTGGGATGTCACCCCAACACAGTGTGCAAGACAGTACAAGTCTCATTAAGATGCCATTGGTGTTCCTTGTATAGCTTTTGATGATAAATGTAAAAATGCCACAAAAGAATACTAAAACCAGATGTATTTTAAAAGCCATTAGTAAAGATGATGTAGAAAAACTATTCAAAATGGCAACCATATAAGTGAGTTCTCCCAAAGTTCCCCATTCTGATTTTCAAGATATCAGACTTTCCCAACAAGCACCTCAGCTTTCAGATCAGAAACTGGGTGAGGCCATGGACACATCCTATATTTTTTTCCTCTTTTTTATTTATTTGACACAGAGAGAGAGAGAGAGAGAGAGAGAGAGAGAGGGCACAAGTGGGGGCAGCTGCAGGCAGAGGCAGAGGGAGAAGCAGACTCCCCTCTGAGCAAGGAGCCCGAGGGGGGCTCCATCCCAGGACCCCAGGATCATGACCTGAGCCGAAGGCAGATGCTTCACCCACTGAGCCCGCCAAGGTGCCTCGCTATCCTACATTTTAACTGAGCCACCTGAGGAACCAAAATCTAAAATCCAGACACAGTTTTTAGGGTTGTTGTAGTTTTGACTCCGTCAGTGACCCCAACGCCTTGCTTCTCTGCTCATAACAGTAGGAAAGAGGCAGTCTACCCCAGGGACCCACACAGAACAATCTACTGCAAACACACAAGGTTTCTGGTTATTTCGATGTTGCAGAGCTGTGTTTCGAATGTCTGAAAGCTGTAAGTAGATGCCGTCATGCCGTGGTGCCCTGCTGTACCTAGCGGCTCTGTTTTGGGACAGTTGTTTATGGTGGTGTGTGTAGCTCTGCTTCAGTCATTGAGAGCTGTGTGGTAACCCTTTGAGTTCTGTTTTCCATTTGACTATTTCCAGTAATGCTGCAATAAACAGTCTTTCCTATCTCCTATGTGTCCGTTTTCTCGGGGTACTTGATTACTTACTACCCCCCTGAATATGTGCTGTACCTTCTAGGCTTGTTGCCTCTGTGTAAGCTGCCAAGACTAACTCCTGGACTTTGCACAAGTTGCCCTGGGGAGGATGAGAAACAGAAATCATTCAGTGCTCAGGGAACCGGGGGTACTGGTGCACCTTCTGCACTAGTTAATCTCCACTTGAATAAAGCAACTCGAGCAGCAATGAGGTGGGTCCGGTAGCAGCACAGATCCAGCCTTGAAGCCACATCCTCTGGGTGAGAAGGGATTCTGTGCAACCTAACCTTTACTTTCCTTTTATGCACGCTAGCTACTGGCAGGTGGTTGGAAGGATTTGAGAAAATGGCTTGTAAATCACTTAATTCAGGCTGAGGTAGACAGTAGGTACAAAGTAAGACATAAACTTATAAAAACAACACATTTACAGCACTACTACAGGGTAAGTTTACAAATGTGGGATGTAATTTTCTTTGCTTATTTTTGGGCAGCTAATAAAGCTTTATCAATAAGATGTAATTCACATGCTACACAATTAACCAATTAACACAATTCAGTGGTTTTTGGTATATCTACAGATGTGTGCCACCATCACCATAACCAGTCTTAGGATGTTTTCATCATCTCAGGAAGAAACCCCATAGCCATCAGCTACGACCTCCCTCTGTCCCCCTCCCCCTAACCACTGATCTACTTTCTGTCTCTATGAATTGCTTATTCCGGGCATTTCATAAAAACGGGCATCATACGATATGTGGTGCCTAGTCTCTCACGTACCCTCATGTTTTCAAGGTTCAACATACCGTACATCAGTACTTCATGTCTTAGCACCAAATAACATCCCATTGTACAGACGGACCACATCGTGTTTACCCGTTCTGCAGCTGGACATGCGAGTTACCTCCTCGTTCTCCAAAGGGCCGCCCGCACTCCTCTCCCCCAGCAGGGTCTGAGCGATCCAGTTTCCTCCGTGCCCTTGACTCTTGTAATAATCCGACCCTTTAGGGGCGCCTGGGTGGCTCAGTGGGTAAAGCCTCTGCCTTCGGCTCAGGTCGTGATCTCAGGGTATGGGATCGACCTCTGATCGGGCTCTCTGCTTGGCGGGGAGCCTGCCTCTCTGCCTACTTGCGATCTCTCTCTCTCTCTGCCAAATACATAAATAAAATCTTAAAAAAAAAAAAAAATCAGGCCCTTTGGATGTAGTCACACCACCCCGATGGGTGGGAAGTGGCATCTGCCAGTTTTGATTGGCATTTCCTTGATGACAAACAACAGTGAACTGGTCATGGGATCCTCGGCTGTTCTCTCTTGGAGAAACGTCCGAAGGAGAACACGGAATGTCTGTTATGTGCCAGGTACCTGGGGTCACGATGAGTTTTCCACCCGCCCCTCATCTGTCAGGGCACTGTACTCCCTATTTCGTAGGTGGGAAGGTTAAGGCTGGAGCAGTGCAGTGACTCTGCATCGGAGTTTCAAGTCCACTTCAAGTGCGCCTCGTGTGCGTTTGCTGGTCTCTACTCGTGCCTCAAGCGCAGTCAACCTGGCCGTGGCTTTCGCACACGGAAGCCCACCAGGCACTATTCTGAGACACACACGGAACAGCAGACACCGGCACCTCCTCACCTGAGAGAAAACGGAGTTGTCGCAGCAGAGCCTGTATGGACGAGATGTGCCGGGAAGGTCCCGACCGCCCACCCACCGCCGAGCTGTGGGGCAGGAGAGGCGCAAGCCTGACACGAGGACACCAGCTGCACGTACGGCGGGACCGCGGTTTCCACAGAAGATACAGCCTGCTCGAGTGCGTTAGACACCATCTCAGGAGAAAGGAGGAACAACTTACTCTTCGTATTTAAAAGGAGGACTCCCGGGATCATCTTACGGCAGTTTTTGTAACCAGAGTAAAAGACACTTTTCCCCAAGTGTATTCTTTCTGAACTCAAGCCTTCGGAGTCTGCTGTGGGTTGAACTGTGCCTCCTCATAAATTCCCATGTTGGGAGTTTTTTGTTTTTTTTTTTCAAAATTTTATTTTATTTATTTATTTGACAGAGATCACAAGTAGGCAGAGAAGCAGAGAGAGAGAGGAGGAAGCAGGCTCCCCGCTGAGCAGAGAGCCCGATGCGGGGCTCGATCCCAGGACCCTGGGACCATGACCTGAGCTGAAGGCAGAGGCTTTAACCCACTGAGCCACCCAGGCGCCCCGTTGGGAGTTTTTAAATAGATTTTATTTATTTGACAGAGAGAGCACGAGCAGGGGGAGGGGCAGAGGGAGAGGGAGAAGGAGGCTCCCGCTGAGCAGGGAGCCTGATGCAGGGCTCGATCCCAGGGCTGAGATCTTAACCTGAGCTGGAGGCAGACACTTCACATCGACAGAGCCGCCCAGGCACACCCTGCCTATGTCGGGAGTTCCAATCCCCAGTACAATGTGACCTCATATGGAGATAGGATGGCCCTCTCCAGTGACCACTGTCCTTATAAGAAATGTGGACACAGACACACACAGGGAGAAGAGGCCACGTGAAGATGAAGACTGAGACCGGGGCGAAGCGTCGGGCCAAAGCAGGCCAACGAGCACCAGAAAGCAGCAGGGTCTGGGAGAGGGGCAGGGGACAGATTCTCCAGCACAGTCCGAAGGACCCAGCCCTGACCACCTCTGGATCTAGAGTTCTTGCCTTCAGATCTGGAAGACTGCGCATGTCCGCTGTCACAACCGTCTGGGCTACTTTGCTACGGCAGCCCTGGGAGGCTCACACGCCGCCCCCCTCCCCCAACTGGACGCACCAAACACAGGGCCCCACGGAACACACGCTTGAATTCCACTCCAACAGGAAAGAAGTCCAGTAGTTCCGGACTGCCAAGGTCAGTAACCTGCACGGCAACTGTTTTTAAAAGATTTTATTCATTTATTTGACAGAGATCACAAGTAGGCAGAAAGGCAGGCAGAGAGAGAGGGAAGCAGGCTCCCCACTGAGCAGAGAGCCCGAGGCGGGGCTCGTTCCCAGGACCCTGAGACCGTGACCTGAGCAGAAGGGAGAGGCTCAACCCAGTGAACCACCAGGCACCCCTGCACGGCAAATTTGTAAGAAACAAGCAATTACAACTTCCCATCACTGAGTATTTTATTTATTTTAGCTAGATATTTACAGATATTTGCTAATATAAAAATACAATGGCCGGGGCGCCAGGGTGGCTCAGTGGGTTAAGTGCCTGCCTTCGGCTCAGGTCATGATCCCAGGGTCCTGGGATCGAGCCCCGTGCCGGGCTCCCTGCTCAGCAGGCAGTCTGCTTCCTCCTCTCTCTCTGCCTGCCTCCCTGCCTACTTGTGATCTCTCTCTCTCTCTCTGTGTCAAGTAAATAAACAAAATCTTAAAAAAAAAACAAAAACAAACAAAACGGCCAGGCAGGCAGAGAGTTGAGGCCGGGCAATGCCCACAGCAAGGACCCTCCAGCCCACCCTGTGATCTTCATATTCTCTTCCAAACGCTTGCCCTAAGGCTTTAAACAGTTTCCAATATTTCCACATGAAAATGACTCCACGCCACTTCTGTGCATGGAGACTGGGCCGAGCTCAGTATCTGTACTTCGTGGAGTAATCCTTTGGAGACACGACCAGGCCACGGCCTTTCCGGGCGCCCCGGTACACCGTCTCGATGATGTCTATCATTTCCTGTTTGTCTTCCATGGCCCAGTTGATCTTGTTGTTGTTACCGGTGCCCAGGTCAATCATGATGTGCTTGTTCCTGCAAAGATGAGACAGGGTCAACGTTCACAAACAGTCTTCTAAGAGTTCCATGAAAAAAATGCCTTCTGTTTCCCACCATCACAAGCTCTTGTTAAACATCAGTTAAGGGCTCCTGGGTGGCTCAGCGGGTTAAGCCTCTGCTTTTGGCTCGGGTCATGATCTCAGGGTCCTGGGATCAAGCCCCGCATCGGGCTCTCTGCTCAGCGGGGAGCCTGCTTCCCCCTCTCTGCCTGCCTCTCTGCCTGCTTGTCATCTCTCTCTGTCAAACAAATAAAATCTTAAAAAAAAAAAATCAGTTAAGACAAAAACATACAGTCAGGAGGATCTACCACGATTTAGAAAATGAGAACGAGCTGAACACTAGTGTAAGAGCACACACCATGCAGGACACAAGTTCCCTCTGCATGGCTTAGCCACTCCCTCGGGACAAACGTCCTACAGGACACAGTGTGAGTCACTTGGAAAGTGACACTGTTTCCCAAAGGGCTGTACCAATTTACCTAGAAAACACAATACCCTAACCCTAGTGTACGCTTTATTCAAAGTCCTAACTGTGAAATTAGTATGGTCTGCATTTCTATAGTTAGGGAAGTAGATGATACTTTACAAATTTATTTTTAAGAGGCTACTTTCAAAAATGAATTGATATGTGCACTTTACAGAGATATTAACCCTTGTTGTCATTGGTGCACTGATTTCTCCAAGTTTGTTGGAGATAGTTTTCATTCATCCCAGTTTTCACTTCTACAGGAATGAAGAGCGGCACCTCAAGTCTCCGTCCGTCCAGCCACAGGGAGCATCCGAAAGGCAGACACAACGTTTCTCCTTCGCTGCAAACATCTACTTCCAGGGTAACTCTCCACATCCGCACTCAGGCCCAGGAATCTGGGGGTCTGTCCCATCACCTGTCAGCCTCCTACAGTCTCCCAACACGGCCTGACCGTCCGCGCCCGTGTGCCCGCCCCCGCGAAGGCACCAGCTCCTTCTAAACTTCCTCCTGCTGTCCTCCAGCTCCCCGCCACCCTGACCCGGCACCGTGTCTCTAAAACACCTGCTCGCCTCCGCTCATCTACTCCGCTGCTGCCAATCCGCGAAGTCCGGTGATGGCAGGAACACTGTCTTGTCTGACTTAACGTCCGGGCGCTAGACCACGAAACCTGGCAGGACTCGGTACACGCACTTGGTGAAAACATTAACTCAAGCAGAGAGGCGCCCTGTCTTGGATTCCGGGGTCGCAGAAAGAGCGGAGGGCACTTCGTCTTCTCTTCGGTCTAACGCCCCAGCATCCACCCTACCACCCTCCTCTCTGCGGCTCCCCGTCCGCCACAGCGTCCTCTGTGCCCTGGCTGGGCTGGCCTCCGGCGGCGGGAGGCTGGCCCTAAGATGGCCCTCGTGAGTCACACCTTAAGGGTGTGGGGAGAACTGGGAGCAGCATGACAGGAAAGGCCCGGACCGCCTCGCAGAGCCTGTGCGTAGACTCGCGGACTTGAGGAGCACGGCCGGGGCAGGTGCCAGGGGAAGAAGGAGCCACTGCCGGGGTGGAGGGAAGGGCCCCTGTTCCCCGGGGACACGGTCCTGCTGAAGTCATCAGGATGCGCCCGGATGTGCACCTGAGGAGCTGTTGAGCCCTGGAGCGGCCACCTGCTTTCTCCCTCCTGCAGACGGTGACGACAGATGACGCGGGGTGAGAGCCGCAAAAGAGAGAAGGAATTCTTGGCCCCTCCAGACGGCAGAAGACGCTGCAATGCAGAAGGACACGGGGACACGGAAGAGGCCCCATGACCTGGTGCTGCAGCCCAGGCGGAATGTTCAGTCGAAAGTGAGGAACGGTGTGCCTCCTGGGTCTTCACGGACGCCCAGGACAGGCACTCGGGCTGCAGAGGACGACGGTGCAGAGAAAGGAGGCGAAGAACCCTAAAATGCTACTTGCTGAAGTCGGCTGAAAATGGCCCCGCTGCACATGCCCTTCCCAGAAAAGGCAGGAAAGCCTGGGCAGACCTTCCCAGGGCTGGGGAGTCAGCCCCTTCCTCCTCACGTCCCCCTGAGAAACCAGACCTGTTTGCTATGCTGTCCCATGATGTGTGCCGGGAGAGCTGGGGCCACAGGTAAGGGCTGTCCACCAGCCTAAGCAGCCTCATCCATACCTGCTTTTGTACACCTGAAGGGTGTGAGTCTTTGGAGCCGGAGGGCAGACGGTGGAAGACAAAGCCCTAAACTCAACCCTGCGAAGTTCCTGCCCTCGTCCCTGGGACTGTGCTGCGATGAGACGCCAGCCACCGGTGATGCTACAGACAACAGAGACTGGCAGATGCCCCGACGGTTACTCATCAACTGACTTTAAAATAGGGAGATAATCCTGGATTTTTTGGTGAGTCTATTCCATTCAGAGCCTCGGGGAAGCAGAACAGGAAACTGCAGAGATGGTGCAGGCTGTGCAGACAGAAGGGCCTCAGGCAGCGGGGAGGGCCCGGCATACAGCCGGCTGGGAGTCAGCAGCCCCAGTCCATGACCACAGGGAACGGGATTCGGCCAACGACCCAATGAGCCAGTGGCTTCTTACCCGACTGACAGCCCCAAAAAGGCCCAGCCCGTGACTGCGGCCTCGTGAGACCCCGAGAGGAAACCCACTGAGCCAGCCTGAACTTGGAGCAACAGAACACTGAGCTCATCAATGTGGCTTTTGGCTACTCACATGGTGTTATCTGTTGCACAGGATATAAAGCCAATACCCGCCCCATACAACCCACCCAGACATCCCTCACCAGTCAGGCACGGGGGATGTCTAAGGCTTAATACTGCCATTTACCAACCTTTCTACTAACAATAAACAAAAATTTTGACAAGTAGAAACAACGCCAAATGGTGATTTCTTTCCGAATTAAATCTCCACAACTTTTTTTTGAGTCATGTTACCCAACTTTATTACAGAAATACCATCGGATATGACACCATCTGGACGACATCAAACTTCCGGACCAACACTATCCAACCGAGACGAGAGCTTTACAGGAACGTACCTGAAGAAAAACATGACAGTACACGGGTCGTACAACTCGTACATCTTGTTGAAGTCAGGCACTTCTGTGATATCCACAAGATAAATAACTGCAAAATTTTTAACCTAAAAGTAAGAGATTGAAAAAGCCCTATAAAGTAACACATCAGTTTTTTATTCCGTAAAAGCACACTGAAAAGCGAGCACAAGAATCTGTGTGGAAAAGGACAATTTGCAAACTGACTCCCCCGCGTCGTTCCGCAGTAACGCTAACACACAGGCGCTGACCCTTGGGTCCCGCCCTGCCGCACCCCTTCCGGAAGAGCAGGTTGCGCCACCCCTGCAGCGGAGGCCCATCTGGCAACCACTTGCACCAGCTTCCCCCAAGAGTAAGTGCGCACCGTCAAGAGCAGCGGGCAAACAGGCCTTGAGAAGTCGGCCGCCCACTCCTCCCGCGTGGCCCTGCACGCCCGCCGGTGCTAAGAGCCCGGCACCGTGAGTGGTGTCGCACGCAACACACCCTCCTCTTTCTCCCTGATTCCGAGTGCATCAGAAGATTTAGAAAACTCAGAAAGCGGTCCATGAAACAGAATCACTCATTAAATAAATAAACAGAATCACCTCCAATCCCAATGACCAGAGTTAATTACTACAAGTAGATTTTTAGTAAATTCTTCACCACTTTTTCTGTTACACACATACACATGTGTCTACGCTGTTTAAGTAAAATGTGGTCATACCACAGTATTTTATATCCTGCTTTAATTATGGATAGTCTCTCATACAAATTATACATTTTCCCCAAACACAATTTTTACAGCTACATAGTTGCTTTATCAAACGGTTAGGTCATTATTTTACTTTTTCTATTATGTTCTGATTTTTCATGAAAATAATTCAGATTTTTTTCATCAATACCAATTATTCACCTATGAACATTGCTACCCTTAAGTTTGTGTACATATTTCATTATTTCCAAAGATAAACTCCTAAAACGTAATTTCTACAACAAAGGACATGACGTTTTAAACACTTACAAGCGCTGTCTCGGTGCCTTCCGGGAAGCTAGACAACCTGTATGTTATGGACTGAGTTACTTTCCCCAGAAGAGATGCGCTGCAGTCGGAACCCCCAGTGCTCAGAATGGGCCTTATTCGGCAGAGGGTCCTTGCAGATGTCATTGCTAGGATGAGACTGGCCATTCCAGACGGTGTCGTTCAGAGAAGGGGCCATGGCTGACTTTCAGGGCGGGAGACACCCACAAGACAAGGGCACCGAAGACGGCAGACAACCCCAGAGCAGGAAGATGCGCCAGGCAGTCTCCCTAGAAGGTCTCAGAGGCTGCATAGTCCTGAGGACACCTTGGCTTGGGACTCTCGGCCCCCAGACTGTGAGATGACAGACTTCTATTCGTTTCTCTGCCCAGTTTGTGGGCTCTGTTAGTGCAGCCCCAGGAAATGCATATAAAACTAATTCTAAAATTCTGAATATAATTTGCAGATGCAATGATGTGGTATCTGGGATTTGCTTTAAATACCGCAGCATAGAAAACGTCTGGGGCCAGCTGACGGAAGACTGAAAGGTACTGGGGACTGCTGGACTTGAGCAAGAGGCTCAGAGGGGTCACTACAACCCTCCTCTCTGCTTTGGGAACCATTAACTAATAGTTAACACAGAAAATTAAGCTACCAACACCAAACGAAGCTGGCATCTCACAAGGACTCCTTTCGGCCCCAGTGCTGGTTGGGAGAGACCCTGAACACCATCACCGCCCAGCTCTCTGCCCAAGGGCTGCGGCGCTGTTGCGCGCTGCGGTCTACACACCGTGTCCTGAAAGGCCCAAACAGCGCCTTCATGGGCCGAGCCCCGCCCTAAAACCCTGGTCTCCTGGGCCGACAGTGGGGACGTGCTGGCAGCGCCTTCGTGGACCGAGCCCCGCCCTGAAACCCTGGTCTCCTGGGCCGACAGTGGGGACGCGCTGGCAGCGCCTTCGTGGGCCGAGCTCCGCCCTGAAACCCTGGTCTCCTGGGCCGACAGTGGGGACGCGCTGGCAGCGCCTTCGTGGGCCGAGCTCCGCCCTGAAACCCTGGTCTCCTGGGCCGACAGTGGGGACGCGCTGGCAGCGCCTTCATGGGCCTAGCCCCACCCTGAAACTCTGGTCTCCTGGGCCGACAGTGGGGACACGCTGGTCAGGTCACCAGAACCCAGTTTTACTTTCCGGGTTAACTCATCAACTGTATTCTGATTTTATTTAAAAATAAAACAGAAACTGCAGCACAGAAGTTCAGACTATAAAACAGTCAGTGTGTATAAATACACACAAAGTGGTCAGGCAGTAACCCTGACCCGTTTTTATCCCTTCAATGCCTTGCTCTGTCAACGGATGTCAAAACAGATACCAGTAACAGTGAGTAAATATTAACTTAGGGAATCGTCATCTAAATATTCAGTTAGTCTAAAAATCAGATGGGCAGGGCTATAAATTATGTACTTTAGAGAAAAGTAAAATCATAAATTTGTTCTTTTTATTGTATGCAAAAATTTTGTTTTGTTTTGCTTTACTGATAATTCTCCAGAAACCAAGAATTGTAAAAGATTAGTAATAATTTACAAATTATTACTGCCGTTCACTTCACAGTCCCCAAAACTTTTCCTCCAAGATTACTCTGGCATCTGTGTCCCATGGATTTGCTTTGCCACTTTGCAAATTCAAGCTTCCTTTTCCCTGCCCCTCCCGGAGGCCTCAAACTGCATTTCCAGGGTCTGTCAGCCTCAGCACGCAAGTACCCAAGGATGGGAACTTGGGCTACTGCCAGGTTTTTACTGACTTCCCAGTATCGTGTGTGGACTTGAAGTCCCGCCCGCGACACCACGGACCTCCCGAGTCACGACATAAACTACGGTAAATTTCAAAGTTCTCTTGCCTCACGCGCTCCGTCAACAGCACTCGGGGCGCATGCAGTGCCGGGCGATGTTTTAGGGGCTTGAGGCAAATCCACGTGCCACAACCAACTACTGTGCGCAAAAAACTCTAAAAACATGAGGACTCGCATCGATGGGCCTTTCATAATCAGGAGGCAACTAAGAAAAGTAACTTGTTTAAAGGTACAAGTCTCGGGGCATCTGGGTGGCTCAGTCGTTAAGCGTCTGCCTTCGGCTCAAGTCGTATCCCAGGGTCCTGGGATGGAGCCCCGCATCGGGCCCCCTGCTCGGTGGAATCCCGCTTCTCCCTCTCCCGCTCCCCCCACTTGCGTTTCCTCTCTCGCTGTGTCTGTCAAATAAATGAAAATCTTAAAAAAAAAAAAAAAAAGATACAAGTCTCGATGCCCTTTGCCTTCTTGCTCTATCTGGTCTATCTAAACCCCACCGTGAATTCCAGCAGAAGCAAAGTATGTCAAGTTCACTTACAAGGTACCCCTCACTCCTTACTTCTAACTCTTTAATAAAGACATAAGACATAGTTAATGTTTTGTGTACAATGAAAGTAAGACTCAGAAAGACAGAGTGACTCTAAGAAATGAGTCAGAAAGACCGTAAGCTACAGGGGAAGCAAGCGGCAAAGCTGAGACTCACCCCGTCTGGCTCCAGAGCGCAACCTCTGGATGGGATTCCTACCCAAGTCTCGAAGGAATTAGGCTGCCCAAAGGGGGCAGGAGGCCCTGAGGGGGGCGGGGAATGGACCAGGCTAGAAAGGCGGCGTGTGCGAGACGAAGATGCCGGAGAGGACAAGGCAAGGGCAGCAGCAGCGCCCGGGATGCGGGGTTACAGGTGGAACATGAGCCTGGACACGTAGACAGGGCCCTTCTAGGCCCAAGTTCAGGTCATTTACTTGTTTGTCTCCAAGCAAGGAGGGGTTGGGGACCTGGGAAAACGGAGGACCATCTAGGGAGAAGGGCTTACAAGGAACGCTGGCATGGCTGTGCTCTGGGCACCACTGCCATCTGCATCCAACAGCGGCCAGTCCAGCCGCCCCACAGGAGGGCCAAGGGCAGCAGGGGTGGCCAGAGAGGCTCACGCACAAGCCAAGTCAAGGGACCCACCCAGCAGGGAGCTGGGTCAGGGACCAGAGACCTCATGTCAGACGAAGCCTGTGGTTCTGTGACTCTGGCTACTGGAAGGTCATCAGTGACCATGCAAGACCCGCACAAGGCATGAAGGATGGACAGGCCCCGCAGAGAGCCTGGCTGTGAAAAGACTGAGGTCACCGAGGGTCTCAGGTGGAGAGGCAGGTCCTCCCCTGGCCACTGCCAATCCCCACGTTTCTGGGTGAAAGAGAAGGCAGCCGGGTGGTGACGTGCACCGTGCGGCACTGGTCCAAATAGCCTCTGCGTGAGACGGCTCCCTCCACGTCCCCGCGGCCCCTGGGCAGCGCTCCTTGCAGAGCCGCCTGGCAAACGTGACCCTGCGAGTTCCTAACCTGCTGCCTACACCTAATTCCACTAAGCAGAGATACCTCCTTTTGTTACTTTTTACTTATAAAACATCGGCACTGTAACTTACAGGAACGGTATTTACGTTCCGGTGTGACCAAGCGTACAGATGCACATCTGCCTCCTGCGGCACAAGCTGCCGAGCCAGCACCTGCCCGGGTGCCTTTCTGGCTTGATGTGGATTCTTCAGCCAACGGGTTCTGGTTCCTGGAACCTCCAAACCTCCCAAGTTAGAGCAGAGACTGACACCAGAAACCACATCCTTCTAAAAGTGGTCAAGATACATCGCATCTATTTTATGTATGATGACATTCCACAACCCCAACTTGATGAGACAATTTTCACACTGTAAATGCTGGTCTTTACAGTGAGACTTTAAGAGAGGCCCAATTTCCTCTTGCCTCCCATGATGAGTAAGAAAACTGTAGCTCCGTCAGAAGTAAAAGGGACAGGGACGCCTTGGTGGCACAGTTGGGCTGAGCCTCCAACTCTTGATCTCACTCAGGCTGTGAGCCCCGCGGCAGACTCGGGACTCAGCCGGGTCTGCCCGAGAGTGCCCCCGTCCCTCCCCTTGCTCACAGGCCCTCTCAAAACAGAAGTAGACAAACAAGTGCTGCCTGGTACTTGGTTCTTCTCTCCCCCTGTGTGGACGACACGGTGGCCCTGCAGAACCGTGTCTGTCTTTACCGACGTGTCCTCAGACGCAGAGCCCGACTCACAAGCATGAGTCATGTTCGCTGCATGAACTTCTAACAAGAAACTCGTATTTTGAAATGCGAGAAACACATTATTGTCACTAAAAATGTGTTCTGGACAGCACAAGCTTAATTACGTAACCCTGGGCTTGGAGAGACCGGCCTTCAGAGCCGGTGTGGTGCCACCTCCTCCTGACACAGGCTGGCGAGGAATCTCCGCGCAGGGACCGCGGCCCAGCTGGGCGGCACCCGGGGCCTTCCGCCAACCCTCCGCCTCCCTGTGGTCTCTCCCCTCTGGAAAAGTCTCCACTTGTCAAAGCTTCTCCTAACGCGGGCTACGTGGCTTCTGCCGTGATGCCTTCCACGCGGTCTGAACTATTTCGCCTCAACATTTCACACCCATTAAGGAATCTGTGCTTAACTACAACCCTGTGTATTTTTTAGAAAACTGGAAAGGAGCTAGGTGTCTACGATATTCTCTCCATTTAAAAAACGCTCATTTTGGAAATATAGAAAAGGAAGGGGAAATCCACTGCCATGTGACCAGCCCAGTTTTTTTTTTTTTTTTTGAAGTAAAATCTACCCCCAACATGGGACTCAAACTCACGGCCCCACGATTGAGAGCCGCGTGCTCTTCTGACTGAGCCAACCAGGTGCTCCAGCCCAGTATTCTTCAAACAAGTTATATAACTTAAAAATATATGACAAATGAAATTAACAGAGTATGAGTGTCTCATGGTGAAAAGTGTTTCCTTCTCCCCGGACCCACGTGTTCACTCGCGAGGGAGTCACATACGTTCTGCTTTCTCGAGCTGACGTCACCAACAAATGCCCACATTATTTAAAAAGCTTAGGAAATCATTTTTAATGGCCACATAATATTCCATCCAGTGAAGAGGACATTCCCAGTTCAAATCCCAGCTCTCCATTTCCGAGTCTGGACAAATTACTTGGCCCACCTACTTCACGGGTCGTCACAATGACTACGCTGAGGTCTGTTTCCCACCGGACAAGGGGACTGGTCTAAGTGTTCAAAAACTGGAGATTAGAGTCTTCACCACACTCTCCTACCGTCAGACATTGTCGTTGCTCCCAGTTTTGCTAGAAACGATACCAACAGTCCTGTGGGGTGCACAACTTTGCCTACTGAAGAAGTAGGATGACTGAGTTCTTAAGGCTTTTCAAACAAGGCCAAGCTGTGTTCCAAAAGGACATCAGTGCCAACGCTCTCCACGCCACAGTAAAGACCTCCTCTCCCCTGAGAAGGCTAAGTAGCAGTGTGGACTACGTCATGCGCACGGCTCTGAGGGTCGCGTAACCATCAGAATTTCCTCTTTTTAAAGCTCTTTCCCTCTCTATCCATGGGAGCCATCTTTTCAAGCGGTACTTCAAACCTATTTGCATAAGTCTTCTAGATCTAAAATAATGTTTTGCCTGCTATATTTGCAGTGATTTTAATTGGTTGTTACTAGCATTTTTTAAAAGCCAAGAACTCTATGTACAAATTTCATTTCTGCTATCAAGTTGTTTCTTAATGTATACATTCTGCTGATCGTTTGTAACAGGAAACCTGCCCCCCAGCCCTGCCGCCCGCACTTCTCCTTCTCCTCCAGCAGGTCACCGACTAAGCTGTCCAGCAGCCCTTCTACCGGATGTGCCTACAAGTGAAAGTCACTCATTCGAATCAGGGAGACCAACCACCCTTCCCGCCTTCTAAGAGAGCTCCTCCTCCAGCTGAGGACCCACGGAAAATGCTGGAAAAACAAGTTCTAGACTGTCAATTGCCACTCTGTATTTTATTTCCGAGGAACCAATTTTTAGGTCATTCATGTAGAAGCCATCAAAAACCTGCATGATAACTTTATTTTCCCCAACTCTTTGCCAGATTAGCTCTATCACAGCAACTCCTGCAAATGCTGTGATGTGCCCAATGATGTTCGTAAGAGCGGCTAATGATTACTGAGTATGTGACCGGCTATGTGACAAAAGTGTCTCAGAAGTGTGTCCTATTAATTCTAACCTCACTACGACCCTACTTAGACTACTGTCCCTTTCTTACCGACGAGTAAAATGAGGCACAGAGACAAGTTATTTAAGATCACACAGGGAGTGAGTAGCAGGAGCCAGCTCGGCCCCTGCTCTTAACCAGCACTCCAGTTGCCAGCTTCGAGGCTGTCGCACCCAGACACGCAAATCCACAGCAAACATACGCTTCTTCCTGACTCATAAGATATCTCATCTGACTGAACATCAACTTCCAGTAAGGTTCAATTTACTTTATGCAACACTTAAGAATGATCCCTTAAAATCACTTCTAAAGGTTCCATACATATATTTGTCTTACTTACAATGTTATGAGAATGTATGATCATGAATCAATGATATCATTGAGGTTTTGCATATTTTAAACTCATTTGTACAAGTCTTTTTAACACAAAAAATCTAAACGTCCCATCTACTCTTTCCTATCATGGGATGAGCTATGACAAACTGTTAGTACAAAATGGCAAGACAGCACAGAGGTACCCAAACAGTCTCTCTTTGAGGCTGTGCATAAAATCAGCTGAACAGGGGCACCTGGGTGGCTCAGTGGGTTAAGCCGCTGCCTTCGGCTCAGGTCATGATCCCAGGGTCGTCTTTGGATCGAGTCCCACATCGGGCTCCCTGCTCAGCAGAGAGCCTGCTTCGCTCTCTGCCTCTGCCTGCCGCTCTGCCTGCTTGTGTGCTCTGACAAATAAATAAAATCTTAAAGAAAAAAAAAACCCAGCTGAATAGGAAACTTTGTTATTCTCACTCTACCAAATTGCAGACGTCTGTGAAACCGTCACGCAGATCTCTTGTGTTTTCATTGCAGCTCAAAACTAACCCAGCACGAGGTGGGGGGCGGAAAGTCAACATACCACATTCCAGGAGAAACGATCGCATCAAGTCCAGCCTAAACAGTGGAACTTTTACTCACTCTACAACAGCTGGGGTATCCAAACAGGGCTTGTAACAATATAGGAAGATCCCCACTATCTGCCATTTCTGCAGAGGGAAATTTTTATTTTTATTTTTTTAAGATTTACTTATTTATTTATTTGCAGAATGAGAGATCACAAGCAGGCAGAAAGGCAGGCAGAGGGGGAGGTGGAAGCAGGCTCTCAGCTGAGCAGAGAGCCCAATGCAGGTCTCGATCCCAGGACCCTGAGATCATGACCTGAGCTGAAGGCAGAGGCTTAACCCACTGAGCCACCCAGGTGACCCCAGAGGGAGATTTTTAAATGGAGAGTTAAGTTGTTCTTTGTACTACAAGCTTAAATTTCAAAAATTCCCCTTGAGCTTCCCCAAAAAGGGCTTCCAGAATCATAAACTCATATTTTGCCTTTATACTAAGAAGAAAATAAAGCAATAATCTTGGGACGCATTTCAAGTTTCCATTTTTAATAACTGTACTATGTAATATTTTACTAGAACTTTACTAAAACAGAAATCCAAACTTTTGGACAAAAGAAAAAGTAGCTTAAAAAAAAACAAAGAAAAACACTCAAAGTGAGCCCATTTAAGCTATTCTTATGAATAGGTTCAATACCAAGAAAGAGGGCATCCACTGACACAGGGACTCAGTCTACAACCGACAGGAAGTGATGAGAAAAGAACTCTGGAAGCCCCTAAAAGCTTACATTAACAGACAAAATCTGTCTCCTAGCTAAGAGCATTTTGCTGGTTTTGCTCAGATATGAAAACGACCCTGCCATCTCTAAGTATCCTGACCTCGTGCTGAGGGCAGCAGGAGCTGGTCACCGCCCGGTGTTCGCACCACCAGCTGCAACACAGGACTCAGAACACACAGCCGAGCTACTGTAGAGTGAGTGGAGCAGCCACATGCTCCTCAGAGAGGTGCTCCCAGGCAGCACCGACCTCGACTGTGTCTGCCCTCGACCACCACAACCTAAGCAAAGGCGTAAGAGAGATGTCCTGGCATCACCTCACCGAGGACTTCGGACCCCAGCCGGGAGGACCCCCAGGTCAGGAAACTGCTGCTGTCCCGAGTTCCCCAGGCTCGCTCTCAAGCTGCTGGAGGAGGAGGAAGGGAGCGGCCGGCAACCACAGCACACCTACTCTGACCGTGACCACCGCTGAGGGGTTTTGAAAGTCCCATCAGAACTGCCAGGGCAGCTTCTGAAAAGGGCTGTTTCTGGACCTCACCCCAGCCCAGCAGAACCGGAACCTCGGAGACGCACTTCAGCAAGAATTCCAAGTGATGCTCATGATGACGGACAGAACGGTCTCAAGTGTCCCCAGTGCCACCACCCCTGCCGCAGTCTGCCTCTCCTACCAAGTAAGAGATAGTAAAAATTAGCAGTGGAAGGTCAGTTGTTTGTTTTTAAGTAAACTAACCCAATGTGGGGCTTGAACGCAGCACTGCAAGGATCTCACACTCTACCGACTGAGCCCGGCAGATGTCCCAGAAGGTCAGACAGTTTTCCCGTCCTCAATGCAAGACACACGCTTACATCCGTTACCTTAACCCCTTACCCTCTGAAAGAAAACATGGCTTCAACGTTTCCATTACTTTCACTCTCCGTTGAAGTGGCCTCTCAAGTTATTTTTGGAATATCGGTAAGTTAGATACCTTATTAACAGCCTAATATTGGCTCTTCATCCTGTTGCTACAATTGCAAAAATCCAAATTAAAGTCACCTCCAAAACACCATGAAGAAGCTACAGCAAAGCACGGAGCCCCGGTTACAGAACGGGGCCGGGACCGCCTTCAGCAAAGCGCCACCACCCACGAGCCGGAGCCCTGGTCCTGATCGGAAACACCCGGATCCCCATTCTCTCCTCTCCCGCCGCCTCCTGCAACGCGCTCCGCTCGCTCGGAGACAGAAGCCAAGCGGCTTCCAGAGCGTGGGGTGCAGGGAAGGGCCGGAAGCGGGGCAGGGCTCATGCTCCCGCAGGCCGGGGGCCCCCCACACCTGGAAACAAGGCCCCGGGAACCGACAGTCTTTCCCGCGACGCTACCCAGCTCACTCGTCCCCACGTGCGTCCTGCTCGCGACCCTGCGGCGAGGAATCGTCCACCCCGTCGGCACCGGGAATCACGGAGTCCCGGGGAACGGCGGGAGCTCGTGCGGACAACGTCGGGGCCGCAGGGAAGGACGCGCCCGCGAACCCCCTCCTCCCTCTGCCGACCGCCCCCGACCTGCGGCGTGAACGAGACCACCGCGCTTCCCAGCCCCCCGCCGGCGGCCAAGCGGGGGGGCCGACCGCGCCCGGGCCCCAGGCCGGCCCCGGGGCGCCGCGCTACCTTCTCGGCGATGCTGTAGAGCACCTCGTCCATCTTCATGCACGTGGGGTCCCAGTCGTGCCCGAAGCGGATGACCACCACGCGGTCCTCCTCCGACAGGATGGCCTGGTCCACCTGCCAGCCGTTGTGCAGGTGCGGGAGCATGTACGACATCTCGGGCGGGTCCGGGGCCTGCGACGAGAGCTGCGCGCACCCGCTCCTTCCCGCGGGCTGCCGGGCACGGGGGCGCGGGGCCGCGCGACTCCCCGCCCGCCGCCCTCGGTCCCACGGTGGGCGGCCGGGACCCCGCTCCCCGCCTGGACCCCCGAGCTCGACCCCTGCTCGCGGACGCCCCGCGGGCCCCGGCCCCGGCGCGGAGACCCGTGGGGGCTGCCCCCCCGTCGGCTGCCGCCCCCCACCCCGCCGCCCCACTGCCCTCCCGGCCCCCCACCCCGGCCGCCCGCACCTCAGCCGACTAGAGCGTCCCGCGCTGCGCTCCTTCCGGGCGCGGACGCGTGCCGGACGCTGCGTGCGCGCCGACGTGAGCGTGCGCGTGTCCGCCGACGTGGGGCGCGCGCCCGGCGCTGGGAGGCGCGCGACACCCGAGGCCCAGGGTTCCTGGCGGCGCCCGTGCGGTAGGTGGTCAGGGGCGAGCCCCGCGGGCTCGCTTTTCGGAGGCGCCGCGGTGGTCACGAGGGGCCCGGCTTTACGCGACCTGTCGTCAGTCCCGGGCAGGCCCCGTCGGACAGACCCAGCCACAGCGCGGCGCCACGGTGCCCCGGGGGGTGCGGAGGGGGCAGCTGGCTGGGCGGACTAAGGAGGTGGGGTTCGCGTCCGAACTGAGAGGACCCCGGGACTTGGGGGGCAGGGGGGCTGGACAGAGAGGACCCCTGGGACTGGGGTGGGGGCTGGACAGAGAGGACCCCTGGGACTTGAGAGGAAGAGGGGGCTGGACAGGACCCCTAGGACGAGGGTGGGGACTGGACAGAGAGGATTCCTGGGACGGGGGTGGGGACTGGACAGTCAGGACCCCTGGGACTGGGGTGGGGGCTGGACAGAGAGGACCCCTGGGACTCGGGTGGGGGCTGGACAGACAGGACCCCTGGGACTGGGGTGGGGGCTGGACAGAGAGGACCCCTGGGACTGGGGTGGGGACTGGACAGATAGGACCCCTGGGACTTGAGAGGAAGGGGGGGCTGGACAGGACCCCTAGGACGAGGGTGGGGACTGGACAGAGAGGATTCCTGGGACGGGGGTGGGGACTGGACAGACAAGACCCCTGGGACTGGGGTGGGGGCTGGACAGAGAGGACCCCTGGGACTGGGGTGGGGGCTGGACAGAGAGGACCCCTGGGACTTGAGAGGAAGAGGGGGCTGGACAGGACCCCTAGGACGAGGGTGGGGACTGGACAGAGAGGATTCCTGGGAGGGGGTGGAGACTGGACAGAGAGGACCCCTGGGACTTGGAGGGAAGGGGGTACTGGACAGAGAGGACCCCTGGGATGGGGGTGGGGACCTCCTTGGTCAGCCCAGCTAGCTGCCCCCTCCGCACCCCCCGGGCACCGTGGCACCACGGTGAGGCTGGGTCTGTCTGACGGGGCCTGCCTGGGACTGACAACAGGTCGGGTAAAGCCGGGCGCCTCGTGACCACCGCGCCGACCTCTGGGGAGAGACTGGACGTTGACTCTGCCGAGGGCCAGTGATTTCATCAATCCTGGCTCCGCAGTGAAGCCTCCATAAAACCCCAAGAGGTCAGCTTTTTGGTCCTTTCTAGAGACCTTCCACGCTTAGGGAACCAGAACTCTTCCTCGGTGAGCCGGCCCCGAGCTCCACGGGGACAGAAACTCGGTTGTCGGCATCTCACTCTCCCTGTCCTCTGTCACAGCCTCTAAGGAACTGGGAAGCAGGAGGCCGTGTCCCTGAGTTCTGTGAGCCGCTCTCGAGAGTTCCAAGAACGTGAGGAGGAGGTGGTTGGAAACTGCCGGCTGCCCGTGGGCCGGAAGCACAGGGAGTGGCCTGGGGCCTGTGAGGGGCTTCGGAGGTGGGGGTGGGGCAGCCTCGGAGGACTCAGCCCTTAGCCCGCCGGATCGATGCTGTCTTTGGGTAGGTAGTGTCACAACTGAGTTGAATCCTTGGACACTCCGACACTGAGCTGGTACCCTGAGGACGGCACGGAAGTGAGGGCGGGGGCCACCATGTTGGGAACTGGGCCCTCAGAACTCTAAAAGGGCATTCGAGGAGCACTGATTGTTCTGTTAAAGACGTGCTGACAGCAGATGTCACGCTTGTCTTCCGGCAGGCCGTGGAGGGTCAGGACTTGCCTGGCGTGTTGGCGTCTGCACTGGAAAGGTCTTACAATATATGTGAAGATCACGCTGGACATCTGCAGAAACACCTTAATCTCATTACCAAGCAAGAAAATTTGGAAAATGAAGTGCAGTTTGGCCCAAAGATCCAAGCTGTGTATATCTGGGGCAGAAGTGCGCGGAGTAGGTCTCAGTCACCTGGACCTGAAGCTCACTGCCAGCTTTGGTGTGAAGGTGGCCGACACACCACAGGCCGTGTCCAGCCCCATGGCCGACATGGGGATGACCTTACTGCTGGCGGCAGCTCGCAGAGTCATGGCAGGGAAACGGCCACTGGAGTTGCTGGTTTTCCAAGGAGTGCGCATGACAGACACTTAACACCAGATGCGATAACATGCTCGTGTCTTCAAACTACAAGTCTTCACTGGGCCCTGACTTCTTCACACTGTACTTAGGGCTTTGTTGCACTTGGGAATTGGAGCCACTCTCGGCAGCCCACCCGGGGCTTGAGCCCAGCTCGCCTGCACCTGGCACTGGCCGTCTGTCCAACAGCCGCCATGTCCACCCCCTACAGGCTTCCACACGTTTCCTTGACGGCTGAAGTAATTTCAGCATCTCTGCAGAAATGCCCCTGGGGTCATTCCTTGGTCCGTCAGCTGCCCCGGGGTGAAGGCCTCCAAGTGAGAAGGCAGCCCCAGGCCTCTGCGCGCCCTGGCCATCTCAGGAAGGGTCCCCCGTCCTCCTGGTGAGCTTGGGTACGAAGGCGCTTGAGGAAGGAGGAAGCGAGAACCAGTGTGTGTGGGGTGCACACACGTGCCGACACTGACACACTTCTACCAGAAGGCCTTCCTTGACGTAAAAGAAGTTGGTGTTTTACAGCTTTCTCCCAGGGCGCTCGGTGCTGTCACGAGGAAACGTCATCTGTCCCTCCAGCCTTGCAGAAGCCTCGTCTGTGGTGCGGGAAGGGTGTGGGCGTGGCTTTCTGTGTGTGGTGCCGTCCCCGCTGCTCACTCTGTCCCCTGTGTATTTTAGGTCATATGTTGGCCAGTGCGCCAGATACAGAGACGTTTCTACAAACTGGATGGGTCAGGAGGTGGCCGGGGCCACTCTGGGAATCGTCAGCGTGGGCAGCGGTGGCTGTGAGATGGCTCAGAGAGCCAGAGCGTGCGACACGAGGATTCTCTATCACAACCGGAGATCCAGGTAGACATGCAGAAAACGGACCTAAAATTCACACACCATCGCTGCCTTCAGTACGGCTTGGGCATAGGATCCTCCCCTGCTCTTTCTCTCCAAAAAATAAGAATGGTGGTCGAGAAAGCGGCTGTGCTTACCTGGAAATGTGGCTGAGACTTTTTTTTTTAATTGAAAATATTCACCAGAAAAGAGGCTTTAATTTCTGCAGTGAAAGGGAGAAGCTGTTGTTGCTGTGGAGCACCGGGCAACTTGCCTGATCCCTTTAATACGGAAGGTCGTGTCGGCCCTCGGTGACGTGCACGGGCTCCTCCCTGGGTCGATCTCCGGGCTTACGATTCTGTCTCCACGCAGCGGCAGACCTGCTTGTTCTCTCTCACTTCTTCGATGCCGCTGGCTCCAGCCCCCTCCTTTCTCACCTGAAATACATACTCTGTGGGGCTTCTCAGTGCTGCTCTTTAACCTCCGGCCCTCCTTGCAAACCAGCCAGATGATGGACATTGTTTACAACCTTTCAGGGGCCTCCCACTGCCTCTGGACCACATTTCCAGCTGGTGAGAAGCTCATGGAGGCCTGGTGAGCTAGGAGATGGTGTGTCCAGCCAGTGTTTGCACCACAGACAGCGAAGAGACTTCGGGGCGATGAACACAGGCACAGAGATGCCAGGGTTCTTGTGTGATGGAGTGTGTGATGTGGGCACGGTATCCGTCCTTCCTCGGGGCTGTCCCTTGACCCAAACACGTGTTAGGGGAGAATTTGGGTAATTTGGAATTCTGTGTCGGTAGCGCCGTGGCAGCTGCCCGGGAACCTGTAACCTCTGGGCCTTGGAACCCTCTGAGCAGCTGTTTGGGGACCAGAGCAGGTTAGCACTGAACCAAAGCAAAACACAAAGGTTCCCTCCGTCACACCCGGGGGCCTTGCTCCCTGTTGAGCAGCAGCATTCCCAGGCACCCTCCGGTCCTGTTGGTATGTTTTCTGGGAAACCCAGATGCGTTTGCCCACATCGGGGTGCTCTGTGGTCCCAGAAGCAGGTGCTCGTGCTCTAACTTGGACTGGGACCTACTTCCCTTCATTGATGTCCTGTCGTCACCGAGGGTGTGTCTGATGGACCGTCAGACTTGTACCAGGCTCTGGGGGTTCAAGGGACAAGCAGCTCCTGGCCTCAGGGAGCCCCAGTGTGGTATGAAATTCCACAGGCCCCGCGGCTTCCCCCCAGAGAACCCAAACATGCCCACAGGGTTCCCGTGGGTCCTGGACCCAGCAGCGAGAGGCTGCATCCTTGGCTCCCTCAGAAACTCCTTCGTGGGGCGATGTGATGAATTTCTGATTAGAGAACATGGTTTTTCTTCCTTGTTCCCTTCATAGGAAATTAGAGGAGGAGGAAGCTGTTGGTGCCACTTATCGAGAGTCTGGATGACCTGCTTTGGGGACTGGACTTCATGCTGCTGGCTGTGAGCCTGACGTCCCAGACCCAGAGGCTGGTTGGGAAGAGGGAGCTGAGTCTGATGAAGCCCACGGCCATTGTCATCAGCGTGGGCAGAGGTACAGGTCTCTGCTGAGCACGGACCGCGGGGCTGGACGGTCATGTGGGAAGAAACACCCTGGCCGTCAGCACCTCCGATCTGCTTTTCTCCTGATGTCCGCAGTGTCCGAAAGTCCACGGACACTACGGGGGCGGAGGGGGAGTGCTGAATGCGAGGGAGTCTCCTTCCTGTTCGGAGGTATTTCTGATTTTTGTTTCCACGTCATTTTGAAACTCAAATTAGTAACAAGAGGATGAGAATGATGCAGTCATGGCTTTCACAGCCCACTTTGGACATCTATTTGGGGGAGAGGCGTTACAGTTTGGTTTTCAGGTGTAATCAAGCAGGATTTATGGAGATGAATTTTCTAAGCCTTCACTTTAAAAAATAAGTAACTTAGTTTGGTTTTTGACATTTATGTAGTGCTTTGTGCTTACATACATACAGGATGTGGTTGCGTGTGCTGTGGGTTGTTTGGTGTGTTTTTATAAAGAACCGAGGATCCATGCTGCTGTCAGACATGCAAGCCAGGCACTTCTGTGGGGCTTTGGGCCAGAGGACACGTGACACCTGGGGCTACCAACAGCCACCGTGTCTCATCCGTAAAATGAAGAAAACAGTGTTTGCCACCTGAGATTGTAATTTATAAGAAATACGTATTTGGTCATTCAGTTGTGGTCTTCATCCACAGTTCCTGGCTCCCCAAACCCTCCAAACTTCCCAAGTGCTGAGAGTGATAAAGGTGACTTTTGTTAATGAAGGTGACTTTTGGAGCGTCCTCACTCAAGGGCGGGGCTGCTTCCAGGAGGTCCAACCATACGATCAGAGGGTTGGAACTTTCCGCCCCACACCTGACCTCTGGGGAGGGGAAGGGGCCTGGACGTTCAGTCAGCCAGTGGCCAATGATTTAATCCATCGTGGCCATGCAAAGAAGCCTCCATAAAACCCAAAAGGACTGGGTTCGGAAGCTTCCCGGCTGGAGAACTCCCGGAGACTGGGACGAGAGGCTGTCAGGAGAGGGCGTGGAAACGCACCCCCCCCCCCCGACCTGTCCCCTGTCCCCGGGCACCTCTTTGTCTGGCTGCTGACTCCCACCCTTCAACCAGCAGGTCACCGTGAGCCCTTCCCTGCGTTCTGTGAGCCGCCACAGCAGATTCAGGAGGAGGTCACTGGAACGCCCAGTCTGCAGCTGGTTGGTCAGAAGCACAAGTCCCAGCCGGGGACTGCCGAAGAGCGTCTGAATTCGGGGGCAGGAGGCAGTCTTACAGGACTGAGTCCTTAACCTGTGGGATCGGATGCTGTGTCCAAGGTAGACAGTGTCAGGACTGAGTTGAATTCTCAGACACCCTGCCGGTATCCCGAGGACTGCTTAGCCTTGAACGTGTGGGAATCTCTACCCCACGCAGGAACTGCGTCCGGGAACCCTAAAAGAGCTGATGTCAGAAGATGAGAAGACTGCACGGGGCTGAGCTAATATGCTTGAGGGTTCAATGAAAATTCAGACCCTCTAGGTGAGCAGGAAGGATGAGCTTCCACAATGTCAGAGGCTGGTGAGTGTGCTCCAGATGCTGGGAAAACAGCCCAGAAAAGGGTGTGGGACGCAGCTTCTCCAGCCACAGTCCCCACACACCAGGGGCGCTCTGTGTCCTGACCCTTGGGCCTGCCCTGACGGTCAGCCATCAGGAGGCCGGTCGTCGGGCTCCTTGCTGGTCTCTGCCTCGAGGAAGGGTTTTCTTCTCAGCTTCTGCCCTTCTGAATTTGAAGTGACAGTTGTGGATTGTGGTGGCTTCGTTTTTAAAGTGTGTTTGCGGCAGTGTGGGCCAGGTCCCTGACCTGGGGAGGCGCTATGTAGCGTGAGACCGGCCCGGGCCTGAGGATAGACGAACCTGGGCTCAGATGTGGGTTGATCAGTTGGGAGCCGTGTGGCCTGGCGTCAGGCCTCACTTCCTCCCGTGTGAGACGCACGGGCTTTGCCAGGTTCTTGGAGGGTTCAGCCGGTGAGCTGTGCACGGGCCGAGCTGTGTGCGGGGCTCAGCGCTCCGCCTGGCCTGGGCCGGCTCCCACGTCTGGTGAGGAACCGGCAGAATGAAGCTCCTGGTCAGCCGCTGGCAGGATCGAGATGGGTCTGCAGTAGCAGCGATGGTGACCAAAGCGTCCCTCCCGGGTCCTGCCCGACCGTAGTGACACAGAGGCCTCGTCCCGTTAACTCGGGTCTGTCAGTGGATCAGGACGCGCTGGTGGAAGCTCTCCAGACCGGGGCCATCAAAGCGGCGGCGCTGGACGTGCCGTACCCGCAGCCCCTGCCCCGGTGAGCAAGCCGGGCGCAACGGCCGTCTCTCCCGAGGCTCGGGCCGCTCCACACAGTCACTGCTTTCCGCCCTTACAGCTGTTAAGCCGCAGACTGGGCGGTCTGGGCTGTGCAGGGGCCCGGGCAGGCCTCGCTGACCGGTCCGGTTCTGCAGGAGGCCGGACGTCCGCATGGGGGGCGGGGGTCTGGGCTCTCGGGCGGCGGCCCCCGCGGGGGGACGGGCCGGCCTGGCTCCTGTCCAGCCAGAGCACCCTTGCTTTACCTGGTGGCCCTGGTTTGCCTCCTGGAGCCTCAGAGCCGCCGCCCCTGCTCCGTGTGTCTGAGCTTGTCTCAGGTCCTGCAGTCACAGCCGAAACGGTGGCATTTCCAGGCGCCTGCCTGTCCCCGCTTCCAGCGCTCTGGCTCGGGAGGTCCTCTGAGGACGCGCTCGCACGACCTGCGCACGGGCCGTGTCGTGGTCTGAGCCCGCGAGCTCGTTCCGCAGCCTGTGCTGCTGGCAGGCCCCGTTCACGCGCAGTGCGTTAGGTTTTTAGTCAGCAAAAATCGAAATTATTCCCTCAATTGTCTTTTATGTGTGGAATTTTACATTTATTTCTGCTTAATTTGCTTCTGTGTCTTTTTATTTTTATTTAAAAGATTTTAGTTATTTGTCAGAGAAAGAGCGTGCGCGAGAGCACGTACAAGCAAGGGGTGGGCGGGGGGAAGCAGGCTCCCCGCTGAGCAGAGAGCCTGACGCGGGGCTCGATCCCAGGACCCCAGGACTATGACTGGAGCTGCAGGCAGACACTTAACCGACTGAGTCACACAGGCGCCCTGTTTATTTTTTCAGGGAGAGAGAGGGAGCATCATGTACACGGGGGGGCCGATGTGAGGGAGAGAGAGTCTCATGTAGACTGTGGGCGTGAGGCCGATCGGGGCTCTCGATCTAGGGCCGAACGCCCCACCGACGGAGCCACGCAGGCGCTCATGTTGGTGTGTTTGACCCATCGATCGGGGGACTGGGGTCTTCATCACGTCGTTTATCTTGAATCTTGGTGTCGTTCATTAAGGTAGCGGTTCCCAGGTTTGATTCCTCCAGCTTTGTGTCTAGTAAGCAAATTACTGTCCGTTGGAAGTCTGACATGACAACCAAATTTAATATCTAACTTTACCAAGACTGACCACAGAACTTACATTTCTGAAAAAAAAAAGTTTATTTAGCATACTTTCTCAGGATGTGGTCGGGAGACCCTCTGAGCGGTCTGTACAGTTGGTTATTTTCACTGAACTGTAAGACGCTGTCTCCTCTCGGATGGTTCAGTACAGCCTGAGGACAGCATCGCTGACAACTAATGCAGTGTGTGTTGCTGTACTAATATTTTTCTAATCTCCAATACAATAAATGTTGACAGATAAAACCCATAAAAACAATGTTTTTTGTGGTTCTCAGTTTTAAGAGTGTAAAGAAGGAAGCCTGGGTGGCTCAGTCAGTTAAGCATCTGCCTCCTGGGATCGAGCCCTGTGGGGCTCAGTGGGGCGTCTGCTTCTCCCTGTTGCCCTTACTTGCTCTCTCTCAAATAAATAAATAAAATCTTAAAAAACTTAAAGGTGTAAAGGAGTTCTGGGGTACATGGCTGGCTTAGCTGGTAGTATGTGCAATTCTTGACCTCAGGGTTGTGAGTTCTGGCCCCACACTGGGCATGCAGACTACTTAAAAAAAAAAGAAAGAAAATTTAACAAAAAAAAGATTGACCTAAGAGTGTACCCGAGGCCAAATGTTTGAGAAGCACTCATGTAGAACAGACGAGTGTCAGTATCCAGTAAGAAGCACGAGCATTTTAGACAGTTGTCAACTTACTCAGAAACCTAGAAGCTCGGGGCACCTGTTGCCGAGTAAGCTTTTTTGGTGGCTTCACTAACAAGTCACAGGGCAAGTCCCGGGGTGTAGGTCGTCGGTGTCATCCTGTGACCTCGATACCAACAGCACCGCTGTTGCAGCGCTGTGCTGGTGCAGTGCAGGTCGTCTGGCCTGGACACCTAATTCTGTGGGCGGGGTTGTTGCAGTTGGCCAGGACTGCGTCCTTTCTGAGTCCGAGTGGTGGGGATCACCTCCCGCTGAGACTGGTGTCCCGCGTGTGCTGCGGGATGGTAGGGCCCACCTCCTTGCTCCCAGGGCAGGAGCCTTCTTCTGAATAGTTCCCACCCTTGCAAGGGTGTTACAGGCTCTGCCTCACTTGGATCAGGCCTGGGGGCAAGGACAGTCATAGCGCATTGACATAAATCACAAGTGTCCCCAGGGAATTTCTGCAGGTTTGGGGTCCCTAAGATTCCTAGAGGATGGAGGCTTTGGCCTTAAAACGGTCGAGAGGTGGGGCGCCTGGGGGGCTCAGTGGGTTAAAGCCTCTGCCTTCGGCTCAGGTCATGATCTCGGCGTCCTCAGGTCATGATCTCGGCGTCCTGGGATCTCCCACGTCGGGATCCTTGCTCATCGGGGAGCCTGCTTCCTCCCCTCTCTCTGCCTACTTGTGATCTCTCCCTCTCTGTCAAATAAATAAATTTTTAAAAAATCTTAAAAAGTCAAGAGGCTCTGCCGGGTCAGGCTGCTGCGCGCTCCTCGTGCTGGGGGCTAGGGTCACCGTCCGTGCGCGTCCCCTGCTGCCCTTGGAACACGTCTCCCTTCTCTGGGCTGACTCCCGTCCTCTCCCTGCTCCGCGGTCTGCTTCCAGGTAAGGAGCCCCCCCGCCGCCCCCCGAACACCGCTACTCGTCGCAGGGGGCCCGGCCCGTGATGCGGGGACCCCCGAGGGCCTCTTCTGCTGGCGGGGCCAGTGTCCTGCCGTCCTGGGCCGAGAGCCCAGGTGTGGCTGGGCCGCGCCCCCACGTCCTGGGGCTGGAGGAGGGGCGGTGCCCTGAGACCAGCACAGCCTCCCCCTCCGACCGGGGCGTGCGCCCGGAGACCCCCGGCGAACCAGGGCCGCGCCCGTCGGAGACCGCCCTTGGGTGAAGCCGCACCCCGAGGGCCGCGCGCGGGAGCCGAGAGCGTCCCCGCCGCCCTCCCGGGCCTGCCGAAGCTCTAGGCGGCCGGTCAGTGCGAGCCGGGTCGAACCGGGAGACCTCACTGTGTGTTCACTGGGGCGCGTCGGGCCGCCCGGTCGACAGGGGCCCGGCGGGCTCGGTCGGAGAAGGTCGGGGCCGCGGGAGCGCGGGTCACGGAAGCGGGCGGGAGCGCGGTCCGCCGAGAGCTCCGCGCGCGGTTCGCTCCCGCGGCGGCCTCCGGGCGGCTCCGAGGGGTCGCCCCGCAGAGCCGGCGGCCGGGGTCCCGTCCCCGCGCCCGCCTCTGCGGTGAACCCCGGGCTGGTCCGCACCTCCCGGAGCCGCCCGCCCTCGTGCCGCGGGCGACAGCGTCCCCGACCCTGCGACCTGCCGGCGCCGGCGTCCGCGCGCCCCGTTCCCGCCGGACCTGCGGCCCCGGGGGTGCGGGCCGGAGCGGCGCGGGCCGTGGAGCCGGGTGGGGCCCCCAGGCATGGGGCTGCGTCCCTCCGGCGCGCACGGGCGGCTGCCGAGGCTGCGGGAGCCCCGGCTCGCCGGCACCCCTCCTCCCCGCCCTCCGCATCTGCAGCCGCCCCGCCCCGCGCCGCACCGCCCCGCGCGTCGGCCGGACCCGCCGTAGCTCCCACCGCCCTCCCGGCCTGCAGGCCCCGCCCCCAGACGTCGCCCCGCGCGCCCCGGCTTCTAGACCCTGCCCCGCCCCGTGCGCACTTCGCGTGAGAGGACGTCGCCCCGCCCCGACGTCGCTGCGTACGCGGGTCGTCCGGCGCCGAAGGACCGCGCGCGCTGCCTTCACCTCCCGCCGCGTGCTTCCGCCTGGTCCCACAGCCCCGCCCCGCGTCGCCCCGCCCCGCGTCGCCCCGCCCCGCGTCGCCCCGCCCCACGTCGCCCCGCCCCGCCCCGCGTCGCCCCGCCCCGCGTCGCCCCGCCCCGCGTCGCGTCGCCCCGCCCCGCCCCACGTTGCCTCGCCCCGCCACAGGTCGCCCCGCGTCGCCACACGTCGCCCCGCCCCGCGTCGCCCCGCCCCACGTCGCCCCGCCCCGCCACAGGTCGCCCCGCCCCACCCCGCGTCGCCCCGCGTCGCCCCGCCCCGCCCCGCCCCGCGTCGCGTCGCCCCGCCCCGCCCCACGTTGCCCCGCGTCGCCACGCGTCGCCACGCGTCGCCCCACGTCGCCCCGCGTCGCCCCGCGTCGCCCCACGTCGCCCTTGCCGGCTCTGCCGCTGCAGCCATGTGGGCGGTAATCCTCCGCCGGTGCGGGTTTCGCGAGGGGCTTCGGGCGTTCCTCCGCGGGGGCCCCGCGGCTCTCCCTCCAGGCGGGGCGCGGGCCCTGCGTGGCTCGCCGGTCTCCTGCGGCAAGAACCTACTCAAGAAATTCGCTTCGAAAACCAAGTAATGCGCACCCAGTCCGCGCGGGGGCGCTGGGGGTGGGGGCGGTGCCTTTGTGGCGGAGGGCGACTAACTTCAGGTTGGGGGGCAGGGGCCGTGTTCGTGGGGCAGGACGCAGCTGCGGGGGTCCGTCCACTGTGGAGGGGGACGCTCCGCGGGGCGGGGCGGGGTTCCCGCGGTAAAGGGCGGGGTCCAGGGGCGGGGTTCACCGGGGGCGGGTCCTCGGGGCGGGGTTCCCACTGTTAGGGGCGGGGGCGGGGTTCCCGCGGTAAGGGACGGGGTCGCGGGGGCGTGGTTCGGGGGGGCAGGTCCGCGGGGGCGAGGGCGGGGTTCACCGTGGGCGGGTCCGCGGGGCGGGGTTCCCGCGCTAAGGGGCGGGGTCCGGGGGCGGGTCCTCGGGGCGGGGTTCCCGCGGTAAGGGACGGGGATCGCGGGGGCGTGGTTGGGGGTGCAGGTCCGCGGGGGCGGGGTTCACCGGGGGCGGGTCCGCGGGGCGGGGTTCCCACTGGTAGGGGCGGGTCCTCGGGGCGGGGTTCTCACGGTTAGGGGCGGGGCAGGGGCGGGCTTCCCGCGGTAAGGGACGGGGGTCGCGGGGGCGTGGTTCGGGGGGGCAGGTCCGCGGGGGCGGGGGCGGGGTTCACCGGGGGCGGGTCCGCGGGGCGGGGTTCCCACTGTTAGGGGCGGGGGCGGGGGCGGGGTTCCCGCGGTAAGGGGCGGGGCAGTGGCGGGGGCGTGGTTGGGGGGGGCAGGTCCGCGGGGGCGGGGTTCACCGTGGGCGGGTCCGCGGGGCGGGGTTCCCGCGCTAAGGGGCGGGGTCCGGGGGCGGGTCCTCGGGGCGGGGTTCCCGCGGTAAGGGGCGGGGCAGGGGCGGGGTTCCCGCGGTAAGGGACGGGGGTCGCGGGGACGTGGTTGGGGGGGCAGGTCCGCGGGGGCGGGGGCGGGGTTCACCGGGGGCGGGTCCGCGGGGCGGGGTCCGCGGGGGGCGGTGTCCCTGGGGCCCCGCCGGAGCCGGGGCGCCGCGTGGGGTGGGCCGCACGTGGTCGGCAGCCCCGCTCCTGCTCGTTCGGTCGCGGTGGCCGAGCAGCTGCCGGTAATGGCGCGCGTCGCTGTTGGACGCGGGGCCGGTTTCCCGCCCTCCTGCTTCCCGAGAGCAGTTCTCGGGGTGGCGGGGGGGGCTCGTCGGAGGTCCCGCGGGAGAGGGTGCCCTGCGCTGCCGTCCGCAGACCGGCTTTCCGAGGCGGCTTCCCGAGGCGGCTTCCCGGTGGCCGCGGCGGCGGGGGGAGCAGCGTCCCGGGGCCCCGCGCCCGCTGTGTGGCGGGCTGTGCGGCAGCGGGCGCCGGGGGCGAGCCGGGGTCGCACCCGCCTGGTGACTGGAGCCCTGTTCCCGCCGCAGGGCCCGTCCGAGACCGCGTCCCGCCGAGCCGGCCGCCAGGCCCTCTGGACCCGGCTTCGGTGTCCGGCGGCGGTGGGGCTTGTGCGCGCGCCGCGTGGACGCTGTCCGCGTGCCCCGTGGGGGGTTGCGGGACTTCTCGAGCTCCTGCCGCGGAGCCTGCTTGGGGCGGTCGCTGCGGGCCCAGGGGCTGCCCGCGGTCGCGTCTGTGGGGCGCACCCGTGTCGCGAGCTCCCCAGCCCGGGGCGCCCTGTCTGCTCTAGGGGACGCCCCGCGGGCGGCCGCACGGGGCGGGGGGTCGTGCTCCGGCGTGCCTGCGGGTCTGCGGCCGCGGAGCGGGGCTTGTCCTGCAGGTGCTGCTATGCGCGCGGACCTCGCGTGTCCAGCCAGTAACCTCGCCGCGCTCCGCTTGTCTCTGACCTCTGGGAGCTCTGTTTGGGTCCCGGACTCTGCCACACTCATCGTTTTGGGGTTTTGTGGTGGCTTTTAAGTTTAAAAACTTTTTTTCCCCTTAAGGCTTGTTGGAGATCGAGCGGGAGCGGTGGGGAGCGGCAGAGGCAGAAGCAGGCTCCCCGCTGAGCAGAGAGCCCGACGCGGGGCTCGATCCCAGGACCGGGGATCATGACCTGAGCCGAAGGCAGACGCTTCACTGACTGAGCCACCCGGGTGCCCCGGAAAACTTTTTTACCCCTCCCCCTCCCAGCCCTGCAGTCACCAGTTTCTCTGAGAAGCTCTGTTCTTGCTGGACGTCATCAGAAATGATCATCTGAGGGCGCCTGCGGGGCTCAGTGTGTTAAGCCTCTGCCTTCAGCTCAGGTCATGATCGCAGGGTCCTGGGATCGAGCCCCGCGTCGGACTCTCTGCTCGGTGGGGAGCCTGTTTCTCCCTCTCTCTCTGCCTGCCTCTCTCCCTACTCGTTATCTCTGCCAAGTAAATAAATAAAATTTTAAATTCAAAAAAATGATAATCTGAGAGCTGGGGTGTCTGTCCCTTAGGTTTTGTCAGCTGACAAAGCAGAAAATGCATTTTTGTTAACTCTGCACGTACTCTCGCCTGCAGAGGTCTCTGTATGGGTCAGATACTCAGGGACACTGGAGTCCACACTGATGTCCAGCCCCAGTCCACACCACACGGCTCCCGCAGCTAGCTTTCCTTGCTTATCTGTAATCTCAGCGAAGCAGTGACCGCTCCCCCATCATCCAGCCCAGCCAGTGCAGGGCCGTGTACCCCGTGTACGGTGCTCACCTGCGGTTTCGCGGGTGTTCTGAGGTGCTTCCTCCGGCTTCGGGATTGGAGGTAGACCTTGAGTAAACATTAGGAAGTTGAACTAAATTTATCTTCTGGGGCGCCTGGGTGGCTTGGTGGGTTAGGCCACTGCCTTTGGCTCAGGTCATGGTCTTGGGGTCCTGGGATTGAGCCCCACATCGGGCTCTCCGCTCAGCAGGCAGCCTGCTTCACTCTCTCTCTCTGCCTGCCTCTCCGTCTGTCAAATAAATAAATAAAGTCTTTAAAAAAAAAAATTATTTTCTGTCTCCCCCACAGCCCCTGTTGTTGATTAGAATCCTGAATTTCTTAGTTCTCTGGTAACGTCCATTTCTGTGCCCATGTTTAGCCCTTTAGGAAGGATGGTCGTATTGTACTGTTGAGTTGATATGTATTTTCCTCAGTTTGCCACCAGTATGATCGTTCTATTTTCTCCCCATAGAAAGAAGTTTTGGTACGAAGGTCCTTTCTTGGGCTCTCACTTGGTAAGTGCCGCACGGCTGCTGCGAGGGGCTGCTTCAGGCTCCGGTGGGCGTAGGCTTCCAGAAGTGGGCAGAGCCCCAGCCTGGCGGGCCTTCCATTTCCATATCTGAGGACTCAAGGTCTGCAGGGGCGGGGCTCAAGACACTGCCAGTGTGAATTTTTACTTTTTAGAAGAGTTTATTTATTTGAGAGAGAGGGAGAGAGTGTGAGTGAGCACGGGGCAGGGGCAGAGAGAGGGTGAGAATCCCAGACAGAGCCCCGCTAAGCATCAAGCCCAACTCAGGGCTCCATGTTACAACCGTGAGGTCATGACCAGAACCAAAACCAAGAGTCGGACGCTCAGCCAAGTAACCAGGTACCCTTTAAAAAAAATTATTCTGAAGGATTCTGGAATGTCGTCTGTGTTATCAAATAGTAATATGGAAATGTCCATTTGGTTTTAGCATCTGTACGTGTGGATAAACTGTGAGAGTTTATGTACTAAGTGGCTTTTGTTAGAAAAAGTGCATTGTATGTTAACCCTGAATTGTTTAAGAAGGAGAATTTTATACTATGTAAGATTTTTTAGGTGCAGATACACATACTGACAGTACTTTCAGCTTGGGGGGACGCTAGGTAATGTCTAGGAGCCGGGTCCGTAGACTGCATCGTAGTGAGCTGAGACGGCTGAGAGTAATGCGGCTTCTCGTTGATCCAAGTGCGCAGTCCTCCCCAGCCCCCTTCTCATAAGTCAGAGCAAGTTTCGTGCACGGTTTTGACGCTGGTCTTTCTGTCCCGCGTGGAGATGTACAGGCCATCCCAGCTGGAGTTCCTGACAAAGAGCACCTCGAAGAGGACCAGGAGGGACGAGCACGTGCGCCTGCGGGCTCTGAACGGCCTCCTCTACAAAGCGCTCACGGATCTGCTGTGCACCCCGGAAGTGAGCCAGGAGATCTGTGACCTGAACGTGCAGCTCTCTAAGGTAGACTCGGGCCAGAGCGCGGGGACCAGGCGAGGCCGGTAGCCTGGTGCTTGGGGAGGAGGCGCCACGTCGGTCCCGAGGTCTTAGAGCTCAGGAGCCCCGTTAAGTGTCACCACTTAACGTAGTGTAGATGGGGTGTGCGTGTCCAGGTGTGGGGTGCGGGCACCCACAGTGTTGTTAGGTGCGCGGGGTGACCGCTTCTGCACCTGCCTTCCTGTGCTCTGAGTTTAGCCAGAGGGACACCCGGAGGCTGAGAAGCCGCAGGTCAGGCATTTTTGATGTGCGCTGTGGGAGCGGGTCGGGGACGCTGAGGATTTGTATTTGGGCGGCAGGAGCCGGTGGCCTGCGGCAAGGGGATGGGCTGGAGCACCTGCAGGGGGGGTGGCCGGTGCCTGAAGCTGTTTCTGCTTCTGCGTGCCATGTGCGGGCAAGCACGGCAGCTGGAGGTGACCCGCGGCTGCGGTGGGGGGCTCAGGTGTCTCTGACTGCAGACTTCTCCGCCTGCCGCGTGTACTGGAGGACCGCCGTCCCCGCCGAGCAGAATGCAAGCACGGAGGCCATCCTGCAGAGGAGCGCCGCCCACATGAGGTGAGGCGCCCTGTCCTCAGCCCGTCGCTTCTGCTTGCCTCTCCAGTCTCCCCGTGGTGCCCGAGTCTTTGTGCTTTTGAGGAAACTCTGGGACGCGTACTCTTAAATTTCCAAGCGTAATTTACATTTTCACGTGGGACATAATCTAGGACAGTGGTTCTCAAGGTGTGGGCCCAGACGCCTAGGGGCTTCCGGCCGCCGACGTCCCCCTGGTCCTTGTAGCTTCCTGTCCCTGCTCACGGGGAAAAGCAGCGCAGTTTTTCACAAGGACATCCTTGGTGAATAAGCAGACGTGACTGAGATCATTCCGTTCTGACCCTTGGGCACGTGTCATCTCAGTGTCCCGTGTCACGGAGAGTGAGCACCAGCTAGCCTGTGCTGGCATGGCACGGTCGCCTCGGGAAAAGGCGCAGTTGCCCTGAGCTGAAGCAGATGCTCGTTCGCTGGAGGGAACAAGTGAGCTCGCTGTGCGGTTTCAGATGTGGACAGTTGGCAGACATTTCCTCTAAAATGAGCAAAGTGAATCTGTCACTTCAGGGAAAACAATGGACTGTTTTTGTTGCCAGTGATAAAATTCAAACCCCCCACCTTTTTTAAAGTTACTTATTTGAGGGACGCCTGGGCGGCTCAGTTCGTTGAGCTGCTGCCTTTGGCTCAGGTCATGATCCCAGGGTCCTGGGATCGAGTCCCCCATCGGGTTCCTTGCTCGGCAGGGAGCCTGCTTCTCTCACTGCCTCTGCCTGCCTCTCTGCCTGCTTGCGTGTGCGCACGCGTTCTCTCTCTCTGACAAATAAATAAATAAAATCTTTGAAAAGAAAAAAAAGAGTTACTTATTCGAAACAGGTGGGGAAGGGCAGAGGGAGAGAGGATCTCCAGTGGACTCTGCGCCGAGCACAGAGCCGCACACGGGGCTCCCTCTCACAACCCTGAGATCACAGCCTGGGCCGAAACCAAGAATTGGACACTTAACTAACTGAGCCACCCAGGCGCCCCAAGGTTCAAGTTTTCAAATGAAAATTGACTTTAGAAAATTTGTGTCTGCCTCCGGGAGGCTGGTAGCATTCCAGTACTTGAAGACCCTGGAGGAGATCGGCGGGGACGCCGACAAGGGTAGCGTGGTGTGGTGCGGGGCCGGCATCTGAGAGTCTGGGTACCTCGGGGAGTCCGTTGTTTCCATGCGAGCAGAACGGGAGGCCGCAGAGTCAAGCGTAGGGAAAGCTCGATTTGAAGTGCAGGAAGACCAGCCGGCTTCAGGGGGACTGCGGTGCTGGGCGGGTTGGTGCCCCGGCCCAGCCAGCCCTTAGCACGCCATCGCTGGTGGACTTTCTGTGAGTATCAGAGAAGGCCGTTCTTTTCTGAAGTGCTGGAATACTTTTCTGAATACTTTTCTGAAGTATTTCTTCCCCAGTCAGGGATCTGTGTGAGGGCAGATTTTCCTGTATTTCAGCCAAAATAACGGAGCAGCTGGAATGCAGATGGAGAGATGAGAATCTGGCTAAGCTGGGCGGTGAAGAAGTGTGTGACCGTAAACAGCAGCCTGCCTGCCTCTCTGTCCGCTCGTGATAGTTCTCTGCCAGACAAATAAACGAAATCTTTAATAAAAATCCATGTGAGGACCGTCCGGGTGGCTCAGTGGCTTAAAGCCTCTGCCTTCAGCTCAGGTCACGATCCTGGGGTCCTGGGATCAAGCCCCACATCAGGCTCTCTGCTCAGCGGGGAACCTGCTTCCTCCTCTCTCTCTGCCTGCCTCTCTGCCTACTTGTGATCTCTGTCAAATAAATAAATAAAAGCTTTTTAAAAAAATCCATGTAAACACTTGGTAATTACTGTTTGTTATTAAAATGAACTAATGCATATTTTTCAAATTCTGAGTTTTTTGTTTGTTTCTATGTATTTGTTGGCGAGGAGAGTGAGCACACACAAGCAGGCAGAGCGGCAGGCAGGGCAGAGAGAGAGAAGCAGGCTCCCTGCTGAGCAAGGAACCTGATGCGGGGCTCGATCCCAGGACCCTGAGATCATGACCTGAGCCGAAGGCAGAGGCTTAACCCACTGAGCCACCCAGGCGCCCCTCAAATTCTGAGTTTTAATTTATAGTGTGCTAGACGTGGACTGATACAACGCACGTTAACAGAAGCTCCTTGCTGTCCTCGGCGATCTTGAACGGTATGAAGAGGTCTTGAGACCAAGTGTCTGGAGAACCGCGGAGCTGGGCGGTGGTAAAGGGTCACTCTTTCCTTCTCAGTGTGAGGAAATGCAGAAACCTAACCAACCAGCACTCTCAGAACTGGTGCTCTCCCCCCGCTTCCCTCCTTTCTCTGCCCCTCACCTCTCCCTTGTCCATCGTACTCCGTTTTTCGGAGAAGGGGATGAGTCCTGTGTGGAACCAGTGTTTTTTTACGTACTGTCTGCTTCAGTTCTCCTGACGTCTATCCCAGGAGGCCTGAGGAGTCTCTTACATCGAAGGGCGCTCATTTGATTTTTTTCTTTGTTAACAGTAACAGGAGAAAGATTTCCAACAAGTGTTGGCAAAACAGTATTATTTTCTGATTAGTTTTAGGTCGTCAGAAAACCCAGCTGAACAGACCATCCCTTTTCCTGGCTCTTGTGCTGAGCTGAGGTTTAGCGTAAAGGCTTGGCTATAACTGCGTCCCAGGACCTGCTGTCACTGCAGAGAGGCTGTCTCAGCAGTGTCCTCACCGGGTGCTAATGCTGCTGCTTCACGGCCGTCTGCCTGCACGAGCGGCCGTGCACACGGGGCTGCGAGTTTCCCTCGGAGCCGGAGGTCCTTGGTGCACTTCTTGGCCTTGTTGCCAGGGAACGGCCACCGAGTGGAGGGATGAGGCCTGGGCAGCTGTTCGCGCCCAGACCACGCAGCCCATGGCCACTGCGATGCCCAGGAGGCACCCAGGCCAAGATCAGGTTGCTCGTAAGGCTCTCAGGAGTTGCGTTTGGGCAGTGAAGCAGTGGTGATGATGTGTTCCGTATTCCTGGTGTGGTGTGGCAGTGGACGAAGGAAGACTGTCTTGCGCTGATGTTTTCGGGTTTGAATAATGTGAGAGCAGATCCCTTGTTTTATTCCATGAGATGAATGTGTATTTTCCTTTCTGCTAAACTGCACCGTTTGCACCGTCTCTCTCCAGGCACCTTTTGATGTCCCAGCAGACCCTGAGGAACGTGCCGCCAATTGTGTTCATTCGGGACAAAGGAAACGCGGCTCTGGCAGAGGTAGGGCTCTGCAGAAACTCACTGCGAGTAGCAAGATGACCGGACGAGTGAGATGTTGTAGTTCATCTTCAAATACTGGACTGATCGTGGGTGTAGTCACAAGGAGTAATCAGTCTCCAGGAGTCTAAGTGGAAAGTGAGGCTCCCAGGCCCCTGTCCCAGCCAGACTCCCCAGTGGTAACCACTCCTTCTGGTCTGTAATGTTTACCACTAAATCTCTAGCTAGGAAACCAAGTGTCAGTTTCTTGACTTACAAACTGCCTTTCTCTCCAGATTTGACCTACGTTACTTACACTGAATTTATGTTCTGTTAATTGTAAGTTAATTATAAAGGTCACAGGCTGTAAGGTTATGTGTGCTTTCTTTCTGGGTGGTAGTTACTGGGTAGTTACTAAGGTGTGTTATACTTCTAAAAAATTTATGAAAACTCCAGTCAGTAGCGGTCGTGATGGTATAGGCAGGTAGCTGTTACTCGCCACAGGATTAGATAGTGTTTTTTTTCTTTGTTTTTATTTTTTTATTTAGTTTAAAGATTTATTTGAGAGAAAGGGCAGGTGCATGTGACCTGGGGTGGGGAGGGGTGGGCTGGAGGAGGAGAGACAGCCCCAGGCAGGCTGCCCTGACACGGGGCTCAGTCCCATGACCCCAAGATAACGACCTGAGCCGAAGCCGAGGGTCAGGTGCCCTACGACCAGGTGGTGTTTAGATCTACAGAGGAAAACGAATCTAACTGGATGTTTTCATTTTTTGTTATTCGTTATTTTAGCAATACTGAAGGTACTGTACAAGTTAAAATCTTGACAGAGGCGTGGTTTTGCCCACGAGAAGAGTGACGTGGCCAGTGACAGCTTCAGAGAGCCGGGCAGAAACCAGGTTGTGGGGTGCACTGGGTCCGTACGCGCACGGGACTCACCCAGGCACGGTTGGCGGAGCTGGCAGAAGGCGGTACCTCTCGGCGATGGGGAGAGTCCTCTCCCTCATGGCTGGTCCCTCTCTGGGGAGGTAGGGCCTGCCTGGCTCTGTGGGCTCCTTTGTAGAAAAAGTCATTGGAAGGAGGGACGTGCAGGGAGTGCTCAAAGCACCCCAGAGCCGTTCTGTCTCTAGAGAGTGTGCTGTGGGCTGTTTGCCACGGAGGCCACCTGGGCCTGCCCAGCCCCTGTCCTCCCGTGTTCTTGCTGTGCTGGGGTCAGAGAAGGTTGGGCGGGTTTCTGCTCGTCTTGTTGTCCTCAAGTGTCTGTGTTCTGTAGTCAGAAGCAAGCAGAGGCTGGACAGGGGCGTGGGGGGTCTCTGACCGGGGCAGGTGGGTCACCGAGGGCACGGTCATGATCGGCTTGCTCTTGCATAAGTCAGGGCAACGTGTTTTGAAATAGGGATTAAAGTCAGCCCGTAGTAAAGAAGTTTGGATAGACGCGTGCCGTTGGAGTGGGAGTATTGGATGAAACTTGGAGTTCTGTACCGGTCAGCTTACTTCTGTGTCTCGGGTTGGTAGCACATGTTGACACGTTGCCGGTGGTTGGCGACGCGGGGGCCGGCCGTGGCTGCGGCAGCTTACTCTGCCTTCTCCGGAACACTTGGGAGAAGAGCGGGAATGAGCTCTGCCCCAAGCGCGCTCAGCGGCGCCGGTGTCAGGGCCGGCAAACACACGCAGAGGTGCCCAGCAGCACAGAAAACCGCACAGATGCCAGGCTTGCCCCTCCCCCAAGGGGTTTCCACTAGTGAGCGGAGCAGGCCAGAGAGACGCCGCGGGACCCCCTCCGTGCTGTGGGCCGAGCAGCTAGCAGCGGGAGCCAAGGGCACCCTCACGCTGCCACTTAACCCGAGTGTGTGCCCCAGAGACGCACCCGGGGTGCCGGCGGCAGGGATCCCTCAGTCAGACCCCCGGGCATGCGTCAGGCTCCCAGACTCCCAAGTATGTGTCACACTCCCTGGCACAGGTTAGATCCCCGGGAACGTGTTGGAACCCCTGGGTATGGGTCAGACCCCCAGGCACAGGTGGGTGGGCGGACGAGCTCCCCTCGCCTCACAGGTGATGCAGAGCCAGAGAAAAGGCCATGTTCCCTGTGGTTCTGTTTCCGGGATGTTGAGCCAAGTGTGGCTCATCTCTAGTGATGGGAGTCAAACTGGTGGCCGCGTCTGGGGAAGGGAGTGAGTGGGAGGGATGTGAAGAGGCTTCTGGGGTTTGTCTCTGGAACGTTGGGGACACCCGGGGGGGTGCAGTCCACTGGCGAAGTGTCACTGGGCTCTGCACGTAACGACTGGTATACTTCCCCGTGTCTTCCATTCCATTCAGAGGGTTTTCAAAAGGTTTTTAGGGGCGTCTGGGTGGCTCAGTGGGTTAAGCCTCTGCCTTGGGCTCAGGTCATGATCTCAGGGTCCTGTGATCGAGCCCCACATCGGGCTCTCTGCTCAGCGGGGAGCCTGCTTTCCCCTCTCTCTGCCTGCCTCTCTGCCTACTCGTGATCTCTGTCAAATAAATAAATAAAATCTTTAAAAAAAAAAGATTGATCTTACCATGATTTTAAAGGAAAAAAAGTAAAATCTTGAAACGCGTAAACTACGATAGTGGCTTTGTGTTTTATTACACGTTTGCTTGTCTTCCGGCTGGAGAAGCAGGTGTCAGGAGAGCCCCCTCGGGCTGCCAGCTCCCGTTGAGTCGGGCCTGAGGCTTGCCTGGAGAGGGTGTCCGAGCAGCCCATGTCCTGTCTCAGAGGTCAGCACGGAGCCTTCCGTCCCCGCAGCCTGAGGGGACGCGTTGGGATTTGGTTGCTTTCACATGGGGTGCTGGGTAAAGGCTTCATAGAGAAGCTTTAGTGACGCCTGATTTCCAGGCAGTGCACAGGGATGGCGGCCGGCGTGCCTTTGTGCCCTGCCCCACCCCTGCCCCCACACCCCTGCCCGCGGGGGCCCTCCAGCCAGCAGCTGTCAGATGGTTTCTCCTGCTCAGATTCCTGGAGCTGTGCGGACACAGAGGCAGGCGTCAGCTTTATTGCTCAGCACTGTTTTTGAGAGTCCCCTCATTTTACGTGTAAGTGGTCCCGACTGCTAAGTGACCCGTTCACCTTTCGTGGACATTGGTCTTTTCAGGTTTTTGGCAGCGGTGAGTAAAGGTGTTGGGAACCGTGTGTACACATCGTTGCGTGTTTAGGTCAGTGTGTAGAAGCGGCGGGCATGTCTGACTTTCCGGAGCTGTTGGTCGACCGGAACTGTCTGGGCCGCCGCGAGCTCCTGCCGGACGTCAGGGGTCCTGCTGCGTTTGTGGTGGCCCCTCTGGCGGCCACACGTGCTTGTGCATGACGACTCGTACTGGGGAGTATCTTGCCATGCGCCTGTCGGCCGTTCTTTGTCTTGTGAAGTCTGTTCCAGGCTTTGGCCCGTTCTTGAAGGTATGCAGTGTGGAGTTGTGCAGAACGCCCGTGTGTCCAGCACAGGTCCCTTGGCAGGTGTGAGCAGTAACCCGGGAGACGTCCAGTTAGTGCTCGTTTTGTGGCTTTGTTGGTCCTGTTTCTGGTCTTTTCTGTGGACTGACTGTTTCTCCTGGTTCTGCTTTTTCACATTTGTGGTTTTTATTGGCGTGCCCTTGGTTTGTGATGGTGCTTTGTGCTGCTGTGGAATGACGGGCCCTGGTCCTGGCCCCGGGCTCTCCTGGGCGTGCCGCGGGGTCTTGGGGTCTTGGGGTCTTGGGCGCACGTCCTGGGCATGCAGGGCGGCGGGTGAGGGGGTGAGCTGCCCTCCATGTCCAGGGAGCTGGCTCTGTGTGCTGCCCCCACCGAGGAGAGCTTTCATTTCCACCGAGTCCCCTCGGCCACCGTGGAGCTGGAGTCACGTGACTGTGACTTTATTGCTGGGCCGGGAGGCTTTCCTTCCGCAAACACAGATTCCGTGGCAGAAGTGAACTGTCCTGCGCTTCCTTAGGAATTACGTATTTGAGCCAACGCTTACCTGACTTCTTCACAAGTTCGACGTTCGCAGGCTTTAAGTGCAGTTTGACGAAGGCACCCGTGGGCCATCAGAGAACACGTGACTGTACGTGGCCCGTGTTTGAAAGCACTGTTGCCGGGAGGTGTCGGCTGAGGCCCGTGTCTGAGCCAGCACCGGCGTGGCTGCACACGGCCCGCCAGAGCCGGGCTGTCATGCTGGTCGGGGGCGGGTGGTGTGGCTCAGCGGCTCACGCTCTGTCCATCCTCCTCAGGTTGAGCGGTTGTTGGCCGTGGCCGATCTGGGACCCCAGGATGAGAAAGAAGCCTCCGTGCAAGAGGACGTCGGGTACGTGGGGACGTGACTTTGGTTCTTCGGACAGATGTCCGGGCGTGGGACTGCTGGTTGCTGCGGCAGGTGCGCAGGCCCGGCCCCGGGGTTGTGCCCTCCGACCCTGCCCAGGCCCCCAGCCTGGCAGAGGCCTGTTCCCAGTAGCAGCAGCTGCTGGCACCTCAGCATGGCGGCTGGGAAGGCCTCTGTGGTCGCCGCAGCGACTCAGCGAGGGAGGGCCGCTGTCCCTCCCTCAGCCTCTCTGTCCACTCAGCACGGTTTTCTTGGGTGCGCGCTGTCCTGTCCTGGCACCCAGGATCCGGGAACAAAACACGTAGTGGGCTCTTTGGAGCTCGCATTCTGCTGGGCGAGGCCTCCAGGGAGCCACAGACGGTCGTGGGTCTGGAAGGTCTGGTTGGCGGATTGGGAGGCGGCTGGGTGGGGGCGGCGCTGGTTTTCAGTCAGGCCGTCACAGTCTGAGAAAGAGACGTGACGATCGAGTTGGGGGCCGTCGCAGGCGAGGGAAGAGCTCCAGCCGGCGCTCAGCCTCTGCTCCTTAACACCGGGCGCCTCCGCGTCCGGGGTCCTGTCAGGACCTCGGGCGGGGCCCCCAGTCTCCGGCCTCGGGAGCAGGAGTGAAGGCCCCACGCCACGGGGAGCCCGGCCCGTGGTGGTGAGACCTTCCAGAGCTGAGCAGGAGAGGGGTGAGAGGCATGACGTGGCCAAATTTGGGTTTTGAAAGGGTCATACCAGGTTAGAGACCTTCCTTTGGTTTCTCGGGGAAGCGGCGTGGTGGGTCGAAAAGGCCGCAGCTGTGACTCTGTGAAACTGGCCCAGCACCGAAGCCGTGTTTAAGTGGGGACGGAGGTGGAAAACCCGTCCCACGGAGGGCTGCGGGCCACGGGGGGCTGCGGGCCACGGTGCTGGCCTGTCCCGCCCGCGGGCTCCGGCGGCGGCGGCAGAGGCGCTCTGGGCCGGGGGGCCCAGTGCCGTCCGGCCCAGCTCTGCTCGGATGCGGGCGGCGCACTGGCAAGTGGAGGGGGAGGGAGGAGCCGTGGCCCTCGCGGTGCCGCCGCCTCTCGTGCTTCACCGGGTGCCCCTTCTCCCTCCAGCGGCCCCGGGACCCGGGACGCTCCTGCTCCGCGGGGCACCCCGATCTCTGCCACGGGCTCAAGTCTGTGTGGGATCGATCATGAGGCGCTCAACAAACAAATCGTGGAGTACAAGAGGAAACAAGGGCATAGGACTGTGAGTCCCGAGGAGTCGCGGCTGACGGCTGATCTGGCGGCGGCGATGAGAGAGGGGAAGGCGGCAGCCGCACCCTGTGCAGATGGGGACCTCTGCCCCGGGAATCACCAGCTGGGGGCAGCGGGCGGCAACCCCAGCCCTGACCTGGGGGGCCTCCGGGGTGCGGACAGCAGCCCCAAGCAGCAGGGCGGGCGGCGGCCAGGGGCAGAGAGCGGGGGATGGGTAGGGGGTCGGTCCTGAATGTCAGCTGTGCTGGCGGAACCCAGGGCTCCTCGGGGGCTGTGCTGCCCCCGACACAGGTGCACTTGGACCTTGCATTGAGAAGGGCGGTGGCCGTGGGAAGCGTGGGACAGTCCGTCAGCACGCCGGCTGCCGTCGGTCCTCCTCACAAGTGCCCACGCTTGCACACCCTGTGCGGATGTGCAAGGGACTCGTGGGGACTCGAGGCTGTCGTGCAGCCCCCGCACAGGGGTTCGTGGTTGGGACGGCCGAGCATCGTCACCTTGTTTGCACGGGTGTCCTCTTGCACCCCAGACGCCGTCCTCACGGTCGGTCTGCTGAAGGACGGCCCCACGCCCAGTTTCCCCGGGGCAGGAGCTCCGTGGCGTGCCCTGTCAGACGTGTGCTGTCGGAAGGATGTAGAATAAATCCTTACCGAGTCTGATCTCTTCTGAGTGTGGGGCTCCTCCCTTTCACAGGTGTCCTCAGTGTCAAATGCTGATGGGGTGTCCCTGGAGCTCGCACAGTCAGACTTGCGGGCGTGAGATGGGGCAAGGGCGCTGGTGGCTTGGCTGCTTGGGGAGCATGACTTGCACTTCTGTGCCTTCCCCCTAGCCGAGCGGTCCCCTAGCCGCCCGGGCACGCACCCCCGTGCACCGTGTGCAGGCAGGTGGCACTGGGAAGTGCTGGCTTTGCCCGCAGAGTGGCCCCGTCGAAGGGACATGTCACGGGTCACAGGCAGGACCACCTCAGAAGCGCTGGGCATGGTGGTGTAGGGGTGGGTTTTGCGTGAGCCCACCTGTGCCGTGGCACGCAGGTAGCCACGCGTAGCGAGCATTTCACTCGAGTGCGCTTGCTGACCTGGCTCCTGTTCTGACCTGAGAAGAAACGTGCAGAGGAAGGCTACACCTGTCTGAGAACACGTGTGCTGGGCGACAGACCTCGAGACGGCTGCCTGGAGAGGAGAGTGGGCCACGCACAGCGTTCCCCGGGGGCAGAGACCTGCCGCGCCGCACAGGGCTCCTCGGGGAAGCCCCAGGCCCGGTTAGGACGCAGAGAGAAGCCGGGGCTTCTGTGGGAGTGAGTGGGCTGGGGAGCGTGACATCGGCAGGCTCTGGGCTGCGGGGGTGGGTGCTGGGCCTGGGGGACGCGGGGCAGAGGAAGTGCTCTCTGGTGTGCAAGAACCAGGTAAAGGAGGCGGTTGGAGTGTGGGCTCTGGGTTGGTGGGTTTGCATATACCAAGGTGAGTTCCAGGGTCAGCTGGGAGGGCGGGGGCAGCGTCTCCCGCCAACAGGGCCCCCAGGATGTTAAAACATCGCAAACACGGAGCAGCAGAAACTAACCCGGGACCCTGCAGCGCCCAGCAGCCTGCTTACCGGTGGCCGCTGTGCGTCCACGCTGCCCACAGTGCCCTGGCCCCAGGGCCAGCTGGATCGTGAGGTCGTGAGTTGTGTGGCGCACACGTCAGGGTGGCGTCGCTGCATCTCAGAACTGGGGACAGGGGGGGAAGGGGGCGCAGGGCGCGGGCGTCTCTTTCTCTTCGCACTCGTGCCCGGGGCTCAGCTCTGTTGAAAGTCACTGGTGGCGGGAAGGTGTGTTTTCAGACGTGGGAAGCTGCGCTCCACACTCTTCCTTGTCCCCCGTAAGTGCCGCATGCGCGTGGGGTGGGGGCCGGGGCTGGAGCAGAGACCGAAGGAACAGAGTGTCCAAGCCTGCCCGCCGGTGTCCTCCCCGGATTGGCCCGCCACAGACACGTCTCCAGGGACAGACCCTCACCCTGCAGCACTGGCCCTTGTGTTCTTGAGGGACAGGGAGCACGACAGCAGGGCCACCTCTGCACTTCCTGTCAGGTGCAGCACGCCCCATGGACCGGGTTTACGGGGTGGGCCGTGACGCGAACGTAGCTGGTGTGCAGCCCTCTCCACGGTTGTTTCAAAACAACTTCACACACTAGAAGGAGCGCGAGAGCAAGAGCAGAGGCAGAGGGAGGAGCAGGCTTTCCGCTGAGTCGGGGCTCCACCCCGGGACCCCGGGATCATGACCTGAGCCGAAGGCAGACGCTGCATCCACTGAGCTCCCCGGGAGCCCCTCACCTCTGATGCTTTTAAGAGGACTTGGAGTTGCCGTTACTTGACGTGCGTTCACAGAGTTTCTGGGTTGGGGTGTGTGTAGACATTTGGGGAGCGGGCGTGGCTGCCCGGGGCCCTCCCCAGCCCTTCCTCTGGCTGGTCTCGGCCGGTTCCTCTGCACAAGAAGCTGGCGGTCTGCATGGGGGCTTCGGGCCGCGACCGCAGCCCCACCCTCCCACCTGCTGCAGAGCGACTGGAGATCTTAGAAAGGACCGAGTAGCGGGAGAGCGACTGAAAATGATGGGCATTGAGCAGCTGAAACACCTAATGGGGAGGAAACGCGACAGGCTTCCGTGGGAGGGGGGCCTCGGGGACAGCTTTGTCCGTCTCTGGAAGCGCCCTGATCTGCAGCGGGGGTTCCTCCGTCTCCGTCTGCCGTCTTGGCCTTCTGGGTCCTGTCAGAATTGGAAATCTGCTTTTTTATGGCATCTTTTCCGTTCAAGAGTTTGTGATCCATGAGATTTTTCAAGAAATAAAAAGTATTTGTCATAAAGCAAGTTCAGGGCACCGCAGCTAAACGTGATGCATCTGAGCTCTAGAGGGAAATAGGGCTCTGGTTGCCCCGTGTGGTCCCGGGCTTCCTGGCACTGCGCCAGCCTGTTGAGGCGTGGGGACTGGGCGCTGAGATCCCGTGTCCCAGGGTTCGCTCGTTTCTTTTTCTTTTTTTTTTAAGATTTTATTTATTTATTTGACAGAGGTCGCAAGCAGGCAGAGAAGCAGGCCCGGTGGGGGGAGGGGGAGGGGGCGGGGGGAGGGGGAAGCAGGCTCCGCGCCCAGCCGAGAGCCCGATATGGACCCCGGGATCGCGACCCCAGCCGAAGGCACAGGCCTTAACCACACGCCCCCCCGCAGCCACCCAGGCACCCGGGGTCGCTCGTTTCTTAATTGAGAGTCACTGGAATTATGTAAAGTGTAGCCCTGGGGGCAGCGTGTCGTACGGCAAAGCAGAACTCGGAGTTGCCTTTCGGTAGGTTGAGAGAAAGAACCAAACCCACCAAGTGAAGTTTGACCGGATCCGCGTAAGTTCCTGCGATGGGGGCTTAGCACCTGCGTTTAAAACTGCAGCCGCAGCGTGTGTCCTGGCGGAGCCGGGGGCAGGCGTGGCTGCGGGGGCGCGGCTGGGGGGCGGCAGGTGCTGCGGGGGCGCGGCTGGGGGGCGGCAGGTGCTGCGGGGGCGCGGCTGGGGCGGCAGGTGCTGCGGGGCGCGGCTGGGGGCGGCAGGTGCTGCGGGGCGCGGCTGGGGCGGCAGGTGCTGCGGGGGCGCGGCTGGGGCGGCAGGTGCTGCGGGGCGCGGCTGGGGGGCAGGCGTGGTTGCGGGGGCGCGGCTGGGGGGCGGCAGGTGCTGCGGGGGCGCGGCTGGGGGCAGGTGTGGCTACGGGGGCGCGGCTGGGGCAGGTGTGGCCACGGGGGCGCGGCTGGGGGGCGGCAGGTGCTGCGGGGGCGCGGCTGGGGGGCGGCAGGTGCTGCGGGGGCGCGGCTGGGGGGCAGGCGTGGTTGCGGGGGCGCGGCTGGGGGGCGGCAGGTGCTGCGGGGGCGCGGCTGGGGCAGGTGTGGCTGCGGGGGCGCGGCTGGGGGGCGGCAGGTGCTGCGGGGGCGCGGCTGGGGGCAGGTGTGGCTACGGGGGCGCGGCTGGGGCAGGTGTGGCCACGGGGGCGCGGCTGGGGGGCGGCAGGTGCTGCGGGGGCGCGGCTGGGGGGCGGTAGGTGCTGCGGGGGCGCGGCTGGGGGCCTGACCCCAGTCCGCACTCCAGTGCCCACGCGGGCGCCCGACGCTCAGTTTGTGGAGCTGCGTTCCCGGAGGACCCCGTAGTAGGAAACGTTGCCCTGGGGGCGCTGGTGGGGGCGGCAGAAGCAGGGCCCCGCAGTGGCGGGGTTACTCGGTGTTGGCAGGGAGCTGGGGCCGGGCCGCAGACGCCAAGTTCAGGGCGGAGTCCCAGGCCCGCCCCCTCCACTCCCAGCCTGGACGCCCCCGTCCCCCGTCAGAGTCCGCTTCGCCTCCGGGGGTTTGCGTCCCGAAGTTGCTTCTGTTCAAGTCCGAGGTTCCTTACTATTCGTTCACCTTTCACACTTGACGCCCCTTCCCCTTTCAGACGCGAGCCCCAGCCCCCGGCCGCACCAGCCTCCCAGCCAGCCTCTCTCGGGACCCTGATGGTGCCACTGGTGCCACGGCCTTCCTTGATGTCGAACCGCACTCAGTCCTGTTCCTCGGACCGGATCTTGGCACATTCTCTTCCCCTTTCCTGCCTTACGTGGGGAAGCCTTTGTGAACCCCCAGGTCTCGGTTCAGCCCCCTACGTTCCCACAGCTGAGGCCTCACGGCCAGACTGCTGTATCAGCCTCTTGCCTGCCTCTCGCCCAGGGTTTCCCAGGCCGGAGTGTGGCGCGTGTTGATCGATTGACTAATGGACTGTTGGGGTCTGCTCCAAGGTCAGGAACAAGTGTTCTTGCTGGCACAGGGGGGAACATGAGAAACAAACGAAGGCACGGCCTGGGGCCCCTTTTCACTCTGGGCCTGAGAAAAGCTGAGGCAAAGCAGAACACAGGGCCAGAAACAGGACCGCAAAGGAGCCACTTGTCACTGGGGTTGTAGCGGAAAATCAAGGTTTCGAGAGGTTTCGTGTGTGCAGGGAGAACAGACATGCCGGGTCTTCCGGGTCCTGACCGCAGAGCTGGGTCTTTGCCGCTCTCATCGGGAGCCCCTCCTCTGCACCAGTCATGGTCGCCCCAGCTGTCTGCACTAGCAGACTTTCCTGCATCTCAGGGCAGCTTCCCTTTTCAGCCCCCCGGACCCTGCCCGTCTGTGTGGCTTCTGCAGGCATCTTGATGGCCCTCCAGCCACGGAGCCGTGATTTCTGGAACTTTGAATCTGGGTGAGACGAGTGCCAGGGTCTTGGTTTTTCCATCCTAGAAAGGAACCATACAAATAGGACCGTTTCCTGCCAAGACTGTGGCAAAGTGAGATGTCAGGAGTGATTTTCTGTCTACCTCGGTCATGGGTGCACCCAGTTCCCCAGGACTTGTCCCTTGAAACTTAAAAGCCACAGCTTCCGTGCTGCTTCTTTCCCTGGAAAAGGACAAGTTCTGCTACCCAGGCACCTGCTGGGATGACCACACGCAGCAGACACGTGGCTCCCAGCATCCAGTGTCTCACTCTGCCCTGTCTGTGGTGCACATGGTCCCAGACGGTGTCAGGGATCCGACTGCCCGTCTCAGCTCAGCGCAGCCTGCGCCAGGAGATGGACATGGTCCGTCTCATGCAGAATAAGCTGGGATGACACACAGTCTGGACGCAGATGCCACTGAGCTCAAACCCAGAGTACCTGCTGCAGAGCGGAGCAGTCTACTTTCCGTTTGCTTCTAAGATTTTATTTACCTGAGAGACAAAGAATGAGTGAAGGAGAGGGAGAAGCAGGCTCCCCGCTGAGCAAGGACCCCCCCACACACACACATGGGGCTTGATCCCAGGACCCTGGGATCACCACCTGCACCGAAGGCAGACGCTTCACTGACTGAGCCACTGAGGCGTCGTCCTTCTCTTTTTTAAAGTAGGTTTTCAGTAACTGAAGACGGAACAAGATGTTGCAGCCTATAACATTTTGTTTAGAGTTCGTGTCCCTGCAGCACCATTTTCTGTGTATCTTCAAGTTCACTTAGGATAGCACCTCTCACCGTGAACCGTGAGATTAGGCACGGCCTTTTGAAGTAGGCTGTTTGGGGAAGAACGTGTGTGCAGGGAACTCTCCGATGTCCGGTCAGTCCTCTCGACTCAGTCCCAAACATACAGTTGCCTCCGCGCCGCCATTCTGTGTGCAGGCGGCTTGCATACGGGTTTGGGGAGGCGCCTGCTGCAGGCTCTGTAGAAACGAGACCGTAGTCAGAGTGCCTGACGGGACGGTGGTGTCCGCGTTGTGTGGGCTGGACCTTCGGATTCTGTTTTGAATTCCTGGTGTTGGTCCCTGATGAGGCCTGGGGCTTGCACACTGGTGCACAGGCTGCATTCCTGCATCACACATGCGTCATTAAGGTCAGGAAGGTTTGTGAGGAGGCAGTTGGCCCTCATCCTGCCACCACGCTCAGCTCCTGGGTCTTCAAAGCAGGTGTTCTTAGAGCACGTTAATCTCGGTCACAAAGCTAAAAGTAATGGAGTGTATTTTAGTTAGCAGGAGAAGAGCAGAGGAAGAATCATGAGGAATGCCATTGAGAAGTGACAGGTCTGTGGCAGATTCTTGCCTGAATTCTGTTGATAGAGACCAGCAGAGCCAGGAAGTGTGCCACGTGCAGCCTCAGCCCTGCACTGAACGTGTGTGCATGCGTGAGTGCCCCCATGTCTGAAGGCCTGTGTGTGCAGTTCTTTTTGCCCAAGTGCAAGTGCATGTATGTGTGAATGCCTGTTCACTAGCCATTAGGCTAGGAGGTCTTTTTTTTTTCCCCCCCAGTATTTGAGAGACAGCATGCATGAGCAGGGGAGCAGCAGCGGGGGCGGGGAGGGGAGAAGCAGACCCCCCGCTGAGCGGGGAGCCCGACATGGGACTCGATCCCAGGACCCTGAGATCATGACCTGAGCTGAAGGCAGACACTTAACCAATTGAGCCACCCAGGAGCCCCAGGCTGTGAGGTCTTAAGGCACAACTTTCACAGCAGGGCTATCTGGCCACCGCCATTGCTATTTGTCTTGTGGTTTTGCCTCCATTTTAAGAAGTGTCAGAGCCATCAAGGTTAGGGAGGCAGGATTTGAAGACCAGGTCCTCTGTTGTTAAAAAGCTGTCCTTTTTTGGGTAGAAACACACTGGAGGGTTCTAACCCTTTTCCGTAATGAAATGATGTTGAAAATGTTCTGATGCGCGGCAGTGTCTAGACACCCCTCCCCCTCCCCAGGCTCTGTGGTAACAAGTTGGGTTTGGAGTCTGTCCTGATCCCTGGGTCACAACACTGCTCCTCTTACAGGGTCTTTGTGCATTTGTGATAAATGGAGGCCATGAGGGTGTCAGAATGGAAAGATGGCTTGGGGAAGAGATTTTGCTGCTCCTTGGCATAGAGACTGCCTACAACAGGGAGAAACAGACTCTGGGCAAAGGGGAGAATGTGATTGATTTCCAGAGTTACCGCGTGGTTGGATTCAGACGTCCAGTTTTCAACAAAAAGCCACAAGGCACACAGAAACGGGAAAGTATGGCTTATTGAAAAGAAAAGAAAAACTGTCCCTGAAAAAGACCTGATGGCAGATCTACTAGACAAGGACTTGAAAGCGACTACCTTGACTCTCACCTAACGAAAGATGTGGAGAAAGTCGACAAACAATGAACAAAATGGAACCATCCACTAAGAGAAAGCAAAAAGAAACTGAAGAAATGAAATAACTCAGTAGAGGATCTCAGAGGCAGGTTTTAAGCACAAGAAGGAAACAGTGGATTGTAATATAAGACAAAGGAATTTGAGTTAGAGGAACAGAAAGAAAAAAAATTAAAAGTAAATGGGACCAAAGGGATTGTGGGATTCCACCAGGCAGACCAATCTGTGCATTATGGGGGGTGCCAGAAGGAGGAGAGAGGTAGAGCAAGTACTTGAAGAAATGGCTGAAAGGTTCCCCAGTTTGAGGAAACATCCAGGAGGCTCAATGAACTCCGAGACCCTCAGTGAGAAACACAAAAGCCAAACGCACAGAATCTTGAAGCAGCAAGAGAAGCAAGTTAATACATACAAGGGGTCACAAGCAAGGTTAACCGATTTCCACCCGAAACTGGAGCTCGGGAGGCAGTGGGCTGATGCATGCAAAGTGCGGAAAGAAAAACGTCCAACCAAGAATTCTGTACTCAGCAAAATGTCCTTCAGAGTGAGGCAGAAGTTATGACGTTGGTCAGTAACTAAAAGCCAAGGAGAGCTTTTACCGCTAGACCTGCCTTCCGGAAGTGCGTGAAGGGCTCCTGCGGGGCGGGGAGGGCAGCAACCTCGAGCCGCGTGGGGGAGAGAGAGCTCCGCAGAGAGAAGTGCGCAGCCGGTCAGAAGACGCGGTATGGCAGCAACAGTTGGTAACTCCACGTTGTGTCTTCTGTGGGATTTAACTCACTAGTGCACTTAACAGGATTGTTAATTTATGTGTTGTGACATCAGCAACTGAAAGGGGTGGCGACAGAGATGTTAAAGGAGCAGAGTTTTGAGTGTCACTGAAATTAAGCAGGTATGAATTCAGATTAGAGTGTTTCAGTTTCAGGATGTTAAATATAATCCCCACATTAACCACAAAGAATATAGCTACAGAATATACACAAAAGGAAATGAGAAGGGAATTTAAATGTTTCAGTACCAAAATAAACAAAAGACAGTAATTCAAGAAATGAGTGACAAAACGAAGCAGTGAGGCACATAACAAATAGCAAAATAACAGAAGTCCTTCCTTATCTGTAATTGCCTTAAATATAAAAGGATTAAACTCCCCAACGAAAAGACAGAGATTGGCAGAATGGATAAAAAATCATCGTCCAGGGACGCCTGGGTGGCTCAGTTGGTTAAGCGTCTGCCTTCGGCTCGGGTCATGATCCCGGGGTCCTGGGATCGAGTCCCGCATCGGGCTCCTTGCTGGGCAGGGAGCCTGCTTCTCTCGCTGCCTCTGCCTGCCTCTCTGCCTGCTTGTGTGTACTCTCTCTCTCTCTGTGGCAAAAAAAAAAAAAAAATCATCGTCCAACTACATGCTGTCTTCAAGAGACTCTAGATCCAAAGACATAGATTGAAAATTGAGAGGATATAAAAATGTGTTCCATGCAAATAATCGTTGCTAGCAGGAGTGGCTACATTAATACCACACAAAATTGAGTTTAAATTTTAAAAAATTCCAAGAGATAAGGGAGGGCACTGTCTGTTAACAAAAATTTCCATAAAACAAGATCCATAATTATAGACATTTACATGCCCAATGACAGGCCATTGAAATATATGAAGCACAATTTGACACAACTGAAGGGAAAAATAGTTTTAAAATAATATGTGGAGACTTTAATATCCTTCTTGTAGTAATGGATACAAAACCCAGACAGAAGTAGGAAAATAGAGGACTTGACAGAATAAGCTAACTAGCCCTGACATCAGGACACTACCCAGCAAGAGCACACACATTGTTCTCCAAGGCACGTGGGACATTTTCCAGGAGAGATCATATGTTAGGCCACACATTAAGTCTCAATGAATTTAAAAACAGCTGTTCTGCAATTTTCTATGACCACAATGGTATGAAGTTAGGAATCAGGAACAAAATTGGAAAATTCACAAATATGTGGAAATTAAATCAACACATTCTTGGATAACCAATAAATGAAAGAAGAAATCACAGGGAGATTAAAATATACTTCGAGATGAATGAAAATGAAAACAACATGTCAAAACTTACGGAATGCAACAAAAGCAGTGCTGAAGGGACATTTATAGTTACGGATGCTTACATTAAAAAAACCAGGACCTCAGGGGCGCCTGGGTGGCTCAGTGGGTTAAAGCCTCTGCCTTCGGCCCAGGTCATGATCCCAGGGTCCTGGGATCGAGCCCCGCATCGGGCTCTCTGCTCCGTGGAGAGACTGCTTCCTCCTCTCTCTCTGCCTGCCTCTCTGCCTACTTGTGATCTCTGTCTGTCAAATAAATAAATAAAATCTTTAAAAAAAAAAAAAAAAAACAACAACCAGGACCTCAAATCAACAACCCAGCGTTACAGATTAAGGAAATACAGAAAAATTAACCCTAACCCAAAACTAGCAGAAGTAGGGAAATAAAGATTAGAGCTATGACAAAGAAGTCACGGACAGGAAACCAGTAGGAATATCAATAAACTAAATGTTCATTCTTCAAAATGATCAAAACTGGCATAACTTCGGGTGAGGAACAAAAGATTGAAATCACTAAAATCACAAAAGAAAATGGAGAAATGATCAATTCTACAAAAATAAAAAGGATTATGAGTGCTATGAACATTCATACACCAGCAAATTGGATAACTTAGGTGAAATGGCAAATTCCTAGGACAAACCTGCCAAGCCTAAGTCACAAAAATAAAAAATCTGAACAGACCCAAAACTAGTAAGATTAAGTCAGTAACCATAACCAAAAATCTCTGCAGAGAAAAAATCCTGGACCTGATGGGTTCACTGGTGAATTTAAGGAAACTAATACCAGTCTTCAAACTTCAAAGCAGAAAAATGGAAGAGGTAACACTTCCCAATCCATACTGGGAGGTCATCATTACCCTCTTAAAGCCAGATGAAGACACTACGTGGAATGAAAACTACAGACCAGTATCCCTTATGATCATTGATTGGTCAGAAATCTTCAGTAAAATATTAGCAAGCAATTACACACCATGACCAAGAGGCGTTTTTTCCTGGAATGCAAGGATGAGTCAACACACGAGAATTGAAAAATGTGATAAGGCCCATCAAACAAAATGGGAAAAACACAATCATCTTGATGCACAAAAAGCATTTGACAAAATCCAACAACATTTCATGAAAAAAAAAAAAATACATGCAACAAAATAGGAATAGAAGGAAACTACTTAACAAAAGCTGTATGTGGAAAGAAAACAGCAAACAATGGTGAAAGAAAGCTTTTCCTGGAAGACCAGAAACGAGTCAAGGATGCCGGTTTTTACCACTTCTGTTCAGCATGGCGTGGGAAGTTCTAGCCGGGGCGGTTAAACAGGAAAAGGAAGTAAAAGGCCTTCAAATTGGAAATGGAGACGTAAAATTCTGTTTGCTGATGACCTGGTCTTAAATGTAGAAAATCATAAAGACCTCACAGAAAGCTGTTAGATCTGATGAACAAATTCTGAAAAGTAGCAGGATTCAGTCAACACAAAACCAGTTGCATTTCCATATCCAATGAATGATCTGAAAAGGAAGTTATAACAATAACTGATTTACAGTAGCATTAAAAAGAATAAGATACTTAGGAATTAATTTAACCAAGGAGATGAAGATTTGTACAATAAAAACTACAAAACACTACTCAAAGAAATTAAAAGAGGGGTGCCTGGGTGGCCCAGTGGGTTAAGCCTCTGCCTTCGGTTCAGGTCATGATCCCAGGGTCCTGGGATTGAGCCCCGCATCGGGCTCTCTGCTCAGCGGGGAGCCTGCCTCCCCCTCGCTCTGTGCCTGTCTCTCTGCCTACTTGTGATCTCTGCCTGTCAAATAAATAAATAAAGTCTTAAAAAAAAAGAAATTAAAACAGAGATAAATGGGAACACATCCTGTGCTCATGGATGGGAAGACTTAATATTGTTAAAATGTCAGTATTACCAAAGGGATGTACAGATTCAGTCCAATCCCTATCAAAATCCCAATGATGTTTTTGCAGAAATAGAAAAGCCGTTCCTAAAACTCATATGGAACCTCGAGGGACCTTGAGTAGCCAAAACAATCCTGAGAAGAAACACTGGAGAAGTTACACTTCTCAATTTCAAACTTAGCAGAAAACTACAGTAATCAAACACTGTGGTTCTGGCCTAAAAGCAGACTGACCGACGGACGGAATGGAATCAGGAACCCAGAAATAAACCCTTGCACATGTGCTTACATGACTGTAGACAGGAGCGCCAAGATCGTTCAACAGGGAAGGAATCTTTTCAAGAAATGGTTCTAGGGAAATGGGACATCCACGGTCAAAAGAGTGAAATTGGACCCTTCCTTCACACCATGTACAAAATGCAACTGAAAATGGGTCAAAGCCATAGATAGAAGACTTCACCATATAAAGTTCTTAAAAGAAAATACAGGTAAAAAGATTTAGCACTTTGGATTTGGCAATGATTTCTCAGATACGACACAAAAGGCACAGGCAACAAAAGAAAAAGACAAGTTTCATGAAAAATTTTAAATGTCACACAGATACACTAGCCACACAGTAAAAAAGCAACCCACAGAATGGGCAAAAATATTTGCAGATCATATATCTGATAACTAATCAATATTGAAAATATACAGAGAATGCCTACAAGTCAGCTGCAACAATGAATGAACAATTCAATTAAAAAACAGGCAAAAGATTTGAATGGAAGTCTCTGCAGAGCTGATAGACACAGGGCCGATAGCCACACGAAAAGGTGCTTCCATCACTCATCATCAGGGGGATGCAGATCAAAGCCACAGTGAGGTGCCACCTCGCACCCATTAGGGGGCCACTAGAAAACACCAAAAAGGGGCGCCTGGCTGGCTCAGTTGGAAGAGCATATGCGACTCTTGATCTCGGGGTCGTGAGTTTGAGCCCCACATCGGGGGAAGAATTTAAACACACACACACACAATATGAAACTTGTATGTAGAGGAAGTGATGTGAGGTAATTGGGAACCATATTCTCTGCTAAATATTTGTGACAAAATATAGTTACTTAAAAATTTTGAAAAACAAAAAAATCCAAGTATTGGCAAGGATATGGTCACTTTAAGTGAAATCAGCTGGTCACAATAACAAATCCTGTGGGGTTGCACTGACGTGAGGTGCTTCGAGGAGCTGGCGTCAGAGCCCGCGTGTGACCGTGCCAGGAGCTGGGGAGTGGGGTGCAGCAAGGGCTCGGTGGGCAGTTTTGCGATATGGGAGGAATTCTGGGGACGATGATGCCGACGGCCGCACAGGGGGGCGTGTGGGTACCACTGAACCGGATGCTAGAATGGTTAGGACGGTGAGGTTTCTGTTACGTGTATTTTACCACAATAAAAATGCTGCAGAAAAAGAAACGGAGTAAGTGTTCAAGTAGCTCTCATACGGTGATTAAAGGAAGACAACATTTCATTTATTTCCGCTAACGCACTTTGGGAAAACATACACAGGTCTGCAGCCTGTTACCTGGACTCCTTGGGGTCTGAGGCCACACGCTGTCTCAGGACCATCAGTACTTACGCAGTTGAGCACTTAAATATCTACACTAAGTAGCTCAACTAGAGGCAGACCTCCAGGGAAAGGAGGAGGTGATAATCATACTCATTGACATTTACTGACTGCGGCGTGACCATGCAGGTGGCGCTTCCCGTGGACAACCTCGTGTGCCCCACAGCCTCCCAGATGCAGATGACGCTGCTGAGGTTCCGAGCTCTCGGCCGCTGGCGGGTCTGGGCCTGTCCGCCAGTTCACAGCTGCACCGTCTGCGATGCGCTCCTTGGGGCTGAGGCATTCCAGCGCGTGGGGGTGCTGGGGTCCCCTACCTGCTCCCTTGCTAACCGGAATCCAGTTGGGGCAGCATGCGTCCCTCCTCAGAGCCAAGGCGTCGAGGCCGCTCTGTCCTTGCCAGTGTCTAGAAACGGGCACTTGGCCAGTGAGATGCGAGGGTGCGAGAGGAGAAGGCTCCCCTTCCTGCCTCTGGGCACTGTGGCTTGGAGACAAGCCTGGCAGATGGGAGGCAGCGTGGGAAACCGTGCCAGACGGGTGTGAACCAAGAATGAACTCCCTTCACTCTCCTGTTGGGTGAGATGCGGCGAGATGAGAATCTTCACTTAATCCCGGTAAGGATCCGGCAGAAAGCAACCCGACAGTCACCGAGAATTCCCCGACTGGAGTGCAGCTGTGGCGGCTCGGTACTGTTAGCCACTAATAGCCCAATGGTAATGCGTCCAGACAACCCGCCTGTCATCTGGGAAAGCAGAGACGAGAGCAATGTGCGGTGCCAGAGGGACAGTAAGAGCACCCGCTAATGTCCCCGGGCGCCTGTGGCATTACTCGAAGCCCTTCTGCTCCCTCACTTGGCGCTGGGAGGCAGGTGCCGTTATCAGACTTGCTGTGTAACAGGACGCCGAGGCAGGGCCGGCCAGCAGTCCGCGCTTCTGCTGCACCCCCCGACTTGTGGGCCAGGGAGCCCCTCACGAGGAGAAGCTGTGGCTCATACACCTGCCTGGTACAGCCGGCCACTGGCCAGCACGGCTGCCGTGGGGAAGGGGCTCCCAGCAAGGGGAGGGGCCGGGCGGCAGCCAGAACTGGGGAACCTCACGTCCGGTGTGCCTGTGGCCCACCGATAAGCGAGCTACTTTCTAGCAATTTTCTCGTTACCAAAAGAGGTGGTTGTCTCGTGTTTTCTCCAGGAGCTCTCCAGTACGTGCTGGACAGTAGGTCTGCAGTAAGGGGACAACACGCTGGAGAAATTTCGGGAAGAGACAAAGGGGATGGGCAGAGGATGTGGGAAAATAGACGGTGCCCTGGCCAGCCCGCCCTAGGCCACCCCGACCACGCTGGCTGCGGGCTCCTAAGATCAGTCCTCGTCTTCCAAACAGGGAAACAGGTGCACCCAGACAGAGGTGAAGCCACCACCCGGGGGGGAGCTAGCTGTGGGTTCTCGAAAGCGGGTGCCCGCTGCCACCAAAAAGGCAATGCCTGGGCTCATTTCAGAGAAGACCATCCCGGGGGCCCCGCCCCAAGGGAGTCCACACCTGGGGCTTTTCTGGGCTCCCCGGGTGCCTCACTTCCACGTGACACCTGAGAAGTTTGGGAAGCACTGATCTAGGGAAACCCTCAAACTAGCCTTGCGCGCAGGTTAATGAGCTCGTTCTCTACACTCTCACTTCTTCCGAGTACCTGTCAGTGTGAGGCCGGGCGCTCCGTGCCACGGCTTCGCTCAGGGCGCCCTGGTTACGTCTCATCTCCCACCCGTCACGGGGGTGCAGGTCGGGTTCTCCAGCTTCAGCCCCGGGTCCCGGGGGCTTGTAAAGCCGACTGGGGCGGCCCCAGCCCTGCTGCCTCGGCAGGTGTGGAACGATCACCTGTGTTTCTGTTGTGCTCCGGATGCGGCAAGTGCCGCTGGCTCCCCAAGGCGGAGGAGGGGAGCTTCGTCAGCCCCTGGACGCCCCACGAGGGAAGCGACGGCCGGCACGGTGATCGTCACCTGCACCTGTGCCCGGAACCCCCCAGGGTGCTCTGTGAAGACACAGGTCCTGGGCCCCTCCCACACCAACGGCATCTTCAGGGCAGGGCCACGTGGAGAGTCCCTGCTGGGGGGCGGCGGCGGGACTTGCTTTGGACAAGTGTCTCCCTGTCCCCTCCGGTACAGAGTTGCTGGCTGACGCTCTCAAAGAGACAGAAGTCTGGTTTTCTAGCCGACCGTGTTTCCAGGAAGGAAGGCCCAGGTGTTAATGGCCCTTCATAAAGCCGTCAGCGCCCTTGAGAAGGAGAGGGCACAGGTGTGTTTCCAGGGATGAGTAAGGGCACCTACCTCGGACGGGGGAGGGCGAAGACTCAGAGGAAGGAGCTCGAGGCCCGCACGATCCCGGTGAGGGAGCAGAGGCCTCCCAGGCCCGGCTGGAAGCGCGAGGGAGCACACCCGCAGGCCCCACGGCAGAGCCCGAACCCGATCGAGGGAATCTTCTGCTCCTGGACTCCCAGGGAGGCTGCACTTTGACAGTGACCAAGGTCGGGATTTCTCAGCAGAACCTGAAAGCCTGGGCTGTGTTTCTGCCCCAAGCACACATTGTGCTTCATTTAAAAAAAAAAAAAAAAAAAAAGACCCGGGCGCCTCAGTGGCTCAGTGGGTTGAGCCTCTGCCTTCAGTCAGGTCGTGATCCCAGGGTCCTGGGATCGAGCCCCGCACCGGGCTCTCTGCTCTGCAGGGAGCCTGCTTCCTCCTCTCTCTGCCCTGCCTCTCTGCCTCCTTGTGATCTGTCTGTCAAATAAATCTTTAAAAAAGAAAATGACCCAAAAGGTCCATTCCAGACATAAAAAGAAAAAATCTCCCCGGTTCCCATAAGATGACAGCCACATGGCCCTGCAGGTTCGAGAAACATAAACTAAGTCCGTAACCTTTTGGAATGTCCTTCCTCATGGTGATGGAACTCTGAACGACAGGTACAACCCTGCCCAGGTACAACCGTGCCCAGGTACAACCGTGCCCAGGTACAACCGTGCCCAGGTACAACCGTGCCCAGGTACAACCGTGCCCAGGTACAACCCTGCCCAGGTACAACCGTGCCCAGGTACAACCGTGCCCAGGTACAACCGTGCCCAGGTACAACCCTGCCCAGGTACAACCCTGCCCAGGACGTCCTTCGCCTGCGCGCTCCTCTCTGCGGCCCTTGTGTCTTCCTGGCAGCCGTCCTCCTTGGGCTCAGAACTTTTTGTTTCCCTAAAATTTTTAAAAAGTTTGTTCATTTGCATCCGCAAAGTCCTTTCCCCCCGTTCACAGCCCTCTGAGCCCACACAGGCCAGGGGCTCGGTGGCTCCGGCGGTCAGTCCTCTCTCGGCTGAACCTCCGCACTCAAGCTGACCATCAAGAGAGGCCCCTCCTCCCCCCACGGTCTTCTCTGGAGCGGTTTCCTGCTAGTTACTAGGGGAGAGCGAGGGGTGGCCACTTCCAAGTGCAAGGGATGAAGGAGAACCACAAGGCCCCGAGGGTCTCCCACGCCGGCTCCATTTCCATCTCCTGGCCCGTGTGAGCGGACCCCGGCCGCCCCTGCCTTCGCGCCGGCTGTGGGTGGGCTCGCCCCTTCCGGTGCCTCCGGCAGCACCGCCTAAAGGGACGGGTGCGGGGACCCTCCCGAGCCCCAGATCCGGGCCGTGGGCTCGCCCTTGGCTTCGGGTGAAACTCGAGTCCGCGAGGACTGGTTTCTGCTCCCGAGGGCTGCTCCCTCGTCCGGCTTCGTCCCAGGGCCAAGACCCGCACCCGGCGCCGCTCCCGGCACAGCCCACGTGTTCCGCTGGGTCCCGGACTGACCGTTTCCGAGGGCTCGGGGGTCAAGCCCGCTCAGACCGGGGGGCACGGTGGGTGGGCTGCGTGTAGGATCTCCGGGTCCGAGACGGCGCCCTGGCTTGCGCGGGGGCGCGTCCCGCGTCCTGGGGACCCCCGGCCCCGCACGGGCCTGCGGGGATCCGGGCGGAGAACCGAACTCTGGGCTTCGCCCCTGCGGGTCCCGGCCCGCGCCCCCGTCGCCGGCGTTTCCGAAGGGAGCGGAAAGCGATCTGCTGAGCCGCCCCCTCTGAAGCGAGGCGTTCGCGCTGTCCAGCGACCTCGCACGTCCTGCGCCACGGACGTGGGGTGCCCGGAGCCGGGCTGCGGCCCGCGGCCGGGACGTTCGGACGCAGGCCCCCCCGGCTGCCCTCCCGGGCCTGGGGCCGGAGAAGACTCACTGCCGACCCGGGGCGTCCCGGTGGAGTCCGCGCGCGGGCTCGGGGCGGGGGCAGTGCGGGCCGCGGCCGCCGCTGCAGGGAAACCGCCCGAGCTCGGGGTGGGCGCTGCAGGCGGGGAGGGGCCCAGGGAGGGCGGGGGTCGCGGCGGCCGAGGAAGCCCAGGGAGGGCGGGGGTCGCGGCGGCCGAGGAAGCCCAGGGAGGGCGGGGGTCGCGGCGGCCGAGGAAGCCCAGGGAGGGCGGGGGTCGCGGCGGCCGAGGAAGCCCAGGGAGGGCGGGGGTCGCGGCGGCCGAGGAAGCCCAGGGAGGGCGGGGGTCGCGGCGGCCGAGGAAGCCCAGGGAGGGCGGGGGTCGCGGCGGCCGAGGAAGCCCAGGGAGGGCGGGGGTCGTGGCGGCCGACGCGCTCCCCGCCCGCCGCGGAGCAGGTGCGGCTGTGCGGTTCCAGCCGCGGCTGCCAAGTGGGAGAGTGATCCGGGCCCGGGCGCGGACCGGGCGGGGAAGGGCCTGGGTGTGGGTGCGCCGCGAGGCTAGGGCTCCGGGGCGGGGTCCTCGGGGGTGGCCGGAGGGGCGGGGCCTGCGGGGCGCAGGTGTGCGCGGGCCGCGGGCGGGGCCGCAGGTGTGCGCGGGCCGCGGGCGGGGCCGGGCGTGCCGGGAGCCCCGGGGCTGCGGCGCGGTGCGAGCTCTTCCTCCGCTACTGCTGCCCGGGACGCCTCGGCTGTGCGGGGCCAGCGCTGGCCTGGAGTTGTCCCCGGACACCGGCGAGAGATGCAGGTTTGCAAGGGAACGGGGCTCGCTAAGCCCTGAGCCTGCTCAGATCACAGGTGCGTCTGTCCCCTGGCGGCGGCCCTGGACCCCCAGCGCGCGTCCACACTGAGCCCTCGGGGGCGGGGGGCGTAAAGGGGAGAGGCGAGCTTCGCCGCGCTGGTGGGTGGGAGGCGTCTCTTGGCTCAGGTCACCTCTGTGCATGATCTCTGTGCATGATCTCAGCCACCTCTGTGGCTGATCTCTGTTAGCATCTCGGGGGGCTTGCCCTGGCCACAAGGTGGGGTCCGGCTCATGGGTCCGGGCTCCGTCATTCTGCAGAGGGACCTGTATCTGTCCGGCAGGGTTGAACCTTCCAGCTCCCCGACCGGTGTCTGAACTTCTCCTGAGGCTGCCGGGGAGGGAACTGAGTAAACTCAGGTTTTTTCCATCTTGTTCCATCTGCCACCCCCACCTCCCTCCCCTCACCCTTTACTGGAGATTAAAATGCACCTGGAGAGTTGCAGTTGGGACCCTTACATTGAGATAAAAACTTCCAGAAAACATCATCTAAATTATATAGAAAATATCTTTCTTTCTTTCTTTCTTTATTTGACAGACAGATCACAAGTAGGCAGAGAGGCAGGCAGAGAGAGAGGAGGAAGCAGGCTCCCCGCCGAGCAGAGAGCCCGATGTGGGGCTCGATCCCAGGACCCTGGGATCATGACCTGAGCCGAAGGCAGAGGCTTAACCCACTGAGCCACCCAGGTGCCCTCAGAAAATACTTTTGATAGAAAATGTCTTCATCTTTCCCATAGCATTTACCCCAAACCACACAGCCTTTTTAACACCTAAAATATAGCAGGACTAAACCGGGTGTCTGTTAGGAACTTTGCCCTTAACCAGTCAAAATTTTACTGTCCTGGGTATTTGTGCGGCAGCTCGTCCTGCTTCTGCTCTCTCTGGAATGTGCTTGGGTGGCTCTGCCGCCACCTCCCTGCCCCCGAATCTCTGGCAGTGTGTCAGGGGCCGTCCACATGCAAAAACTGGTGTCGGTCTGAGAGGGTGGGCACAGACCTCCTCACTGCTCCCCAAACGGCCGGCTTGACCGTGAATTGTTGCAGGTTTCCGAGGATTTCGGGAGCCCTTAGACGTGGCCATCAGGGAGGGGAGAAGTGACCCCACAGACTGAGTGTGCTGTTTCTCTCTCAGCTGAGTGCTCCGGGTTTAGGAGCGGCGTCCCTCAGCCCACGGCAGGGTGTTTCTAACGTACGTCTGACAGACAGCAAGGGGTTTGCTTGGGGAGGTCCCCGTGGAGGTGGGGAGGGAAGGTGGTCAGCTTGAGGTGTGTCTTGTTTTAAGATTTTGTGTATTTATTTGACAGAGAACAGGAGAGCACGAGCAGTGGGAGAGGCAGAGGCAGGAGCGAACTCCCCGCTGAGCAGGGGGCCCGTCGAGGGACTCACTCCCAGGACCCTGGGGTCCTGACCTGAGCTGAAGGCAGCCGCCTAACTTACTGTGCCACCCAGGCGCCCCTAGATGAGTTTATTTCACAGTTCAATAATTTGCCTTTTTTGCATTTTTACTGCGCTACTTGGTGTTGGACTGTTGCTTTAAGGGTGAGCAGACCCAGTCTGTGTCTGACTTTGGGGGTGTGGGCACAAGTGCATGTCTGGTGAGCCCGTGTTCTCTTAGAAGGCGGCGGCCTGGCGTTTCTTTCTGTCACTTTGTCTTCAGAAGTGGGAACACCAGCAGGGGTAGTAGGTGGTTTCGCTAATACAAGAAAGCCTTTTTGGATTATACCATCATTACAGTTTTTATTAAAATTTTAGCTGATGGTTGAAAAAGGCTTCCCTAGTGCTCTAGGAGGACATTTCCCCGGGTGCGAATGGGGACCCCGACATCAGCATGTCCCCCGTTATCTCTCAGTTCCTCCCTGGAATAAGTGACAGCCCCATTCTTGCAGTGAATAGCATTATTCTTAACAGCGAGAACAGCATTTATTTATTTTGGAGAGAGAGCCTGCGAGTGAGAGCGGGGGAGGGAGCAGAGGGAGTGAGTCCCAAGCAGACGCCACACTGCGCACAGGGCCCAGCGCCGGCTCGATCTCATGACCCTGAGATCGTGACCTGGGCCGAAACCAAGAGTCAGACACTTAGCTGACTGAGCCCCCCAGACGCCCCAAGAGCAGCTTACTTTATGTGAGCCCGTAAGGCTGGGCCAGCACCCTGGTCTCAGGCCCTCGTGGCTGCTTCAGGGATGTTTTAAGGGGATTCCTGCCTGAGGTGGTGTTTCTGTCTGTGTGGTTGTTGGAAGTTGGAGGGACATAGGCATCCTATAGACCTCACCAGCCATTTTTCTGGCCTCCTAATGGAATTCTCAGCCCCTCCATATAAAGGTAACCCACCCTCCCTCACCTGGAGCCCACGACCCAGATGTGTTTTAGACTTTAGAATGTTTTGGGGTGTAAAAAAGGGTCGTGCAGGACACTCGGGGGGCTGTGTCGGTGAAGCCTCTGCCTTAGCTCAGGTCATGATCCCAGGGTCCTGGGGTCGAGCCCCACATCGGGCTCCTTGCTCGGCTGGGAGCCTGCTTCTCCCTCTGCCTGCTGCTCCCCCCTGCTTGCGGTCTCTCTCCCTCTTGGGCAAATAAATAAAATCTTTAAAAACAACGTCGTGCCCATCCCATCGCCGGCCCCACGCATACCCGTTACCAAGTGTGCTACCGTGTCTGCAGCACAACACGAACGTGTCAGTAACAGCACAGGGGTTGCACTGGGCATGTCTTACTCTCAGTTAAGAACTTTGGGCTTCCCGTGCTGTTTGCAGTTTGGGATTGTGGATTAGGGACCCCGAGAGCAGGAATGCATTCCCTCAAATAGAGGGCCTTCATTTCTGGTTTCCAGGTTTGCTCTAGACAAGTCTCCTGAATGCGAGCCTCACCCACCCAACCAGAATTCTTTCTGATTCTAAGGAATCAGAAACATTCTTTAGAAAGATCACGGACGCCCGCTGTGTTCCAGAACGTCTCCATCAGTGGCTCCACCTTCAGTTTCGTGTCTGTCTTCCAGCTCCTTAGTACTGGCGAGCAGTGGAACCTCTTCTTCCAGGCCCGTTCGTGCTGCCCACGCTTCCCGAGCAGCCTCTGGACCGTGCCCCCCCGGCGATTCCTGTGCAGGGCCCCCGGGCCCCTGGCTTCTGGCGAGTCAGTCCCCGCCGAGCTGCTGGTGTGCGGTTCCTGTAACCTGCTAGAGAAAAGGGAAGCAGCCCTCTCTTTTGAGCGTGCCCATAAGCGTGCCGTCGGCATCAAGTCCTTGAACAGTCTGCTCTCTGGACAGACACGAGGTTCCTGTGCAGGAGCGAGCCGGGGCCCGCGGGTCCACGTCTGTGGGCAGCGCCCTGACGCGGACAGGAAGAAGCCGGCCGCTCCCTGCGCGGAGCCGCTGTGCAGGGGCCTCGCTCTTGCTTCCTGCCGCCACTTAGCACAAGTGCAGGTGTGGTTCGGGTGGTGCGGACCGGAGCCTGACCTGGCCCCTGGGGCGGGCAGGCGTGGGGAGGACTGGGACACGTGAGAGGAGATAACACCAAGCTTACTAAACTCAGTCCTTATTTTTGTTAGTTTGGGAAAATTGTGGTGTTGGTATGTTTTGTTTTGTGTGTTTCTAAGGGATGAGGGATAGCATTTGCGTTCCTTGTCTTAGAGGCCGCCGGGACTCATCAGCTGTTAACCTGGCAACATTTTAACATGTAGGGTCCCAGCCCCCAGACAGCAAGGTAGGTGCACCAGATAAACAGAAACAAGGGGGGACCCGGGCTCCCCCCTCCGCCCACCGCCCGGCAGCTCTCCCTAGTCCTCGGGAGCCTGGTCACCCCCAGCAGACAGGGCACTGGCTCTGCTGGGGGCCACCACTGCTTTGGGAAAGTCATTAAGATTTCCCGAGCCCTGGCACTCATGACACGATGCCCTAGTTAAATGAAAAAGTGGGAAGCAACACGATTGTCAGCTTGAACGATTTCTCCCCAGAGCATCCTTCTTAAAACTCCCCAGGATTTCCCGCTGGGCCTGGGTAACGCTGTCGAATCGCCACCTTCTGGGAACCTTACTTTCCTCATCCTGTCTCTCTACCCTGACAAAGCCTGTCCGACTGGGGGTCTCGAAGCGAAGCGCCCTGCTCAGCCCGCAGGCACTGGCGAGAGGGGGCCCCACTCCCGCCACATCGGAGCCAGCCCCCAGGGCTTGGGACGCGCCTCAGGTCTGTGGGTCTGCACTTTGGCCTCAAGAGCCCACAATCCCGTCTTGCTCCTTCGGGGCCCTTTCCAGCTACGGGAGGTTTGTGGGGACGCTCTGGAGTCTGTTTTCCTCCGCTTCCCTGAGAGCGACTTTTCTGTCCGAGAGCCCCATGCACGCCCCGAGACTTCTGTGGCCCCTTCCAGGCTGGAGCTCAGGGCTCAGCGCGGCAGGCGCAGGTAGCACCAGGCCAGATAAGCCCAGCAGGACGCCGGCCCCGAAATGTCTTCTCTCCTACCCAGCGTCTGGGGACGTTACCCCCGGGAGGGACCGGCCTTTCCTTCCCTGAAACTACTGAAGTAGCTTATGGCCTGGGCCCTTCCCCAGGGAGAGGGGCGCCCCTCCCCCAAGGCCATGTGTAGAACCGTCCATCTGGGACGTGTTGGAGCCTCTGGGTAGGTTCTGGCAAAAGGAAGGCCTTTGTAGCGCACGGAAGGGCAGGGCTGTGCCCGTGCACGTGTTTATTTTGAAGAGTCCTTCCATCGGCCCGGAGGACGGGGGGCCGGTGCAGGCGCGGGCCCAGCAGAGCGCGTCTGAGGTCGGCCCAGGCACCCAGGTGAGGGGGAGCGGGGGGGCGCACCGTTCCCTCCGCTTGCAGCGCCTCCGCCCACCGACGTCTGGAGTTTTCTCCCAGCAGCCAGTCCTGCGACTCTGGCCAGTCCGGGAGACCTGCCAGCGACTTCCGGCCCGACGCGGGTTGCCGGAACCAGTGCCCACGCGCAGACCGACCCTCGGTCACGGGGCGGGCGTGCTGGCTTGTCTCCCCTCGGGGCGACCGGCCGCCGCGAATCGGGGTTCCCACCCCCCGCTCCTGGGGGCCCACCCGTGGCTCCGGCTGCTCCGCACACACTTACCTTGACTGGCTTGTTACAGGACAAAGAGCGTGACAGACAGGTGAACCGCCAGACGGAGAGCCACCTGGGGTCCCGCTCAGGGGAGCTGCTGCCCCGTGGACTTGGGGCGGGCCGCCCTGCCGGACGTGCAAGCGCCCCAGGCCCCGCCTCCGCCTCCGTCTCCGGGCCCCGCCCCTCCCTGGAGGAGGGCCTGGGCGGAGGGCTCCAGCCTTCCGCTCTTGAGGCTCTGGGCTGGGGCCTTGCGGGGTTCAGAGTGTAAAGGGAGGGGGAAAGGGACCGTGGGGAGTTTGGGGGAGAGCTGAGCTCCCTCTCCCGTCGTGGGGGTGGGGGCGGGAGGCCGCACCCCAGGGCGCGCAACCGCGGCCTCTGCGCACCCATTCTGGGTGGGTCTGCAGAGTTCGAGCCCCTCGGGAGGGCCCTGGGAGCTGGCCTCTGCGCCTCCAAAAATTCCCGTAAACCCCCAGCTTCGGGGGTCCTGGACGCGGAGCGCCAGGCCAAGAGGCAGGGGGCGAAGCCAGGTGGGTCCCGACAGGGTCGCAGGAGTGCAGGGGCGGGAGGGAGCAGGGTCTCAGGAAATCGTCGTCCGGAAGCTGCTTCCCCGCGTCTGGCCAGCCTTCCCGTGGCCACGCAGCTCCCGGAAAACGAAGTGGGGTCTCCCTGCTCTGTGTGCTGCAGACGCGGGTGGCCTGTTTGTCCCGGGGCCGAGGGCAGTTCCGAGGAGCAGTGGCGGTCCCCGGAAGGCGGCTGGCAGGTGTGCATGGACGCCGGTCCCCGTGGGGCTGCAGCGCGGGGCTCCCCGTGGGAAGGCCCCTCGCCCCCCAGACTCGCCCTCGCCCCCGGTGGTGAGCTCCGGCCCCAACTCCGACCGAGGCTCGCTCCCGCCCGGAGCGCTGGTGCCCACAGGTGCCGCCCAACACGAGCCGCTGGCCTGCCTGGGACCGCCTGTCCCGGGGGCGGAGCGGGGCTGTGGGCACCCCGGGGCACCGTGCGCGGAGGAGAGCAAGATGGCGTGGAGGCCCGGCCGCCGGGTCCACGGTCGTGCTGTGCGCGGGAGGGGGCCGCCCCGAGGTCACGGCGGCGAAGGCCGGTGTTGGGGTGTCCCGGGCAGAGGGGGTCGCGACCACAAAGGCCCTGCGGTGGGATCGCTGCGGAGCCCTGGCTGGTGGAGCGAGGCACAGGTGGGGGCTGGGGGTGGTGCGCGTGCTCCGCGGGGAGGAGGTCAGACCCCGGCGGGAGCGTGGCCGGGCCCGCAGGCGGTGGGGGGTCGGATTCTGGGTGTTGCGACAGGTGGACCTGGTGGGACCCCCGACAGAGCACAGCGGGGTGCGAGGGGCACGGGGAGGACGGAGGGCCCAGGCTGTGGAAGGACTCACCTGCTGCCCCCTCCGAGCTGCAGGGGGACGCCGCGATCCCCACCCCGCCTGCAGGTGCTGGGGGTACCGTGGCCGTGACCAACGTGCCACGGAGCAGCACCGCGCAACGGGAGCTCTGACAGGGGTTACAGTGGTCGGGAGTCCTGTCCTGGGTCTGGAGTCCTCGCCGGTGGTCAGGAATCAGTCCTCTCTGGGGAATTCGGATCCGGGGCGGGTTCGTGGCACTGGTTGAGGAAGTGATATTTTATATTTGGCCTTTACCCAGGATGATGCTTCTTGTAAGTGTTGTTTTTAAAATGATTTAAATCTATAGAAAGTTACTTTGGAGCGGACAACACTGGAGGGGGTGACCCAGAGGACAGAGGGCACTGACCTGGGGTCCCCGAGGCATCTATGCTCATGGAGAGCCCTGGGCCCAGCTGGCAGAGTGCCTGAACCTCCCAGGAGTGAGGGCTGGCCGGCTCCCCAGGCTTCATCCTCACTCACGGCAACCCTGCCTGGGTTTTCTTTGTGTGCGTGTATGTGCGTGCGTGCGTGCGTGCATGCGTGTGTGTGTGTATGTGTGTGTGTGTGCATGTGGTTGTTCTTGAGGGAGCGAGAGGCAGGGACTCTCAAGCAGACTCCACGCCCCGTGGGGAGCTCAGTCTCCCCACCCTGAGATCATGACCTGAGCCGAGGTCAAGGGTGGGATCCTTAACTGACTGAGCCCCCCGGTGCCCTGTGGCTGTGTTTTCAGAGGACTCTGTGATTGACTCACGCATTACCCTAGCCCACCGGCCCTGTCCTACCTGGGTTCCATCACAGTTCACCGCGGTACCTGATCACGTGCGATCAGTGTTTTTAAGATTTTATTTATTTATCTGACAGAGAGAGAGAGACAGTGAGAGAGGGAACAGAAGCAGGGGACAGGGACAGAAGCAGGCTCCCTGCTGAGATGCGGGGCTCGATCCCAGGACCCAGGATCATGGCCTGAGCCGAAGGCAGAGGCTTCACAACTGAGCCAGCCAGGCGCCCCTTCTCTTGTTTCTCTATGTTTTGCATGATGACCCTCCACTGCTTTGGAAACTGGAGAACGTGCGGACACTGAACACTGGGCCATCGCGGGCACCCCCTGTGGGGCTGGACAGGAAGGACCAGCTGCGAGACGAGCATTGTTCCTGCCCCAGCAACACAGTCCAGGGGTCAGTCATGACACTGGTGTGGGTTCAGCTGCGCAGGTGCACATGGGGGCCGCGGGAATGCAGGAGGGGGTCGGCCCAGCCCCCTCTGATGAGGCTGCCAGCCCCAAGTGCTGAGCCCTGCAGTCTGCGCAGAACACGGACTGTGGGGAGGCTGTCTGGAGCGGGGAGGGCGGGTCTGGAGCTCTGCACTCCGCAGACAGCCCCCGGCAGAGCTGGCAGGTGCTCCTTGGGCAGGGCAGCCAGGGCCGGACTCGAGGAGTGGGGACCACGAGGGGAACCCGGGACCTGCGGCCAGAGGCAGGACCCACTGAGTCAGGCAGCCCCTCTCTGGCCGGTGGCGCCTGCAGGCGTGCTAACATGTGGAAATCTGTTTGGTTTTTGCTCAGGCTGAGTTCTGAAAGTCAACATTTTAAAGACCGATTTTTTTTTTAATATAATCCCCTTATGATGGGAGATGATAGTTTCTTTTTCTTCCCTTTTATTATGTATTTGAAATCTCTTTTGCCACTGTATATCCTGGGACCTGGGAATGCGAAACCTGGGTGTCCCGTAATGGAAACACGTGGCCTGTACGCTTCCTGCTGCTGCCGGAGCTAGATCTGCCGGCCTCTGGGGTGGGCGTGGGGGGTCAGCGCCTCCTGCTGACCTGCGACAGCTCCCAGCGTGGGGGTCTGCGGCGGGGGTGGGGGCGGGAAGGTGCAAGGGGAGGGACTGGCTCAGACTAGCGGCTCAGCGGGAGCTGTTTCCCTTGGAGACAAGAGGGTCTGGAGGCGGATTCGGGAAGCCCCGAGGGCGCTGTTTCTGGAGCATGAGATTGTGCATGGGGTGGGGAAGAGGAGTGTCACCTTCTACGTCCCGCTCGAAAGTGTCTGGGTTTTTCAGTCAAGTGTTGTTTTCTTCGTGTAAACGAGTTCCGTTTGAGGGATGAAACGCTGGTGGGACATTTGTGTTTTTAGATCAAATACATATTCATTTAACTGAAACCAAATATTTAAAATGTTTTCGTCCTATCAAAACATACTATTCAAAAAGACCCACCATGTTACCCCTTCACACGATCATCAAGGACATGACGGTCCCCTCCTTAGTGTGGTTGCGGGGACGCTGAAATCAGGAGTCTGTGTTTTGCTCTCTGTAGTCACCATGGAAACCACAGGTGGAGGTTCTCCTCTGCACCGGCCTGACCTTTCCCCCAGTTCCAAAGTGGTCACTGTCTTCGTGGGCTGACTTTCTGCCTCCCTGTGTCCTTGTCCGTGTCGGAGGCTCGCTGGAGCCTGTGGGGTGGCCCTACCCTTGGACCTGCCCATGCTGGCTGGGATGAGCCCCCTAGGCAGGTCCAGGTGATGCTTGCTTAGGACAGGCAGCCCGAGAGCCTCTCAAGTGCCGGTGGTGGGCCTGGTCTAACTAGTAAATGCTTCAGGAGGTGACATCGTTAAAGAAAAGGAAATGGAATGATTTTTCTCCCATTGGACAGGCAAAATGCAAATGTGTGCAAATCAGAGAGAGACAAATATCCTGTGACTTCATTCCTGTGGAATTTCAGAATCAAAACAGAGAATCGTAGTGGAAGAGAAGGAGAAATAAAATCATACGGAATCAGAGAGGAGACGAACCGTGAGAGACTCTCAACTCTAGGGAACAAACTGAGGGTTGCTGTGTGTGGGATGGCGGGTGGAGGGGACGGGCGCAGGGAGCGCTGGGCGTCAGTCACGACGCATGAATCCCTGAACTCTGCCTCCGAAACTAGGAATGCACAGAGTGGCAATTAACTGATTTTAAATCAATTACGATCAATTAAATTAACTGGATTAAAATCAACTAAAATGTGTGGAAGCACCTTTGTTGGGGATGTGTTCTCCCACCTGGAGGAGGTGGGCGTCCTTGTGGGAGCAGCTTGCCAGTGTCTGCTGGGGTCACGGATGCCATCTCCGTGTCTCCCACCTGGCACGTGGGCATCTGCCCTGAAGAGGCTTACGTCCTGCTCTCGGGGTCAAGCCCCGTGTCGGGTTCCACACGGGGTGCGGCGTCTGCTCGGGATTCTCTCTCCCCTTTCCCCTGCCCCCAGCTTGACAGTCTCTTTCTCTAAACAAAATAATAATAAAAAAACAAAGAGTCAAGTCTGAAACTGGTATTAGAGCTAATACCCAGGCAGGGCTGAATTCTGCGACCCTCGTAGGACTTGCTTGTGTCCTGTGGGCTGACGGACCCAGTACAGAAAACTCCCAGATGAGCTTTTCTTCCAGGGGGCTTGCGTTTCTTAAACGAGAGACACTGTGCTCTCAAGCTGTGAAGCCGAATGTCGGGGGAGAGGAGTCTGCAGGCAGCGAGGCCACTCGCGCGAAGGCATCCGGTGGGGCCTCTGCGCCAGGCGCGTGGGGTCCCGGCCGCCCCCTCCCCTGTGTCTTTCTAAAGTGGAGGAAGAGCCAGTGGCCGAGTCTGCCAGGACTCAAGGGGCAGGTGGAGCGGGCGGTCGTCACCGGCTCCTCGTGCTCCGAGTGTCCCCCACCAGCAGTCTGTCCGACGTGAGGAAACGTAACGAGAACACCGTTGGAGTTTTTGTTTGGCTGTGGTTCAATAAATAAAGGAAAGTGGGTCGTTTCATAAAAACAACTTGGAATTACAGCTGGAGGGGTGGTGGGGAGTTCCACGTGCATTCTCCAAAAACGTGTGTGTGATCAGAAAAGTTTCTGCTTCTCTTGGTTTTCTAATACAAAGTGAGCAAAATGCCGCTGTGTAAATGAACAGATGAATTTTTAAAAAATTATCGGGAGTATCAGGAAATATGGGGGCCTACTAGGTAAGCTGAATAAGCATTTTTTTCCCTAATCTTGGGCTCAGAGAAAAACTGTCAAAACCTCAAAAGCAATTTCGTGTTTTGAAATCGGGCTTTCCTCTTAGAGCGCGCCCGCCCTGTGTCCAGTCAGGAGTCAGCCGCAAGACAGCGGACCCGCGCACGGTGTGTCTGTGGCTCAGGGTGCCTCCGGGGTCCGGAGAGTGTAGTGTGTGGAGGCGTTTCCTACCACAGACGCGTGACGCTCTCCGCTGGCGTCCGGGGAGCCGAGCCCACTACCGCGAACGCGCGACTTTAAGTGCTTCCACAGGGTAGCTCTGAAGCCGGTAGACTTTCACAAGACTAGAACTTTGTCTTGCAATATTGTGAGTGCCCTAACTCCTAAATTTGTTTTTTAATTTTTTAAAGATTTTAATTTGTTTTTGAGAGAGAGCGTGCCAGTGGGGCAGGGGCAGAAGGAGAGACTCTCCAGCAGAGTCCCCGCTGAGCCTGGAGCCCGACATGGGGCTCGATCTCACGACCCTGAGATCACGACCTGAGTGGAAACCGAGAGCCAGACGCTGAGCCGACCGAGCCTCCCGAGCCTCCCAGGCGCCCCTAGGTCTTCGGCTTAAACGGAAAAGCCAGAAGTCTGGTCTGAAGCCTGTGGAAATAGACCGGACGTGCCCCTGAGGGTCAGGGTTCTGAGGTCTGGCATCTGGGGACGCGGGCCAGAGGCAGCTGGAGACCGGACGGTCGTGCTCCACACTCTTACTTAGAGGCTGATGTTTTCCTGGGACGTGTTCTCCTCTCAGTGGTGCCCGTGATCTGCAGCTGTGCAAAGCCGGGCGTGTCGTCCTCACCCGCGCCTCTGCCGAGCTCGCAGCCTCCAGTCCGCGGTCTAGTCCCCCTGCGCCACGCCCCTCAGGATGGGCTGGAGGGGAGAAGGGGCGCTGCTGTGATCCTCCCGACGCGGGAGGGGGCAATCTGACGGCAGAGGCGTGGGGAGCTTTGGGGTAGGCCGTGCTCTGTGTTCTCCGTGCTCCGCAGATCCGGAGAGCTGCTTGGAACGTTCTCCGAGGAGAATTATGTGAGGGTTGAGTTTTGGGATTTCTGAGTGAAATGTGCTCATTAAAATCAGGAGGCAGGGATGACATGAGTATGATTGGGAATTTCGCGTCTGACTGCTGGGGGAGGGCGCCACAGACCCGCCGTGTCCGCAGGGACGGCGCGCGCCTGTCTTCCCACGATGCAGTCAGCGCAGCGTGACTGTCACACGGGTTTGTCCCTTCAGTCCCGGCCGCACCTGTCGTCAGGTGGGCTCCCCGCATGGGGAAGGCCTTTACTGCCCTCCCCACGGGGACCAGACATGGGCCTCTGCTGCTCTGTACGCAGCGGCTGCCCACGTCCGTGCTCCGCCAGGTCGGCGGCGTGGGCTCAGCCCTGCACACCTCGTGATCGTGGGGCCCGGGGCCGGTCTTCCAGAGGAGGGCTCTGTGAGAGGGACGTCTGTAGGAATTATTCCTTGGCTGAATTGGTCACGCTTGGGCACGTGTCATTTTATTGTTTGTTGTCTTTCCTGTATTGTAAGTAGGCTCCGCGCCCAGCGTGCGGCTTGAACGGACAACCCTGAGATCCATGTTCCGCTGACTGAGCCAGCCAGGCACCCCAAAGTGCACGTCTTTTGACACAAACCATTGCTTTTGAGACGTTCCGATCTACATTGGGAATAGGTCTCTTAGGAAACACTGGAATATTTGGCTTTTCCTAGATTTTCAGCATTTTTCTTGATGACCCAGAGTTTGTCTTGTTCATGGGGTTTTCCTGATGCAGTGGCCTCTCTCGGAATTGCAGGTGGCACGGAACGCATTTTCCCCCTTATTTCTGGTTAATGTACATCGAGGACTCAGTGGCTCCCCTGTGAGTGGCCATTACCATTGGAAGGAAGGCTTTCACAGGGACACACTTTGGGCCGCAGTGAAGTCTAGGCCATGGGGGCACCCCCCACCCCGGTCTACATCCGGCCTCCCTGGCCCGGTGAAACCTTAGAGCAGAGTCCACCTGGCAGGGAAATGAGCCACCCGAGAGGTGGATGCGGGACCCTCTTGGTCATGGCAGAGGAGTTTCCCACAGGACATGTACTGCTCCTTATGCCCCAGAGAGTAAGGGAGGTCCTCCTCCCCACGCCCCCACCACGCCCGAGTCGATGTCGTCAGAGGATGCGGAGTAGGTCAGGTGAACATACGAGGGTTCTCGTTGGCACCGAGGCCGCAGCACTCGTCCCTGGCTGAGCCCTGCGCGTGCCCTGTCCACCCTTGGCCGCACCGACGGTGATAGGAAGGCCTGGCTTCTGCACGCGCCCTTGGAAACGGGACACGTCTGTGTGCGGGCGCCTCCAGGAGACTCCGCCCTATGCCCACTCCTGGCTTGCAGGGCAGCGTTGAGAGGGCGGGACAAATAATCGCGGTGTGGGTGTCCTGCGTGCCCCAAGCGCGGCGAGGAGGGGCCGTCCGACCGGAGGCAGGCGTCCCTCCGACCCTGCCCCACGTCCCGTGTCTTCTCACACCATCCTCGCGGAGCTGCTCTGTGTCTGCAGATGGGCGGAGTCAATGTGCAGGGCAAGGCCAGCTCTTCCGACAGCACCGGGCGAGGCTCTCACGTTATTTACGTTGTCGCTGTACGCATGGGTCCTGTTGGCTTGTGGTAGGGAGAAAGCAAGCCCCGGGCTTTTCTGTAGTACGTGATTTTGGTCCTGCGCAGTCTGTCCGTTCAGCGGCCTCATCGGAGGACCTCAGACAGGACCGGCGGTGGTTCCTCACGCTGTGGGCTCCTCTCAGCCACACCGTCGAGGGACGGCCTGCTCCTTCCCCAACGTGAGCGGCCCGTGGGTCTGCACCTGTATTCCCAAGTGACCAAGAATCGGGCTACAAACCTTAACCTTACAATGGATGGACAGTGTCTGTTCATGCTGGTTATTTTTGAGCACTAGCTGTGCACCAGGACAAGGCCAGGGTAGATTCTCACTTCTAATTTTGTAATTAGATAAAGGACAGTAAAGCCCAAAGAGAAGACCAGGATAAAATCATGGAAATCAAAAGGAGATGAACAGACTTCTACATAAAATTATATTGCATTGAGGGGCATCTGGGTGGCTCTGTCATTTAAGCACTCGACTCTTGATTTCGGCTCAGGTCCTGAGTTCGGGGTCATGAGATCCAGCCCCACGCTGGGCTCCACACTTCCCACGGAGACTGCTTATCCCGCTCTCTTTGCTCCTTCCCCGCTCATGCTGTCTGCATAAACAAATAATAAATGAATAGTGCAGACGAGCTTGTGTGTGAAATACGCAATGCTGGGGACCGATGTGGGGAAGTTGTTTTCATCTTAAAGGCTAGGTTTTAAGCTCGGTGCCTGTTTGAAGTACAGTGAGCATTCTGCTTTTGTAGGAAAAGGAGTAAAATTGAAACATGGCAATTATAATAAAGGACAAATAAAATAAAGGATAAATAAGGGATAAATGAATTAGGTATTGTAGAGTTTTCTATACAAACTGTGACTAATTTCCTGGGTTCCTGAAGTTCCTCGTCCTCTACGTCTCGAGTGCACGCTGCAGGCCAGAGGTGGGTGTGGATGCGGCTGGGATACCGCCGCGTGGGAACCGCACAGTTGGGTTCAGAGCCCGGGTTCTCAAAGTGAACCTCCCCTATATTGAATTTTAAAATGAAATCATAAACTTTTCCCCTAAATAATTCAGGAGTCAGTTTTCTTGTTTTTGTTGAAAAACAAACTCAACGTGTGTCGTATGGGAATGGACAGAAATCACCCCCGTTTCAGCCGCTTGGGGCCAGCGTTGGAGAGAAGGAAGGCCAAGGGGTGAGGCAGGCGACAGCGAGGCGGGGTGGGCAGGGGCTAAAAGTTCTGCAGACCCCGCGGCGATGTCCGAAGACTGCGTCAGGGTGCAGAGCCGCGACAGCAGCGGGCTTGGTGACAAAGTCCCAGTGGCATTCGGTCGTGGCCGTGAACCTGTGCCAACCCCGGGAGATGAGGCGCTGTTAGATACGGAGGAAGGAGAGGACGAGACGCTGAGCCCGGGTGTCTGACGTGAGCCCGCGGGCGCGGCGGTGCCGGGCGGCCGCTGCTTGCGCGCCCGCGTGCGGGGCCCGCCCGGAGTCCTGGCCGCTCTGTTCGGTGCCGAAGGCCGGCGAGGAAGCGCGACGCTTGGGGTAACGTGGGAAGACGGCGAGCGCGGAGGCAGAGGGCCTGGGCCTGCCAGTGCGGCTGCCGCGGGGTCGCGCCTCCCGCCGCGGGGTCGCGCCTCCTGCCGCGGGGTCGCGCGTCCTGCCGCGGGGTCGCGCCTCCCGCCGCGGGGTCGCGCCTCCTCCTGCCGCGGGGTCGCGCCTCCCGCCGCGGGGTCGCGCCTCCTCCTGCCGCGGGGTCGCGCCTCCTCCTGCCGCGGGGTCGCGCCTCCCGCCGCGGGGTCGCGCCTCCTGCCGCGGGGTCGCGCCTCCCGCCGCGGGGTCGCGCCTCCCGCCGCGGGGTCGCGCCTCCTGCCGCCGCGGGGTCGCGCCTCCCGCCGCGGGTGCGGGCCTCCTGCCGCGGGGTCGCGCCTCCTCCCGCCGCGGGGTCGCGCCTCCTGCCGCGGGGTCGCGCCTCCTCCTGCCGCGGGGTCGCGCCTCCTGCCGCGGGGTCGCGCCTCCTGCCGCGGGGTCGCGCCTCCTCCTGCCGCGGGGTCGCGCCTCCTCCTGCCGCGGGGTCGCGCCTCCTGCCGCGGGGTCGCGCCTCCTGCCGCGGGGTCGCGCCTCCTGCCGCGGGGTCGGGCCTCCTGCCGCGGGGTCGCGCCTCCCGCCGCGGGGTCGCGCCTCCTGCTGCCGCGGGGTCGGGCCTCCTGCCGCGGGGTCGCGCCTCCCGCCGCGGGGTCGCGCCTCCTGCCGCGGGGTCGCGCCTCCTGCCGCGGGGTCAGGCCTCCTGCCGCGGGGTCGCGCCTCCTCCCGCCGCGGGGTCGCGCCTCCTGCCGCGGGTGCGGGCCTCCTGCCGCGGGCCTCCTGCCGCGGGGTCGCGCCTCCTCCTGCCGCGGGGTCGCGCCTCCTCCTGCCGCGGGGTCGGGCCTCCCGCCGCGGGGTCGCGCCTCCTCCTGCCGCGGGGTCGCGCCTCCTCCTGCCGCGGGGTCGCGCCTCCTCCTGCCGCGGGGTCGCGCCTCCCGCCGCGGGGTCGCGCCTCCTCCTGCCGCGGGGTCGCGCCTCCTCCCGCCGCGGGGTCGCGCCTCCTCCCGCCGCGGGGTCGCGCCTCCTCCCGCCGCGGGGTCGCGCCTCCTGCCGCGGGGTCGCGCCTCCTCCCGCCGCGGGGTCGCGCCTCCTCCCGCCGCGGGGTCGCGCCTCCTGCCGCCGCGGGGTCGCGCCTCCTCCCGCCGCGGGGTCGCGCCTCCTCCCGCCGCGGGGTCGCGCCTCCCGCCGCGGGGTCGGACGTGCGCTCTCCTCATCTGTAAGGTCAGACAAGAGCATCTCTGAGCTTGAATTTTGAGAATTAAATGTTAATTCCTTCTGCTTTCTCTACACTATATGACAAATGTGTGTTTGTTTTTTATTTTGGGAATCAGGCATATATGGGGTGTAAACCGATTTGTAAGAAGATTTTCTGTATTTATTAGAGAGAGAAAGCACGAGCAGGGCTGGGGGGGTTGGGCAGAGGAAGGAGCCAGCGCCCGCTGAGCGGGGAGCCGGAGGCGGGGCTCGAACCCAGGACCCCGGGATCATGACCCGAGCCGAAGGTCATGTCACCCATGGACAACCCAAGTATGAACCAATTTTTATTTTTTATTTAAATTCAATTAATTAACATACAGTGTATTACTAGTTTCAGAGGTGGACGAGTCACTGCACCTCCCAGGGCTCGACGTCGTGTGCGCTCCGTGATGCCCGTCCCCCCCGTCCCCCCGTCCCCCCCCCCACGCCACCCTCCCGCACCCTCAGTGTGTTTCCGTAACTGAGAGTCTCTGAACCAATTTTCAAACGACGACTTTCTTCTCCTGAAAACATCTGTGTCCCTCTTCTAAGGAAACCTTAAGACGGCCACGGGCGGCCATTCCAGCGGTTTCGCTCTTTTTCTGTTACGGCGAGTGACTCTGGTCCGCGGCGCTCGGGAGACGGACCTCCGGACGCAGCTCCGGACGCAGCTCCGGACGCACCTCCGGACGCACCTCCGGACGCAGCTCCGGACGCACCTCCGGACGCACCTCCGGACGCACCTCCGGACGCACCTCCGGACGCACCTCCGGACGCAGCTCCCGACGCACCTCCGGACGCACCTCCGGACGCAGCTCCGGACGCAGCTCCCGACGCACCTCCGGACGCACCTCCGGACGCAGCTCCGGACGCACCTCCCGACGCACCTCCGGACGCACCTCCGGGCGCACCTCCGGACGCACCTCCCGACGCACCTCCGGACGCACCTCCGGACGCACCTCCGGACGCAGCTCCGGACGCAGCTCCGGACGCAGCTCCGGACGCAGCTCCCGACGCACCTCCGGACGCACCTCCGGGCGCACCTCCGGACGCACCTCCCGACGCACCTCCGGACGCACCTCCGGACGCACCTCCGGGCGCACCTCCGGACGCACCTCCGGACGCAGCTCCCGACGCACCTCCGGACGCAGCTCCGGACGCAGCTCCCGACGCACCTCCGGACGGCCGCGCGCACGGGCCCCTGGAGGAACGGCTGGGAACGCCGAGAAACCGCGGCGAAAGCCCGGCGAGGCCCTGCGCCTCCCTGAAGCCCGCTTGCCCCGCGGCCGGCCGGCGGCTTCTGTCTTCCCCCGCCCGAGGGGACGCATCGTTTGGAGACGGACGAGGGGACGGAGACCCCCGGTTCCCGCGCGCGCGGCTGCCGTCCACCCCGAATGAGCCGCTGCTGCCCGGGGACGGTGCCGGGTCCGCGCGAGGCTCCGTCTCCTGGTGGTTTGTTCGGAGGCGCCCGGAGTAATAGGTGTCGTCCGTCCGTCCACGCCGGACTCGCGGCCAGCAGGGCTCTGACCCCGGCCGAGCCCGCCTAACGCACACGCTCTGCGCAGGGACCGCCTTCCTGCTCCCACCTGGGGACTCTCCAGACGCCACGAACAGGCACAAAGATGCCGAGACAGCAGCAGCGAGAAACACGCTCTGAACGGAGCTCAGGGAGGGCGCGGCGCGGCTGGACCCGGAACGCAGAGCCCGCGGGGCCGGGGCGCTGGCGCGGGGCGCGGCGTGGGGGCGCGCGCGTGGCGTGGGGCGTGGGCGGGGGCCGAAGCGCGAGGCAGAGGCAGGCGCGGGGCGAAGCGAAGCGGGGCGCGGGCGCGGGCTGGGGCGCGGGGCGGGCCGAGGCAGGGCGCGGCGGCGCGGGGCGCGGGCTGGGGCGAAGCGCGGGCGGGGTCGCGGGCGCGGGGCCGGGGTGTGAAGCCAAGGGGTGAAGCCGGCGAGCTCGACGGCTGGAGCCGGCTACCCCTTGGGCACACCCGGGCTGCTGCTCTCCCGGCTGCCGCTTCCCGAGCGCTCCCTGCCTCACTGCGGATCGGCCTCTGCGGTCGCGGCAGGTTTCAGCTCCTGTTCGGACCCACGCAAGTCGGGCTGCGAGGGGCCGGGGGCGCGCCCCTCTCCAGCTCTGCTGCTGCTCCACACCGGGCTCAGCGCTGTGCTCGTCAAGAACGGTACAGCCGGGGCGCCGGGGGGCTCCGCGGGGGAAGCCTCTGCCTTCGGCTGGGGTCATGGTCTGGGGGTCCTGGGATCGAGCCCCGCGTCTGGCTCTCTGCTCAGCGGGGAGCCTGCCTCCCCCCCCCCACTACCTGCCTCTCTGCCTACTTGTGATCTCTGTCTGTCAAATAAATAAATAAAATCTTAAAAAAAAAAGAGTGTTACAGCGCGGGCTGCCGCTCAGCTTCGCTGTTCCTGGGCGGCAGGAGCCGACCTCCCGCGCCGCGGCCCGAGCCACGGACCCCACCTGGCGCTTGGCCGCGCCCCCGCCCCCGCCACCGTCACCGTCACCGCTGTTGGCGGAAACACCGGACAACGTTGGAACCTCTCTGCTCCCTCTTCTCCGAATGGCTCTGTAATTCCTTTTAAAAGGAAGCATAATTTCCCCCCTTTCTAATTGGTTTACTATCTCACTTCCCGAAAGGGTCAGACCTTTATTCTGGCTTTTGAAATCAGACAAAGCAAATCAAATAACACTTCAACTGGCCTTAAAAGGTGTGTTTTCTCTGAGCTTCTGAGAGAAACTCTTTACACACCTCTAGGAGAAGCCCCATGAGGACCCCTCCAGGGGAGGGGACTTCAGGTTTGCCTCAGGTGACTCTCCGGTGCGGTGGAGACAGCGTAAGGGGGACATAAATAAGGTGAAGGACCCAGAAAGGCGAGTTCAGACCGAGAGGCTCAGAGCCACCCCAGCAGGGGTTGCGGGAAGCGGCCGCAGGGAAGCCGAGCTGGGCGGGCGGAGCCGCGCAAGTGCTCAGCGGGACGCGGCTCTACAGCCCAGGCAGGGGTTTCCTGTGCACAGAGGCCGAGCGACACCGGGCTGATGACACCTTCATAAGCTGTTCTAATTTGGAGTCAAAAGCAAGTGGACTGGACCCCAAGCTGCTGGTGTTCGACCCAAATCTTATCTTTCAAGTTGTTGAAGAGCAGCACGAGTCGGCGCCGCGGCCTCTCCAGGCGCTTTACCGAAAGCTAAGTCATTGACCGGGAAGCGTGGAGCCCTAAGAACGGGAGTGGGGATCTTCGAGAGGATTCTGGTGAATGCGAGAGCCCTAACTTCCAACTCCACTGCACCTCCGTCTCGTTAGAACCCCGTGCTCGTTCCCCACCTGAAGTCAGCCTCGGTTGCTGAAGGCTTTGCAGTGTTCTAATCGAGGCAATCAGCTTGCAAGAGAATGCTGTTCTCAAGCCCACCCCACGCACCTTCTGCTGCCTCCAGACCCCTTCCCCGCGCACCATGGGAGACGAGGACAGAATCTAAACTGGGTAAAGAGGCATAGACAAAGATTTTCTTCTGTAGTTATCGGAAGAATCCTGGATCAAACGTTTGGAAGTGATTTTATGGACATTATACAAGGAGGAGTAGAGTGTTGGCTTGAGCTGAATTTACTGATACAGATGTACTTAGCAAGTATTTGGGATTCATTGTTAGCATGAGCAGTGGATTGTGACTCATACAGTTTGCTTTGTTGATTGACTAACAGCTAGAGTGGTTGGTGTCCACATTAAATGAATCTGAGATCCATAACTTCCTTGATTTAATGTACAGGAAGGAATCTCTAGGCTTAAGAAGCTAGAAATGATGGGATAGATTTATGATAATAATGGAATGGAGTGATACCCTCATGCATTTTCTCACTTGGTTCTGCTAAGAGGGCACTGAGACATTCTTTTTACCAAAGTATGAGAAATATATTAATGAAAGGAACACTAGTCTCCTTGGAGAACTCATATAAACCATCTTCTACTTGGTAGCGGAATGCTGCTGGGCGTGTCCAATTTGGTGCCTCTCTTGCCCAGCCTGACTGTGGTCCTGAGGTGGGCATCCCTGATCCAGCATCCCAGAGTCAAGCCTAGTTAGTGCTTTGTCCTTGGGTACCAGAAATCCTGGAGAAGATGCTCATTTTGGATATAACCAAAAAAGGTGGTAAGGCTTTTCTGCACACATGAAAAGGAGAAAAATTAAGGTTTTCTTGAGATGTAGGTGAACTCAAAAATCTAGAGAATTGACACCATGGTGATAGCACGTGTGTGTGTGTACCTGTGTGTGGTTACAGATAACAGCATGCCTCCTCCCGTCTTTGCACACGCTAAGCCTTTACCTAGAAGGCTTTTACCCTCCTGTTTGGTGGTGGTGGTCTAAACCTTCATTTATTTTCTAGATTCGAGTCAGACCTCATAGTCTCCAGGAAGTTTTCCTACACCTCCCTTCTCCCAGAAGATACAGTATAAAGATTTATCAGCATATTACCATTGTGTGTTGTCAACACGGATTCTCTTGACTCTCCTTCCCACTGATGTCCTTCTCAAAGACAAGGGCTACTGGTGCTCAGTAATTGTGTTCTGGATGCTTAATGAGACATAACAAACTCTCAATTACAAAAAGGTGAATATTTCAGCAAATGGTGGATTTTTTTGTTTGTTTCTTTTACTCTTTTGGTAAAAGATTCAGATGTGAAGTATCTGAAATATATTTCACAGTTTATTGGAAACTAATAAACAGGGATGGCTGCAAAGGTGATGAAAAGAGAAAAAGGAATAGCAGAGCTGCTATTTTGTTCCATTTTAAATCTTCTAATCTGCTTTCCTCCTGTGACCTACTTTCTAGTAATGTAGACTAAATAAATATAGTCGTATCAAAATCGACATTTGCTCTTGTGGAGAACATTGATGAGCAGTGGGAAAGTATATCACAGTGAGCTGCTTCAATATGCTGGTACCAGTCGAGAGAGTGGATTTGTCAAAGACTGACTTTTCCCATCCCAGATGTGAGAAGTGTACCTCTCCCCCTGGAAAGTTGGCAGCTGGGAAAGCAGCAGTGTAATTTTAGTTCAAATGTAATTTTCTACTTAACAATCATTCTACATGGGTTTCATGCACATCAAGAAACTGTAGACCCAAGGAAATGCTTGCTTGTGCTTAACAGTCTACTGAATGCCGAGTCTTCAAAGCACATTGGAAGTATTAGAAATAAGGACTGCACGTGGCTCCAAAGACCCAAGTAAGTATATGTGCTGCCGAGGCGAGCACAAGACCCAAATAAGTAATTCTGGTTTTTTTTCTTACCAATAGCCAACTGATCAAAAGAACAAACATTCATTGTTGGTTGAAAATTTAATGCTCCACATACACGTCAGAATGTGTATTCTGCTGTTGGTGAGTGGAGTGTTCTCTGTACCTGTTCTTTAATTCATTTTTAAATGCTGTTCAAATTCTGTTTCCTTGTCGGTCTTTTGTCTAGATGTTCTATTACTGAAGTGGAATATTGAAGTCTTTAACTGTTAATGTAGAGTCATTTTCCCTCCGACTCTATCAATGTTTATGTATGTCTTTGGCTCCCTTTATTTAGTGCATATGTGTTTGTAATTATTATATCTTCTTGATGAATTGACCCTTTTATCAATATGTAATGCCATTTTTTCTTTCTCATAACAATTTTTTTTTAAAGATTTTATTTGTCAGAGAGAGAGAGTGAGAGAGCCTGAGTGTGCAAGCAGGGGGAGCAGCAGGCAGAGGGAGAAGCAGGCTCCCCGCTGAGCAAGGAGTCTGACATGGGACTCGATCCCAGGACTCCAGGACCATGACCTGAGCCAAAGTCAGATGCTTAGTCAACTGAGCCACCCAGGTGCCCCTGTTCTTTGTGTTTTCTTTTTTTTTTTTTTTTAAATTCAATACTGCCTCCTTCTATACTTGATTGATTTTTATTTCACCTATTTTTCTGTAATTTCTTGGTTATTTTTTTAGTGAAATGGGGATTAGAGTTAAATCCTGAATTTATATGACTCTAGATTGAGTAGGAATAAACTGAGCTTCAATGGCGCACGCCAACTCTGCTCCTGTCAAGCACCGGTTCACCCTTTATGCTGTTTTCGGCACTAATTACATCTTTATATGTTGTGTATCCGTTAACATAGATATGTAATTATTGTTTTATGCTTGTGGGTTCTAAATCATATAGGAAACAAGAAGAGGTGTTATAACCCAACAGTACAAGTGTACTAGCTTTTACATTTATTTGTATGTTTACCAGAGATCTCTGTTTCTTTGAATGGGTTTGTGTCGCCATCCTAGTTCCTTTTGTTTCACCCTGAATCCCTTGTAGTGTCCCTTGTAGGACAGGTCTACAACTAATGAATTCACTTAGCTTTTGTTTATTTGGGAATGTCTTAATTTCTCTTTCTTCTTCTTTTTTTTTTAATTAAGTGGTCCTTTTCTTTCTTTCTTTTTTTTTTTTTTAAGATTTTTATTTATTTGACAGACAGATCACAAGCAGGCAGAGAGGCAGGCAGAGAGGGAGAGAGGGGGAAGCAGGCTCCCTGCAGAGCAGAGCGCCTGATGTGGGGCTCGATCCCAGGACCCCGAGACCATGACCCGAGCCGAAGGCAGGGGCTTTGACCCACTGAGCCACCCAGGCGTCCCATTATTTCTCTTTCATTCTTGAAGGGTAAGTTTGCTGGATATAAAGTTCTTAGTTGACATTATTTAAATATGTTATCCCACTGCCTTGGGGCTTCCATGGTGTCTGATGAGAAATTGGGTGTTAGTCTTAATGAAGACCACTTGTATGTTGTGGTTTGTTTCTCTCATGCTGCTTTCAAGATTCTCTCTGTCTTTTAATAGTTTATAACATGTTCCATTGTATGTTTCTTAGTTTGTACTGCTTGGAGCTCATTGAACTTCTTGGATGTATAGATTCATGTCTTTCATCACATCTGGGAAGTTTTGGGCCATTATTTCTTCAAATATTTTCTGCTCCCTATCTCTTTCTGCTCTTTGGGATGCCCATAATTTGCATATTGGTACAGCTGATAATGTCTTGTAAGTTTGTTAGACTGTGTTCATTTTTCTTCATTCTTTTTTTCTTTCTGTTCCTCTGACTGGGTCGTTTCAATTGCCCTGTAGTCAAGTATGCTGATCCTTTTAGAAGGATCTGAACCAATCTGCTGCTGGACTTTGCTAGTGAGTTTTCTAAATTTGAGCTACTATATTTTCAGATCCAGAATTTCTATTTGGTTCCTTTTATACTTTCTATCCCTTTATTGATATTCCCTACTGTTCATGCATCACTCTCCTGATTGCCCTTAGTTCCTTGTTCATGGTTTCCTTAAGCTCCCTGAGCCCATTTAAGACAATTAAAGTCTATGTGTAGTAAATCTAGTGCCTTGGTTTCCTCAGGGATGTTTACTGTCAATTCCTTTTTTTTCCTCTCTGAATGTATTATATATTCTTGTTTCTTTGTATGCTTTGTAAATTTCCATCAAAAACTGGTACTGGACATTTAGAATATTGCTATGGGTTGTTATTATTATTATTATTATTGCAATGAAAAATAACAAGCATTGGCCAGGATATGAATAAATCAGAACTTTCATATATTGCTGTAAATCAGTGCAGCTGCTATTGTAAATAGTTCGGGGGTTCCTCAAGAAGGGAAACACATGGGGCGCCTGGGTGGCTCAGTGGGTTGAGCCTCTGCCTTCAGCTCAGGTCATGATCTCAGGGTCCTGGGATTGAGCCCAGCACTGGGCTCTCTGCTCAGCAGGGGGCCTGCTTCTCCCTTTCTCTCTGCCTATGCATGATCTCTCTCTCTCTCAAATAAATAAATAAAATCTTAAAAAAAAAAAAGACTGAGCTTTGCATGACCTCAAGGCCTGTGTTCCTTGTCTTATGTACTGTCATTCTAGCGAGTTCCTTGGAGCTCTACCCTTCACTGTATCACTAGGGATGATTTATCTGTTAAGTCAGGCCATATGTGTCAATGCCATCATTTTAATATGAGTGAAGCTGGGGCTTTCCCATGTTAAGATCATATTTATAAAACTCAGCATTTTCTCTTTCTCTTTTATTAAGGTTATAATCAATAATGAGACTTCAGACCAAAAGGCAAATTATAGTAGTTGAAAATATTCAAGGTAACACACTTGTCAGTTTTACTGTTTTTTGTTCGTTTATTTTTATTGACAAAGTTTTTTTTACTGACAAAAACTTTGTTTTATAGTCGAGTCCTCTTTGATTGTGGGAAATGCACTGGCATTAGTAACTTCTAAATCTGTGGGTCCATCACTTTGAGAAGAGGTTCTCCCTGGGTTCTGTGTAATGGCAGGTGTGCCAAGCCTTCCGCTGCTCCCTCTCTAGGATGCGGAGTTGGCACATGGCAGTCACAAGCTCACAAGCAGTTACTGCCCAGCTCAGGTCCATGACAGAAGAGGCACAGTGCTGCCTGGGCTCCTGACTGTTAGTGAGCAGTCAGGAAGGTTGGAATTGCTGTAGAGGGCAGGAGATATAACCCCTTATCTCAGATGAGCAGATCTCAAGCTATTAGACTGCCATTATCACTTCATTCTTTTTGTCTTAGAGACTTCCCTGGGTTCGAGTGTAAAGACCTCAAGGAGAAGTGTGATTAACTAATACCTGGGTCGCTCTCACTCACCCTCACTCACCCTCTACTACCTGAGCCCAGCTTAGGGGAGAGCAAAGATCAGGAGTGAGATGGATGGTGGTGGTGGTGTGGGAAGGAGCCCGTGGACTTGAGGGCCTTTGAGAGAGAAAGGGGTGGGCATGTGCTCCAACATCTTCATTTGCTTCACATTATTCTGTATCCTCCTCACACATGCTGCTGAGATTCTATGTGCTTCTGAGAAATTGCTTATTTTGTCCTTTTAACAGTGGCTGTAGGGCACCTGGGTGGCTCAGTCGGTTTAGCATCTGCCTTTGGCTCAGGTCATGATCCCAGGGTCCTAGAATCAAGTCCCACATCAGCTCCTTGCTCAGGGGGGATTCTGCTTCTCCCTCTACCTCTGCCTCTCCCTCCTGCTCATGCTCTCTCTCTCTTTCTCTCAAATAAATAAATAAAATCCTTAACAACAACAACAACACCAACAGAAACAATGGCTGTAGATCCTGACTGAGAGACTATACACACAAATGATGGTGGCCAGAGCATATATGACAATAGGACTTGGTCAGTGACTATAGCTGCCCCATTTTCCAGCCCTGCTTATGGCTCAGAGAAAGCCAGGTTTCCTCCCCAAGCCCATGACATTGGATGTCCCACTTCCAGAAGCCACTTACAGAATCCCCAGGTCCACAGCCTCCATCAGGACATACCTGAGGTGTCCTTTGTTCCACACTGAGTCTCTGATAAACCAAGTGATGGTGGTTGACCCCTTGGCCATAGCAAGCTTTGAATAAATAACCTCTGCATGTTCCCATTCACCTGGTCTCCATTTACTTCCACAGTTACGCAGGCTCTGCCAGGGTCTAGTCTGCCCTGACTGTCACTGCAGTCCCCACCTCTGACCAGGTGTAGTCCCCACAGAGGCCCCTGTGGTAAGCTGGCAGAGGGTCTGAACTCTGCGATCTTTGACTGGGATTTCTAAGCTAGTCTCATGTTTCTCCCCAGACCTTGTTATTTGTTCCTATTTGTGTGGCATCCTTGGTGGGATCAGACAATTCTTTTCCTTCCCTTTCGTTGTCTTTGCATTTTTCTTTTTTATTTTTTAAAGATCATGTTTTTAAGTAAGCTCTACACCCAAAATAGGGCTCGAATTCACAACCCAGAGATCAAGAGTTAGGTGCTCGACTATTTGAGCCAGCCATGTAGCCCTGCATTCTGGCTTTGTGTTGTGCTGCCTAAAAGTGTTTTGGTCATAATGGTAAGAACTGCAGAGTGTAACTCCAGCATGGGCCCATGAGCCTGTGGTTTGAGCCAGCCTCACTGACCACACTGGTCTGTAGTTCCCATGGACTGGTGTCTTCTTGGATAGACTGCTGTGGGTCACCAGTGAAACCGAATGAGGTTGTCCTTCTGCCAACCTTGTGTCCTGAGAGCCTGGCTTTGATTCAGAGAACGTTTTCTCTGGTTTTCTACCTGCCAGGTCAACGGTTAGGTTGGGGGCTGAGACTCAAGGTGCACGACCGTCACATACCTACCAGCCTTCACCAGCTCTCAGGTGCTGAGTCTAGAGCCTCTCCTCCAGGACAACTCCCACTTCTTATAGGTACTCTTGTTTATAACCTGAACACTTGTGCCTGTCTTTCTCAATGATGTAACTTCACCAAGGATGATTTGGGGCAGCCTGAGGAACATATGGCTTGAAAAAAAATTGTGCATTTGAGAAGTATTTAGAAAATAAAAGAGGTAACATTCCTTAGGCCCAAATGGGCGGCCTTGCTTGATTAGTATGCAGTGTCCTCCAAATTATATTTTGAATAGAAAATTATTTCACTAGAAGATTATCTAACCAAAGCTAATGAGCAACTTGACACACTTTAGCAATGACCAGCTGATTTGTCACCCTGGGGAGTACCTCCTATGCCCAGGTCCCCTCTTGTCCCTGGTTGCTCTCCATTCGCATCTCCGCCGGCCCTGCCCTCTTCCTCCCGTTATCCAGATCCCCTACTCTTTCCCAACAATTCTCTTACAACCCCAAGTTACCAGTTGCCTCTAGAGATTTTTCCTTCCATAAGCCAGATATGTAGGAAACTGTGGAATTAATCCTTGGACCTAAGACAAGTGAAAAATTGTAATTAAGGATTTCTCTGAACCCAGGTAAGACCAGCAAATATTCATAGGATTTAGAATTCTTTTTGATCCGTATGACCCAGGGTTATCTGACCTATATCAACAGAATTTCATATTCTAAACCCTAGATAGCAAAAGCCAATGGGACTGACCTGGAAAGGGACCTACAGGATCCCCCTTTACATGATAAACCAGTCCAAAGATAGTCAGAAAAGTAGGTTGACATCTCCTAAAAGCCATACTTGAAACATTTCCTGTAAAAATTGATTGGACCATAAATGCACACTATAGGGACTGTTCCTTGAATCCCAGACAACTCTTGTCTTCAACACCAAGTTGTGTCTGCCTTCTCCATGATATCTGATGCAGGCCCTGAGAAGGATTTTGATGCTGTACCTGACAAGTATGAAGATCCCATGGACATGGACATAGGAAAAATAATTGGACCGGAACCTGTTAAAGTTCAACTAGTTCCTACCTTGACTAGAAACATTATCTGAAGTTCCCTCATAGTCCTTGAAGCTGGAAGCTAAGGAAATATCCTGCCTCTTGCTGAAGGCCTCTCATCCATGGGCTTCTGGTGCCAAACACTTGCCCGAGTATACTCCTGTTCTCTCAGTAAAGGAACAAAATGGGTGAGGATATCGACATGCTCAAGGCTTTCGGGCATCAATAAAGTTGTCATTTCCCCTTCCCACCAACCCAAATACCATCCTGCCGTCAGTTCCTCCTGAAGCCACTTGTCCAATGTGGCGGGTCTTTGCCCTTTCCAGTGTGCTCCTTGATGAAGACGTGCCGTGCCTCTCACCTTTACCTGGGGGCAAGCAGCACCCTGGACGGTTATGCCTCGGGGCCTCATCGACCTTCCTCCTAGTGGGCTCAGGCCCTTGATCAAGACTTACAGGACCTAAGGCACTCTCACGAGTCAAGGCTGACACTATATGTAGTTGATCATCTACATTTGCTCAGAGAACAAAGCCCGTGGAAAGGCCTCCGTTCTCCCAAAGACCCTGGGAGAAAAGGGACATAAAGTTTCAAAAGATAAATTAAAATTTGGAAAAACAGAGTCCATTATTTAGAGCATGACCTGTCTCGGGAGGGAAAAGACACTCTTCTGCTGGACTAAAGACTCACCGGTCTTCACGCAGGCCCCTCACGAAATGACATTTGGGAGGACTTCCAGGTGTCACTGGATATGACAGACAATGGGGGTCTTTTTTATCTGATACTGTGACGCCTCCTCTATGAATTGACTACGTTCTCAGGGAGGGACTGAGGGACCTTTTCTTCTAGAGCTTAAAAACGATCCGGCATCTGGAACCTGAGGAAGGCTCTTCACCAACCTCGTTCCCTGGCGTCCCTGACTATGAAACCCCCACCCTCTCTTTGTGCAAGGGCCATCCAGACGAGCTGTTGGGGTCTTAACTCAACTTCCAGCAAAGCCCATCACTTACTACAGCCTTGGGTGGAAACCCTCCACTCTGTGAGGTCATCACCTTGCTCTAATGGTTTCTGGTCCACTGCCTGCTTCTGAAAATAGGCCGCTTCTAGGGCATCTGTGAAGTTCAAGGTCCCTTACTGAAGGAGTCTTCTAGCTGGATGGGATTCTGGATTGCTTCTTTAGCTGTGAATCATGAGCCAAGTTGTGAAATCGGACTCTCTTGAGTTTTACTGCTGGATTTGCTGTTAGTGACCGATGGTGAGGGCGCCCCAGTGAAGTTCAGGAACAGTTTTCTCAATGTGTCTTCCCATGGACAGAACCTCTGGGTTCAGGGTCGTGAAGACGCTGTTGAGAATGATTTGGTGGGAAGGCATCCTTCACCTGCCGGTGACAGAAGCGCCGGTGTGTGGGCCGCTTGCACTATTGTCCCGTGTGTGTGTGGAGCAGGGCAGGACTTGGTGTGAGAGGCAAAGACCCTGACTGCGTGGGCTTTCCCTATTGCCAGGTCATAGGGTGACAGATACGTCCTCGAGGGACTAACCCATGTAGCTGTAAGGACTCGTGGGATGCTTTTGACCAAAGACACTCAGGGCTTCAAAAATTTTGTTAGTTTTAATTGAAGGATGACTTTGACTCTTTCAGCCTTTCCGGAATACTGCGGATGGCAGAGACCATGTAGTTTTTGAGCAAGTAATATCTCTTTACAGAGCTCTTTCATGATGGTTCCTATGGTGTGTGCCTTGGTCACTTGATATAAAAGTTGGGATGCCCCTGGTTGGAAACAAAATCAAAGTTTTTAGTCACTGTAAAGGGCTACAACTTCTCGGCAAGGAAATAGTTCCACCCATTCTGCAAATACGCATATAATAACTAAAACATATTCGGATCCCATAGAGAGTGGAAGCCAGATAAAACCCATTGAAGATATTTAAAAGGCCCTTGAGGCTTTGGTTCCAGATGATGTCCCAATGCGATGATTAATTTTGTCTGGAGATTATGGGGTACACAGACCAAGCATGATTTCTGTGTGTGTCTGTGAGTGTACTTCCAGATAAGATTAGCTTCTGAACTCGTGTGCTCTGTAAAGCAGAATGCCCTCCCCAGGACGGGTGAGCGTCATCCAGGGAGCTGAGGGTCTGAGTAGAGCAAAAGGAAGGGAAGATTAACTCCTTTTCCTTCCTGCCTGCCAGTGTGAGCTGGATAGTCTTCTCCGGCCTTAGACCAGGATTCCTACCAACAGAATGTGGATCGGCATTGCACCGCCGGCTTTCTGGGTCTTCAGCTCACTCAACAGACTGTGGGACTTCTCAGCTTCCTTAATGGTGAGAATCAGTTAGTTCCTCATCATAAATCATCCTAGCTAGCCTGTGACTTTGCCCATGTCCCTCTTGCCCAGATAAAGAATCATTTAAACTCTGTTGATCAAATTCCAGCTAATTCAAAATTTTAATTCAGGAGCCTTCCTAGAGCAATGGGCAAAATACCTGCCACCTGAAAGAGAACAACGGAGATCCAAGTACACAACCCCCCATGTCACGGGCAAGCCCTCTGTCCCTGGACCCCCCATGTCACAGGCAAGCCCTCTGTCCCTGGACCCCCCATGTCACGGGCAAGCCCTCTGTCCCTGGACCCCCCATGTCACGGGCAAGCCCTCTGTCCCTGGACCCCCCATGTCACGGGCAAGCCCTCTGTCCCTGGACCCCCCATGTCACGGGCAAGCCCTCTGTCCCTGGACCCCCCATGTCACGGGCAAGCCCTCTGTCCCTGGACCCCCCATGTCACGGGCAAGCCCTCTGTCCCTGGATCTCCATGTGCCCTGGCTGGATACTACTTTTTTGGGGGTGTCCAGGACAGTTGGTGTTGCTTTCCTCAAGCTAATAACTCATTCACTTTAGGAAAAGTACTCTGGGGCTTGTCTGTGCACAGAGGCCCTAATTTTAGAGACCACCAGGCTGGAAACCCTAACTCAGACATGAGCTCCAAAGTGAGGCTTTATCCAAATGAGGCACTTAATCGAGTGCCTTGATTACTCAGGCACTTTCCCTGGATGGCTTTCTGACTCACTGTGACGCCAACAACCAGAGCGGTCTTCCCGGAGGTGGGAACTCTACAAAGAGAAGGAGGGCTACTGTTTCCCCTAGAGGAGCTGTGACCACCATTGTCCTGAAGAGTTGCAGACTGGCATAAGTGGTGCCGGGTGGTGGGGCTTGCTCTGGCGTCCTTGCCCGCTGGCCAGGGCAGTGTCTGTGCACCGCTGGTCCTCCGCGCTCTACCGGCATCACTCAAGTGTGTGAAGCAGAACAGACCGTGCCTTGCCATAAGGAAAAGCCATTTGTCTCTTCAGCGCTAATCCTCATGGCCTATGGGATTTTTTTCTCTTGTCTGGCTTGGGCACATGGGGATCCTAGCTCCAAAGCACCCTACAAGACCATGAATTGGGGGCGCCTGGGGGCTCAGTCAGTTAAGTGTCTGACTCTTGATTTCAGCTCACGTCATGATCTTGGGGTCATGGGATTGAGCCCCGTGTCCGGCTCATGCTGGGTGTGGAGACTACTTGAGATTCTCTCTGTCTCTTCTCCTTCTGTCGCTCCACTGCCTTTTAAAAAAAAGGCAAAAAAGGCAATGAATTGTTCTTGTCTTTGTCATGGTGGTCATGATGCTGATCTGTCGCACCCTGTCTGGTCTTGAACGATTCTGGGCAGCTGCTCTCTCAGGTCAGACGGTTGCCGTGATGACACAGCGGCAGAGAGAGCACGTCTCATGGTATGACTGGCTGTGGAGGTTCTGAGACAGTCCCCAAGCTGTGAAGGTCCCCAGCCTCCCATGAACTGGTCAGCCTCTCACAGGTGTCAGAAGGACCCAGGGGGCAGGGGAACTGGGAGACTGAACATACAAATGGACACTTAAAATCGTCTCTGCGGCCAGCAGCCCAGAAGGAGCAGGACCTGGTCAATGGCTCCTCCCCTGTTTTCTCCCCTTCCGAATTAGGGCCACCGGAGAAAGTACACTCCCCACACCTGTACGCCCCCCGACAGAAGTTGTCACGGCTCTGCGTAGCCACTTCCAGCTTCCCTGTGCCAACAGCCTCCAACCAGAGCATCCTTTCCTGCCAACTACTGAGTTTCTACCGAACGCAAGCGATGGTGGTGGACTCGCTCGTTAGCGGAGGATCTGGGTAGATGGCAGCTGCGCGTTCTCACTTGGGAGACCTTCATTTATGTCACACGGCAAACTGGATTTATGTAGATTATGAGAGCGTGTGCGGCAAACGGGTGCTAAAACCTGAAACTGGAGTGACCTCCCACAGCATACGCTTGTTTAGATCACCCTCACCCCCTTGCTTTAAAACCTTCCATGACTCCCCACTGCCCTTGGCATAGACCTGCTCTTTGTAACTGGACTTAAGCTACCCCTGATTTGTTTTCTAGCCTTCTCTCTCTGGCATTGGTAACCAAACGGACCTTTTTTTATTTTTTGGAACATGTCTTGCTCTCTTTTCCTTTTGGGCTTTGGGACAGGCCACTTCTTCTACTCAGAATAATCTGTTTCTCTCTTCACCTGATTGCATCTTCAGTATAGACATGACTTCCCCTCCAGCTCCTCCCAACGCCTGCCTGGGCAAGTTGCTCCTCCCCTTGTTACCAGGCCGCACCACCGTTCCACCGGTTGTTACCCCATTGGTTACTCGGTTATGCTTTCCAGACCACTGGAAGCTGAATCATACTGGCCATGCACCACACCAGTCTTGACTCTGTCAACCCTCCCTGTAGGGCTACAATAGTTCATGTAGATAATTTATATTAGCATATCTGAAAACTTTCTTTGGGAGAAATGATTTCTAGAAATAATTATGATGGGATGACTTTCCATTGGCATGGGATCTAATGCTTTACCTCTTGCACAATATCACCAACATCAGCCTTTCAGGAAGACGGCACGGCAGGCGAAGAAGGAATCTCCTGCCCCTTCCAAAGCCAGAGCCAAAGCAAAGGAGCTTTGAAGTCCAAAGACTCGCTGCTGAGAGGCGTCCGCAGTCACACACCACACAAGATCTGCACGTTCCCTACATTCCCACGACCCAAGTGGCATCTCTGAAGGCAGCCCAGATATCCTCAAAAGAGCCCACGTGAGAACCAAGCTGGGTCACTACACCCTACTGAGTCAGCCGTGAAGAAAATCGGAGACCACAACACCCTGGTGTTCACTGCGGACGTCAAGGCCAACACGCCCCCCCATCGGACCGGCTGTGAGGAAGCTCTGTGACACTGACGTGGCCAAGGTCAGCACCCCGACAGGGCTGATGGAGAGCAGAAGGCAGATGTCCCCTGGCTCCTGACTATGAAGCTTTGCATATTGCCAACAAAATTGGGATCATCCAAACTGAGTCCATCCAGCTAAATCTAACCCTAAATCCTGATTTTTCACCCCCCAAAACCCCACCAACACCAACCATGTAATTTATAAGTTTATCCTATTGTTATATTGTCATAATAAACCTGGGAAGGCGGTGTCTACAAAGTGATTTGTATTTTAACTTCATTATTGTGTTAAAATACAGAATCACGGGATAGAAGTGACTCCAAGAATTAACCTTCATCCAGCGCCTTTTCTGGACTAGAACCTCTGTGTTCAGTCCTACGCTCTCCTCCTCCATGTTTCTAGCTTAATTATCATCTGCATTATGGTGACCTTAAATTTATATTTCTCCCCCAGACTTTCAGATCCAGACGCCTCGAGGTCTTCACAGCCATACCCAACGTGGTCAAGACCAAATCTGTGACCCCTCATTCTCTTTCCTGTTTCCACGGTCTGCTTCCCGCTTTTTGGAGGTTTTGTGTTAAAAAATATGTACTTACTTATCTTATTTGAGCACAGTTGGCACACGGTTTAGTTTCGGGTGTGCGGTAACGATGGACCGTCTCTCCAGGGGGCTGTGCCCGCTGCAGGAATAGCTACCGTCTGTCACCGTGCGGCGCTGTGACACACTGACCATATCCCTGTGCCGTGCCTTCTACTCCTGTGGTTTTTCCATTCCGTACTGGAAACCCGGTGCCTCCTCTCCCTCACCCATTTTGCTCATTTCCCTCTCCTCCTTCCCTCTGGCAACCACCGGTTTGTTCTCTGTATTTATGGGCGTGTTCATTTGTTTTGCTTTCCAGATTCAGGTGTAAGTAAAACCATAAAGTATTTGTGTTTCTCTGTCTGACTTATTTCCCTGAGCGCACCCTCTAGGTCCGTCCGTGTTTCAGACGGCACCGTCTCATTCCTTCTTAGGCCGACGACTGCCGCACGGCAAATCTACACCACGTGTTCTCTGTCCGTTCGTCAGCGGACGGGCTCTGGGCTGCTGCCAGATCTTGGCTACTGTAGATAATGCTGCTGTAAACATAGGCTGCACATATCTTTTTAAGTTCGTGTTTTTGTTTTCTTTGGGTAAATACCCAGCAGTAGAATTACTGGGTCATGTGGTATTTCTAATTTTTATACTTTGAGGACCCCCCGTGCTGTTCTCCGCAGTGGCCGCGCCAGTCTACGTTCCCGCCGGCGGTGCACGGGGGGTCCCCTCTCCCCACGTCTTCACCAACACTGGTTATTTCTTGTCTTTTTGATTCTAGCCATTCTGACAGGTGTGAGGTGATATCTCCTTGTGGTTTTGATTTGCATTTCCCTGATTATTCGTGACGTTGAACTTCTTTTTGTGTGTCTGTTGGCCATTGTGATGTCTTCTTGGGAGAAATGTCTGGTCAGGTCCTCTGCCCATATTCGGTCAGGCTGATTAGTGTGAAGCTATTCAGTGCTACCCTTCCTGACTCCTCACTCACAGCAGGGTCCGAACTATCACCGTGTCTTCCTCACTTCGCCTCCTAAATATCTCTCCCAGCTGTCTGCTTCTCTTGGTCCTCCCAGCTCCTCCCCGAATCCCAGCTCTCCCACCTGGGCCAGTCCAGCAAGTCCCGGGCTCTTGCCCCCACACCTTCCCTCCTCCCATCTCGAGTCTTTCCTCCCCGCTGTAGCCACCTGTACTTTTCAGATACAAATCTAGTTCCATCAGCCCACCCGGTGGAAGCACTTACTGGGCTTCTCCGTGGTCCTAGGACCAGTGGCTGCATGATCTGGTCCCTCACCTACTCTCGGAGTGTTTTTCCTCCCATGCTCTGCACTTTGGCCGTTCTGGTTTCCTTCATCAGCACGCCTAGGGCAAGCTGTCTCCGGGCCCAGGGACTTTGCAGGGGCTGTTCCTGCCGCTGGAGTCGCCTCCCTCACCCTGTCTCGCCGCCTTGATCCACTGATGTTTTCTTGTCCTTCTGACCTCGGGTTGTTGCTCCCGCAAGGCCGCTGCTCTAGGTTGGGTTTCTGCATTGCAGACTCGTGGAGAGCTTACGTGCTGCAGGAGTGTTTACCTCCGCTTATTTTATCTTATTTTTTAAAGATTTTATTTACTTATTTGACAGAGAGAGAGAGAGAGACAGCGAGAGAGACAACACAAGCAGGGGGTGTGGGAGAGGGAGAAGCAGGCTTCCCGCTGAGCAGGGAGCCCGATGGGGGGCTCGGTCCCAGGACCCTGGAATTGTGACCTGAGCCGAAGCAGACACTTAAACGACTGAGCCCCGAAGGCGCCCCACCCTCAGTTTATAATTAGAGTCTCACTCTGTAGCTATTTCACTAGTGATGTTCTCCTCCACGGGATTCCAAGCTTTTGTTTTCTGCTCATCACTGTCTCCTTGGCACCCAGTAGACACACAAAAAGTATATATAGAACATAGGCAAGAAAGGCATGATTAGATGTAAGTTGTTCACAAAGAGTAACTTTCCCTCTTTTCCGTAGAAATTCCAGTGGTTTTGGATGAACCACAGCGATATATTTTATCGTACATGAGCTTGTCTACAGTGTGTTAGTAGATCAGCCAGTGGTGCCGGATGTGGTTGTGCACTGTGCGGACTCCACGTGGGGACAAGCCGCCGCGGGAGCGGGTGCGGCTGAGATCAAGCCCACTGTCTTCACCCGGGTCAGTGTCTCAGAGGAAAGGATGCTTTCCCTCCTCTCTTTACATTCAAAGCCACTTTATAATGACACTTCTGTCCCCAGGTTAGGGCCTTCTGGGCAGCACAAGACCCAAGGGCTTCCCTGCTTCTAAATGTGCACAAGGGTAGCACAGGCTCTGGGGCTAGTTCACGATTTTCCTCTCTTCTCTGGTTACTGAGATTGCTCTCGTCATGCGGGACAATTATATCACAAATGCTGATTTGGATTATGGGGTGAACAAGATGACAGAGTAGGAAGGACTCAGCATAGCATCTTCACTTTTAAAGAACTAAAATCAGAGCATCTGTCCTTGTACTGACGGCAAGTGGGTGAAGAAAAAGCAGAGCAAACACGCGTGTGCTGGGACATGAGTTGCTGACATCTCCGCCGGCACTTTCCCGACTCTTTGGGCATAATCTCGACCAGTCCTGCCGGGTCCCGTTGCCCATTCCTTCTGTGGTGGGGAGGGACAGTCCTCTCAACCTCAGAGCTGTGGACTGTAGTTTGAAACATCGTTCATTATATACCCACGCTGAGGTATTTCGGGATGCGGTGGACTGATGTCGGCAATTTTTTTTGAATGTATATGTAAGAAAAGAGAGGCTGGATCAAGAGGTGCGTAGCTGTGTAGTAAAGCAAATAAAGCAAAATGTTCATGATAAGATCTTGGTGATGGTGGTCACTATAATTATTTCAACTTTTCAATATGTTTAAAATTTTTAATAATAAGCTGGGAGAAAACTTTTATTCAACAATTATTAAAGTTGTATTTATTAAAATATTTACTTATGTTATTTCTTCAAGTAACCCAGGCATCAGGAGTACAATGGCAAAGAAGACGACGCGGTTCCTGCTGGCAGAGTACTTCCTGAGAGACAAACACGTTAGCAGCTGGTGATGGGACAACCCAGTGAGGACAGCGACAGACACACAGAATGTTCTGGAACACCAAGGAGAAGTGCCTGCCACATTTTCTGATGTTTCTGTGTGGAGTGGTGGTGCTCAGGGAGATCTTCCTGGAAGAGAGGGCAGCAGAACTCAGCCTCGAATGGCAGTGGAATGAAAATTGGTTCCCGTGTTGGGGAGGGCAGGCACTCCACGGACACTGTGCGGTGTTTTTGATGGCGGGAGATGGGCAGGGACTGGTCAAGCTTGGAGAGCTTGTGTGCCGTGCTGACCACTGGGCTTGGTCCTGGGAGGGTGCGGAACGGCTGAAGATGGGGCGGGCTTCCGTCTGTCCGGCCACGTCTCTGGGACGGCCGCCCAGAGAATGCGCCCGAGGAGCCGCCGCTGGAGGTAAGGTGGACGCTCTTGTTGGTGTTCATCCGGGGCGACCGCAGTTCCGGGGTGCTGGTCAGACAACAGGTTGGAGGAATCTTTAGGATGTAAACTTGGACAACTGGAGAAGGGAAAAGGGCGGGTAGGCCGACCGCTTACTGCGGTTACGAAGACGGCTGATGGGCGGTCGAGGTGCCTGTGGGAAAGCCAAGTGGGGCTGCCCCGTTGGCAGCCAGAACACGAAAGTGAAGCTTACAACAGGCACACACACCGGTTTGGAATGGAAGTATTGCGCTTTGAATCTACGACTGATATCAGAAGGGAGAGCGCGCAGAGCAATAGGACGAGAGGGTGGGATTTCCAGCTCCCGGCGCGGTGCCCCGCACGCAGCACGCGGTGAAGAGTACGCGTTGGAAAGGAACGAAAGCGGGCGTCGTGCTGGAGACCCCCGTCCAGCATGGGCGGCGGGAGAGAAGCTGGCGGGGAGCAGCCCCGCCGGAGCTCGGGGGTGAAAGGGCGCGTCTGGGAGTGGCCAGGGACAGAAGGGGCCGGGAAGGGACCGGGCCTGCAGGCGGAGGGCGAGGACTCCCCTCTGTTCTCGGGTCCAACAGTTGTGCGGTCGCTGGTGACGCAGGAGTTTCCACAGCGTGGTGAGGGCCATGGCCGGAGGGCGTGAGGCTGTCGAGTCCAGGAAGCCCAAGCGGCGCGGAGACGTGCCCAGATGCTCTCCTTAGAGCCCCTCGGTCTGGCTCACGAGGCCCTCGAAGGCTCGACTCGCCGGGAGGCCCCCACGGTCTCCGGGAGGCCGTGCCGGGGCCCCACACCCGCAGCTCCGTGATCCCTCCCCGCGCCGAGCCCCCGCGCACCACCGGGGAGGAGACCGCAGTCCCCTCCCGGGGCGACGGGCGCGGCTGCAGGGAGGCGCGCACCGCCGCGGGGGAGCGTCAGGCCGGGGCGGAACGCGGGGTCGGTCCGCTCCGTGCTTCGGGGCCTGCTGCGCTTCCGGCCTCCGGGCCGTCCTGAGGAGAAGGCCCCGGGAGCGAGGGACGGGCTGCCACGGTGGGCGGCGGATGCGGCCATCCGTGGGGCCACGAGCGGCCGGCGAGGGGAGCGGGCCAGGCGAGGACGCGCCGGGGGCAGCACGGGCGCCGCGTGCCCCAAGCCGGCTCCAAGGTCGGCGCGGCAGCTGCGGAAGCGGGGGTGCCCGGCGCGCCGCGAGGCTGGGAGCCCGAGTCCACGGTCCCGGCGCTCCGGGGGCAGGAGGCTCTGGGGCTGCGAGGGGCCGAGGAGGGCGGGCGCGCAGGGGCCGGAGAAGGAGGAGGGCCGCAGCCCGGCCTCGTCTCGGTGCACGAGGCCTCGTCTCGCGCGAGCCCGACCCCGCGGGGAGGGCCCGGGCCACGTGCGCCCGTCGCGGGAAGGGGGCGCCCCTCGCTCGGCCGGCTCTGCGCGACGCGCCCGCGGCCGGTGGAGGGTCCGGCGCGCGGTCCACCTCCGCCCCCGCGACGGACACTGGCTGCCCCGGACACCAGACTTCTCGGGAGACGGGGACAGTGTTCTCAGACGAGGGCGCGGAGGTCGCGAGCCCCCATCCAGGCCGCCCCCCAAGAGGTGTCAATTCCGAGGGCGCGCTTGTCCCGCCTCCAGGAGCCCAAGTTGTGTTCTCCAATGGCAGCGCGGGATTCTCCTCGCAGCCGGCTTCCTATTGGCTCTGAGATGTGGGCGGGGCCACCCTTTCCTGCCACGGCCACCAGCTCCGCCCCATGCCATGCAAATGAAGTCAAAGCGCTGGTGAGCCCACGTGATTGATCACGTGGTTAACGGCACCCTTGCCCCGCCCCTTCCAATGACGTCATCACCTACTCAAACTCTCTCGAGAGTTTGCAGGGATGCAAGGGAGAGGCTGGCAGCCCAGCCCACTGTGGCAGGAAGGGGGTTAGGGGCGGGGTCTACAACAGGGGACCCCCCCACTCTCACTCCAGAGCCTCCAGTGCTGCTTCAGACAGGGGCCCCAAGGGTCCTGTGGGGCACTGACCGGGGGGGGGGGGCCCATGCACCCTCTCCCCCCATTGGCTGGCTGTACTGGCATGCAAATGAGGGCGCGCGTCACTTCCGGAGGCAAATCGAGCGCCATTTTCTCTTTCTGGCCGTGCTGGGAGGAGGGGACGGGGTCGCGCGGGGGTGGGCGCGCGCCAAGGCGGGGGTCCCGCCGAGCGGGGCGGAGGCGGGCGCAGGCGCGGGGCCCCGGCGGGCCGCAGCGGCGCGGCGAGAGGCGGCGGGGGACGCGGCGGCGGCGCTCCGGGCGCCCAGCGGTAGGTACGACCCCGGCCCAGTCCCGCGGTGACGCCCCCGGCCCTGCCCGGCCCAGGCCCGCGGAGTCCCGACGGCGGCCCCGCCCCGCCCCGCCCACAGCCCGCGGCCCGCGGCTGCCTCGCGAAGCCCGCGACGCTCTCCCGGCGCGGGGTTGGCGGCCCGGCCGGCGCCCGTCACCGTCCGCGTCACGTGGGCGTCGGGGGTGGTCGCCGGGGCGGGGGGCGGGCGGCACGGGGCGGTCGGTGGCCTGGGCGGCCCCCCGGGCGCGTCTCCCCGCAGCCGGGCCCCCGGAGCCTGTGCGGGGGGCAGCCGGGAGTGGACGCCGACGCCGGCCGCGCGGTCCGCGGGCGCGGGGTTGTGGCGGGGCTCGGGCGGGGGCTCGGGCAGGGGCGGCTGCTCCGCGCGCGCGGGCCCGGGGGTGTGCACACGCCGACGCCGGCTAACTTCTCGCCGGGCGCCGCCGGCCGCCCCTGACGCGGCTGTTGGCGGCGCCTCCGCTCGCGGTTGCCGCTGGACCGTCAGCGGCGGGAGCTGCGGGTCGGCGGGCGCGCCCCTCGCCGGGCGGCCGTCTCAGGGCTTTCTCCGGGCGCGGGCGGCGCGCTGTCACCGAGCGCGCGGGGGCACGGGGGCACGGGGGCGCGGCGTCCGGGAGCGCGGGGGGCGGCGGCGCGGCGGCAGTCGGCGGGGCTGGCCTCGGGGGCCCGCCGCGCGTCCGGCTGTGGAAGTGCCGGTCGTCCCGGGTCGGAGGTCGGGGACGCGCGCGTCACCGCCCGGGGCGGCCCGGCGGACCGACGCGGGTCGTTGGGCTGGGGCCGGGGGTCTTCCCGCGCGCAGAAGCGGACGCGGTGCCGTCCTGGGGGCCGCACGGGACCCCGGGCACCTGTCGGGCTGTGTGACCCTGTCGGGTCAGCGGTTGGCCGGCTCCGGGCGGCGAAGGCGGACTTGGGGCAGGAAGCGCGTGAGATCCCGGGGCGCCTTGTACCCAGGCTTGCGGCGCGCGTTTGTGCGGGCGGCCCCTCCGCGCTGCCTGTCACGCGTGTCCGCGCCGCTGGCGCACGCGACAGGCCCGAGGCGCGTGGCTCGGTGAAGGTGCGGGACGCGCGTCGACGCCGCGAGCACTGGGTGTTGTTCCGCTGCTGAACTCCGGGCCTGGGTCGGGACGTTTCCCGAGGTCGGAGTCGGAGCGCTCTTCGGGCACCGCGGGGCCGCTCGGCACGCGCGCTCTGCCCCCGCCCCGCGGCTCGCAGGCACCCGCGGCCGGGACTGTGACCTGCCAGAGGGTGCGCGGCCCGGACGCTGTGGGGCGGACGAGACCCCAGGAGGGGACGTCCCAGACCCTTTCCTGCTGAGAGCGTGACGCGGCGTTGCCGCGCGTGAGCCCCTGGGGCGGCTTAGATTTCGCGGGCGCTCGAAGCTGTGGCTCCCACCGGAGCCCTCGCTGTGCGGGGTCGCGTTTCCGGAAGGGAGCGTCGGTGCACGGCGCGGTCCCGTGGGAGTCGTGCGCGCGCGTAGGAGCGGCGTTTTCGGCGGGTCCGCGTGAGCCGCCGCGGGCGTGGGGTCATGGACTGTGAACCGAGGCTGGTAGACGAGGGCGGCCGCGGCCGTCTGCTGTGTCCGAGCGCCGGAGGCGCGCCCGCAGGGGCGCATGTTGGCCGCAGTAACAGTGGCGAGGAGGTGCGCGTGCTCACGCCTGAGAGCAAGAAGTTCCCGTTCTCCGGATTCAGGAGAGAAGACTGACCTTTCCTTGGCCCTATCGAAAGCCTTGAACGAGTAACTGCGGGCCGTTTACCACTTGCCCCTCCCGGACGGCTCCGGTCCGTGTCCTCCTGAGAGCCGGCCGGACTGCATCAGCCCCGGGAGCCCGCCCCGACCGGCAGCCCGCCCCGACCTGCTGACCTGCTGCCTTGCACGTGCTCGGGTCCCCGCGTGCCCCGCCGCTCAGGTCGCGGTCCGAGAGCCCGGCTCACCCCGTACCGCCGTTGTCCTCTGCAAGCCGCGGATGCAGCCCCTTGTTGCGGAGGCAGGAGGGGGATGGTCGTGACCTTGGACAGTTGTGTTTAAGCGCCCGCCCTGGGGAAGGAGGAACCCGGAGCGCAGAGAGGGTCATGGGGCTTTAAGGAGGTGGTGAAAGCAAGTGTGACCCAGTTGAATGGAAAGCATCGAACAGTAATTTTTATCGAGGCTTTCTCTGGCCGGAGAAGCCAGTGTGAGCTTGAAAGTGACCTTGTGTGTCGTTTTTAGGAACACCTTCAGGAGGGTCCTGACAGCGTCTCTGTTAGGTGAGGCTTTGGGGCTTGAACTCCTGATCCTGTGTCAAGACCTGAGCTGAGATCAAGAGTCAGAGGCCCAAACCGACTGAGCCACCCAGGGCCCGCTAGGTGGGGCTTTTGAAGGCTAGAACCCAATTCAGTGCATTTCACTTTTAGTAATTTTATTAACTTTTTACTTTATTTCCTAGGATTTAATATTCTTCAGGGGCACCTGGGTGGCTCAGTGGGTTAAGCCTCTGCCTTTGGCTCGGGTCATGATCTCAGGGTCCTGGGATCGAGCCCCACATTGGGCTCTCTGCTCAGCGGGGAGCCTGCTTCCCCCCCTCTCTCTGCCTGCCTCTCTGCCTACTTGTGATCTCTGTCAAATAAATAAATAAAATCTTTAAAAAAAAATTAATATTTTTCAGTTATCACATGCTAAATGGCCCTTCAGCCTCTCCTCCTACTGAACCCGAGATCTGCTTTGACATAGATAATGAGATTTGGAAAACTCATTCCAGATGAGCTTCTCAGAAATTTTGTGTTTCCTTTGTACCCACTGGGAATTCCTCTCTCTTACCTGTTAACCCTTCCTCCCCCCAATCCCACCCATTTGATTCCGTTATACCTTTTTTGGTTTTACTTACTTTTGGCCAAATATAGTGAGACTTTTCCTTTACCTCAGTAATTTTTTGATGCTGATCTGTTTGCCTAGACTGTTTTGGGCTCCAACTCTAATGGTCCCATAGTCTTTTGAACCTTTTAGCACTTTTTTTTTTAAATATTTTATTTATTTGACAGAGAGAGAGAGATCAAAAGTAGGCAGAGGCAGGCAGAGAGAGAGGAGGAAGCAGGCTCCCTGCTGAGCAGAGAGCCTGATGTGGGGCTCGATCCCAGAACCCTGAGACCACGACCCGAGCCAAAGGCAGAGGCTTAACCCACTGAGCCACCCAGGTGCCCCCCTTTTAGCACTTTAAAAAAAAATACTTATTTATTTGACAGAGAGAGAGAGACAGTGGGAGAGGGAACACAAGCAGGGCGAGTGGGAGAGGGAGAAGCAGGCTTCCCACCGAGCAGAGAGCCTGATGTGGGGCTCGATCCCAGTACCCTGGGATCATGACCTGAGCTGAAGGCAGACGCTTAATGACTGAGCCACCCAGGCGCCCTATCACTTTCTGCATGTCTTATGATTCCTGCCCTGTTTTATTTTATCTCTTTCGTTCCCTTGTTGTGAACACTTGCTGTATATTACACTCTGTGATAGGTCCCAGACATGAAAAGAAAACATGATTCCTGCCCTAAAAGGGTTACATCTAATAGGAGAACTAGATACATAAATAGATGATTGTAACAGTGCCATGCAAGAAGCATAAACTGGGAGGGGCACCAGGTATATGCTGGGGGAGGAGGGGTCACAAGAGGGCTGCAGAAATGAAATTGCTGACTCATAGATGTTGTCATCTAAAATCTGGGGAGATATGGCTAAATTGCCCTCTACGCATGTAGAAATTATGATTTTTCTTTTTTTTTAATTTTTTTTTTAAAGATTTTATTTATTTGTTTTATTTATTTATTTATTGAGAGATCACGAGCAGGCAGAGAGGCGAGGAAGCAGGCTCTCTGTCGAGCAGAGAGCCCGATGTGGGGCCCGATCCCAGGACTCTGGGATCGTGACCTGAGCGGAAGGCAGAGGCTTAACCCACTGAGCCACCCAGGCGCCCCGAAATTATGATTTTTCTACTTAGTTTCACTGCCAGTGGATCAATCTTTAAAAGTTATCATTCTGATAATAAAAGGTTGGCATGGTTATTTTAACCTGGTGTTTTTTAATCTGATTTGCCTGTTTTGTAGCTTTGATAGCTTACACGTTAAAAAACTTTGACATAGTTGCAGATTCATAGAAATTGCAAGTATAATGGGAAGAACTTTCCCCCTGAAACATCTGAAAGTAACTTGCCAAACAAGATGCCACATTACCCCAAATATTGCCTGTTTCCAACGATAAGAGCGTTCACCCACTTATCCAGAATACAGTTATCAGAATCAGGAAATCAGTATGTTACTATCGTCAAATCCTCAGGTCCCACTGAAGTTTTGCCAGTGCTCCAATAACACTTCTGGTGAAAGAGCGAACTTAAAATTTCACATGGTATTTATTTTAGTCTCTTCCAGTGGGAAATAGTTCCTTAGTTTTTCTTCCATGATCTTTTTTTAAAAGTGTGTAATTCATATAGAGTTGTATAGCCATCACCACAGTCTAATGATAGAACATTTCTGGCACACTCCAAAAAACCTGTTTCCACTCCCAGCCAACTGCTAACCTAGCTTCTGTGTCTGTAGAGTTGTCTCTCCTGAGCATCTGACATACATGGAGTCAGTGTGAGAGCTGCTGCATCTGGTTTTTTTCGCACAGCATGATGTTTTTGAGCTTCATTCGTGTTGTGGTGTGCATCACTACCTCGTTTTTAATGCCAAGTAGCGTTCTTTTGTATGGGTATACCATGTTTGTTTATCCATCTACCATTTGAAGGACATTTACATTGTTTCCATGTTTTGGCTGTTAGGAATAGTGCTACCTTGTATGGTCTGGACCCTTGAATATTATAGGCTAGTTATTTTGTAGAGTGTCTATTAATTTAGGCTAAGAAGTCTACCAGACTTCTGTGAATTACTTTTTCTTTCGATTATTTATTTATTTATTTAGAGGGTGGGTGGAGAGGGACAGAGGGAGAGGGAAAGAGAATCTGAAGCAGACTAGGTGCCCAGTGTGGAGCATGACACTAGGCTCGATCTCATGACCTTGAGATCAATACCGGAGCCCAAATCATGAGTTGGGTGCTTAACTGACTGAGCCACCCAGGCTCCCCTTTCCTTTGGTTATTATTAAGTAATTTTTAGGGAGGTGCTTGGAAATCACGTACATATTCTGTTCTTTGTCAGATTTTCAGTGTATTTAATTATGTATGTCCCCATGGACTTAAGTTTATATTCTGCTGGGTTATATTTTAGTTACTGTTGATGTATACCAAATCACCCTAGAACTTCATAGAATAAAACACTGGATTAAAACTCAGTAATTCTTTGAATCTGGAGTTCAGACCAGAGCGGGGGAGATGGCCTGTTTCTGTTCCTCATCTGGGAAGAGTCAAAGCCTGGGGTGACTTGACAACCAGGGGTCTGGAAGTACCTTCACTCACATGTCTGGTGATTGATGTTGAACATCTTCATGTGGTCTTTTCATGTGGCCTAGTTGAACTTCCTTATGACATGGTGCCTGGATTCTAAGAATGTTGGTCCCCAGAGAACAGGCAGAAGCAAGTAGCATTTTTATGCTGTAGTCTTGGAAGTCACATGGTATTATTTCTGCCATACTTTATTGGTTGAGGCAGCCACAAAGTTCTGCCCAGGTTCAAGGGATAGGGCATAAATGCCTGACTTTGGGGGAGGACAAAGTCAAGATCATATAGATTATTGAGGTCAAGATAATCATATAGATTATCTTGAGGTCAAGATCATATAGATTATTTATTAGATCAAAAAGATTTATTTATTTAATAGAGCATATGTGGAGGGGAGGGAGAGAGAATGTTAAGGAGACTCCATGCCCAGTGCGGCACTGACATGGGGCTTGATCTCATGACCCTGTGATCATGACTGAGCCACCCAGGTTCCCCAAGATCATACTATAAAAGAGCTTGGGGGGCGGGAGGTACTGTGGCATTGTGTTTGGAAAATTCAGTGCCACAGGTTGTAATCTATTACTGTCATTTATTTGATGCCCGAATTGCCCCATGTTTGGGTTGCAGGAATTTGCTTAAGTTGGTTTCTTAGGAGTCCTTTTGACATGACTCACCATTCTTTGAGCCACTCTTTGTTATTTTCCGGTACAGGACACTGTTGTCGGGTTTTGCCTTTTCTATGCTCCAGCCCTAGAATCAGCCATTTTTGTAAGGAGCCCTGGTTCTTTTTAATGGAAGGTGATTTAAATAGTAAGATTTGGGGGGTGCCTGGGTGGTGCAGTCAGTTAGGCATCTAGCTCTGGGTCTCGGCTCAGGTTGTGATCTCAGTGTCATGAGATTGAGCCCTGTGTTAGGCTCTGCACCCAGTGCAGAGGCTGCTTGAGACTCTCCCTTTGTCCCTCCTCGCAGCCCACTTGCTCTCATTCTGTCTCAAATAAATAAGTAAATAAAAAAAAGAAAGAAAAGAAAGAAAGATTTGGGCCTCAGGAGTGCTCCCTGCTGTTGGGTTGTGTAAGTGCTTTGGGACTCTCTTAGTGAACAAAGCTATGGAATATATACACGCACATTTGCAACTGTGTTTTTTATATATGTATGTATGAAAAACACTGAGGTCACACCTGTACCTCCTATTCTGGTCAGGTACCACAGGGTTTAGTTTAATTTTATGCCTTTTTAGGTATTTTAAAAACAGCTTTTTGGAGATGTAATTTACATACCATACAATTCACCTATTTAAAGTATATAGTTCACTGGTGTTTAGTATATTCACAGAGTTGTGCAAACATCACCACACTTGACTTTTAGAACATTGCGGTTGTTTCAAAAAGAAATCCTGTTCCCCTTAGCCATCCCCTTCATTCCTCCACAGCCCCAGGCAACTAGTATTCTACTTTCTATCTTTGTAAATTTGTCTGTTCTGGACAGTTTGTGTGTGGAGTCCACGACGTGTGGTCCTGCACGTCTGGCTCCTTCGACCTAGCATAGTGCCCCTCTGGGGTAGCCCACATCATAGCACCTGTCAGTACTTTGCTTCCTTTATGGCCAAACGTTGATCGTGTGGACATTCCACAGTTCATTTACCCGTTCATCAGTTGGTGGCCATGTGGCTTGTTTCTACCTTTTGGCTTTTGTGAGTAATGCTGCTGTGAACACTGTGAACAGGTTTTTGTTTGGGTGCATGTTTTTCATTTCTCTTGGGTGAAATTGATGATTCATATGGTACCTGTATGTTTCATCTTTTGAGGAACTGCCAGACTTTTTTCCAAAGTGACTGCACCATTGTATGTTGTTACCACAATGTGTGAGAGACCCAGTCATTCCACATCCTTTCCAACACTTGCGTTTTTTCTTTCTTTCTTTCTTTCTTTCTTTTTTAAATTATGGTCATCTTAGTAAGCATAAAGTTACATATTTCATTGTGGTTTTGTTTCATTTCCCCACAGCTAATGTTGCTTAGCATCTAATCAGGTGCTTAATGGCCATTTGAATATTATCTTTGGAGAAATTCAGATCTTTTCCCCATTTTTTTCTCTTCTTTTTTTTTTAAAAGATGTATTATTTTTCAGAATGAGCTTGAGCAGGAGGGGCAGAGGAAGAGGGAGAGAGACTCTGATGCAGACTCTGCCCTGAGTGCAGAGCCCAGCCTGATGTGGGGCTAGATCCCATGACCCTGAGATCATGACCTGAGCGGATACCACGAGTTGGACAGCTAACAGGCTGTGCACCCAGGCACCTCTCTTTTGCCCATTTTTAAGTTGGGTTATTTGTCTTTTAATTATTGAGTTACAAGAGTTCTTTTCTTTATATATTCTGGATATTAGTTCCTTATTAAAAATGTGATTTGCACATGTTTCCTCCCATTTTGTGGATTCTCTTTTTGCTTTTTTGATGATTTCCTTTGAAGCATAAAAGTATTTTATTGGAGGTGCCTGGGTGGCTCAGTTGGTTAAGCGTCTGCCTTCAACTCAGGTCACGATCCCGGGGTCCTGGGATTGAGCCCCGCATCGGGCTCCTGCTTCTTCCTCTCCTGCTGCTGCTCCCCCTTCTCGTGCGCGCGCTCGCTTTCTGTGCTCTCTCTCCCTCAAATAAATAAGTAAAAATATTAAGAAGTTTTATTTTGGTGAACTCCAGTTCTCTTTTTCTTTAGTTGTTAGTGATTTTTGGTGTCTTATCTAAGGGTCCATTGCCAAATCCAAGGTCATGAAGATTTATGTCTGTTTCCTTTTAAGAGATTAAAAGTTTAAACTCTTACGTAGAGAGATATATGATCCAATTTGAGTTATTTTTGGTGTGTGATGGAAGGAAAGAGTCTAACTTCATTCTTTGGCATGTTGATACATAGTTGCTCTAGCATAATTTGTTGGAAATTACTCTGTTCTCTCTCTCTCTCTCTCTCTCTTTTTTTTAAGATTGATTTATTCGAGGGCTAGTGGGAGGTGGGGAGGGGCAGAGGGAGAGGGAGAGAGAGTCTCAAGCAGACCCCATGTGGAGCGTGACGGACTTGATCTCACGGCCCCAGGATGATGACCTGAGCCGGAACGAAGTCAGATGCCCGACTGACTGAGCCACCTGGGCGCCCTGAAGATCACTCTGTTCTTCGTGTTTCACCTGCTCGGCTGAGTGTTTAGAGGTCAGTGTCGGTACTCAGTTTTGTTTTCTTTTTTCTTTTTTTTCAGGAAAAAATTCAAAAATGTTTCAGATTCCTGTGGAAAATCTTGACAACATCAGGAAGGTACGAAAAAAGGTGAAAGGCATTCTTGTGGATATTGGGCTTGACAGCTGCAAGGAGTTGCTGAAGGTAAGAATACAGGTGTGAGATGAAGAGAAGACAGTGACACTGGAGACGCAGGGTTGGCTTTATGGAGGTGAGATCTGAACTGGGAGTGTTCCTCAAGGTGGAAATTGCTGATATTTCAAATGACTGCATGAGAGCATAATTAGTTCTTATTTATGTCTTTCTGACTTAAGTGAGCTATTTTAAGCTGTTCAAATTTGTAAAGTTACTTTTACGTGGGTCTTTTTATAGTTCTTAGTTATCAAATATATTTGTTTTTGATCTTCAAAGAGAATGTGTTGAATTATTTGTTATCTTGGCAAAAGAAGACCCTAACGTGACCCCCTGGATTGTTGGGAGTAATTACCCCGTGGGGGTGCACATGTGGTGTGACTTGTGAACTTAATATATGCAGTTTTAACAAAAGTTTAAAAATTAAGGTCACACTCACATAGTCTGATAAGTTGTGTTCCCATAATTTTTTCCCTTCTTATAACTTGAGAATATATGGCTGGCATCTATAGTAAAGAGACAGAAATTGTTACGTAAGGCTTGGTGTGCATTTTTAAAGCCATTGATGATTCTATACATGTTTAGGACCATGTCTACTTTGAAATTTTTTTTAGACTTGTGAACAATTCAGTTCATAGTATTGGCCTGGGAAGGGTTCAATTTCTTAATTTTCAAATATCAGTCTTTCATCCAGATTGATTTTATTTATAAAAAGGTGGTCTAATACTGAAAGACTAGTAATTACCATGGTCCTCATTAATGGCCAGGATTGATTTTTGCACTCAAGTAGACAAGTACCAATTTCTGTCTGAAGGACCCTAGGTAATTCTCTGTTCAGACACTGCCAAAAACCTCAGAGAGCTCTTCCTTCTGAAATGCTGCCTTCTCTGTTCTCTGTTGTCTTAACTACTATGTTTTGCTTCAAAGCTCTCATAGTACCTGACATTATTTATTTTCTGTCTCCAAACCGCCCCCCCCCCAAATATAAGAAGACAAGGGCCTCTTTGTTTTGTTAATCCACTGTATTACCTGTGATCAGAGCTGTGGTCTGGCACATAGATATGCAATATATATATGTATATCAATATTTTAATATTTGTATTAAATATATATATATATTTTAACAGGTAAGTTTTGAATGAATGAACAAAAGTAGAAACCCAAGTAGAGCAATACTTTTAATAACAGACTATTACTGAAAGTCCTTTGCAAATAAAAGGGTGGGGGAGATCCCAGAGTGGAAGCTCTTGGTAGACACTCCTGCTCAGGAACAGTCTTGAAGCAAAAGAACCGCAGAGTTCTTTGCATCTGTTTAGAAGTCCTAGTTGATGTGTGAGAATGAAAGCAAGGTAGTTATTTGGAGATAAGATTGGGCAGGTGGGTATAGACATAGTCCGTTAGTAATAGCTAACTCTTGGAAAGTTCCTGGACCCAGTTCTGACACGCCATGAGGTGTTCTGGTTTCCTATGTGTGGGAGTTCTCCAAAGTGGGCAATAAAATTCTTATGGAGCTTTCCTTACATAGTCAAGGTTGATTAAGTTGTTCACTGATCCAGCCTGCAGTCCCCCTCGCCTCCCCAGGAGTTGGGGTAGGCCTGAAGGTTCCAGCCCTCTCATCACATGATTGGTCCTCCTGGGAACCAGCTGTGCTCTTGGGTGGGATCTACAAGTCACCTTCACAAATAACAAGACCTCCATTGCACCTTTATGGTTTTGAGCATTTTCAGAAACTGTGAATGAAGACCAAATTTATCTGAGAAATACATATTTGGTCATCTGAATGACCTTATAAATAAATCATTTCTTACAACTTTCTTCTAAATCATTTTCTTACAATAAGTACATGTATTTAAGTAGTATTTGTAGAGAATATATATATAAATAAGCTAAGAACCCAAGTGTATGTATATAGATACAGGGTATTTCAAGTGATAATATATGGGAACCCCCTACAGTGACGCCTGGCGTGTGGTAGATGCTCCAGAAATGAACGCTGAAGGTACAGTGCCGCCCTTCAGTAGACAGACTGAGAATGTTCGTGGGTCACGGGGTGGAGGGGGAGGGGGCAAGAGATGCCTTTTATCTTAATCTTGGCTCGTAGCTAATTATGTGCTCTTGGACAAATCAGTTAATCTTTGGGCCTGTGTCCTTATTACAGTGAAGGAATACAGAGAATTAGGGTACTAGGATCCTCTCGCTGGTTAGAGAGATGACAGTTTAGCAGGAGCTGAGAGACAAACTTAATAATAGTGAGAAATGGGGAAAGATTGCTTCTAGCTGGGGAAGCTAGAGTAGCCTTTTTTTTTTTTTTTTAAAGGTTTTTTTTAAAAAAATTTATACATTTGAGAGAGATACAGAGAGCTCAAGCAGGGGGAGAGGCAGAGGGAGACGGAGAAGCAGACTCCGCTCTGAGCTGGGGACCGCCCCCCCCCCCAGTGGGATCGAGACGACATGGGGCTCGATCTCAGGACCTAGGGATCATGACCTGGGCTGAAGGCAGACGCCCAACCATCAGAGCCACTCAGGCACCCCTAGAGTAGCCTTTGTGGAGATGAGATTTGAACCATGTTTTGTTTGTTTTTAAGAATGGGTACGTTTACCCAGTAGAAAGAATTAGAAAGGGTATTCCAGGAACATGGAATTTTAAACCACAACCCAGTTGGTTAACCCTCATCAAACCAGGCTGAGTGATTTCAGGAACACATTACCCTTTAACCAATCATTCTTTTTTTTTTTTTTTTTTTTTAAGATTTTATTTATTTATTTGGTGGACAGAGATTACAAGTAGGCAGAGAGGCAGGCAGGGAGAGAGGGAAGCAGGCTCCCTGCTGAGCAGAGAGCCCGATGCGGGGCTCGATCCCAGGACCCTGGGATCATGACCCCAGCGGAAGGCGGAGGCTTCAACCCACTGAGCCACCCAGGCGCCCCTAACCAGTCATTCTTATTTTATCCTGTTTGCTGTAACATTTTCTCACTTGCGTGTGTGTGTGTGTGTGTGAGTGATACTTCAAGTGTGTGTTTTCGAAGAGTAAGGGTGGTCTCTTACATTACCACAGGATGGTTGTCAGCTGAAGCGAGCTGGTGTTTTTATCTTGTCTGCTCATTTATCGCACTCCTCTCTGTCTGGGAGGGGCCCAGCTTAGGGTCAGGCATGGCCTTCAGTTGTCATCTCTCTTTCTTTCATCTCCTTGAAGGTGAATTGACTTTTTAAATGGAATTCTGTCCCAAAATTCGTTTTGTTTTATTTTTAGATAAAACATTAGTAATAACTAAAAGTTTTCATCCTGGTAGCCTTCGTTTTTGACATTGTATAGAGCAATATTCCTCACTAACTTCCGCTTCCTTAGTCAGCCTAAGGATGTGTCTATTCATCTGAATTTGTTCAAGATTTATTTACTTTGTGCTGACACAGATACGTACATACTTCTCAACGGAAAATTGAGAGATTTGAATGGTTTACAACTATTAAGTTAGTTTAATTATTGGGTTAAATGTTACTGATTCTTTTGGGGGAAAAGTTTTGTTTTTTTAAATCTATAGTTCTGTATTGTATAAAATTGTTTAAAATTCAAGCAATGTGAAGTTCAGTTTAGAAAAATTAGAAAATATATGCAGAAACATAGATACAAGAAGACTCATTTGTAAGCTGTTACCCAAAATACCCATTGTTAACATTGTTGTATGTCTTTCTAGATTTTTTAAGTGGGAGACTAAACTGAGATACTCTACTAGCTTTGTTTTGTCTTTTCACTGAATCTCATATTAAGAATTCTTTCCCACATCAGATGCATTTATTCTTAATCCCCCGTAGTACTTAGAATTTCTTGGTTTCAAGCAACAGAAACCAACACTAGACCAACTTAAGCAAAAGGGAATTTACTGGAAACCTGAGGCCTCCAGAGTCTTCCCTGGAGACTGAAGGAGCTGAGGGAACGTCTGTCCGTGGTCCTTTCTACTTCCTTACCCAGCATGTCAAATTTCAGTGAGGTGTCACTCTGCCTTTTCCAATTTCCGAAGTGCCCTGGACTCTATTTGTCCCCAGAGTTACGACCTCAAATTTTAGGCTATAGAGTTCTTGTTGAAAGCCTGTCTGAGAAAAAATTGAACTTTTGGGAAGACAGACTCTTCGAAGAACCTTATCTTCTTTTCTAAGAGTAGATTTAAACCCTGCTTACTCATTAGAGTCTCTTGATTTTTTTGAAAGCTAACATTTGATCAGTTAAAGTAGGGACTGACTATGTAATTTGTATGGCACTGTGCACAGTGAAAATGTGGACCTGGGCTGGCCCGCAGGCCTGTTGTCCCATCCCAGCCCACAGCATGTGGGGACTCCCAAGGGACAGCACCTCTGTGCTGGGTGCTCGTGGTACCTGTGCTGCGCTCGTGGTACCTGGATCCAGGCAGGGTTCGAGGTCCCCACCTTGACCTTTTCTCTCCCTCAGTCTGCACTAGGCTTCCAGTGGAGGTGATGAGGGAATGTGGCAGCTTGGTTACTGTGGCACACGGTGCAGGGGAGAGGGAGTGGTTTCAGGATGAGGGCGGAGAGAGAGAGGTTGGGGTGAATGGAGATGGAGGGCCGGGGCAGAATCTTTCCCAGGAATACTGGAGGTAGGACCACGTGTGAGCTGAAGCTCCAGGCTCCTGACCCGGGGCCCATTGTCCTATCAGACTACTTTTATAAAATACAAGTTCACACTTAAAATTATTAACAATTTCAATATGGTGACAACAGAGCGGTAAACCCCAGCACTGGCCTTTCTGAGCACAGGGCTCTATGTGGCTTCACTAGTCCGGTGCCCCTGGAGAAGCCCTCACTGGTATTTTCTAAGACCTTCTCAGGCTGTTTTGTTTTGTTTTGTTTTTTTAAGATTTTATTTATTTGAGAGGGTGTGTGCGGATGTGCGTGCATTTGAGAGAGACGACCGGTGAGCGGGGGAGGGGCAGAGGGAGAGGGATAAGCGGACTCCCCAAACCCACAACCCAGGGATCATGAGCTGAGCCAAAGGCAGCCAAAGGCAGATGCTTAACCGACTGAGCCAGCCAGGCGCCCCCAGATTTTTAAAAATATTTAATAATTGAGTTCATTTAACCTCATATATTAAAAATATTTCAGTATGCAGTCAATATAAAGTAAGTAATGAAGTATTTTGCCCTCTTTTTTCTCTTAAATGTTCCAAGCATATTGAAAGATATTTTTTATTATGATAAAATATATGTAATAAAGAATTTGTCATCTTTCCCATTTTTAAGTACACATTTCATTAGCGTTAATAATATTCACACTGTTTTGCAACTGTCTGCTCTATTTATAGTTGACCCTGAATATTATGGTGGGTTGGGGCACCGACCCCCCCTTCCTTTGCACAGTCAAATCTGGGTATAACTTTTGACTCCCCCCAAACTTACCTACTAATAGTCCACTGTTGCGCAGAATCCTAGTGACAGCATCAATAGTCAACAAATGTATATGTGTTATATACTGTGTTCTTAAAATAAAGTAAGCTAGAGAAAAGAAAATGTTAAGAAATCATAAGAGAAAAAACAATCATAAGAGAAAATGCATTTATAGTAATTTTTTCTTTTTGAGAAAAAAAATCTATATTTAAGTGGATCTATGCAGTTCCAGCCTGTGTTGTTTAAGGGTCCACTGTGTTTCCAACATTTTCATCACCTCTGAGCATGAGACAGTAACTCTCTATCCTCTCTACCCCAGCCCTTGGTAACCTATAGTCTACCCTAGCTCTATGGATTTGCCTACTGTAGATGTTTCATGTAAGTGGAATTTTTTTGTGTCTGGCTTATTTCACTTCTTTTTTCTTCTTTTTCCAATTGCAAACATTAAACAGTTTTTTTTTTTTTAAAGATTTTTTTTATTTATTTGACAGAGAGAGAGAGAGACAGAGACATAGTAAGAGAGGGAACACAAGCAGGGGGAGTGGGAGAGGGAGAAGGAGAAGCAGGCTTCCCGCAGAGCAGGGAGTCCGATACAGGGCTCAGTCCCAGGAGCCTGGGATCCTGACCTGAGCCGGAGGCAGACGCTGAAGGACTGAGCCACCCAGGCGTGCACTTTCTTTTCTTTCTTTTTTTTTTTTTTTATTATTTTAATAAACATATAATGTATTTCTATCCCCAGGGGTACAGGTCTGTGAATCGCCAGGTTTACACATTTCACAGCACTCATCATAGCACATACCCTCCCCAATGTCCATATCCCCACCAACCTCCCCCGTCCCCCCTCCCCCCAGCAACCCTCAGTCTGTTTTTTGAGATTGAGTATTTTATGGTTTGTCTCTCTCCCAATCCCATCTTTTCATTTTTTCTTTTCCTCCCCCCAACCCCCCCGCATTGCATCTCCACTTCCTCATATCAAAGAGATCATATGATAGTTGTCTTTCTCCGATTGACTTATTTCGCTAAGCATGATACCCTCTAGTTCCATCCACGTCGTCGCAAATGGCAAGATTTCATGTCTTTTGATGGCTGCATAGTATTCCATTGTGTATATATACCACATCTTCTTTATCCATTCATCTGTTGATGGACATCTAGGCTCTTTCCACAGTTTGGCTATTGTGGACATTGCTGCTATAAACATTTGGGTGCATGTGCCCCTTCGGAGCACCACGTTTGTATCTTTAGGGTATATACCCAGTAGTGCAATTGCTGGGTCATAGGGTAGCTCTATTTTCAGTTTTTTGAGGAACCGCCACACTGTTTTCCAGAGTGATTGCACCAGCTTGCATTCCCACCAGCAGTGTAGGAGGGTTCCCCTCTCTCCGCATCCTCGCCAGCATCTGTCATTTCTTGACTTGTTAATTTTAGCCATTCTGACTGGTGTGAGGTGGTATCTCATTGTGGTTTTGATTTGTATTTCCCTGATGCCAAGTGACGTGGAGCATTTTTTCATGTGTCTGTTGGCCATCTGGATGTCTTCTTTGCAGAAATGTCTGTTCATGTCCTCTGCCCGTTTCTTGACTGTATTATTTGTTCTTTGGGTATTGAGTTTGATAAGCTCTTTATAGATTTTGGATACTAGCCCTTTATCTGATAAGTCGTTTGCAAATATCTTCTCACTTTATTTTCTTAAAGACAGTTACCACTTTTGAAGATCAGTAGTGTACTGCGCCATGGGTAGGGGGATGCCTACACAGATGAAGACAGGGGAAGCCAATTAGACTATTCACTGCAGAATATCCCAGAAGAATCACAAGGTTCCAAGTGTGTCAGTGAGATTAAGAGGAGGTAGACTTGAGTTTCCTGCCTGAAACTCACCACAGAAAGCCCTGTTGGTCTGGGACGGTCTTCTGAGCTTTCGTTCCGCTGTATATTGAAGTCTCTTAAATCTCACGGAGAGGGAGAGAAGAAAACCTAGCCTTACCCCAAATTTGCTGCTGTTGAGTGGCAGCTCTCGTCAGTTTTCACTCTTCCTTATGTAACTTGGGGTTCATCTCCATTTGGTAGCTGCTTTTATCCCCGGTTCTTGCAACTGCTGCAACAGGCTTAGTTTCTTTTCCTGGAGAAATGCCCACGTTGCTGATGTCATGGCCACTTGCAGGAAGTGGAGGGATGCGCCACTGCTGTGTCTGCTGCGGAAGACCGTGTTCTCCCTGGTACCTCAGGAGCTCGTGCGTGCGGGTCCTCGCGTCAGGTTCCCTCGCATCTGCGATGACGTCTTGATGGGTTTCAGCGGCTCTGAATTGTCTGTTGTTTTAACTCAGTTTTTAACTGCGAATATACCAAGGTTCTTCTCTTCTTTTGAAGTCTTCAGCCTCAAATCCAATTTGGTGACCTCATCCTGTACTTTGAATAACAAAGCCAAGAGTCATTGGCTTTGGTGAAAAACGAGCAACATTTTTCCTAACTTTGTTAAATTCTTCTAACTTGGATTAGTAGGTTAGCTTGTGTAAGGAGCCACGTCAAGATCATAGATGAGGTGAATGAAACGATCTGCGTGGTTACCAGTAAATTTCTCCAGATCCTCCCAAACCCTCTCTCCCGACAGTCCCGCCAAGCCTTTTGCATTTGCTGCGGTTGCTTCCGGAGTCTCAGGGTTGTGGTCACCGGGTTTGTCCATCATTGTCCCATGAAACCAGGAATATTGTAAAAGTTGAAGAGAAAGTTCTTGTAGCCTCCGTTTAGCATGCCCAGCAAATCTGACTTTCTTATTTTTTAAATCTTCATAACCATCGAAGTAGGCAAAATAAGGTATCGCCAGAACCTAAAATCAGTTTATAGTGAGGTCTGCGTCCAGCATCTTTCTGCGGGTTGGTCGTGCCTTCTGTGTCGGCTTGTTCGCGGGAGACGATGCCAGTCCGCATCGCAGGAATTCAGAGTTTTCCTCGTGAAGCCTGGCGGTAACTTCCATACCTTCCTCCTCTCTGTTCGTCAGCGCAGCACCGACGGCCTCAGGCACATCCCTGCTGTGAGCGGGGCTAGCAGTGGTCGCAGAACCCACGCTGGGGGCTCACTCTGTCTGCGCCCGGCGCTCTTCCTCCCCGAGGGGCTCTGACGGCTGGTTCTGTCAGACTCCGTGCGGCTGCGACCCGGGACCGCTGCTCCTCTGTAGGGGAACCGCTGGGAAAGGCGGCCTGTGCCAGGGGACCGGCGTCGCCGCCTCTGGAGACAGAGTTGCTGACCACGCAGCAGCCCTAACCCTCAGGGTCGCTGCCGCGCCCTTCCGGCGGAGCCTCTTGACTTTTTTTTTAAAAGATTTTATTTATTTATTTATTTATTTGACAGAGAGGGAGAAATCATAAGTAGGCAGAGAGGGGGGCAAGCAGGCTCCCTGCTGAGCAGAGCGCCCGACGCGGGGCTCGATCCCAGGACCCTGCGATCATGACCCGAGCGGGAGGCAGAGGCTTAACCCACTGAGCCACGCAGGCGCCCCGGGAGAAAGACATTTATATGCTGTAAAATGCACTTAAGTTTCTCCAAATGATGATTTTTGATGTGCGTGTCCTCCAGTAATACAAGTCTCCCGTAGAGATACAGGACAGTTCTTACGCACCTGGGTGGCTCATCGGGTTGAGCGTCTGCCTTTGTCTTGGGTCGTGATCCCAGAGTCCTGGGGTCGAGCCCCACATTGGGCTCCCTGCTCGGCGGGGGGTCTGCTTCTCGTTCTCCCTCCTGCTTGTGCTCTCTCACTCTCTATCAAGTAAATAAGTAAATATAATCTTAAAAAAGAAAAGATATAGAACCGTTCCATTGCTTTGGAAAGTTTTCCTCAAGCCCTGTTTTGTCAGTCCTTGTCCCCACCCCACTGGCTACCACTGTTCTGAAATTTTGTGCTATAAATTAGATTTGCCTGTTTTACAGTTTTGTGTAAATGGAATTATATGTGCTCCTGTGGAAGATTATTCTCTGTGGTTACAGTATTCTGTTACATGGATGTTCTCTGTGGTTACAGTATTCAGTTACATGGATGGATTAGTTTATTGGTCCTTTCTTCTGATGGTGGACACCTTGGCTGTTCTCAGTTTTTGGTTATTATGAATAAGTTTCTCCTTATAAAAGTATTTTTGTGAACATCTGTTTAGTTTTATAGGAAATGGCTGATGTATGATTCTGCAGTCCTGTCAGTACTGTGTAAGGGTTTCAGTTGTACCCTTCCATTTGTGGAATTGGTTTTCTTTTTTTTTTTTTTAAGTTTTATTTATTTATTTGACAGAGATCACAGGTAGGCAGAGGGGCAGGCAGAGAGAGAGGGGGGAAGCAGGCCCCCCGCCGAGCAGAGAGCCTGATGTGGGCGCAATCCCGGGTCCCAGAGATCATGACCTGAGCCGAAGGCAGAGGCTCAACCTGCTGAGCCACCCAGGCGCCCCTGGAATTGGTTTTCTAAAAAGTTTTGAAATAACGGGGTGCCTGGGTGGCTTGGTTAAGCGTCTGCCTTCAGCTCAGGTCATGATCTCAGGGTCCTGGGATCGAGCCCCGCGTCGGGTCTCTGCTCAGGAGGGAGCCTGCTTCCCCTTCTCTCTCTCCCTGCCACTCTGCCTACTTGTGATCTCTTTCTCTGTCAAATAAATAAATAAAATCTTAAAAAAATTTTTTGAAAAAAGCTGTATTACAGTAGCAGAATGTTCATTGTTACCATACAGTGTGATTGCCAGCTGCGTGTTCTCTGCAGATGCTTTTTCAGATTGAGCAAGTCCCTTATTCCTACCTTGCTGAGAGCAAAAATTATGACTAGATGTTGAATTTTGTTAAAGTGATTTTTCTGTATCAGGATCATTGTCTTCTTTAAGTCTAATACAGTGAACAACGTGGTTTGATTTTCTTTTTTAAAAAATAAACTCTTAAACCAGTCTGAATCTCTGGGAGAAATGCTACTTGGTTTTTTTTTATATGTTGGATTGATTTGTAAAATTTCCATTAGGGATACTTACATCTATATTCTTGAGTGATGTAGTCTGAAGTTTTAATTTTTTGTAATATCTTTGTCTAGGTTTGGTGTCAGGGTAATTCTGGCCTCATGGAATGAACTGGGAGTTGTTTCTTCTTTATTTTATGGAAGTTTGTAAATTGATAATTTTTTTTTTTAAGGTTTTATTTATTTATTTGACAGAATATAAGCAAGTGGAGCAGCGGGCAGAGGGAGAAGCAGGCTCCCCGCCGAGCAGGGAGCCCGGCACAGGGCTCCATCCCAGGACCCTGAGATCTTGACCTGAGCTGAAGGCAGCCGCTTAAGCGGCTGAACCACCCAGGCGCCCTGATAATGTTTCTTGTTTGCTTTGTGGGAAGGTTTTGTTTTTGTTTTTTTAGTTTTATGTTTTATATATGTAGAGAGAGCATGAGCAGGGCTGGGGCGGGGGGGAGGGGAGGGGCAGAGAGTGAGAGAGCGGGTGAATCTCAAGCAGATTCCCCGCCGATCATGGAGTCCCATGCGGGGGCTCCATCTCATGACCCTGAGATCATGACCTGAGCGGAAATAGAGAGTCAGACACTTAACTGACTGAGCCACCCAGGTGTCTTACTTTGTGGGAGAATTTTAAGAATGAATTCAGTTTCTTGACTAGATATCGGCTATCATGTTACCTAATATTTTTGAGCTTTGGTAGTTTGTCTTTTGAGGAATTTAACCATTTCAACTTAAGTTGTAGTATTTATTGGCATAAAGTTCATGTTATTTCCTTTTCTGTAGGAGCTGTAGTGATCTTGTTTTTTAGGTCTTCGTTTTCTCAGTACTTAATGCTATAAATTTCCCTTATGCATTGCTTTAGAAGTGTCCCACAGATTTTATTTCCTATGTTTCCACTTTCATTCAGTTTTGAAATACTGTCTGATTTCGCTCCTGATTTCTTCTTTGATCCAGGGATTACAAATATGTTGTTTCATTTCTAGGACTTGGGAATTTTCTAGATAGCTTTAGTTACGGATTTCTGTTTGATTTTGCTTTAGTTAGAGACCGTATTTAGTCCTTGTACATTTATTGAGACTTATTTTATGGCTCTGCTTAAGCTCTGTCTTCGTGAATATTTCCTGTGTATTTGCTCTTACTGGGTGGAGAGTCTGTCAGTGTTAGGTCAGGTTGGTTGATTATGTTTGGTCCTTCTATCCTTCCTGACTTTCGTGCGCGTGTTCTACCACTCGTTGAAAGAGGGTGTGTTGACGTCTCCAACTATAAATTTAAATTTGACTGTTTCTCTTTTCAGTTCAGTTTTTGCCTCATGTACTTTCTCTTTCTAAAGTGCATACATGTTTGGATTGTTTTGTTGTGCTAATGAATTGACACTGTTACCATTAGGAAGTGAATTTCTGTCCATGTTAATATTCTTTTTTTACCCCTGGAATCTACTTTGTGTGGTGGTAATGTCATTCCTCCAGCTTTCTTTCGATTAGTGATAGCATGACACATCTCTGTCTTTTTACCGTTCGCCTGTCTCTGTCTTTATATTTAAAGTGAGAGTTTTGTAGGCAGCATGTAGTTGGACCTTGTTTTTGTTTGCTAGCCTGTGCCTCTTAATTTGAATATTTAGACCAGGGGTAGGCAGACTATGGTTGTGGGCCAAACCTGGCTTGCTATCTATTTTGTAAATAAACTTTCTTGGAATGTAGCCATGCTTGTTAGTGTTTATGGCTGCTTGTATGCACGCTGGTGGCCTTGAGTTGTGTGAGAGCCTGAACGGCTGGCAGAGCCCTAAATATTTCTTCTCTGGCCGTTACTTTAGGAGTTTCCAGCCCCTGGTACTTAATAGTAATTAATGGTTATTGATATGGTTGGGTTTAAATCTCCCATCTTGCTCTTTGTTTTTACTTGTCTTTTCTGTTTTTCTTTTTTATTCTTTCTCTACTTAAAAACTACATAAAAATATTGAATAAAATTTTTTATGATTCCATTTTAACCCCATTTTTGGCTTACTAGCTATCTGCTTTTGTTTACCTTTCTAATATACTGCTTCATATATAAGACCCTTACAAGGGGTGCCTGGCTGGCTCAGTTGGTGGAGCGTGTGACTCTTGATCTTGGGGTTATGAGTTTGGGCCTAATGTGGGTGTAGTGATTACTTAAAAAATAAATAAAAATTTAAAAAAAAAGAAAACCTTACAGTGCTAGGCTTTTGTTTCCCATTCTAGCCTTTGTGTTATTGTTACCATGCATTTTATTTCTATATATGTTACAAACCTCAAAATACATTATTTGCAGATTAAATCCTTATAATTGTACTTTTCTCTGGTTCTGAATTGACTTGGTAAGCGGTGTATTAGCAGAGGTATATTTGAAGGCAATTGTTGTATTATTATCTGGCTTAACTAATTCCTTTTTATATTATAAATCTTTAAACAGCGATATAAACTGTGAAAGTTAGAAAATACAGGTAGTCATTTCTTTAGAAAATAAAATTTAAAACGCCACGTTCCTGCCATTCAGAGATTACTGCTATTAACATCTTGTTCAACCACAGCTTGCATGCGCGCGTGTGTGTGTGGTCTCCACAGTGAGCTCATATTGATCATGCTTTTTTACTACCTTTTCAGTTACTTTCATCTTTCTCTGTCCATTTAATGTTGGTCCTTCTTACCTAACACCCAGTCCATATTCATATCTCCAATTTCCTCCAGATGTCTTACACTTGGTTTGTCTAACCAGGGTTCGGTGTGAACCCCATTGCATCTGGTTGTTCGGTTCTCAGTGTCCAACACCCCCCACCCCTTCTCACCCCCTTTCTGTTGTGTTAGCCACACCCTTGTCCACGCCCGTCCTCCGCAGGGTTGACTCCAGGTGTCCTCGGTCAGGCGCACACCGGGAGCACCCACTTTGTACTCTCCTGGCAAATCTTCCCATGTGCTCACCACTGATGGAAGACGGTGTTCACTCATGCAGCTTTGCTCTTTTACAAATTATTGTTGGGAGGGGCACCTGGGTGGCTCAGTCCTTAAGGATCTACCTTCGGCTCAAGTCAAGATCCCAGGGTCCTGCGTTCAAGCCCTGCATCGGGCTCCCTGCCCACTGGGAAGCCTGCTACTTCCTCTCCCACTCCCCCTGCTTGTGTTCCCGCTCTCACGGGGTGTCTCTCTCTGTCAAATAAATAACATCTTTTTTAAAAAAAATAAATAAATAGGGGTGCCTGGGTGGCTCAGTGGGTTAAGCCTCTGCCTTCGGCTCAGGTCATGATCTCAGGGTCCTGGGATCGAGCCCCGCATCGGGCTCTCTGCTCAGCGGGGAGCCTGCTTCCCCCTCTCTCTCTCTCTCTCTCTGCCTGCCTCTCTGCCTACTTGTGATCTCTCTCTCTCAAATAAATAAATAAAATCTTAAAAAAATAAATAAATAAACAAATAAATAAAAATTATAGGTGGGAAATCTCTTCTATTTCTTATAAAACCATAATATTTAACCATAATTTAGAACTTTAATTTTTAATTGGGTTGTTTCAGCCTTTACTTCCTTTCTCTTGCTTTATGGGCACCCCGCCGCTCATTTCAGTTTCCCATGCAGATTTCATAGGTGCTAAATAATCCCTTCAGGTTATTAAATATTACCTTCTGAAATTGCTTAATGATCTCTCTTTTTCTCCCTTTTTAAAAAGGACCTTAAAGGCTTTGATCCAGGAGAGAAGTACTTTTTTAACACATCGTGGGGAGATATTTCTCTTTGGGAACCTTCTGGAAAGAAAGTGGTACGTATTTTTGTATTTGATTTTTGTATTTCCTCAGAAGTTGGGGGTACATGTCACTTCAGTTCTGAGGAACATCACACATACTGGGATCACTGATGAATAAGGGGGAGGCCTGTAATTCAGGGAAGGAGAAAGAAAAAGTTAAATGCCTTATAGTATAAAATTGTTACTTTGAGAGTTTTCTGTATATAAAGTTAATAATGTGATGTAGTGAAACTACTATTTGTCCTTGATCGTAAGATGCCACTCATGTAAGAAGGGCCTTGGATTCATAACTGTTCTGAGTAAAAGGGATTGCCATGTCATTATATGTATTGGAGGTTCATCCTGGTTTCAGAAAGCTCATTAAAAATATGGATCTCTGGTGGGGTGCCCGGGGGGCTTAGCCAGTTAAGCATCTGCCTTCGGCTCAGGTCATGATCTCTGGGTCCTGGGATCGAGCCCTGCATCGGGCTCCCTGCTCAGTGCGGAGTCTGCTGCTTCTCCCTCTGCCCCTCCCCCTGCTCACGTGCACATGTGCTTCCTTGCTTGCTCGCTCTCTCCCTTTCAAATTAAAAAAAAAAAAAAATGGATCTTCGCGATGAGGAACGCAATTTATAATAATTTGAGACTTCAAACCTGAGCAGATTGAAGCTAAATTCTCCTTATTAAAGTGTTTTCTTCTGGAAAACCTTTGCTACCACCCAGCCATCCATAACATGAGCACCTTCAGCATCAAGCTCACATGTCCCAGATTTGACACGACTGTCCCCGTCTCTACCACGCCGCCGCTCTCACCTGTCCCCTCCGTTTGTTCAAGCCGTGTTGGCCTTGGAACTTTCCGCTTTAAAAAAATTTTTCCTGTTACTAGTCAGTCATTGTTCTGTCACAGTTTTCTTTAAAAACACTTAAAAAAATTTTTTTTTATTTATTTATTTGACAGAGCCAGAGAGGGAACATGAGCAGGGGAGGGGCAGAGGGAGAAGCAGGCTTCCCGCTGAGCAGACAGGCGGACGCGGGGCTCGATCCCAGGACCCTGAGATCATGACGTGAGCCGAAGGCAGAGGCTTAACCAGCTGAGCCACCCAGGCGCCCCTTTAACATTTCTGTTGCCAGCTGTCCTCCTGAGTTCCACTTTTCTGCCTCTGTGTTGTGTCCCACCTGTCGGTCTCCTGGGCTGCTTGCCCCAGCACTCCCCTCTCTACCGTCAGACACAAGATGTCTCGAAACCACTTTGATGTGGTTGTTCTCCTGCTTGACTCAGCACGTGGCTGCTCAGTTACGCCTTGCTTTGAAGACCTTGACTTCTTGAATCTTTTATGTGTCGCTGATTTTTCTCTTCTGAATTCAGAAGATCTTTTAAAGTAACATGCAGTATAATAGATGATTATAAGCTTTTCACCAAGGAACACCTTTTGAGTACCTGCTACAAATAGGTGAAGCTTTCTGAGTGCCTGATGCAGATAGGTCCAGGTGAGGGAGTTCGCTTAAGGAGATTGTTTTTGTTGGGGTGAAGAGGGCGTAGGCATAAAGTGTTAAATAACCGTTTGAAATGGTAGAGGTTGAATTTGTTGATTGGGTGCTGTCTTCAGTAAAACCACCGCTGCCCGCTGCCCGGTGTGGCGGAGACTGGGCCTCACTTGCTCTCCGTTCCCGATCGGCGGACGTGCGCCCTCGGGCTGAAGTGCGCGGCTGCTGCCGCTGCGGCGTCGGCGGGGTCCTGGGGCCTCAGAGAACAGACGTTTGTTAGACGTTTGGGTTCTGGGGACACAGACCTGCTGAGGTTCTCCTCGGTTGTGGAGCTCTGTTAGTGTGGGACCCGAGGAAGAGCCGGACAGCCGGGCAGGGGCCGGCGCTGCGTCCGGGGCAGGATTTCTGGCAGCGCCCGGTGCCCCTCGCCCTGCTGGTCCGCCGCTGGCCCCGCTCTTGCTCTTCCTCTGTTGCCAGCACCGCCTGCTCCCGAGCGATCGCTCATCCCCGAGCTTTCCCAGCGCGCTTTTAGGGGAGTGCGGGCTTTCACTTCTCGTCGGGGAGTGCCTGGGCTTGAACGTGCCGGAAGGCCTGTGCTGAATAAGTACACGTTTATCTTCGTAACAAACTGCCGGCTGTTTTCCAGAGCGGCTTTACCGTTTTGCTTTTCCCCCAGCGATGCGGGAGGCCTGGTTACTCTGCCTCCAGGGCCCGGCTGGACTTGGCTCTGCTGGGTTGCGGTGCTTACGGGTTCACCCGCTTAGTTTCCGTTTTAGTAGGTGTGTAGTGGCCCCTTCTCTGGTGTCAGTTTCCCTGGTGACTAAGGGTGTGGAGCATCTTTTCCTGTTTATTTGGCCTCTAGAGACCCTCTTTGGAAAAGGTTCAGATCGTTTGCCCATTTGCCAAAAATCGGGTTATTTTTTTCGTGTTGAGACTTGAACGTACCTACGTGTATTCTGGATACGAGTCCTTTATTAGGTGTGATGTTTGCAAATACTGTCTCCTAGCTGGTGGCTTGTCTGTTTATTTTTTAAACAGTGTCTCTCACAGAGTAGAAGCTTTCTTACTTAGATGAGGCCCAGTTTATCGATTTTTTTCTTGTGTGGATCATGTTTATGTTTTCATATTTGAAACATCTTTCCTTAACCCAAAGACCTGTTCAATGTTAACAGTAACATACACCTGTTAGTAATTTCTGTAATTTTCATTGACTAACTGGTTTTTTATAGTAGTATTTCATTGAGTGTAAAACACACCATTTAGAAAAATGTATCATGGGGGCCTGGCTGGCCGGGTTGGTGGAGCCCGCCGCTCTTCATTCTGGGTTGTAAATTTGAGCCTCACGTTGGGTGTTGAGATGACTTAAATAATAAATAATCCTTAAAAATGCGTAATTCAAGTATAGTTGACATACAGTGTTGTATTAGTTTCAGATGTACAACTGTGATTCAGTAACTTTGATTTCTCAGTGCTCTCCACGATAAGTATAATTACTGTCTGTTACCATAGGTTACTATGAAATTATTGACCATGTTCTGAGACACCATTTTCTAACGAACTTCTAATAAAGCTAAAGCGATACTTCATTCAAGCTGTGTTACTCTGGTAACACTGAAGTATTAGTTGTAAGGTGTATTCAGATTTCTGAGATAGTAAAATATGGGAAAAATATGGAAAAAAGGTCTTTTAGAAACAGTGAAATATGGGTTATTGTTTTTTTTAGTTTGTGGTCTAGCATCAGCGGTTACCGTAGGTTTATTCTAGACCCTATCAGAAATGCTGGAATGAAATGGTAATTCCATGTTGTTTGAACACGTTTGAGTGATTTCTGGACTTGCGGCAAGAGGGAAACCTGCATGAATAGGAAAGAGAGTGACCGAAACCGCCAAGTTACATCTGGCAGGGACTCGAAGTACAGGCTTAGGAGGGAGGGGAGAGCCACTGCGGTAGCAAGAAGCAGTGTCGCAGGAGGTCTTTCCCACCACCGATGGCGGGACCTTAAGTGAAGCGTTTAATGGGCCCAGGTCTTCCCTTTCTGTCCCATGAAGCCAGAGCCAGGCATTCTGTGGTTCACCAGCTCTGGGGTCTGGAGACTCGAGGCCAAAGCCTTTGTGACTCTCAAACCTTCACAAACCTGCAGATGTTTGGCTGTTCGACATCCCATTCCTTGACTGGCCGGCTCGTGTACGGATGTGTGTCCTCATACCCCAAGCTTGTGGAATTCCCCCGTTTGCCCTGGAGAGGACTTCGGCATTGTTGGTCTGTGTTCCGGCCTGGAACTCTCTCAGGGCTGTCGTGGTGCCTTAGGTACAGCCTGTCCCCTTCCCACTCCTCACGTAGTTTACTGGGCACCTGCATGTGGTTGGCTCTTACCTTCTCTGGGAACGAGGGAAGTAGAGGTAATGACAGGTTTAACCACTGGCGTGTTAGGTTATTGGCAGATGAATTCTAAAGGTTTTAGAGTTTGGAGTGAAAACAGCATTGGAACCATGGGAAATGGGATGAGAAATGAACTTTCCCTCCCAGAGAACTGAGTGAATTTCTTGTGCTGGGATGACGAGACTGTGGCTCAGGAGATGGGGTGGCGGGGGTCGGAGCCAGGCTCGGGGGGCCGGGTCCTGTGTGTACGGTCGGCGGCCGGGAGCAGCTGGTGCGTTTTTAGATGCTCGAGAAGAAAGAAGTGAATAGTTTTGTGACGTGAAAACTCCATGAAATTGGAATTCGTGTCTGTGGTTTTACTGGCACAGAGCCATGCTCCTAGATTGGCATGTCGTCTGTGGGAGTTTTGGGGTCATGATGGCAACACCAAGGAGTTGGCGTAGAGGCAGTGTTTACTCCCTGGTCCTTGAAGAAAGAGCTTGCCCTGGCTTCACAAAAGCACTCTTCCCGGAGGGGTGATGGTGTCACGTTACCCAGCACAGTCAGTGAAGAAGAACCGTGGGCTCTGACCTCTGGAGGGTGTAGGACCTGACTTTTTTACTGAGGTCTGCTTGACTGTCTTTTGTTTTAACAGAGATACCGCACGAAGCCGTACTGCTGCAGCCTCTGTAAATACTCCACGAAAGTGCTCGCCTCGTTCAAGACTCATTTACATCGGTGCCACGAGGATGACATCGACCAGGAGCTGGTGATCCCCTGCCCGAACTGTGGATTCTCTTCTCAACCCAAAACCGTGGGGCGGCACTTCAGGATGTTCCATGCACCTGTTCGGAAAGTCCAGAACTACACGGTGAATATTTTAGGGGAAACGAAATCTTCGAGGAGTGATGTGATAAGTTTTACATGTTTAAAATGTAACTTTTCGAACACCTTGTACTACAGCATGAAGAAGCACGTGCTGGTAGCTCATTTCCACTACTTAATTAGCTCCTACTTCGGCCTGCGGACGGAGGAAGTGGGCGAGCAGCCAAAAGCTGAGGACAGCCTTTCTGCCGAGAAGATGCCCCCGTCTGACAAGTATTATTGTAAAAAATGCAGCGCCAAGGCCAGCAGCCAGGACGCTTTAATGTACCATATCTTGACATCGGACACACACAGGGATTTAGAGAATAAGCTTAGATCCGTGATTTCTGAACATATTAAGAAGCCTGGACTTTTGAAGCAAATGCACATCGCTCCAAAACCAGTGGCCCCTTTGGCTGTGCCGCCAAACAGCAGTGCTCCGGGCCTCGCGGCCACATCCCCGTGTTTCCGTCTCACCTTGCCTCAGAGCAGCCAGAGCCAGACCGTGGTCCAGCCTGTGCAGGGCCCGGTCCCGCCAGTGACGGTGGCCGCGGGCACTTCTGCAAGCCTCACCCATTCTCCGCCTGCGGTGGCTCAGGCCCACGTGACTCTGGTCTCCAGTCCTCTGCCTCCCTCTGCTCCGCAGCCCGTCTTTCTTTCTCGTGGAGTCCCGCTTACTCAGTCGGCAAACCCTCCTGTGTTGCCCTTGAGTCAGCCAGTGGGACCTGTAAATAAGCCCGTTGGAACTGGTGTCCTCCCCATAAACCAGACCATCCGCCCCGGGGCTTTATCCCTTAGCCAGCCTGTTGGGCCTGGAGTTCTTTCCGTCAGCAGGCCTGCCGGGCCTGGTGTCCTTCCTGTCAATCCGTCTGTCACCCCCGGGGTGCTTCAGGCAGTGTCCCCAGGGGTGATTTCCGTGAGCCGGACGGTCCCATCGGGGGTCCTTCCCGCAGGCCAGATGACCCCTGCTGGAGTGATCCCTTCGGGACAGACGGCCACTTCTGGGGTTCTTCCTGCTGGCCAGGTGGTCCAGTCAGGGGTTCTCCCCATTGGCCAGACGGCCCCCTCAGGGGTTCTCCCCACTGGGCTGACAGTCCCATCACGGGTTCTCCCTCCTGCCCAGACGGTCCCGCTGAGGGTGCTGCCTGCAGGCCAGGTGGTCTCACCTGGACTCCTTTCTCCCAACCAGACAGTCTCGTCAGGTGTTTTGCCTGTGAGCCCGGGTGTCAATTCTGGGGTTCTTCAGCTTAGTCAGCCTGTCATGTCAGGTGTGCTCCCTGTGGGCCAGCCGGTGAGACCTGGGGTCCTACAGCTTAACCAGTCCGTGAGCACCAGCATTCTGCCTGCAAATCAGCCGGTGAGACCGGGCGCTTCTCAGAACACCACGTTCCTCACGTCGGGCTCTATTCTTAGACAGCTCATTCCTACAGGGAAACAGGTGAATGGGATTCCCACGTACACGCTTGCCCCCGTGTCTGTCACTTTGCCTGTGCCTCCGGGAGGCGTTGCCACTGTCCCCCCGCCCCAGGTGCCCATCCAGCTCCTGCAGTCGGGCACGGCCGCCCAGATGGCCAGCTCCATGGCCAGCATGCCGTCTCCTCCGGTGGTGGTCAACGCCACCCAGAATATGTTCGTTCAGGCCTCTCCGGCGGCGGCAGAAGCGAACCAGGCTCTCAAACAGGCGAAGCAGTGGAAAACCTGTCCGGTGTGCAACGAGCTCTTCCCGTCCAACGTCTACCAGGTTCACATGGAGGTGGCTCACAAGCACAGCGAGTCCAAGGCTGCTGAGAGACCGGAGCCCGAGAAACTGGCCGCGTGCGCACCGTTTTTGAAGTGGATGAGAGAGAAGACGGTCCGGTGTCTCTCTTGTAAATGCTTGGTGTCCGAGGAGGAGCTCATCCATCACTTGCTAATGCACGGCCTGGGCTGCTTGTTTTGTCCGTGCACTTTCCATGACATCAAAGGCCTTTCCGAGCACAGTCGGACTGTGCACCGAGGGAAGAAGAAGCTACCTGTGGATTATAGTAACAAAGGGTTCCAGTTGGATCTCGATGCTAACGGCAACCTAATGTTCCCGCATCTTGATTTCATTACCATATTGCCCAAGGAAGAGCTTGGGGAGCGGGAGGTCTACCTGGCCGTGCTGGCTGGGATACACTCCAAGTCCCTCGTGCCCGTGTACATCAAAGTGAGGCCCCAGACGGAGGCCGCCCCCGGGAGCCCCGGCAAACAAGCTCTGACTTGTCCCTTTTGCTTTGGTACCTTGGTGACGACCGAGGCGTACGAGTTGCATCTGAAGGAGAGGCACCACATCACACCGACTGTCCACACCATCCTGAAGTCTCCGGCGTTCAAGTGCATCCACTGCTGTGGGGTCTACACCGGCAACATGACCCTGGCCGCCATCGCCATCCACCTACTGCGCTGCCGGAGCGCCCCGAAGGACAGCAGCTCGGACCTGCAGGTGCAGCCCAGCTTCCTCGAGAACAGCGAAGTGCTCTTAGTCAACGGCGAGGTGGTCCACGACTCCAGTTTTTCCGTGAAGAGAAAGCTGCCCGATGGCCACTCTGGGGCGGAAGACCAGAGGGAGGCGGAGGAGCGACCTCTCGTCGTCAGCAGCGACGCGGCCCCGGCTCCCGAGAAGGTGGCGAGTGCGGTGCCTTTGAAAAGACAGAGGAGTGAAGTGAGGACAGAGGGGCCGCTCGTTAGTGAAGACGCGCTGCAGATTTTAGCTTTAAACCCTAAGAAGTACGAAGACCGTTCGTATGAAGAAAAAAAGCAATTTCTTAGAGACTATTTCCACAAGAGACCGTATCCTAGTAAAAAGGAAATTGAACTTCTTTCTTCGCTCTTGTGGGTGTGGAAAATCGACGTGGCTTCGTTTTTTGGAAAAAGAAGATACATTTGCATGAAAGCAATAAAAAATCACAAGCCTTCCGTACTTTTAGGCTTTGATATGTCTGAACTTAAAAATGTTAAACACAGGTTGAACTTTGAGTATGAGCCACAAAACCTGTAAAAAAACAAATTAGGCAATCTAAAGTACTAGATAATTAGTGTTTTTTCTCCATGGAGATTTAAAATGTTATTTTCTTCACTGTATGTCAAACTAATCAACTTCAGTGGTCTTTATGCTGCTCTGTAGGTTTATTTCAGGTGCTCGGAAAGACTTCTACGTAAGAGAAGCCAATAGTTCTTTCAGATTTATTGTTTCCTGCAGTTTGATTTTGTAACAAGTATTTTTAGTTCTTCCCTGTCATGTAAATTAAATCCTTGGATCTTCCATGCACGTCTTGTTTCCCAGTAGTGTCAGTATGGTAGGATGAAAGCGGAAATCTGTGTCTGTGTCTTTGTTGAAGGAACTTGAGTAACCGCGTTGAGCTCCCTCGGTTAGCTTCACGCGCGGCGGCCAGTGGTGAGCGTCCGTGCTGAGAAGTGAGTTCACACCCGCTGATGCGTGTGGTTCCCCGAGGACTCATTAACTTACGCTGGTTGCTTCTTCGCAAGGTACTAGCTTCCTAGGTGATGATTTTGATTTACATTTCTTCAGGGTTGTCCTAGCAGCTGTTGTTTTGTTATAAATCCTAGAAAACCAAATGTTTTCCTTTGTTAAGATTGTGCCGAATCTGAAGCCCGCTATTTAGCTCATAAGAGTAATTTTACAAATAAAGCAATTCGGTGGGTGCAGAAATGCTTTTTGGTGTAGACACTTCCCCCTTTTTATACGGTCGTAAGTCATTTTTCCATTCAAAAGTAAGACAATAAATTTTTAGTGCCTTTAGCATAAATGCTGAACACACACAAACTCCTCCTAACCGGAAAGTTGATAAAACCAGTGAAGGGGAAGGACCATGTTACTCAGGAATCAAATTTTTACCCCTGAGTGTGGTTACTAACTGAAATGTAGACATAGGTTTTCAGGGGGCAAAGCGAAGTGAGTAGAGGGAGAGCTGTCTCCGTGTTGTTATATTAAATCTTGTGACCGTTTTCTAGAGGTAAACACATTTGTTTTGGAGAAATGGGCTTTCCTGTAGCCCAGTGGTCTGGCTTGATGGGATGTGGCAGTGTTCGGGATCTCCACTGGGTTGCTGTCCTCTGTGCAGTTAAGCCTCCAGGGTTTTCCCCTCCCCCACACAGAATAACTCAAAGCACGAGAACCAGCAGTCGAGACCAGCCAGTTTAGACCTTAAGTCCTATTCCTGGTCACACCCGGCAGAGGCACCTGTCCAGCATACTCAGAGGATGTGACAGTCTCTGGGAAATAAGATGATGTTACCATATGGATTTTAAAACATAGAATACTTGCATGTAATTGCTATAATGTGCATTTTGAGGCAGTTGTGAAACTGGTCTGTGATTGTTGGTGTGCTCTGTTGTAAATCCAAAAAGAGCTTGTTGAAGTTTATTTTTTTTTTAACCTATTGTTTCAGAGTGTCTATTTTGAATTAAAATTTGTTATACCACTGCAAACAGAACCGTTTAATTCTTTCAACAGGTACGTCACTGTGACTCAAGAGTAATCTGAATTGGAAATAGACATCACATTTATTTGCTAAAAACATTACTTGTCACTGTGAAAGCATAACCCAAAAGGGCCAGTGAGTCACCTCTGTCCCCACAAGAGACATGGCTAGAGATTCTTGATGCTTCTGTCATGTTGGCCTCCAGCAGTCGAAGCGGATGTCGGGTAGCCACGAGCTTGCCTGTGTCGAGGCTGCGCCGGGTAGTGTCAGTGTGCTGGGTGTCATGCTGGTCGCTTCGCTGGTTGACGCTCCTCTGATCGGTACCCCCGCCGCCCCCCCCATCAGCATGCCGCCTCCACCAGGGACTCTGCCTCCCAGTCAGACCCTCTCGGGAGGCCCATTGGTCTGTTTCCCGTAATCACGGGACGGCAGCTTCTCACACAGCTGAGGGATCTGGACTCGACGTCTTGGGTCTCAGCCTCACCTGAAGGCTCACGAACGTTCTCGTCAAAAAGCCGCAGGTGGATGGCCGGGGAAGGGCAGAGGCATGGGATGGAACGTAGCGGGAGGCTGGAGGAGGCCCAGAGCACTGCGCAGAAGGCAGGGCGACGGCCACAGGGTTGTGGGGAGGGGCTGCCCTTAGCTGCTTCTGTGACACCGGCCCCAGGGCGAACCTCTGAGGGCAGGCGGCACCGTGCTGGGAGCGTGCAGGGCTGGGCGCGACAGCCCAGGCAGGCAGAAGCCCAGGGCCGCGCCCAGGGACGGTGCTGGCTGCAATCCCCGCCCCGGTGCCGTGGTGGCAGAGGATGAGCTGGCCCGTAGCATGGATGCCGGCTCTCCCTTCACCTCCATCACGGAGACCAAGCAGAGATGAGCCGTGAAGAAGCCAGTCTGGTCCCAGAAAGCCAGTGGGGAGCCAGAAGACCCTGTCCACACGCCACCAGATAACCCCAGAAACAGAGACCCTGCGTAGCTGCTGTATCGCCACCCTGGACTCGCATTTCTGGGCAGAGATGGTTTTCCAGAGCTCTGCTGGAACGTCCCACATCAGGGAAGTGCTGGTGCCACCCGGCCTCATTGGTGTTGGGTGCACGTCATCCTCTCCTCAAATTCAGGTTAGTTCAGTCTCCTTGCAAAAGTCCGCGTGGTTCTTGTTCTTTATGAAGTTCTGAGGTGCGACTTCTGGAAATGCTGGGCCGCAGCTGGTCCTTCACCGACTGTGTCTTGCTTGCAGAGGCAGCAGCCCAGGCGAGGGCCCCGGCAGGCGAGCGCTCCGTGAGGCCGCCCGCAAGCTCCCGGGCGAGTGCGGCCGTGGGGCGGCCACCCGCCTGCTCTTACGCCCTCCTCCGACAGCCCCTTTAGCCTGGCGATTACTGCGTGGGTCTAGATTTCTGAATCGCTCACCAAACAAAGCGACACCGAACTCTAAGAGAAGAGAAATGAGGCCTCAAACTCCAACCTGGTTTTTATTCTAGTTTTTAAGCCGTGTTTCTAGACTTGTGTCAGCTGTTGCTATCTCGCTAGGAAATGGGCTGAACACTTGAATAATAGCACCAGCGACAGCGCCACTGTGTTGCGCTCTGCTGGAGGGCACTCCGCACCCCAAACGGTCGGTGCTCACGGCACCCCTGCATCTTCACAGAGGCGGTGCGTATGGGGGGCCACACGCAGGGAGGGAGCCGGGAAGGTGGAAGGGTGGCCGTCGTGCTGCGAGGAGAGCTTCACGGCTCCGCGCGGGTGAGACTGTGGCCTCTTACTCCATCTGCGCTTCACAGCGGAGCACTGGGGTCAGAGGTGGAGGGACCAGCCGGCCCGGTGTGCCCTGGACTTCCCGGCTGGGCCAGCGTGGACAAGCTGGCCACCTCGCTGAAGGCCGGTTTACTCCCCAGGGTGACCCGTCCCTAACCATAGTGCCACATTGCCTCGTACTCTGCCTACCATCTCCAGATGCAGGCCTGGCTCTTTGTGTACTGAGATCTATAGGGCATCCTGGTAAAGTAGAAAGACCTTAGAAAATTGACCAAAATCAGACCAAAAACATGTTGTATGTGTTCACCGTATCGTCATACTGGGAACAGACACTGATACCAGTCATTCATTCACTTGGATGATCTACGGACAATTTTGAGGGTAGACCATCTAGAAGGTGCTAAGTAGTAGTTCAGGGGAGCTTTTCATAGCCTTTAAAGTAGGTGTTCCCCTGACCAGTCTCCTTTGTCCCACTCAAGATCGTGAGCTTTATGTTAAGGATTTTTTTTTTTTTTAATTTCACAGACGGAGATCACAAGGAGGCAGAGAGGCAGGCAGAGAGAGAGGAGGAAGCAGGCTCCCCGCTGAGCAGAGAGCCCGATGCAGGGCTCGATCCCAGGACCCTGAGATCATGACTGAGCCAAAGGCAGAGGCTTTAACCCACTGAGCCACCCAGGTGCCCCTTTATGTTTATTTTTAAATAAAAAAAATACACGGAGTCCTTTTTCAGGAGGGAAGTTTTTCCAATAAAAATTTAAAATTAAAATTTAAATTATAAACCAAACTTCAGCAACCATATAAGCATATTTACTACAAATAAACTAAGATTGTGTGGTCTTCCATTCAAATACAAATTCAGAATTCATTGTCAGGAATGAATATGTTTTTTCAGAAATTGGTTGTTTACAGCTTACAATCCATGATCTGGGAAGTTTGATATAATGTTAAATAATTTACCGTTTACCTACAAGGAAGCTAGAGAAGATTGAATGACTAATAGCAATGAATTGTAAGGTTTTAATGGCTCAGTTTTTCTTAAGACAACTTTTCTGTATAGGTATGTAGTTCTGTCTCAAAAGAGAATATTGTTAGTTGAGCTATAAAATCCAGAAAAAAGTTTGCCAGTTTGCAGAGAAGTTGTCTCATTTTGCTTCCCCAGCCTCCTTCAGGGCAGCTTTCAAACATGGAGACTGAAGACTTGGAATTTCCTGCGCTGTCTGTGAAATAGTGGCTCAGAGAAGAGCTTCGGAAGACGAGCAGGCGCGCCCACGCTCCCGGCGCCCGCGCGCGCTACTGTGATGCCCCAGACGGTGTCCGTGGACGCGGGAGAGGGCTTCCAAGCAGACTTGGGTTAGGGTCTTCTTGTTATGAGGGAAGCGTCTCCGGTCCTAAAAAGAGCAGGAGACATCTACAGTCTGCGGAACAGGACTTCTGAGAACGGGATATTCAGAAGAGAGCATTTGAAGGGAATTAGGCGCTTTGGAGGGAAACTAATTTCTGGTTATTTTTGAAAACTAACTTTGGAGCGTCCGGGTGGCTCCGTGGGTTGGGCGCCTGCCTTCGGCTCAGGTCATGACCCCAGGGTTTGGAGACCCAGCCCCGGTCGGACCCCCAGCTTGTCTTCTTGCACACGCTGCACGTGCTCTCTCGGATGAATGAAACACACTTTGTCTAGGCTTTATATGTGCTTTCAGATGACGGAGTGGAGTGAAGATGTCGTGGCGGTGAGGAAGCTTACACAAGCGGAGGCCTGCTGATGGCTGCGGGAGTTTCGGACCTACTGGAGGAGCCCCCCCAGTCCCAGCCTGGGACAGGCCGCCCCACTCTGGTCACACGACACCATGTTGCACCCACAAAGGCCTATCAGCTACATTCAGTTCCCAGGTGCTCTTGGAGTGACTTAGGAAACCGAGAACGTTGGGCGCCTGGGCGGCTCCGTCGGTGAAACGTCTGCCTTCAGCTCAGGTCATGGTCTCAGGGTCCCGGGATCGAGCCCCGCATTGGGCTCCCTGCTTGGCGGGGAGCCTGCTTCCCCCTCTGCCACTCCCTCTGCTTCTGTGCTCGCCCTCACTCTCTCTGTCAAATAAATAAACCAAATCTCAAAGAAAATTAAGAACCTTGTATGAACTGACGTTGCCCCTACAGCGGCTCGAGGGTTCCGTCTCCGGGGCTCAGTCTGTTTCACTGTGAACTTCATTTTTATTTGCGTGTGATGGTCGTGGCCGTTTCATCCAGGAAGGTTCTGACTCAGGTGGGCAGGAAGCCCGAGTCGCTCGCCGGCGCGTGCTCCCGCCGTCTCCTAGCCGAGGTCCCGCTGTTCTGGTGTCTGCGTACAGTCTGTGCTGACTGATCTGATGACTAGAGATAAAGTCGGAGGTACTAAGAACAGATTTATTGTTACCGAAATATTAAATGAGTCAATTCTGTGTTTTAAAAATTAAATGAAAAACTTGGTAAATTCAGTGTGAGACCTATTTGGTAATAAAAGTTTAATGATCTTGGGACATTACCGTGTGTGTAAGTTCTGACCTGTTTGATTCCCACTTAGAAAGAAATCCTTATGTGTACATTTAGAACTGGATCAAAATACTTACCATGTCTGAGGGACTTAGTATAATTTAAACAATATCCCCTAATTTCTCCATATTTAAGAAGTTCTGAAAATGAACTTTTTTTAACCATATTGTATGTGAGAACGGATGTCAAGTTCTTGTCCCGTATGTCAGATTTTCCATTTACAAAATGGCAAGGGATGGGACGGTGATTCCTTCTGTGTTTCATAAGAAATGGTCTCAGTATAATCATAGTTATTTTCCATGCACTAGAAATAGAAAATGGGTCTTCATCACTTCCTAAACGGTTCATTAGCAAGTTGCTTACCTGCAGTGACCTGCGCAAGGATAAAGTGGTCTGTAACTTGCTTTCTCGCAGGATTGCCAGGGGCTGCACCAAAAGACTAGACATGGGGCACCTGGGGGCGCTCAGTCAGTTGTGCGTCCAGCTCTGGATTTCCGCTCAGATTGTGGTCTCGGTGGTGGGGTGGAGCCCGCGTTGGTTCTGGGCTCTGTGCGGTCCGCTTGAGATGCCCCTCCCCCTGCTTGTGTGTACTCTCTCCCTCAAATAAACAGAGTCTTAAAAGAATTATATACCAAATAGAATAGACTAGACAGGCAGATGCAAAGAGTTGGGAACATGGCCTGTTCTCCATAACCATGTTTGTGGGTTTGTTTTTTTTAAAGCAGGCTCCGTGCCCAACGTGGAGCTTGAACTCAGGACGCCAAGATCAGGAGTCACATGCTCTCCCCTCAAGCCAGCCAGGCGGCCCCGTAACCGTCGTCTTGCTCTCTGCCATCGAGCCTGCCTCAGTCCAGGTTATCGGGTTGCGTTGCATGAATCAAACTACTTGGATTAGCATAAAAATCTTAGAAAAATCATAAAAGTCAAGATTTCTCTCCTTGCTCCTCTCTGCGTCCCTCACTGACCAGGTCCGTCTGCCTGTGACACAGGGAGTGTGCAGGAGGAGGGTCAGAATGGTTAATTTTCCTTCCTTCAAGATCTAATATTTAGGGGGGACCTGGGCAGCTCAGTGGCGACATGTCTGACTCTTGGTTCCGGAGAGGTCATGAGCTCAGGGTTGTGAGATCAAGCCCAGAGGTGGGCTCCGTGCTCAGCTCCTGTCTGTCCCTCCCCTCTGCTTCTCCCTCCCACCTTCACTCTCTATCTTGAAAGAAAGAGAGAGAGAGAAAGCCTTTTAAAAAATAAATAGAATTCAGTATTTATTTAAAAATTTAAGCTGCTACCCTTAATTTGATAATGTTCCATTCCTCCAATGGTGTTTTCTCATTAAAACTCTGTGGGCATCCTCGGAGATTATCAGCAATGTTACAGTATTTTATAAATATTTCACTATAGGCGTAGCATCGCATCTCTTTCTTCCTAAAGGAAATTTGCACCAAATTTCCCTGGGTCTATGCTGTATACATGTGTCCGCCTTTCAAGGCTTATGTTGACTTAGATGACATGTCTGGGAGGAGAAAGATGCTAAGAAAGAAGCACAGGGCGGCCTGAGGCCCAGTAAAACAAGATGAAGGGCTTCGGCCGCTGAACACACTCCTCGTGGGTTTCCCACGGGCTCTTTCCAAACGTCGGGCGCCCCGCTTCTCCGTTGTCTGCTTCATTCACTCGGGTCAGGGACAGGTGCGCTTGCATTTACGAGACCAGCCGCCGCAGGTCCAGTATCTAGAAAGGTGGGGCCAGACTAACTCACTCTGACCACGCAAGTTTGGCTGACGCGGTCTTCAGTACTGCATGACGTGGGCTTCTAAAATATGCGAGAATCAGCCATTAATGCTGGACCGAAAAACTTCTAGTGACTCAGCCCATCCACTTGGAGGCTCCTAGAGATTTAAATTCTAACACGTGGTTTCTAGCCAGGTGCTGACAGCCTGAGGTAGGACGAAGAAAACAGCAGAGTTTTGGCTCACCTGCAGATTCAGCTGGACTGTGACTACGGAGGTAGCTTGTAATTCAAATGTACGACCACGTCTTAGTGTTTAAATCGCAGCAGCGCTGGAGATGGAACCCGCGTCCACGTGTGCCGAGCCACACACTCGTCGCCTCCATCCCGAAGAGCTTCAAGACTAACGTCTAAAGCTTTGGTCTGTAATAAACATTACTTCAGGAGTCACTGAGGCTGTGCATTTGGTTAGTGAATAGAATTGTTGAGAAGCTTGTAATGACTAGAGAAGAGCGTCGGGTACTAGCTTGATGATTCCAGTAGCAAGACTGGGACCACCGAGCGCTACGCCTTTAAGTTGACAGAAGTTGCTTAGCAGAAGTGACCACAGGTTCGCCTTGGTCCGCTTCTCTCTTGTTCCTCCCTAACTGCCATGGTGCGACCTCGGGGGACGGGGGCGGGGGAGCACGGACTGGGGTGCTCTCCATCACGTGCTCGTTTTTTTAAAGAGTTTATTTATTATTTATTTGGCAGACAGAGATCCCAAGCAGGCAGAGAGGCAGAGAGACGGGGGGGGGAAGCAGGCTCCCCGCCGAGCAGGGAGCCCGATGCGGGGCTCGACCCAGGACCCCGACCCGCGCCGAGGGCAGAGGCTTTAACCACGGAGCCACCCGGACGCCCCCATCCCGCGCTCATTTTAAAGCGCACGTGTCACGAGCCTCTGCTCCGCGGCGTGCTGGGCTGGGTGCGGGCGGCCTGTACGCGTGCGCGGCGCGGGTGTGGACGGGCACAGCCCCCGCGTGTCCCTCCTGCGGCCGCCTCCGGAGCCGGCGGAGCGAGCGGGCCACAGCCCGGGGGACACGGCTCGCCGCGCGCCTGCGTCAGAGCCCGAGCTGGACGCCCGCCCCCGGCGACCGGGCGGAGCGAGGACACCCACGCCGGTGGACCGGGTGGACCGGTGAGCAGGGCAGCTTGCGGGACCCCCGCGAGAAGTCGGCGCGCGGGTTCGGGGTTCCGGCCAGTGCGGTCCGGGCGCGCGTCTCGCACCTGCGGGCCGCGCCCGGCTGGGCCTCGTCCGTCGGGGCAAGCGGCGCCGCTTTGTTCTCACCAACGAGCCGACGGGCGCGGAGGGCTCCGTGGCTCTCCTGCGGGACCGTGGCGGGAGCCGCACGCAGCCGGGAGCGGCCGGCCTGTCGCCGGGCAGAGGCTGGTCACGATGCGGGCGGGTCTCCGCTCGCTCGCTCAGAGGGTGCGGGGCGAGCGCGGGGGCCACCTCCCTGCCCTGAAATCAGGAATCTGACCTCGACCCACCGAGCCCCCCGGGGACCTCACCGAGGAGAACCGCGGCGGCGCCGGGAGCGGACCCTACGCCGGGCTCGAGCCTGCGGCTTCAAAGCCCGGCGACCCCGGGGGAGAAGACGGGGGTCCTCGTGCGCCCGCGGCCCGGCAGAGGGAAGGCGGCGCGGCGGGGCTGCGGCGGCGGGCGAGGCACTCGGGGTCCCGCCCGCGCCGCCCGGAAGCCGCGCACCCGCAGCTGTTGCCCCTGTGCGCGCGGAGGCCGGAGCCCACGTCCCCGGGGCGGGCTCTGCGGGGCGCACGGTCGGGGCGCACGGTCGGGCCGGCCCGGAGGGCGCGCGGTTGAGCCGGTGCGCGGAGGCGGGGCCGGCCGCGACCGAGGACGCGCATCTCCGCGGGGGGCCCGAGCCCCGGGGCGCCTCCGTCCCGCGACCCTGCGGTCCTGCGAGGCGGGTGACGCGAGGGCCGGCTGGGCTCGCGTCCGGGAGGCCGCACAGGGTCTGCGTCCCCGGGAAGGGCCGGTCCCCTCTGCGCGGCTCGTCTGGGGCCCGAAGCTCGCGTCAAGGTCCCTGCGCCCCCTCCTCGCCGACGCGCTCCGGACCGCGCTCGGGTCAGCGAAGGCGCAGCCTGGCGCGTTGTGGGGACGCCAGTGTGGCCCTTCGAGCACGGGGTCGCGGTCCCCACGGGCCCCCGCGCCGCTCCGGTGCTCGCCGCCGCCGCCCGCGCGCCTGCGCTTTCCTAATTTCAAGTTTTTGTTGAAACTCCGGCGTCATAGTAGTTTCAGGAGTGGAATTCACGGGTCCGCCACTTCCGTACGTGCCGGTGCTCGTCACGGGCGCGCCTCAGCGCCCGACCCCAGCCACCCTCGGTTTGTGTCTGCCCTGAGTCTGTTCAGGGTTTGCGGCCTTCTGTCCCTCCCCCGGGTTCATCTGTTTCGTCTCTTAATTTCCACGTAGGAGTGAAACGAAACTCGTCTTTCGCTGACCGGCCCCGCAGCGGAACACCCTCCAGCCCCGTCCGCGTCGTTGCAAACGGCGGGATTTCGTTCGTGATGGCCGCGTGGTATCCCACGGTGTGGACACCGCACCCCCTGTCGTCCAGCAGCCCGCGCGCGTCTGGGCGCTTTCCTCCGTTTGGCTCTCGTGGACGTTGCTGCTGTAAGCATTGGGGTACGGGTGCCCTTCACATCTGCTCTTCTGTACCCTTCGGGTAAATACCCAGGAGTGCAATTGCTGGGTCGAGGATGCTCTGTTTAACTTCTTGAGGAGCCTCCACACTGTTCTCCACGGTGGCTGCACCAGCTTGCGTTCCCACCAGCAGTGTGAGAGGGTCCCCTTTCTCCGCATCCTCGCCGACACCTGTTGTTTCTTGTGTTGTTAATCGTAGCCAGCCTGACAGGTGCGAGGAGGTATCTCATTGTGGTTTTGATTTGTATTTCCCGAACGATGACTGACATTTAGCATCTTTCATGTGTCCGTTGGCCCTCTATATGTCTTCTTTGGGAAAATGTCTACTCCTGTTTTCTGCCTTTTTTTTTTTAAACAGGGTTATTTGTTTTTTGGGTGTTGAGTTTGATAAATTCTTTATAGATTTTGGATACTAACCCTTTATCAGATACGTCATTTGCAAATCTCTTCGCCCACCCCATAGGCTGCCTTTTAGTTTTGTTGACAGTTTCTTTTGCTGTGCAGAAGCTTTTGATCTTGATGAAATCCTAACTGTTCATTTTTGGTTTTGTTTCCCCTGCCTTGGGAGACATGTCTCGTAAGAAGCTGCTGTGGCCAGTATCAAGGAGGTTGTTGCCTGGGTTCTCCTCGAGGAGTCCGATGGATTCCGTCTCACATTTAGGTCTTCCATCCATTTTGATTGTGTTTCTGCGTGTGGTGTGAGAAAGCGGCCCAGCTTCATTCTTCTGTAGGTCGCTGACCAGTTTTCCCAGCGCCACTTGTTGAAGAGATGGTCTGTTTTCCATTGGACATTCTTTCCTGCTTTGTTGAAGATTAGTTGGTCATATATTTGTGGGTCCATTTCTGGGTTTTGTACTCTGTTCCACTGATCCATGTGTCTGTTTTTGTGCCAGTACCACGCTGTGCTGGTCGTCACAGCTTTGGAGTACAGCTTGAAGTCCAGAGTTGTGACGCCTCCGGCTTTGCTTTTCTTTTTCAGAATTGCTTTGGCAATTCAGGGTCTTTTCTGGTTCCACAGAAATTTAGGATTGCTTGTTGTAGCTCTGTGAAAAGTGCTGGTGGTACTTTGACAAGGATTGCATTAAACGTGTAGGTTGCTCTGGGCAGCATAGACATTTTAGCAATATTTGCTCTTCTAGTCCATGAGCATGGAATGCTTTTCCATTTCTTTAATGTCCTCTTCAATTTCTTCCATAAGAGTACAGGTAAACTTCTTTGGTTAGGCTTATTCCTAGGTATCTTATTGTCTTTGGTGAAATTGCAAATGGGATCAATTCCTTGGTTTCCCTTTCTGCTTTTCTGCTGCTTCATTACTGGTGGATAGAAATGCAACATATCTCTGCACATTGATTTTATATCCTGCAACTTTGCTGAATTATGAATTAGTTCTAGCAATTTTTTGCTAGAGTCTTTTGGGTTTTCTACATAGTGTATCATGTTGTCTGCAGAGAGTGAAAATTTGGATTCTTCTTTGAGGAATTGGATGCCTTGTGTTTCTTTTTGTTGTCTGATTGCTGAGGCTACGACTTCTAGTACTATGTTGAACAATAGTGGTGAGAGTGAACATCCCTGTCTTGTTCCTGACTGTAGAGGAAAAGCTCTTAGTTTTTTCCCCAATGACGATGACATTAGCTGTGGGTCCTTCACATATGGCCTTTATGATGTTGAGGTAGGTTCTCTCTATCCCTACTTTCTTGAGGATGTTTATCATGATGGATGCTTTGCTTTGTCAAATGCTTTTCCTTCATCTATTCAGAGGGTCATATGGTTCCTTTCTTTTATCCGTGTGGTGTACCATGTTGATTGATTTGCAAATATTGAGCCTCCCTTGCAGCCCAGGCATAGATCCACTTGAAGGGGGATGACTCAGTGCACTTCTGGATTTGGTTTATTAGTACGTGGCTGAGAATTTTTGCATCCGTGTTCAACAGGGATGTTGGCCGATAGTTCTCTTTCTTAGTGGGGTCTTTGGTTTTGGAGTCAAGGTAATGCTGACCTTGTAGAATGAATTTGGAAGTTTCCCTTACACTTCTATTTTTTTTGAATACTTTGAGAAGAATAGGTGTTAACTTTTCTTTAAATGTCAGACAGAATTTCCCTGGGAATCCAGCTGGCCCTGTTGTTTTGTTTGTTGTGAGAGTTTTGATTTAATTTCTTTGCTGGCTTTCAGTCCATTTATGCTTCCCATTTCTTCCTGTTTCAAATTGGGTAGTTTATAGCTTTCTAGGAATTTATCCCTTTCTTCCAGACTAACCACTGTGCTGACATGTAATTTTTCGTAATATCCCCTTATGATTCTTTGTATTTCTGTGGTGTTGGTTGTGATCTCTCCTCTTTAACTCATGATTTCATCTATTTGGGTCCTTTCCCTTTCTTTTTGATAAGTCTGGTTAGGGGTTTTTGAATTTTATTATTTCTTTGAAAGGATCATCTCTTAGTTTTGTTAATCGGTTCTGGGGTTTTTTGTTTATTCTATATCATTTATTTCTGCTCTAATCTTTATTATTTCCCCTTTTCTGCTGGCTTTAGGCTGTATTTGGTGTTCTTTTTCTAACTCCTTTAGGTGTAAAGTTAGGTTGTATGTTTGAGACTTTTCTTACTTCTTGAGGTAGGTTTGCATTTCTATATACTCCTCCTTATGACTGCTTTTCCTGTATCTGAAAGGTTTTGGACCAATGTGTTTTCATTTTCATTTGTTTCCATATATTTTTAAGATTTCTTCTTTAATTTCCGGGTTGACCCATTCATTCTTTAGTAGGATGTTCTTTAATCCATATATTTGTGGTTTTTCCAAATTCTTTCTTCTAGTTGACCTCAAATCTCACAGTGTGTGGTCTAAAAATATGCAAGGTATGATTTCAATGTATTTGTACTTAGGCTTGATTTGTGACCTAAAATGTGATCTATTCTGGAGAATGTTCCATGTGCACTTGAAAAGGATGTTTATTCTGCTGCTTTAGGATGGAATGTTGTTAATATATTTGTGAAGTCAGTCTGGTCCAGTGTGTCATTCAAAGTCATTGTTTCCTTGTTGATTTTTCTGCTTAGATGATCTGTCCATTGCTGTATATGGGGTGTTAGAGTCCCCTACTATTTTTGTATTATTATCAATGAGATTATTTGTTTTTTAAAAAAATATTTTATTTATTTTAGTGAGAGAGACAGAAATAGAGGGAGAGAGATAATGAGCAAGCAGGGAGAGGGGCAAGCAGACTTCGTGCCGAGTGTGGAGCCTGGTGTGAGGCTCGATCCCATGACCCTGAGATCATAACCTGAGCCAAAACCAAGAGTCAGACCCTTAACTGACTGAGCCACCTAGGCACCCCTCTTTATGTTTATTATTAATTGATTTATATATATGCCCCCGTGTTGGGGGCATAAATATTTACAATGTTAGATCTTCTTGTTTGGTAGACCCCTTAATTATGATATAATGCCCTTCTTCATCTTGTGTTACAGACTTTGTTTTAAAATCTAGTTTGTCTGAGATAAGCATTGCTACTCCAACTTTTTTTTGATGTTTGTTACTATGATAGATGGCTGTCTATCTCTTCACTTTCATTTTTTATTTTATTTTTATTTTTAAGGATTTTATTTGACACAGAGAGAGAGCACAAGCAGGGCGAGCCGCAGAAAGAGGGAGAGGGAGAAGCAGACTCCCCACTGAGCAGGGAGCATGGTGCAGGGCTTGACCGCAGGACCCTGGGATCATGATTCAAGCTGAAGGCAGATACTTAACTGACTGAACCACCCAGGCACCCCCATCCCTTTACTTTTAATCTGCAGGTGTCTTTAGGTCTAAAATGAGTTTATTATAGGCTACACATAGATGGATCTTGGTTTTTTTTTTCTGTCCATTCTGACACCCTGTGCTTTTGAGTGGAACATTTAGTCCATTTACATTCAGAGTGATTATTGATAGATACAAATTTAGTGCCATTTTATGTCTTGTTTTGTCATTGTTTCTGGAGATTTTCTCTTTTTTCTAGTCTTTGTTGCTTTTCGTGTCTCCCTTCCACTCAAAGAGTCCCCTTTAATATTTCTTGCAGGGCTGGCTTAGTGGTCACGAGCTCCTTTAGTTTCTGTTTGTCCAGGAAACTCTTTATCTCCCCTTCTCTTCTGAATGACAGCCTTGCTGGATGAAATATTCTTGACTGCACATTTTTCCTATTTAGCACACGGAATATCGTGCCACTCGCTTCTGGCCTGCCCGGTTTCTGTGGATAGGTCTGCCACTAACCTTATTTGTCTTCCCTTCGAAGTTAAGGACTTCTTTTGTCTTGCTGCTCTTAGGATTTTTTCTTTATCTTTTGTAAACTTAACTACGTTATGTATTGGTGTTGGCCTGCTTTTGCTGATTTTGAGTGGAGGCGTCTGCGCCTCTTGGAGTTGGATGTCTGTTTCCTTCCCCAGATGAGGGACGTTTTCAGCTATGATTTCCTCAAATAACCCTTCGGCCCCCCTTTCCCTCTCTTCTTCTCGTGGGCTCCCAGGATACAAATGCTGAGTTCCCTGAGTCTACCCGTGCGGCCCAGTACTTCTCTTTCCCTCTTCTTTTCAGCTCTGTTATTTTCCACAGTTTTGCCTTCTGTGTCACTTATTCATTCCTCTAGTCTTCCATTCTCATGGTCATTACATCCAGTCGCTTTTGCCTCTCAGCTACGGCATTTTCAAAATTTCAGCCTGACTAATTTTTAGGTCTTTGATCTTTGCAGTAAGGGACTCCCTGGTGTCTTCTATGCTTATCTCAAGCAGAGCCAGGATCCTCATGATTATTGTTTTAAATTCTGAATCAGGCATTTTACTTATATCTTTTTTGATAGAATCCTCGCTGTGACCCTTTCTTGTTCTTTCTTTTGGGATGAGTTCCTCCATCTTGGCTTTTGTCTAGGTCTCCGCCTTCTTCTCTTTGTTAGGAAAGCCTGTTATGTTTCCTGCTCCTGAGAGTAATGGCTCTATAAAAAGAGGTCGTATACTGTTCAGGGCCTGGTGCCTCAGGAAGTGTCTCTGATGTATGTCGTGTGCACTCTGCTGCTGTGTTTTGGCTTCTCTTCCCCTCCGGTCAGTCTTCTGCAGTTTCTCCTGGTCTGCAATGGGGAATGTTTAGACCTTGGGCAGCATGTGGTGAGTTTTAACTAGGTGTGCTCTGGTCTGCTTGTTACAAGAGACATGATGCTATTTCCACTAGAGCTGAAGCTTTGCAGAACTGTATGATCAGTAGACATGGTGTGTGGGGTGAGGGGGGGTGGTGGTGGTTGTGTTGGTCTTCTGGGGGAGGGGCCCACTACCCTGGTTCTCAGGCACACTTGCTCAGAAAAGCAACACCAGCAGAGCACAGGGGGGTGGGGCTTGGTGTAGGTGGTTTAGGCATCCACTGTTGTGCTGTGCTACCTACTGAAGTTAGCTTATGTTGGGGGGTAGGGGAAAGAAATGGTGCCAGCCTCTTTCCTCCTCCTGGAGAGGGGAGTTCATGCCGCTGCTGTCCAGGAAGCCCTCTCAGAAGAGCAAACAGTCGCCCCTCGTGTGTCCCAATATCTCTCAGATCCCTGCCTACACCTTATCTGCGTCTGGGCTGTCTGAACACTGGGCAGTCCAGTACACCTGTGTTCTATCTCAGGCAGGCCAGCTGAATTTTAAAACTCCAGACTTTAGGGATATGGCCTGCTGGAGACCCACACTGGTCCTCTGGGGGAGGGTCTTGCTGTGCTGGGATTGATGCAACGTTGTCCCAGAAGGGCAGCTGCAGCAAAGCGTAGGGGCATGGATTTTGGAGGAAAGTGTAGCAAAGAGCCAGTTTCCAGGTTAGCTGCCTCCAGCAGGTGTCTCTGCACCTATGCTGAGGGGTGGGGAGGATAATGGGTCTTTTGTCCCTGGAGAGGCAATCCCACCTCTCCTAGATGCACTCCAGGAAGGGGAAACCATGTCTCTCCCAGTGTATCCCAGGGGATCCTCAGATTGTGCCCTATGCCCTGGGTTATGTGTCCTTCTCCACAGGAGCACTGCAGTTCTCAGGGTTCCACATCAGCCATTCCTGCAGACCTCTAAAACCCCAGTCTTTGAGCCCCACTGGCTGTAAAAACTCATAAAAATCAGCGCCTCTCATTTTCCCAGTCAATGGCTTTAAGGAAGTGTTTTCCTTCTGTGATCCCCTTTGCAACCCTCCCTCACGCTCTGTTTCTCTCTCTCTCCTTCCTTCACTCTCCTCCTGTCCCCTCCCCAGTCTCTCCATGGCCAGTGCTCCCTCCCGTCCACAGCACCCATGATCCTTTCCTCCTCCAAATCACATTTCCACCTTCCGTGATGTGACCTCTTCTCTCCCTCTAGCTGTGCAGCTTGTGTCAGTTCTCAGATTGATTTCTTGGATATTCAGAATGATTTGATATTTATCTAGCTGTGTTTGGGGGAAGAAGCGACCCTAGGGTCCTTACCAATCTGCCATCTTAGTTCCTCCATCCTCCCAATTTTTTTATTGTGGTAGAATACATACAAAATCTACCATCTTGGGGCATCTGGGTGGCTCAGTGGGTTGAGCCTCTGCCTTCGGCTCAGGTCGTGATCCCGGGGTCCTGGGATTGAGTCCCCCATCGGGCTCTCTGCTCGGCGGGGAGCCTGCTTCCCTGCCCCCCTCTCTGCCTGCCTCTCTGCCTACTTGTGATCTCTCTCTGTCAAATAAATAAATAAATAAAATCTTTTAAAAAAATCTACCATCTTAGCTATTTTAAAATGTATAGTTCAGTGATATTAAATACATTCACACTGTTGAGCAGCTGTCCCCATCTATCTCCAGAAATTTTTTATTTTCCCAAACTGAGACTCTGTCCTCATCAAACACCGACTCCCCATTCCCCTCCCACAGCCCCCAGCAGTCACCATCTACTACTGTCTCTATGATCGTGATTCTCTAAGAGCCTCACATAAGTGGAATTGTACGGGATCTGTTCACGACCGGCTTGTTTCACTTCACATTTTGTCCTCAAGGTTCACCCAGGCTGTAGCGGGTGTCAGGGTGTCCTTTCCGAGGCTGAAGAATATTCCGTGGTGTGTATTACTGTATTTGTTTATCCGTTCGTCCACTGGTGGAGATTTAGGCTACTTCCATGATTTAGCTACTGTGAATTGTGCTGCCACAAGCATGGGTATATAAATTGTACTAATTTGCTTTTAATTAACACTGGATGTCAGAGATCTCAATATGGCTCAACTATGAAGTAAAAGTATCATCAGTGAATGATGTGCAATAAAGCCCCAGCCACACCTGGGTGGTGAGACTAGGAGTGATATTCTTCTTGTATCTTTTCATATTTTATAAACTTTCTGAAATTAATGTGCATTTACCTTGTTCTCTAAAAATATTAGTGGCATGTCATCTAACACTGTCACCTATTGAAAAAAGTGATTAAGTCCAGTTGTAAATCCAGTTGTCTGATGTACTTAATGATCAAGTATGTCAAACCATTGTACATGGAGCCGCTGTCATTGAAGTAAGGTGCTGCTAGGTGATGCAGGAGTTTTAAAGCTTGAAGTTCAAGAATCAAAGAAATCAGGTCATCCGGTTGGTTGCCGATATCCCCCAACAGTAAAATTCAAGCATACACAATTCAGTGTTTCCATTACCTTTGGAACTTGAGTTCAAGGAACTAATAAAAGTGGTATGACATAGGAGCAAGGCCTTCCGCCCGCCGGCCTCATGAAAATGTTCTTGAAACTCTCTCTCCCTCACTGCTTACATTCACCAAACAGAAAAGGCTGCAGGTGTAGACCCCCCCCCCGCAACCACACAGTAACTGAGGTCAGGGAGGTGGAGACACCCCATGGCCTGCCCCCATCCCCACTGGCTCCCAGCTGGAGATGACACTGGGACAAGTGAGGGGCCAGAAGAGAGCAATTTTTTTTTCTGTCTAGACACATATTTAATAATTGTTGAAGAAAAAAAACACTCAGCACCACATCTAGCAACTCTGAATGAGGCTGTCTGCTGGCTGCAGTCCATCCCGCCATGTTGCCTCCACCTATGGGCTTGTGAGCCACAATCTCTCCTGCCTCTCTGTTGAAATGTTGCCACTGTCACTGATTTATTCTCCATCCATATCCACTCAGTCCTATTGCATGCATGTCCTTGTCAGCTGCTGGTGACAAAACATGAATGAAATGGGGCTTGTGCCCTCCTAGAGCTCTTGACCCTGAGCCATAATGCTGTGCTCTGTCTCTACTGCAGGAGTGAGAAGGGAGAAAACTGAAATGGGAATGGGAGACAAGGCTTCACAGAGGAGGAGACAGGGCAACAGAGAGGCAAGGAGTGCTCTGCGTCAGGTGAGGACCAATGTGCAATGGCTTTGGGGAAGGGCTGTGCGGAGGGCTCACCGGGGAGCTCAGTGGCCCAGAACTTGACCTCAGGATGTAGGATTAGAGTCTGGCAAGCTGAGAGATTTTGCTGTGACTTGGTAAGTAAGTAAATTCGATAATAGCAATATGCATGTGCCTAGAACTTCAGACGGCCTTCTGGTTCCCCTTCCCTTCCCCCTCATCCTAAGCTGTGGCAGAACTCAGCCATGGGCAGGGAAGTGGGGGCTGCAGCTCCTGAAGCAGGGCAAGAGAGGGGTCCACGTTGAGGGCGGACAGGAGCTGAGAATCGTCATTGCTGGTGCAGGTGGGGTGAAAGGGGGTCTGCACATGGGGAAACCTGAACTGGGTGAGAGGGCATGGAGGGCCAAATCAGCAGGGAGTGGCCATGTGGGATGGCGGGGGTGGTGGTAGTGGCCTGATGTGGGCTATCAAACCTGGAGTCACCTGCGTGCGGAGGGGCCCTGGGAGCTCCCTTCGCTGTGCACATACATGTACACGTGTCTGTCGTTGCACACACATGCATGTAACCCCCAGTTCTGTCCCTGGGAGGCCTCGGAGCAATGACCCCCCCATAGCAGTAAGCACACCCAAGGCCCAGTTCCTGGCTTCTAAACACCATTCTCCAGAGAAGGAATCAGAACTCCTTGAAAAGAAAAAAAAGGGCTGATTTCAGGTCTGAGGCAGGAAAAGTATAAGATAAACATGAAACACCTAGTTAAACCAGAAAGCAAGAATGTGCTTCAAGAATAATGTGGAAATGTAAAAAAGATACACAAGCCAGCTTGAAGAGGATCCCAATAGCCAAATCTGGGACATTCTGACATCAGAATAATGACAACAAAGGATTATAATTCATTGAATAAAATAGGAGTCCATACTGATAGAAACACATTACTCGAAAATTTGATGAAGAATGAAGTATTTTCATAGGCTCAAAATTACAAAATACTCAACTCCTTACAAAATACTCAACAAAGAAGGAAAGAAACATTTCCCAGCGGGGAAGCCTGGAAGATACCAGTTGGTGAAGTGGTCAGAGGGAGTGGACATCTGTGATGGCACAAGGGGAAGTGGGAGCAACTGTTAGGACGTAGGAGGAGCACAGCATTGCTTCTGTGGGGAGTAACCCAAAACTAGTTACCCAAAACGAGCTGTGAGGTTTTCTCCAACAAAGCCAACTTACAAAATAACCGACCTGTCGCCTTCAGAGGTGTCAAGGACGTGAAAGTGAAGGAGACTGCAGGTGAAGGAGGAGTAAAGTCAACTAATTGCTGGGCGTGGTTCTGAGCAGGTGTTTTCTATTGTAAAGCACATTATCAGGGCAACTAGCAAAGCAGGAGTGGGGTCAAGGGCTACATGATAATGTATCAACTTCCAGATTTGTTGTGGTGGTTGTTCTCATGGGAGATTTTGTTAATTAGTGGAAAAAAAAATCCAGGGAGCCAGGAATCTCATTGACTATCTATCTATCTATCTATCTATCTATCATCTATTTTTTTAAAGATTATTTATTTACTTATTTGGCAGAGAGAGCGTACAAGCAGGGGGAGCAGCAGGCAGGAGGAGAGGGAGAGGGAGAAGCAGGCTCCCTGCTGAGCAGGGAGCTTGATGTGGGGCTGGATCCCAGACCCTGGGATCATGACCTGAGTTGAAGGCAGGCACCTCACCAACTGAGCCCCCCCAGGTGTCCCACTATTTATTTTTTTAAATTGAGGGCATAATGGACATACAATAGGAATTTCAGGTGCCCAACATAATGATTTGATATTTGTATATATTGTGAAATGATCCCCACAATAAATCTAGTTGACATCTGTCACGATACATAGTCACAACTTTTTCTTCTTGTGATGAGAACTTTTTTATGATCTACACTTAGCAACTTTAAAATATGCAATAAGGTATTACTGACTATAGTCTCACTATGCTGTACACTACATCACAATGACAATTATTCTATAACTGGGATTATTTTATAATTATAAATGATAATTGTGTTATAACTGGGATTATAATTATAAATGATAATTATGTTATAATTGGGATTATAATTGCAAATGATAATTATGTTATAACTGGGATTATTTTATAATTGCAAATGATAATTATGTTATAACTGCAACTTTGTACCTTTTCTCCCCCTTTACTCATTTCCCCCTCTCCACCCCTGGAAGCCACCAGTCTGTTCTCTGTATCAATGAGCTTGGTTTTTGTTGTTTTTAATTCCACAAGTATGTGGAGTCATACAGCATTTGTATTTCCACGTCTGACTTATTTAATTTAGTATAACGCTCACAAGATCCATCCGTGTTCTGGCAAATGGCTGAATAATATTCCATTGTGTGTGTTTCACTTATTTTTTCTTTTTCCATATTCTCTCTCTCCCTTTATTTTAATTCTGGTAGAGTTAACATGCGGTGGTGCTCAGGTGTAACCCAGAGAAGCAACAACTCCACTGTTACTCAGTGCTCGTTATGATAAATGTACTCTTAATCCCTTCACCCACGCCCCACCCATCTCTCCTCTGGTAACCGTCAGTTTGTTCTCTATCCTGAAGAATCTGTTTTTCGGTTTCTTTTTTTCTTTGTTTTGTTTCTTAAATTCCACATATGAGTGAAATCATATGGTATTTGTCTTTCTCTGGCTTATCCCACCTAGCAGTATACTCTCTAGGCTCATCCATGTTGTTGCAAATGGCAAGATTTCATTCTTTTTTATTGTTGACTAATATTCTATTGTATATATAGACCACCTCTTCTTCATTCACCTATCAGTGGACACTTGGGCTGCTTCCATGATTTGGCTATTGTAAAGAATGCTGCAATAAACATGGGGGTGCATATGGCTTTTCTAATTAGTGTTTTCATATTCTTGGGTAAATAGCCAGTACTGGAATTACTGGAGTGTATGGTGATTCTACTTTTTAATATTTTGAGGAACCTCCATACTGTTTTCCACGGTGGCTACACCAGTTTGCATCCCCACCAACAATGCAGGAGGGTTCCCTTTTTTCCACATACTCACCATGATGTTTCTTTTGTTTTTTATTTTAGCCATGCTGCCAGATGTGGAGTGAGATCTCATTGTAGTTTTGACCTGCATTTCCCTGACGATGAGTAATGCTGAGCATTTTTTCATGTGTCTCTTGGCCATCTGTTTGTCTTCTTTGGAAAATGTCTGCTCATGTCTTCTTATTTTTAAGTTGCATTATTTGTTTTTTTGTGTATTGAGTTGTGCCAGTTCTTTATAGATTTTGGATACTAACCCTTTATTAATTATGTCATTTTCAAGTATCTTCTCTTATTCAGCAGGCTGCCTTTAGTTTTGTTGGTTGTTTCCTTTGCTGTGCAGAAGCTTTTTATTTCTGTGTAGTCCCAAAAGTTTATTTTTGATTTTGTTTCCCTTGCCTTCGGAGACATATGTAGAAAAATGTTGCTATGGCCAATGTCAGAGAAATTACTGCCATTGTTCTCTTACAGATTTTTATAGATTAGGTCTATAGATCTTATAGATCTTATAGATTTTCAGGTCTCACATTTAGGTCTTAATCCACTTAAGTTTATTTTTGTGTGTGGTGTAAGGAAATGGTCCAGTTCCATGCTTCTGCATGTAGCTGTCCAGTTTTCCCAACACCATTTCTTGAAGAGACTTTTTCCCATTGCATATTCTTCTTTGTTGAAGATTAATTAACCATATAAATATTGGTTTATTTCTGGGCTCTCTGTTCTCTTCCATTGATCTATGTGTCTATTTTTGTACCAATACCATTCTGTTCTGGTTGCTACAGCTTTGTAGTATTTTTGATATCTGGGATTGTGATACCTCTGGTTTTGTTATTCTTTTTAAAGATTGCTTTGGTTATCCAGAGTCTTTTGATGTTCCACACAAATTTTAGGATTATTTGTTCTGGTTCTGTGAAAAATGCTCTTGGTATTTTGATAGGGTACACCATGTTTTCTTTATTCATTTATCCATCAGTGGACACTTAGGTTGTTTCCATATCTTGGCTACTGAAAATAATGCTGCAATGAACATGAGAGTGCGTATATTTTTTTGAATGAGTGTTTTCATTTTCTTTGGATAAATACCCAGAAGTGGAATGTGGCACATATGGTAGTTATATTTTTAATTTTTTGAGGAACCTCCATGCTGTTTACCGTAGTGGCTGCACCAGCTTGCCTTCCCTCTTACAGTATATGAGTGTTCCCTTTTCTCCACATCCTCACCAACACTTGTTTTCTCTTTTCTTCTTGATAATAGTCATTCTAACAGGTGTGAGGTGATATTACGGTTTTGACTTGCATTTCCCCAGTGATGTTGATGTTGAGCACTTTTTCAAATAGCTGTTGGCCATCTCTGTGTCTACTCAGATCCTCTGCCCATTTTAAAATCAGATTTTTTCCCATTGAGTTGTGTGTGTTCTTTATATATTTCAGTTATCAGTCCCTTGTCAGATGTATGATTTGCAAACATGTGCTCCCAGTCAGTAAGTTGCCTTTTCATTTTTATTGATGGTTTCTTTTGCACTGCAGAAGCTTTTTAGTTTGATGTAGCCCCATTTGTTTTTGTTGCCTTTTCTTTTAGAGCCAGATCTAAAAACTCATCACCAACACTGATGTCAAAGAGCTTATCATTCGGAATTAATTTTTGTATATGGTATTAAATAGTAGTCTAGTTTCATTCTTTTGCATATGGCTGTTCAGCTTTTATGGCCTATTTATTGAAGACAGTGTCCTTTACGTAGTGTATATTCTTGTCTCTTTTGTCATAAATTAGTTGACCATATATGTGTGGGTTTATTTTTGGCTCTCTACTCTGGTTTATTGCCCATGTGTCTATGCTTATACCAATACCATACAATTTGGTTTACTAGAACTTTGTAACCTAGTTTGAAGTCAAGGAGTGTGATGCTTTCAGCTTTGTTCTTTCTCAAGATTGTTTTGGCTATTTGGGATCTTTTGTGATTCCATACAAATTTTAGGGTTGTTTGTTCTGTTTCTGTGAAAAATGCCATTGGAATTTTTGTAGGAACTGAGTTGAATCTGTAGATTGCTTTAGGTGGTATGGACATTTCAACAATATTAATTCTTCCGATCAATGAGCATGGAATATCTATTTATTTATTTATCTGTGTCTTCTTCAATTTCTTTCATCAGTCTTATAGTTTTTAGTATATAGGTATTTCACCTTTTTGCCCAAGTTTATTCCTAGTTTTTAAATTCTTTTTGTTGCAAGTATAAATGGGATTGTTTTCCTAATCTCTCTGCTAGTTAGTTATTAGTGCATAGAAATGCACCAGATTTCTGTATATTTATTGAATTCATTTATTCTAACAGTTTCTGTGTGTGTGTGTGTGTGTGTGTGTGTAGTTTTTAGGGTTTTCTATATATAATATAGTGTCATCTGCAAATAGTGACAACTTTAATTTTTTATTTCCAATTTAGATACCTTAATTTTTCTTGCCTTATTGCTGTGGCTAGGACTTCCAATTCTATTTTTGAATAAAAGTGGTGAGACTGGGCATCCCATCCTCTTCCTGATGTTAGAAGAAAAGCTTTCAGCTTTTCATTATTGAGTATGGTGTTAGTTGTGGGCTTGTCATGTATGGCTTTTTAAAAAGTGCTGAATTACATTCCCTTCATACCCACATTGTTGACCATTTTTAATCATAAATCAATGTTAAAAGCTCTCTCTCTCTCTATATATATAGTTAATGTGATATATCATGTTGGTTGATTTGTAGATGTTGAAATATTCATCCCTGGAATAAATCTCACTTGCTTTTAATGTATTGTTGTTGAATTCAGTCTGCTAATATATTTTTTTAAAGATTTTATTTATTTATTTGACAGGGATCATGAGTAGGCAGGGAGGCAGGCAGAGAAAGAGGAGGAAGCAGGCTTCCTGCTGAGCAGAGAGCCCGATGCGGGGCTCGATCCCAGGACCCGGGATCATGACCCGAGCCGAAGGCAGAGGCTTTAACCCACTGAGCCACCCAGGTGCCTCATGCTAATATTTTGTTGAGGAAATTTTCATCTATGTTCATCAGTGATATTGGCTGGTAATTTCCTTGTTGTGTCCTTGTCTGGTTTTGGTATCAAGATAATTCTGCTCTTGTAAAATGAATTTGCAAGTGTGTTCTACTTTTCAGAAGAATTTGAGAAAGTTAGGTATTAGCTTTTTCAGTGCTTGGTAAAATTCACCAATGAAGCCATCTGGTCCTGGACTTTAGTTTGTTGGGAGGCTTTTAAAAAATTTTTAATTTAAATTCAGTTAATTAACATATAATGTATTATTAGTTCCAGAGGTACAGTTTAATGACTCATCAGTTGTGTACAGCACCCAGTGCTCGTTGTGTCACGTGCCCTCCTTAATGTCCACACTCAGTCGCCCCATCTCCCTTCTCCCCTTCCCCCCAGCAACCCTCAGTGTGTTTCCTGGAGTTAAGAGTCTCATGATTATCTCCCTCTCTGATTTAGTCTTATATTATTTTTCCCTCACTTCCCTGATGATCCTCTGTTTTGTTTCTTAAATTCCACATAGGAGTGAAATAATATAATTGTCTTTCTCTGATTGACTTATTTTGCTGAGTGTAATACCCTCTAGTTCCATCCACACTGCAAATGGCAAGGTTTCATTTTTTTTTTTGATGGCTGAGTAAAATTCCATCGTATACATATGAACCACATCTTTGTCTTTCCATAGTTTGGCTATTGTGGACATTGCTGCTATAAACATTGGGGGCAGGTGCCCCTTCAGATCACTATGTTTGTATCTTTTGGGTAAATATCTAGTAGTGCAATTGCTGACTCATGCTGGGAGGTTTTTGATGACTAGTTCAAACTCCTTACTAGTAATTGGACTGATCAGATTTTTTTTATTTCTTCTTGATTCAGTCTTGAAATGTTGTATATTTCTCGAATTTGTCCATTCTTCTAGGTTGTCCAATTTGGTGGCCTATAATTGCTCATAATAATCTCTCTTGATCCTTTGTATTTCTGTGATACCAGTTTTAACATGTTTTTTTCTTTTTAAAATTTAAATTTATTTAGTTAGTATACAGTGAAATACTGGTTTTTGGGGTAAAATGCAGTGATTTATCACTTATATGCAACACCTTATGCTCATCACAACAAGCACCTTCTTTAATACCCATCCCCCATCTAGCCCATCCCTCACCCACCTACCTCCAGCAATCCTGTTTGTTCTCTATCTTTAAGAATCTCTTATGGCTTGTTTCCCTCTCTCCTTTTTTTCTTTTTTCTTTTCCCCCTTCCCTTATATTCATCTGTTTTGTCTTAAATTCCACATATGAGTGAGGGAGATCATATGGTGTTTGTCTTTCTCTGACTTCTTTTTTTTTCCATTTTTTAATTTAAATTCAATTGGCCAGCACATAGTACATCATTAGTTTTTGATGTAGTATTCAGTGATTCATTAGTTGTGTGTAACATCCAGTGCTCATCACACGTGCCCTCCCTGATGCCCATCATCCAGTTACCCCAACCCACCCTCCACCTTCCTTTCCACAACTCTCAGTTTGTTTCCTGGAGTCAAGAGTCTCTCATGGTTTTTCTCCCTCTCTGATTTCTTACCGTTCAGGTTCCCCTCCCTTCTCTTATGATCCTCTACACTATTTCTTATATTCCACATATGAGAGAAACCATATGATAATTGTCTTTCTCTGATTGACTTATTTCATTTAGCATAATACCCTCCAGTTCCAACCAGTTCTATGTAAATGGTAAATATTCATCCTTTCTGATGCTTGAGTAATATTCCATTGTATATATGAACCACAGCTTCTCTATCCATTCATCTGTTGAAGGACATCTCAGCTCCATCTACAGTTTGGCTATTGTGGGCATTGCTGCTGTGAACTGTGAACATTGGGGTGCAGGTGCCCCTTCTTTTCACTATGTCTGTATCTTTGAGGTAAATACCCAGCAGTGCAATTGCTGGGTCATAGGGTAGCTCTATTTTTAACTTCTTGAGGAACCTCCATACTGTTTTCCAGAGTGGCTGTACCACTTATATTCCCACCAACAGGGTAAGAGGATTCCTCTTTCTCTACATCCTCACCAACATTCGTTGTTCCCTGTCTTGTTAATTTTAGCCGTTCTAACTGGTGTAAGGTGGTATCTCATTGTGATTTTGATTTGTATTTCCCTGATGATGACTGATATTGAGTATCTTTTCATGTGTCTGTATGTCTTCTTTGGGGAAGTGTCTGTTTCAGTCTTCTGCCCATTTATTGATTGGATTATTTATTTTTTGGGTGTTGAGTTTGGTAAGTTCTTTATAGATGTTGGATACCAGCCCTTTATTTGTTATGTCATTTGCAAATATCTTCTCCTATTTCATAGGCTGTCTTTAGTTTTGTTGATTCTTTTCTTTGCCATGCAGAAGTTTTTTATCTTGATGAAGTCCCAGTGGTTCATTTTTGCTTTTTTCCCCTTGGCCTTAGAGTAGAGATGTGGCTTACAAGAAGTTGCTATGGCTGAATCTGACTTATTTCATTTAGCACACTACACTCTAGCTCCATCTACATTGCTGCAAATGGCAAGATTTCATTTTCTGATGCCTGAGTACTATTTGTGTGTGTGTGTATACCACATCTTCTTATCCATTCATCAGCTGATATCCAGATAAGGACATTTGGGTTCTCTCCATTGTTTGGATATTGTTGATAATGCTATTATAAACATCACAGTGCATGTACCCCTTCAAATCTGCACTTTTGTATCCTTCGGGTAAATACACAGGAGTGCAATTGCTGGGTTGAGGATAGCTCTGTTTAACTTCTTGAGGAGCCTCCACACTGTTCTCCACGGTGGCTGCACCAGCTTGCGTTCCCACCAACAGTGTGAGAGGGTCCCCTTTCTCCGCATCCTCGCCGACACCTGTTGTTTCTTGTGTTGTTAATCGTAGCCAGCCTGACAGGTGCGAGGAGGTATCTCATTGTGGTTTTGATTTGTATTTCCCGAACGATGACTGACATTTAGCATCTTTCATGTGTCCGTTGGCCCTCTATATGTCTTCTTTGGGAAAATGTCTACTCCTGTTTTCTGCCTTTTTTTTTTTTTAAACAGGGTTATTTGTTTTTTGGGTGTTGAGTTTGATAAATTCTTTATAGATTTTGGATACTAACCCTTTATCAGATACGTCATTTGCAAATCTCTTCACCCACCCCATAGGCTGCCTTTTAGTTTTGTTGACAGTTTCTTTTGCTGTGCAGAAGCTTTTGATCTTGATGAAATCCTAACTGTTCATTTTTGGTTTTGTTTCCCCTGCCTTGGGAGACATGTCTCGTAAGAAGCTGCTGTGGCCAGTATCAAGGAGGTTGTTGCCTGGGTTCTCCTCGAGGAGTCCGATGGATTCCGTCTCACATTTAGGTCTTCCATCCATTTTGATTGTGTTTCTGCGTGTGAGAAAGCGGCCCAGCTTCATTCTTCTGTAGGTCGCTGACCAGTTTTCCCAGCGCCACTTGTTGAAGAGATGGTCTGTTTTCCATTGGACATTCTTTCCTGCTTTGTTGAAGATTAGTTGGTCATATATTTGTGGGTCCATTTCTGGGTTTTGTACTCTGTTCCACTGATCCATGTGTCTGTTTTTGTGCCAGTACCACGCTGTGCTGGTCGTCACAGCTTTGGAGTACAGCTTGAAGTCCAGAGTTGTGACGCCTCCAGCTTTGCTTTTCTTTTTCAGAATTGCTTTGGCAATTCAGGGTCTTTTCTGGTTCCACAGAAATTTAGGATTGCTTGTTGTAGCTCTGTGAAAAGTGCTGGTGGTACTTTGACAAGGATTGCATTAAACGTGTAGGTTGCTCTGGGCAGCATAGACATTTTAGCAATATTTGCTCTTCTAGTCCATGAGCATGGAATGCTTTTCCATTTCTTTAATGTCCTCTTCAATTTCTTCCATAAGAGTACAGGCAAACTTCTTTGGTTAGGCTTATTCCTAGGTATCTTATTGTCTTTGGTGAAATTGCAAATGGGATCAATTCCTTGGTTTCCCTTTCTGGTTTTCTGCTGCTTCATTACTGGTGGATAGAAATGCAACATATCTCTGCACATTGATTTTATATCCTGCAACTTTGTTGAATTCATGCTTTAGTTCTAGTGATTTTTTTTGTGAAGTCTTTCAGATTTTCTACAGAGTATCGTGTCGTTTGCAAATAGTATAAGCTTGACCTCTTCCTTGCTGATTTGGATGCCTTTTACTTCTTTCTGTTGTCTGATTGCTGAGGCTAAGACTCCCAGTACTGTATTAAATGGTAATGGTGAAAGTGGACATTCTTGTCTTGTTCCCAACCGTAGGGGAAAGGCTCTCAGTTTTTCTCCACTGTGGATGATATTAACTCTGGGATTTTCATATATGGCCTTTATTATGATGAGGTATGTGCCTTCTATCAGTACTTTGTTGAGGATTTTTATCATGAGAGGATGCTGTATTTTGTCAAATGCTTTTTCTGCATCTATTGACAGGATTATATTGTTTTTTCCTTTCTTTTATCCATGTGGTATACCACATTGATTGATTTATGAATATTGAAACTCCCTTGCAGCCGAGGAATAAATCCCACTTGATAATGGTGAATGATTCTTTTAATGTACTGTTGAATTTGATTTGCTAGTGTTTTACTGAGGATTTTTGCATCCATAATCATCAGGGTTATTGGCCTGTAATTCTCCCCTTTAGTGAGGTCTTTGTCTGGTTTTGGAATCAAGGTAATGCTGACTTCATAGAATGAGTATACAAGTATTCCTTCTATTTCTATTTTTTGGAATGGTTTGAGAATAGGTATTTAGTCTTCTTTAAATGGCTGGGAGTATTCCCCTGGGAATCCAACTGGCCCTGGATTTTTGTTTGTTGGGAGATTTTTGATTACTGATTGGATTTCTTTGCTGGCTATGGGTATGATCAAATTTTTCTGTTTCTTCCAGTTTCAAATTTGGCATTTTATAGGTTTCTAGGAATTTGTCCATTTCTTCCAGATTGCCCAGTTTGTTAGCATATAGTTTTTCATAATATTTCCTTATAATTGGTTGTATTTCTGTAGTGTTGGTAATAATATCTCCTCTTTCATTCATGATTTAATCTATTTGGGTCCTTTCTGTTTTCTTTTTGATAACTCTGGCTAAATAAAACTTAACAATTTTATTAATTCTTTGAAAGAACCAGCTCTTCGTTTCATTAATCCATTCTCCTGGTTTATATTGTTGTTGTCTTTATATCATTTATTTCTGCTCTAATCTTTATTATTTCCCTGCTTCTGCTGGCTTTAGGCTTTCTTTGCTGCTCCTCTTCTAGCTCCTTTAGGTGTTAGGTTGTGTGAGACTTATTGCTTCTTGAGGTAGGCCTATATTGCTATATACTTCCCTCTTAGGACTGCCTTTGCTGTATCCCAAAGGTTTATACAAACGTATTTTCATTTTCATTCATTTCCATGTATTTTTTTATTTTTATTTTTTTTTAATTTTCTGGCTGACCCCTTCATTCTTTAGTAGGATGTTCTTTAAGCTCCATGTACTTGTGGTCTTTCCAAATTTTTTCTTGTGGTTGACTTCAAGTTTCATAATGTTGTGGTCTGAAAATATGCATGTTATGATCTCAGTATTTTTGTACTTTGTTGATGGCTGATTTGTGACCCAGTATGTGATCTATTCTGGAAAGTGTCCCCTGTGCACTTGAAAAGAATGTGTATTCTGCTGCTTTAGAATGGAATGTTGTTAATATATTGTTAAGTCAGTCTGGTCCAGTGTCATTCAAAGTCATGGTTTCCTTGTTGATTTTATGCTTAGATGATCTGTCCATTGCTGTATGTGGGGTGTTAAAGTTCCCTATTGTTTTATTATTATCAATGAGTTTCTTTGTTTAAAATTAGTTGATTTATATATTTGGGTGGTCCCAGTTGGGGGCATAAATATTTACAATTGTTAGGTCTTCTTGGTAAATAGACCCCATAATTATGATATAATGCCCTTCTTAATCCCTTGTTATAGTCTGTTTTAAAATCTAGTTTGTCTCGGGGCACCTGGGTGGCTTAGTTGGTTAAGCACCTGACTGTTGATTTTGGCTCAGGTTGTGATCTCAGTGTCATGGGACGGAGCCCTGTATCCTGCTCTGTGCTTGATGTGGAGCCTGCTTGGGGTTCTTTCTCTCTGTTCCCCTCTGCTCCTTCCCCTTCATGTGCTGTCTCTCTCTCTCTCTCTCTCTCAATAAATAAATAAATAAATAAATAAATATTAACAGTAAATAAAATCTAGTTTGCTGGATATAGGTGTGGCTTTCTTTGGATATCCATTAGCATGGCAGATGGCTCTCCATCTACCCACTTTCAATCTTCAGGTGTTTTTAGGTCTAAAGTGAGTCTCTTGTAGGCAGCGTATAGATGGATCTTGTTTTTTTATCCATCCCGATACCCTATGTCTTTTTTTTTTTTAAGGATTTTATTTATTTATTTGACAGACAAAGATCACAAGTAGGCAGAGAGGCAGGCAGAGAGAGAGAGAGAGGAGGAAGCAGGCTCCCTGCTGAGCAGAGAGCCCGATGCGGGGCTCGATCCCAGGACCCTGGGATCATGACCTGAGCCGAAGGCAGAGGCCCCAACCCACTGGGCCACCCAGGTGCCCCACCCTATGTCTTTTGATTGGAGTATTTAGTCCATTTATATTCAGAGTGATTGTTGAAAAATACGAGTTTAGTGCCATTGTGTTACCGTAGAATTGGTGTTTCTGATGATGCTGTCTGGTCCTTTGTAGTCTTTGTTGCTCTTGTCTTTTTTTCTCCACTCACAGTTCTCCTTAAAATTTTTTGCAGGGCTTGTTTGGTGGGAAATCTCCTTTGGTTTTTGTTTGTCTGGGATTCCTACTGAGTTCTACTTCCTGCTTTTCTTTTGGGGCGAATTTCTCTGTCATGTCATTTTGTCCAGAAAAGAAAAGAAGAAAGGAAAAAAACTACAAACCACAAAACAAAAAAACCTGGATCCTGGGTGTATTTTGGTCTCCTTGTTAGAAGAATCTAGATCCCAGGGGCACCTGGGTGGCTTAGTCAGTTAAGCATCCAACTCTTGATTTTGGCTCAGGTCATGATCTCAGGGTTGTGGGACTGAGCCCTGCATCAGGCTCCATGTGCAGCATGGAGTCTGCTTGAAATTCTCTCTCCTCTGCCCCTCCCCTCGCTTGCATTCTCTCTCTCTAAAATAAATAAAATCTTAAAAAAAAAAGAATCTAGGTCCCAAAATAAAAGAATAAAATGAAAATAAAAAATAAACTATGTATAAAAATTAAATAAGATTAATAAAAAATAAGAAAAGAAATTGAATAAGAAAAAAATGAAAAAAAAAAAAGGATAAAGGGAAGCTGGATCCTATTTCCTCTAGAGCTGAAGCTTTGCAGCACTCTATGATCAGCAAACTTGGTGCGAGCTAGTAGTTTGTGCTGGGCTTCCGGGGCTGGGGCCGGCTGAGCTGATTCTCAGGTGGACTTGCCCTGGTAGAAATGTGCCTCCAGGGCACAGAGAGCCAGGCCTTGGTGTACATGGCTCCAGATTCTACTAGGTGGCAGTGTGTTGCTCACTGAAGGCTTTCAGCATGGGTGGGTGGGATGAATGTGGCTGTACCTGTCCTCTAGCCTTGGAGCTGAAAGCGCACTACTCTTCAGTGAGCCCTCACAGAGGAGCAGCCAATCACTCTGTGTCCCTGGTTCCCATCAGAACCCTGCATTCACCCTGCCTTGTCTGAACTTTTTTATCTCAGGCACACGAATTTCAAAAATGCAAATTTTAGGGACTCTCCTGGTGAGGACCCCCACTGTTCCTCCTGGGGTGGGGCGTGTCTCGCTGTGCTTTTGCCATTTGCTGGGGAGTCCCAGGAAAGTGGTCACATGACTGTGCAGTGGTTCACACTTTATGGCAAAACAGAAGAGAAAGCCCCTCCTAGAGCCACTGCTCTCTGTGGCTTCCCTGCACCTGTGCCTGGGGACAGTGTGGCACTTAGGCATCACCTGTTCTTGCAACACTGGGGATCCTGAGACCGCGCTGTCACACCTGGGATTCTGCCCCACTTCGGCAGCTGAGTACCGTTAAGCCAGGCTTGTGCCCCACTGTAGTAGACATCTAAAAGTTCTGATTTTGTGCGTTGCTGCTTATAACACTTCACCGTAGCCTCCATAAGCAGGCCCCTCCCTGCTTCTGGATCCACAGCTACATCTCCCCCAGTTCAGCTCTCTGCACCGCCACCTTCCAAAACGTGGTTGCTTTTCTACTGGTAGACTTGCGGGTTTTATCCTTTCAGACTGGTTTCTCGGGTGTTCAGAACGATTTGATAACTATCTAGCTGCGTTTGAGGGAAAAGACAAGCTTAGGTCCCCTCAATCCTCGGCCGTCTTAACTCTTCCTGTTTCTGAGCTCGCTGACTGGAGCCCCCACCCCCCCACTCTCTCTCTCTCTCTCTCTTTAACTCGGGGGAGTCTAGCTAAAGGTTTGTCAAATTTATCTTTTCAAATATCCAGTTCTCAGTTTCATTGATCTTTTCTATTGCCTTTTTAGTCTATTTCATGGATCTCTGAACTGATCTTTGCACTTTCCTTCTTTCTACGAAGTTCTACTAAGTTTGTTTGTTCTTTTTCTAGTTCCTTGAGGTGTAACGTTAGGTTGTCTGAGATGTTTCTTGTTTCTTGAGGCACATCTTGCTATGAACCTCCTTCTTAGATCTGCTTTTGCTGCATCCTATAAATTTTGATATATTGTGTTTGCATTTTCATTTGTCTCAAGTTGTTGATTTCTTCATTGACTGTTAGGTTATTCAGTAGCATTTGTGGGTTTTCTGGTTTCATTTTGTGATTGATTGCTAGTTTTGCTGCTTTCAGATGGAATGTTTCGTATAGATCTGTTAAATCCTTCTGGTCTAATGTTTCATCTAAGACTGATGTTTCCTTCTTTGATTTTCTGTCTGGATGATCTATTCATTGATTAAAGTTTGGTATTAAATATCTCCACTATTCTTGCATTACTGTCTATTTCTCCCTTTAGGTCTGTTAATATTTGTGTTATATATTTAGGAGCCTTTATGTTGGGTGTATAAATATTTACAAACATAATCTTTTATTAGATTGACTCCTTTATCATTATGTAGTGCTCTTCTTTGTCTCTTATTAGTGTGCTTTAAAGTCCATTTTTTATTTTTTAAAAATATTTATTTATTTACTTATTTATTTGAGAGAGAGCACAAGTGGGAGGGGATGGGGCAGGGGGAGAGGGGGAAACAGACTTCTCGCTGAACAGGGAGCCTGACATAGGGCTGGATCCCAGGACCCCTGGTTCATGACCTGAGACAAAGGCAGATGCTTCACTGACTGAGCCACCCAGGCACCCCTAAAGGCTTTTTTTTCTGGTATAGGTATAGCTACCCGAGCTTTCTTTTGGTTTCCATTTGCATTACTCCAACCCTTCATTTTCAGTCTGCGTGTGTCCTTACATCTGATGTGAGTCTCTTATAGGTAGCGTATGAATAGATCTTGGTTTTTTTAACCATTAAAATTACTTTTAATCTGTTTATTGAAGTAGAACTCAAATACAGAAATGTACATAAATCACAAATGCACAGTGCAGTGGATTCTTTACAAAATGAATACACCAAGAACAATAAAGAGAACATGAGTAGGCTCCCAGAAGTCCTCATGCTGCCTCCCAGACACTCTCCCCACCCTTCTCAGTGATTTTACTGTTCTGCCTCCCAACACCATCAATGAGTGCTGCTGACCCTTGTGTAAATGGAATAATTCAGTATGTCTCCTTGTGTTTAGCTCTTTTTGTTCAACATTATGGTTGGAGATTCATCTGTGTTGCAGTACATAGCTGTGGTTTGTTTTCACTCCTGTAAAAATTCCCATCATAAGAATATATTATTCTTATACATTTACATATAAATATATATAAAATATAGATACATAGATGTGTAAAATATATTTATTTGTCCATTCTGCTGTTGAGGACCATTTTGTACTTTTGGTTTTGGACCATTAGCAATGGCTGCTATAAACATTCTTGTGCATGACTTGTATTGCACTTGGACTCACATTTCTGTCAAGTGAAATTTTTTTGAATTCAGCCACTCTATGTCTTTTGATTAGAGAATTTAGTCCCTTTACAGTGAAAGTATTTATCTATAGGTATGTACTTACAGCCATTTTGTCAATTGTTTTCTGGCTGTTTTGTTGTTCCTGTTTCTTCTTCTCTTTCTCTCTTTGTGGTTTAATGATTTTGTATGTTTAGATTCCTTTCTCTTTCTCTTTTCTTTATCTATTACAGGTCTTTGCTTTGTGGTTACCATGAAGCTTACATATAGCGACCTATATTTATAACAATTTAAGTTGAAAATAACTTGTTTACACATGTTCTAAAGCTGTACCTATTTAGTCCCTACCACATTTTATGTTTTTTAAAAACTTTTAAAACTTAATTTTCTTAACTTCATTCCATTAAGATGATCATGAATCTTTTTCACATTTTATGTTTCTTTTCTTTTCTTTTTTTTTAAAAGATTTTATTTAATTTGACAGACAGAGATCACAGGTAGGCAGAGAGGCAGGCAGAGAGAGAGGAGGAAGCAGTCTCTCCACGGAGCAGAGAGCCCGATGCGGGGCTCAATCCCAGGACCCTGCGATCATGACCTGAGCTGAAGGCAGAGGCTTTAACCCACTGAGCCACCCAGGCACCCCACATTTTGTTTTTGATGTCACATTTTACATCTTTTTATCTTGTGTATTCTTTAATTACTGTAGTTATAGTAATTTTTACTACTTTTGTCTTCTTTGAAAAGATTTTATTTGAGAGAGAGAGAGAGAGAGAGAGAGAGATAGTGAGAGAGAGCATGAGAGGGAGGTGGGAGAGGGAAAAGCTGGCTCCCTGATGTGGGGCTTGATCCCAGGACCCTGGGATCATGACTTGAGCCAAAGGCAGATGCTTAACTAACTGAGCCACACAGGCATCCCACTACTTTTGTCTTCTAACCTTCATACCAGCTATAAGTGATTAACTACCTTTACTATATATTTACCTTTACCAGTGAGTTTTAGACTTTTATATATATTCTTGTTATTAATGAGCACCCTTTCTTTTAAGCTTAAAGAAGTCCCTTTAACATTTCATGTAAGGATGGTTTAGTGGTGATGAACACCTTTAGTTTTTTTGCTGTCTGGAAAACTCTTTGTCTTATCTTCAATTCTGAATGATAATTTTGCTGGGTAGAGTAATCTTGGTTGGGAGTTTTTTCTTTCAGTATTTTGAATATGTTGTGTTACTCCCCCTTTGACCTGCAAAGTTTTTACTGAAAATCTGCTGATAGTCTTGTGGAGGTTCCCTTGTATATAACAAGTTTTCTCTTGCTGCCTTTAACTTTTGACATTTTAATTATAATGTGTCTCAGTATCTCAGAGTTGGTCTCTTTGTGTTTGTCTTATTTGGAGCTCTCTAGGCTCTGGACCTGGATGTGTTTCCTTCCCCAGTTTAGGAGAGTTTTAAGCCACTATTCCTTCAAATAATTTTCTGCCCCATAATCTCTCTCTCCTCCTTCTGGGAGCCCTGTCATGTGACTGTTATTCCATTGATGTTATCCATTAAGTCCCTTAAGCTGTCTTCACTTTTTTCATTCTTTTTTCTTTTTGTAGCTCTGACTGGGTGAGCTCCACTGCCCTGTGCTTGAGCCCATTGATCCCTTCTTCTGCTTCATCTAGTCTCCTATTGAACCCAGACAATGTATTTTTATGTTCAGTTACTTTATTCTTTTTTTTTTTTTTAAATGTTTATTTATTTATTTGACAGACAGAGATCACAAGGAGGCAGAGAGGCAGGCAGAGAGAGGGAGTGGAGGAAACAGGCTCCCCTGCTGAACAGAGAGCCCGATATGGGGCTCGATCCCAGGACCCTGGGATCATGACCTGAGCCGAAGGCAGAGGCTTTAACCCACTGAGCCACCCAGGTGCCCCCAGTTACTTTATTCTTTAGCCTGTGACTTCTGTTTGGTACTTTTAAATATTTTCTCTCTCTTTGTTGATGTTCTCACTGTGTTCATCACACTTCTCTCAAGTTTGGTGAGCATCTTTGTGAGCATTACTTCGACTCCTTCATCAGGTTAACCACCTGTCTCAATTTCATTAAGGTTATTTTCTGAGGAGTTATCTTGTTCTTTTTTTGGGAATATATTCCTCTGTTTCCTCATTTTCCTTGATTCTCTCCACGTGTTTCTATGTATTAGATGAAACAGCCATCTGTCTCAGTTCTGAGGAGTGGCCTTCTGTGGGAGATGAACATTATCGTTCAAACTTGCCCTAGTTCTTTGTTGTGTCTAGAACCTTGTGATTATCCATGCAGCCTATTTTCATGGCCCCAAGATGCTGAGGGTGTGCCAAGGCCCATTAGTGTCCCAGTGGGTGAGATCTCAGTCAGCACCTAGATCCAGGTTGACTGGAAGCCAGACACTCAGGCAACAGCTTTTAAAGTATACAAATCTGTACAGTTCTGTGGGGGCCACAAACATAAGCCCTGCTGGCCACCAGAACAGGTGATCTGGAGGTCTCCTGGCCTATATTCCCTGAGGGCACCTCTGTAGCTTCTAGACCTGCGGCAAGCCTAAAGCTTGCCCTAAGGCTGAAGCTCCAGGATAAGCAGATAGGTCTCTTCTACAGAGAGACTCAGGGTGTGTGCCAGTCTGCTGCCTGTAGGGCCCTGGGCATGGGAGCCTACCAAGAGCTGTCTCTGTTATGGCTCCATGGGACCCAGGAATGCAAGCCCCCTGCCGCCAGAGCCAGTCATTCATGGGGTTGTCCCAGGGTGGCAGCCACAAAGACTGGGACACTAGATGGAAGAACTGGGGTGCCGGAGCTGTGTAAGAGCTCCCCTCTCGAGAGGCTGGCACCCTGGAGCATGGCAGAGGGAGAGCATGAAGACAGAAGCCACCTTCCAAGTTCTCCAGGAGGGTTTACATGGGTCTGGCAGTTTACTCTTCAGCTATTTTGCTGTAATTTTTCTGTGAGGTTTTTTTTTCAACTTCAAAAGTGTTCATCTCCACCACCCCACTTTTAAAAAAAGAGTTTATTTATTTGAGAGAGAGAGAGAGGAGAAAGTGCACAAATGGGGGAGAGACAGAGGGAAAGGGAGAAGCAGGGTTCCCAAAGCAGGGAGCCCTATGTGGGGCTCGTTTTCAGGATCGAGATCACGACCTAAACTGAAGGCAGTTACCCAGCCGACTAAGCCTCCCAGGCACCCCTGTTCATAACCTTTGACACAGTGATTTCATTTCTAGCAACCTGCCCTAAGGAAATAATCAGAAACCCAACCTAAAATTTATGTATTAAGCTTACATACTTTTTGTAATTTAAGCTCTGTCAGTAATGTAGTATCTATCAGGAAAATGGCCAACTTAACTTAGGTTTAGTTCCTATTTTGCAGCTATTAAAAATACTGGCTTGGAACAATTTTTATTGCTTCAGGAAAAAGTCAGATGCAATGTGCTGGGTAGTCTCTCATTTATCTAGCATCTCTTGAGTTATCTAACTTCCAAGGAAGCACCTTAGACGTCAGTGTGATTTTGTCTGCTGGGATTACTGTGGGTGGTTTTCTTCTTTATGTACGTGCTATTTTTCAGATTTTCCAGAATGAGCGCATATATATATATATATATATATATATATATAATCAGAAGAAAAAGTTTAAAAAAACACCACACAATCCCACTGTCTCCCAGGAGCCTTTCAAAGGAGAGCACTTGTGGTCCTTAAGCATAGTGCAGTCCTAGGATTTGTTGACAATTCTCATTTGCTTCATTTATATTACTTTACTTTTCTTTTTTTTAAAGTGAGAGATTCTGTATTTTTTCTGACTTCAGAATGGATTGCTTGCATTTTTCTGAAAACCTCAGAGTCAGAAAGGAAAAGTCTGCGGCCCCATTCCCAGACAGCTGGTTCCGGCCCACATTTTGTGCTCTGTGCGTCCACACTGCCTAACACTGTTTCAGTGCCGACCCATGTGGGTGTCTACACAGCTGTCTCTCCTTAGGAATTGTGTGTCTGTGAGTCACGCTTCTGGAAAACTTTGTGGGTAGCTGGGACGGGTACACTGGAAGACGAGGGGCCACAAACAGGCTCTGAGAGTGGAGATTCTGGTTTGGTACATGAAGATGCTTGATGTGAGCTGTGTACGTGGCTCTGATTTCTCATGGTGTCCCCAGGCTCCCGCCAAACACCTAGAGGCCCTGGAGAAATCGGGTGTCAGGTAGACTTTTTCTAGGGTACCCTGTCAGTTCTGTGCAGTGCAGGGATGTGAACTTTGAGTCAGAAAGCCTTGTGTTTGTCTCAGCCACACAGGAGTGAGTGACCAGATTTGGCTCGGCCATGAGAGCCATGAGGGGTCCCGTCCCTTACTGCCCTGGATGATTAGCTTGAGCCTAAGAGGGTTCGGGTCAAGAAATAATGTGTTCACTTTCCAATCTCCCTGGGGAAGGGAATTTAGAAGATGGCAGTCATTTCCTGGTCTGGAGAGAACAATGTTGAATCATTTGTTTGCTTTTTATTAACATAATTAGAGTTTATTCCACTCCTTGGGAATGTGGTTCAGTAACGAAAAGTTCTCAGTCCCCGAAAGTTCTCTCTTTATGAAGATAAAGGAGAAGAAAACAAGGTGAGGAGAGATGAGACGGAGAAAGGGAAAAAAAATGTGTATTTTGGCGTCTTCTGGAATGAGGAAGACTTAGGACACCTGGGAATCAGACATTAGGGGCAGGACGGAGGGCAGAGCATGGTGGGGAAGAGGAAATGTTTCTGCCCAGTGGGAAGGACACATGCAGGTCACCCGGTGTCACATTATGGTCTCAATGCCAGCATAGAACACACTGGTGTGAAGTCCTGGTGCTTGTTTGGTTCATACTTGCATCAGAGCTTTCATTCATTTATATATTTTTTGAAGTCTAATCTCCATTTCACCTGTTTCCAGAGAACACTTTTCCTTCAGTCCCTGAGGACCTCGCTCCTTGCGTGGGCTTTGGTGGAGGCTGTACGGCAGCATCTGCAGGTGGAAATTTGGAGCGGGGTGTTGGGTCCTTCAGGGCTTCGAGGGGTGGGGCTGACCACCTCACTGTGCTGCAGGCTCCCGCAGCAGTGCAGGCTCATGGGCTGGGAGCACCTGCTCGCCCCAGAAACGCTGCCGATGGTGGCCAACTTCCTCCCGCGTCCTCGGGTGTAGCTGGTGCTGCAGGGAGACCTTGTGCAGCCCTGGCCCTTTCGAGCACGACAGTGATGCCTCCTTTTCTTGGTCATCTTGGAAATAAGGAACCCAGAGGTGTATCAGAGCTTTCAAAAAATATTTGATGGGGACATGAAAATAACATAACGGCCTTCTTTTGGAAGACTTGTCTCAGACTTTAGCTCAACTGGATTTTTAAACAATCAGTACTTTCCAGGTACCTTTGCAGCTTGCCATGAGACCCACTCCCCCTGTGTGATCACTTTGTGTCATTCTGCAAGATGCTGCCTAACTTCTGATTCCTGGACAGCTTCGTCACTCGCTGCCAGGCGGGCTCCTCCGGACAGCACCATATGCCCCAGGGTGGGCCATGTGGACTACTGGGTCAGGGAGACCTGCACTGCCCCCGTGCACCCAAGGGTGTGCGCCTTGCACACAGGCAAGCCCTGCATTCCCTCCCCCAGCACCGGCAGCTCGATCTCCTCGGGATGTGCGGGGGGACGGGCCAGCTTTTGGAGGTTCCCCAACTGTAAACTGGAGAAGGCACTGGAAGGGTTGAATTGATGACTGCCTGTAGAAAGCACATTTCTTCCCGGAATTCTTGGTGCTCGCTGCTATCACCGTAGCATCTGACGATTGAATGGCAATTTTGCAAACCTGGGTGTATTTAGAAGAGCTGATAATAAATATTTAGAAACATTTTTCAGAAGAACTTAAGAAGTTTCTAGACCTAAGACACATCCATTCCCATCAAATACAATTATAATTTAGTTATTTGGAATGACCTACTACCTATTTGAGTTTGAGCTCATTTTCTCATCTGAATGCTACTTGGCTCCTGGAGCACATGTGATGATTAAGTGAAAAAAATATGGCACATGACAGGCACTTGGTAAATATTAGAGGAATTCCATTCTGAGGGGCAAGTTTCTCCTCATCACTAACACTGATAATCTCTCCAGTACTTAGAACACAAGTGAAAAATACTAAATGCAATGCAAAAGTTTTTATTCTTTGATGTATAAAACCAAGAAAAAATACATCATAGTTTTTTTATTTAAGAAGAAAAAGGCAGAAGGGAAGGTTTGGGTACAAAAATACATTCAAGCAGCTTTTCAAGAAATTCAGAACTCGTAAAATTATGAACAACAGAATACAAGTCTCAGAGGAGGCTTTTTTTTTTTCCTTTAAAAAATTATTCACATTTGCTTAGCTCAAACAGGGTAAGAAACGTAACTTTCCTTCTTGGTAACAGATCCCATTACTGAACAAGATATTTGAAAACCAGCAATAACTTAGTAAACGAACATTTCATTGTGATAGTAATAGCATTAGGTTTTTGGTTCTATAATACTTGTTGTAGTAAAAAAAAAAAAAAAACAACCAAAACCACAAAAACACTTCTGACTGCTTGGGTGCCAGAAAAGATGCTCATACGTTCACTGGTGCCCATGAATCTGGGTGTAGCTGAGCTCTCACCCCAGACCTCAAAGGGAGGGCACCTTTGGTCTTCCCTGTGTGTAGGAACAAAAGCGCACAAGTCACAAAAGCACACAAAGGCGTGGCAGACCACGACTACTCAATAAAAAGTATTTCAGCCCAATAAATAGTTTCCAAGAGAAAAATAATTGGCTTTTACACTTAATGGATTCAGCAAACATGAAGATGGTGAGATTCTGTTTTCCAGTTGGTGGCCTGAGCGTCCGGAGGCAGGACAGTTTCGCCACCGAGCAGCAGGGGTGCCGGACCACAGGAGAAGCCGCTGCGCTCGCCGCCCGGAAAGGCTCCTAGAAAAGTACGTTATTTATAGGAAAGCTCTGCTCGGCCCGAGCCTGGTTCTCCGAGCGAAAGTGTCCTGTTTCTTCCTGGGCATCGGACTCAAACAAAACGGAGTTCATATAAAATGGGATCAAGTGAAGAAACCTTTACAATTACTAAATATATAAATATTGCTGAAGATCAAAGCGAAGTGACAATTTAATCTGCGTAAAAATCAGGTTCCAAGCGACTTGTTATTTAAAAACAGACATAACAGAAACTGTACATCCAGGCGACCGCGAGCTTCCCGGGCCTGCTGGAGGCGCGTGGGGGCGCGTCCGTCCTGCCCGCGGGCGACACCTCACAACCGGCCCTCGGACTCCGTCGGGGCGCAGGGAAAGGCCACACAAGCGTTTCGTCCCGCGGCGCTGGCTCGGCCCGAGGCTGGACACCGGCCGCCTGCGACCACCTGCACGCACTGGCCTGCTCCGGGCCGGCGGCCTGCCTCGGGGACGCTGGGGCGCTCTGCACCCCATTTGGAGACGAAGTGCGCGCGGGGGACCCTCGCCTCGGCCGGGCCTCGTGCGTCCGGGGGTGAGACCGGCCTCCGCCTGCTCGCCTCCCCCCAGGGCTGACCTCCGGGCGGTGTCTGCAGAGTCTCATGAAACCGCGGATTTACTCTTCTTTAAAAAAGGTGATTTTAAAGCTTCATTTATAAAAGTACCTCAACAACTTCCGCTGAAATCCCTCCTGCGCGCGGCCGGGGGGAGCCGCGCCCCGCACCTGGCCGGGCACGGGGCGCGCGGGAGCCTCCCGTGGTCTGCGGAGAAACCGCAGGGAAACAGCCTTCGTCCGCTCTCCGCGGGGGTTCGGCCCGCGCCGGGCTGCGGGAGAGGCGCCGCCACCCGCGGTTCGGGTCCGGATCCCGCCCCCCGGAGCGCAGCGGCCGCGCGCGCCCCGAGCTCGTCCGGGGCCTACAGCGTCACGGCCGGGCCGTGCTCCTCCACGGCGCCCGGGGGCAGCGGCAGCGCCAGGCTGTGGCGCGGGTCGGCGCGCAGGGAGCTGAGCAGCCGGTGCGCGGGGCCGTCCCGCGCGGACGCCGGGCCCGCGCCGTTGACAGGGGGCCGGGGCGCGGGCCGCGGCGGCTCCGGGACGCCCTCGAGCACCACGTCGGGCTCGTCGTCGCTGTCGGCGTCGTCCGGCGGCAGGTGCAGCAGCGCGGGCGCGGCGGGCAGGCTGTGGCGACTGGCCGCGCTGTCCGACGAGCGGCCCGAGCTGCCCGACGCGCGGCCGCCGCGCACCACGTTGTTGCGCTGGTTGGCCGGCTTGACCGTGACGATGAGGTTGTGGCTGTTGGCGATCATCATGTCCGTGACCTGGTCCAGCGTCTTCCCGGCCACCTCGATGCCGTTCACCTCCAGGACCTCGTCGTCCACGGCCAGCAGCCCCGTGCTCTCGGCCAGGCCGCCCGGCACCATGCGCGAGATGAAGATGCCCGGCACCTTCTCCAGCCCCTGCGGGGCGACGCGCACGCTCGTGCCGTCGCGGATGTAGAAGCCCAGCGGCTTCTGGCAGCCGTGCCGGTACAGCCTCACGCGGCGGTGCGTCTCGGGCAGGATGTCCACGTCGATGATGGACGACACGGGGCGGAAGTCGTGCGGCAGGCCGATGTGCAGGTGCGCGCGCCGGCGGGGGCCGTCCTCGCGCAGCGCCAGCGCCTTCCTCCGGCGGGACAGCGAGCCGGCCCCGAAGCTGCCGTGCTCGGCCTCCTCTGCAACGGCGGACGGGGCGGTCAGGACGGGGCCCCAGGGGTGGGGAAGCCCCCAGGGGCACCGCGACGCCTGCGCGCAGGGGCCGCCCGGGCCCGGCAGGGCCGGCCTCTCCGCTGCTGACCCGGCGGCGGCTCCCCCACCGGCCCTGTGGCCCCGCGGAGCGCTGAGCGGAGCGCGCCACAATCCCGTCCCGTCTGTCCGCTAACTCCCTGCGGCGCTCACCCCCTGCCTTCGGGGTGCCAGTTTGTGTCACCAAACCTCACTTTTTGGGGAAGCCTCAACCTCCAGGATGGTATACTGGGGTCACGTTTTGAGTTGTTTCACAGAAAAATAATCCTGGCATCTGTTGAGCTGGCCCCAAGGGTTCAAGTCCCATTGCCTCCCTACAGTTAGTTCTCTGGAACTCTCCAAAACCACCCACAGGAAACCAACAAAATGACCGAAAGGCGAAGAGGCAGAAATAAGAAACTGCAGTCAAGAGAACTGACAATAGATGGAAAGTTTAAAGGTGCCTGATTGGATGCTGGGAAGAGGGCATTGCAGGGAGCACCAGGAATCTCTCCCCACCCGGGCAACGACCACATGGGCAGACTGTCTGATGGGACTCTTTGGGGACCGTGGGGTCTGCCGACGCCTGCAACTGTCCAGGGAAAGTCGTCAGTTTGGGTCTCTCCTAGCTCTCGGCACGGTCGCAGCCACCCAGCCACGCCGCAGGCAGCTGTGCACGTATTTCTGGAACAGCCTGCAGACACCAGGTGGGCAAGGACCCGTCCTCCCAGTAGCAGGGTCTACGCTCTGATCACTGACGGCGGCTTCCCATCACACAGGTGCCGACGCTGTCACCCCTCCAGCTCCAGCTCTAGCGACGCCAAGGGCACTGAAAGGGCAAGGGCTCCCTTGGCCCCCTTTTGGGAGCCACACATTAGGACATTCAGAAACAGCTGCATAGGTGGGAATTAGGAAGGGACGGTGCGTGCCCAAGGAAAGGCTCAGACAAGACCCGAGGGGGCGGCAGCTCACACCTCAGGCTGGTCCTCGGCACAGAGACAGCCCACCGGCAGTCCGAAGAACTTCGACACAAAGCAGCAAACCCTGGGGAAGGGGGAGAATTTGATTTCCGGAGTCACCACATTATAAGACTTGAGCGTCCAGGGGTCAGTCAGCCAAAAAATCACAAGACACACAAGGCAACAGGAGAGTCTGGCCCACTGAACGGAAAAAGAGAATTCAACGGAATCAGTCCCCGAAAAAGACCCGAGTCAGAGCTACTAGACAGGCTCTAACACAAATGCCCTGCGACAGTGGGGTAAGACGGTGGAGGAGGAGGACCCTGAGCTCACCTCCTCCCAGGGACACGCCACGGCATCCACCATACAGACAGCGACTCACCCTGAGAACCCCGGAGGCCGGCAGAAGAGCTCTTCCGTAGCCAAGGACAGAGGAAGAAGACACAGCACGAAGGGCAGCGCAGGAAACCGATTCCTGGCCCGTGACCCACTGGCGTGAGGGAGAGCACAGGGGAAGTGCGTCTCTGAGCACCGAGGGCGTCAAGCCGCAGGGACACCCCCCGCGAGGCTTAACCCTGGGAGCTCTGAAGACAAGTGGGGCCTCGTTCCAGGAGAGCAAAGGCTAGAGGATGCCGAGCCTGACAGGGCTAGTGCCCCAGGCCACCCGGCGCCAGGGCCAGCGCGGAGACAGCAGTTTGAAAAGTGCCTGGAGCACACGTGAGGGAGCTTCATGATGGGTTCTAGGGCAGGTACGGGAGGCGCGGGGGTCCGCAGGAGCTTCCTCTGGGGACAGAAGGGCCGACGGGCACTGTGTTCTCACCCTCCTTCACCTGGCTCGCCAGGCGCCTCGTGCAGCACTCCCCGTCCCACCTGCTGGTACTGTGTCCCCTGCCCTGGCAGGCCCCCCTGCCCCAGCAAGCAGCCCCCACCTGCCACACCCCGGGGGGAGTCCCCAGCTGGGACAGCCCTCCAGAGGGACTCTTGCCCCAAGGAGGGGGTCAGCTCCACCTACCAGCACACTCCCAGCAGTCAGGGCCCCATCATCACAGGAGGGGGTACACAGGCCACACGGGGGACAACCTTGAAGCACATGGTTCTGGTGACCAGAGGAGACTGTGGCCCTAAAGGATGCATTTTATGTGAGGCTCCTACTTTCACGACCAGAAGATGTAGCTGGTGGGCCCCAATACATAGAAATAAACACAGAATCAGACAAAATCTTAGAAAAAGACCTAAAGAAATGGCGATAAAGAACCTACCTGATAAAGAATTCAAAGTAATGGTCATCAAGATACTAGACTTTAAAGAAGAGTAGATAAACTCTGAGAACTTCAATAATGAGGTAGAAAATTACATCATATAATGACTATGAAAACTATAATGAAAATGACATCACAGAAAATGAATGAGATTAGAGGATGCAGAATGGTTCACTGGTCTGGAAGACAGACATGGAAAGTACCCAGGCTGAAAAACAACCAGAAGAAAGAGCTGAAAGATGAGCCTGGTCAAATAAAGCAGATGTGGTACATCCACAATGGAATACTACGCAGCCATCAAAAGAAATGAAAACTTGCCATTTGCAATGACGTGGATGGAACTAGAAGGTATTATGCTGAGTGAAATCAGTCAGAGAAAGACAACTGTCATATGATCTCCCTGATACAAGGAACTGGAGAGGCAGGGTCGGGGTTCGTGGAGAGTAGGGAAGGAAAAAATGAAACAAGGTGGGATCGTGAGGGAGACAAACCATAAAAGACTCTTAATCTCACAAGACAAACAGGGCTGCTGGAGGGGGTTGGGAGAGGGTGGCTGGTGATGGACATCGGGGAGGGTATGTGCTATGGTGAGTGCTGTGAAGTGTGTAAGCCCGATGGTTCACGGACCTGTACCCCTGGGGCTAATAATACATTATATGTTAATAAAAATAATTTTAAACAAACAAACAAAGATAAGACTGGTTAAGGGCCCTCTGGAACAACGTTAAAGTTCACAGCATGGGGTCTCCCAGGGAGAGGAGCTAGAGAAAGGGACAGAAAACCTATCTGAAGAAATAGCACTGAAAACTTTTGTAATCGGGAAGAAAAGAGATCCAGGTCCAGAAAGCACAGGGAGCCCCAGACAGACGGGCCCAAGGAGGTGCACACCGTGACGGGTGACAATTAAAATGACAGTGTTAAAGAGAGAATCTTCAAAGTAGCAAGAGAAAAAGTACTGGCTACAGACAAGGGATATTTCTGCAGAAACTTTGCAGGCCAGAAGGGAGTAACATGACAGAGTCAGAGTGCTGAAAGGGAAAAAAAAAAACCTACAACAAGAATACTCTTACCAGCAAGGTTATCATTCAGAACTAAAGGAGAGAGGGAGTTTCCCAAAGGAAAATTAAGAGTTCATAATCACTAAACTGGTCTAATGAGAAATGTCTGACAGACAAAGATCACGAGTAGGCAGAGAGGCAGGCAGAGAGGCGGGAAGCAGGCTCCCCGCTGAGCAGAGAGCCTGATGCAGGACTTGATCCCAGGACCCTGAGATCATGACCTGAGCCGAAGGCAGAGGCTTAACCCACTGAGCCACCCAGGCTCCCTATTCCCGCAGTTCTATGTGGGAAGTTCCTACATCAAGAAACAAGAAAAGTCTCAAATAATCTAAACTTACACACACACACACACACACAAACTATTAAAAAAAAAGCCCAAAGTTAGTATAAGGAAGGAAGTAATAAAGATCAGAGTGAAAATAAATGAATTAGAGACCAAAAAGACAATAGAAAAGATCAATAAACTAACAGCTGGTTCTTTGATAAGATAAACAAAATTGACAAACCTTTAGTCAAACTCATCAAGAAAAAAAAGAGACTCAAATAAATAAAATCATAAATGAGAGAATTTAAAACTGACACCACAGAAATCCAAAAGATTATAAGAGATTGCTATGAAAAATTGTATTTCAACAAATTGAACAACCTAGAAGAAATGGATAAATTCCTAGAAACATGTCATCTTCTAAGACTGAATCAGGAAGAAATAGAAAATCTGAACAGACTGATTACTAGTAACGAAATTGAATTTCTGTCCAAACTCCTGACAAAGAGGTAAGTCCAGGACCCGATGGCACAGGTGAATTCTACTAAGCATTTAAAGGAGAGCGAAAACCTGTCCTTTGCAATCTCTTCCAAAAAACGGAAAAGGAAGGAAAACTTCAAAATTAATTCTTGAGACCAGCATTACCCTGATACCAAAACCAAAGACACTACAAACAAAGAAAATTAGAGACAGATGTCTCTGACGAACATAGATGTGAAAATCTTCAACAAAATATTAGCAAACCAAATTCAACAATACATGAAAAGGATGAAGTTTTGTTTCAGGGATGCATGGAAGGTTCAGTATCTGCAAATCAATCCGTGTGATGACCACATTAACAACATGAAAGTCATGATCACCTTAATGGATGCAGAAAAAGCATTTGACCAAATTCACCTTCTGCTTATGATAAAAACTCCAGCAGGTGGGCGGAGAGGGGATATACCTCAAGCTAATGAAGGCTAGATATGACAACCCACAGCTCACGTCACGCTCACTTTCCCTGTGAGGTAGGAGACAAGTCAAGGATGTCCACTTACCAGTTTCATTCAACACGGTACTGGAAGCCCCAGACGGAGGAATCGGCAAGATGATGAAGGACGGGACGTCCAAGTAGCGAAGCAAGACGTAAAACGGTCACAGTTTGCAGATCACAAGATCATATATACAGAAAACCCTAAAGACTCCACCAAAAAACTATTAGAATAAATGAATTCAATAAAATTGCAAGGAACAAAACTAATATGCAGGAATCTGTTTCTCTACACTAATAACTAACTAGCAGAAAGGGAAATTAAGAAAACAGTCCCATTTATACTTGCCCCCAAAGAGTAAAACACGGGGGAGTAAAGTTAACCGGACGAAACCGGCTGTACGCTGAAAACTGCAGGATACCGACGGAAGAAACCGAAGACACCAGTAAATGGACGGATCCTCCGTGCTCGCAGGCGGGAGAATTAATACGGTTCACATGTCCACACCACCTAAAGCAGTCTATAGATTCAACGCAATTCCTACAAAAATTCCAATGCCATTTTTCCACAGAGATAGAACAAGCCACCCTAACCTTTATATGGGATCAAGAGACCCCAGAGAACCACGGCGGACTTGAGGAAGGACAAACCTGGAGGCACCACAGTCCCGGCCTCAAACTGGGCTACGGAGCTCTAGTAAACCAGACCGCATGGTGTCGGCGTAAGCACACACACGGGCCAACAAGCCGGAGCAGAGAGCCCGGAAATAAACCCGCATGTATGGTCAACTACTTTATGACAAAAGAGACAGGAATATGCACTGGGTAAATGACACTATTCTCAGGAAATAGGCCAAGAAAACTGGACAGCCATATGCAAAAGAATGAAACTAGATGACTTTCTTACGCCATCCGTTACACATTAAAAACATTAATGTGAAAAGAGACAGGCACCCATGTTTACTACTTGTGATAGCCAGGATGGAAGGGGCCCAAGTGAGCGCTGCCGGATGAGGACAAGGAAGATGTGGTGCACACACACAGCAGAATACGACTGAACCATGGAAAGAATGAAATCTGGCCGTTTGCAACAAGGTGGATGGCCACTGAGTGCATCACGCGGAGTGAAAGAAGTCAGGGAGACACAAGTGCCACGTGATTTCACTTGCACGTGGAACGTAAAAAACAAAAAAACCCTAACAACAGCAGCACGTGAAGTAGAGTCGTAAATGCAGAGAAAGAGCTGGTAGTCGCCAGAGGGGAGAGGGAGGGGACAGGGTGAAAGCCGCGGAGCAGGTGAGGGTACGAACCTCCAGCTATAACGCAGACAAGTCCCGCCCATGCAAAGTACGGCACCGGGGACAGACAGTAAGACTCTCAGGTTTTATGGGGATAGGGGGTGACGACACTCACTATGGCGACCCTGTGACAATGCAGACAACCGCTGACCCACCGTCGTATGCCTGAAAATACTGTAATGCGACTATCCCAAAATCACTAGGGGGATTCACTGTTTGATAGGAAGAGGCAGAAGGAATCCGTGAACTTGAGTAGAAGACAAAGACGTCGTGTCCGAGGAGCGGAGTGAAGTGTGAGGCACCGTGAACAGAACCGGACGTCTGAGACACCATTTAGGAAACCAACACGTGCATCTTGGGGTTCTCAGACGAAGAGAAAGGGGAAGAGGAAACAGTTGAAGAAGTAGTGTCTGGAAATTCCCCAAATTTGATGAAATGCACGAGTGTAAATGCCCAAGAAACTCGTCAAACTCTCAGATGAGCTCAGATCCACAGCAAGACACATGACGATCAACCCGTACGACGACAGACTCTTGCAAGTGGCATGAAGGGAGTCACGCAAGGGACCCTCGTCACATTAGCACTGGTCTGTCCTTAACACTTCCCATCAGACACTGGAGGCCAGGAGCCGGGGGCTGATCTGGTCAAAGTACTAAAGGGAAAAAAACCAAACTTGTCAACCAACAGTCCTGTATCCGGCTACTGTTTTTGCAAAGAAGGAGAAAGTCACACGTTCCCAGAAAAATAACAGCTGGTGGGGCTTTGCCTCACTAGGACCTGCCGGGCAGGGGCTGCTCCGGGGCCTGCAGCGGGAGGAAAGACGCCGGACAGCCCCTGAGGGCCACTGAGGAGTGTCCGAGTCGGGGTGAGAACACGGGCTGTCGCGAGCGCTGCCATTACGACGCCACCGGTCCAGTCTGTAGCCGCTCTCCTTCTCCGTGACGTCGAGTCTTAACACATTTAAGGAGAAACATCATCTAACAGCTGGCATTACTGTGACCTTGGTTTGTGGCTTCAAATCTTGTCTTCTACATAATGTAAAAGACTCACGGATTTACCAGAATTACCAGTCTATGCTCTTGGTCACACAATGTATAAAGATGTAATTCTGTGATGCCAACAACTCAGAGAGAAGAGGTAGAGATGTTTTACTGTGTCACCGGACTTCCGCTGCTATAAATTGATATTCAAATGTTATTTCCATGGGAAGTGAGATGTAATCCCCATGGTAACCACCAAGAAAACAGTTACAGAATAGACAGGAAGGAAATTAGGAAGGGATTTAACACTGCCCTGCAAAAGATGTAACTGGAAAGAAGAGAGAAATGCAGTCACTGAGGGACAAAAGAGCTGCAGGACGGATAGAAAACCAAAGGCACGGGGACAGAAGTCAGTCCCTTCTTATCAGCAGTCACTTTATATGAATTTTACTCTCAAGTCAAAGAACAGATTGGCAGAATGAGTAAAAACACAGGAACCAACCATATGCTGTCAACCAGAGGCTCACCTTTGACCCAGTGACACCAGCAGGTAGAAAGTGACCGATGGAAAGAGGCTCCACCGTGGTAGTAGCAAAAGGACAGCTGGCCCGGCTCTACTAACGCCAGACGAAACAGACTCCAAACAAAAACGTCACATGAGACAAGAGACAAAGGACATTATAGATTAACAAAGGGCTCAACAGAGCAAGATCCAATAGTTACAAACACTGACACACCTAGTGAGAGACCATCAAAATATACGAAGGAAAACCCGACAGTACTGGAGGCAGAAATCGTTGTACAGTAACAGCTGGGACTTCAGTACTAGGAACAGAGACAAAGACCAGACAAGAGAAGCAGGCAGACAGAGGGCTTAACACAGCAAAGCCAAGCAGATTTAACAGAGAAATACAGAACAGTGCACGCAGCAAGATGAGTACGCGTGATCTTCTCAAGGGCACGTGGGACATGTTCCAAAATAGACCGAATGTTAGGCCACAAATTAAGCCTCAACAGATGTTAAAAGATAGATATCTTGTATGCAAAGTATCTTCTTGGACCACAACATGATGAGGTAGAGATCAGGAACCTAAGCAGAACTGGAAAATTCTCTAAAATGTGAGAACGAAACACAACTTTATAACGAGTGGATCAAAGAAGAAATCACAGGGAAATCAGAAAATACTTAGAGGTGAATGAAAACAAAAACACAACATACCAAAACTTAGGGAATGTAGCAAAAGCAGTCCTAAGAAGGAAATTTATGGTGATACATGCTTGCATTAAAACCAAGAAAGATCAAATCAACAGCCCAACTTTACAACGTAAGGAACTAGAAAAATAAGTACAAACTAAAGTAAAAGCTCCCAGAAGGAAGGGAATAATGAAGATTAGGCCAGAGATATATGAAGTACAGAACAGAAAACCAGCAGAGAAAAATCAATGACACAAAAAGTTGGTTCTTCAAAAAAGATCAACAGTACTGACAAACCTTTAACTAAATGAACTAAGAAAAAGAGAAGACTCAAATTACTAAAATCAAAAATAAAAATGGGGACATCACTACCATTTCTACACAAGTAAAATGGATTTTAAGAAAGCACTATGTATAGCTGCATGCCAACAAATTGGATAATCGAGATGAAATGGACAAATGTAGAGAAGCACAAAACCTACCAACACCTACTCACGGAGAAATGAAAAACTGAATAGCTCTGTAACTAGTGCGGAGATCGAATCCGTGACCAGTAGTCTCTTAACAAAGAACAACCCTGGACCTGAGGGCTAGTGAAGTTGGACGCCCACTTGATGCCACACACAAAACTTACCTCAAAGTCGATCAAAACCCTCAACCTAAATGTAGGACCTGGAACTCTGAAACTTAAGAGAAAATGCAGCAGAAAAGCTTCAGGACGCTGGATTTGGCGGTGGTTTCCTGAACACCACGGGCACAGGTAACAAGAGTAAGAAGACAAACTGAACTTCATGAAAATTTTTAAAATTCTGTGCATCAAAAGTGCCATCAACAGAGTAAAAAAGGGTAACCTGCAGAATGGGAGGTAATGTTTGCAAATCGCACGTGTGATCAGGATCTATAGCCAGAATACAGAAAACGCCTAAAACTCAGTCACAGGGTCCCAATTCAGAAATAAGCAGACTCTGTAATCTGTACAAATATCAAAGAACTCCTGTATACCCAGTATGCACACAGGGTGCACCAGCTGCATAACTGAACTAATAAAATGTATGTCGACTGTTGCTCGATGAGCAGCACAGCTGTGGTGGTCCCATGTGTAACGGTGAGCGCTCTGGACTCTGAAAGACACAGCTGTGGCTACGGCAGGGACGGCTACGGCAGGGACAACAACGACAGGTGAAGGGTTGGGAGGTACACGACACACCAGTGGCCGCAGAGCACGCAACATCACTAGTAATTAGGGAAATGTTCCTTGTGTCATTGTTCACAGTAGCCAAAGAGTGGAAGCAACCCGACCTGTGCTGCAGCCACGCGAGGGACAAGCCCTCAGCCTGTACGGGGACGGCCATTCCGACGCCCGTTGCACCACGGGTGAGCCTGGGGGATCCCGTGGTCTGGGGAACGAGCCCGTCGCAGAAAGACAAAGACGCCAGGTTCCGCGCGGACGAGCCCTTAGAGGAGAGTCCGGGTCACACAGACAGACAGCCGGGTGGGGGTGCTGGGGCAGGCGGCTTAGGGCTTCACGGGGGCAGAGTTTTAGTTTTCCCAGATGAAAAGAGCAGGCGTGTGGTGAGGACAGTGGCACAATCAGGATTCCACTCAATCCTGTACCAAAAGATGGTGAAGATGGTAAATTTTCTGGGCATTTTACCACAACAAGAAAACCTGAATAAAATCCACAAAATTCTCCTGGGTGACATCATTACATGTCACTGCATTCCAGCCTGGGCCCCTCGAGTCCCCTGGGCGGGCTTACAGGGGGCAGCCAGTGACCACGACTTCCTTTACTCTTACGCAGTATGGATTTTTATGACTGGTTGCACACGACCAGGGAAGGGTTCTGTCAGTGCTATGAGCAACGTGTGCCGGGAACGGGGAGCCCTGGCGATGCCTGAGCGTGAGGCGTCCCCCAGCCACTGGCTGCAGGAGCACATCCAGGGGCGTCCGGGGTGGGGTGGAGGGGACGCTCTGACCGGGCCCCACTCAAGCCGCGGGTTCCCACCACTCCCGCAGAGGACGGCGTCGACCCCAGCAGGGCTTCTGGCACCGGGAGCTTCCACGGGGGCGGGAGACTGGCCTCGAGGACTCCTGGAACTTACCCAGTTGAGTTCCTGAAAACACTCTATGTCCGTCCTGCCTTTTGCCTGTGAATCAGAGACTCCGTCCTCTCTCTAGGGTTGTCAGAAACAAGCACCCAAGGACGGAAGCGTTGGGCAACCAGCAGCTCAGTGTGACGGCAGACGTGGTCCGCAGGTGGCAGAGCCCGTGACCCGCCCTTCCTCACTCCGGGGACTGACTGACAGGGCGAGAGGCCGGGCAGAGGGAGCAGCACCGGCGGGAAAAGTCTGTTCCTTTCGACAGTCCTGCAGGCCTGCGTGGAGGCGGAGGCAGAGTCCTGCCCGCCCGTGCGCTCTGCCTCACCCCTTCCCGAGGCCCCAGGGGCTGCGTGTGCGGTCAGGCCCCCCGGGGCCACCTGCCGGGTCGGCAGCACTTTACCCTAAGGAGGTCGTGGCAGCCACGGCGAAGGCCGAGTGGTCGCTCCTCAGCCAGGGCGATGCTGTAAGGGGCTCACCCTCCAGGAAAGCTTCTAGAAGTTGAGAGAACAGGCAGGAAACAGGCAGGAAACCCTGAAGGGGGTGTTTCCTCCTGTCGGACGGGGGGGTTCATTTGTTTTTTCTTTCCCTCTTACACACACATGGACAACACCAGGCCTCTCTGTTTCTGACGTGGGGCTCCACAAGGCAAGTGTTTCTGGGGCCAGAGGGGCGTGGTTTCTCTTCCCAGCTGTGGTCCACACAGCTGTGTCCGCGTTGGGCACCCCAATCCCAGGGGCTGGGGCACCCGACAGTCCGGCCGCTCAGGCTGGGGGCCGGCGCCACTGCTCCCCCGACATCTCCGCACCCCTCGCAGAAGGCCGCTGCTTCCCCCGCTGGGTGCCCCCTCCCCGCCGCGGTGGTGAGGACTCTCACCGGCACCCCCGCAACAGTCCGCGTGTCAACGCGGGCCCTTCCTCCTGCACGTGGCTGCGAAACAGAAGACGGACCGATCAGGAGGAAATCAGCCCAGGAGGCCGAGTGGAAAAGCCGGGTCAGAGAAACCGAGGAAGAGGCAGCGTCAGCCACGGCAGCTGACAACAGAGCACCTGTACGTGCCCGTCAAACCGTTTCCCTTTACCTTGTCCCTCCAAATGGGCAGTTCTTCTCTTAATTTACAGGAACCCACCACATCCTTGCCAGGTGCCCCAGAGCGGACAGCAGGCCCCCTCATGCCCGGCTGCCTGCCCACAGGCCCACACGGTGGCTGGGCTCTGTTGAGTGCCCGCACCTACCCTGTGACATCTTCCGGGGGCCACGGACACTGGCGGACAGCTTGGGACAGTTCTTCCAAGCTGGACCCCAATGGTCGGCAGGCACGGCGCCCCTCACAGAGCTGCAGGCACAGGACCTGAGCAGGGACAGGACCGGGTCCTCTGAGGCAGGGCCAGCCATCCACCAGGCCATGACAGGCACCAGCTGGATGGCCAAGTCCGTCAGTCACTCCATTATACCAGCAACCGAGTTACCGTCATTTCTTACCCACAGTGATATGCCAAGGGCCAGGATTTCCGAGAAAAGGAGATTTTGCGGTTGTATCTGTAATGGATGGATCTGTGGTGCTGTCCGCTGCGGACGGGACCGACGGTTGGGGTCCCCATCACACAGGCACACCTGTGCCGTCTGTGCGGTTGGTGTCTGATCGAAAGGGTCCTGCTGCACACACTGCCCTGGACTCTGTCGTCGTGCGGCAGGGTCTCAGCTGCTCTCACGGGCAGCGTGTGTCCCCGCGGGCACCCGGCCTGTCTGAACCTTACGCTGTCAGCAGATGCTCAGGGAACTGCTTGCCCTGCGGAAACCGTGGGACTAGTGAGGCCGGCGGGACCCACACACAACCGCTCCAGAAGTGCCTGAGAAGAGCAGGGCCTCGGCTCCCGGGGCAGTGGTGGGCGGGTGTAGGGGGCCCTGAAGCCGCTGCTGCGGTGTGGCTCAGGGCCTGGGACAGGGTGGATTCCCAGACTAAGACCTGAGCCCCAGTGCGGGCCTCAGCTTACGCTCATGGGCAGGCAGCTCCTGGCGACCCCACACCAGACGGCAGCTCCCATGGACGGGGACTCTGATTGCATCTCCGTGGACAACAGATCGGAGCATCTTGCTGAGGGTGGGGCTCCAGAAACACTTCTGGCGGGCTGCATGCTGCCCGGGCTCACCGGCCCGCACCCCTTCCTGTGGGGGGCCCGGCCGCCGGGGGGCTGTGAGCAGGGCCTGGTGTTGCCCAGGACCCTGGTGCTGCCCAGGACCCCGGTGCTCTGGAGTCCAAGCCCTCGCCGGGATGCCAGCCAGCCCGAGCTGCGGGGAGGACAGGCCGGCTCTGACCAGGAAACATGACAGTTATGCGTCGTGTGTGTGAAGGGTTTAAGCACAAACACGGGGAGAGCCAGAGCTGTAGCAGCCCCTGCTCCCTCAAAGCTGCTTGTCTTTGAGCCCCTGCTGACCCGACTCCCACGGGCACGTCCCCCCCACGTGGCCTGCTCAGGGTCTGTCACCGGGGCTGGGCCCATGGCATGTGGACACTCTGGGTGTGGCGTGTAGCTGACCAGACTGAGGCTCGGGGACCCCTCACCTGTGTGTCCAGCGCCGGCATGGAAGTCAGGGTACGGGGGGGCAAACAGGGCTCCCCACTTGGGCAGACAAGGCCTCCTGACAGCAGAAAAGCCAGCGTGGACCTCTGCTCCGAGAAGAGGGGGTGCGTCTCCCCACCCCTGCTGCTGAGTTCCACCGAAACCCTGGGCTGCACACGGGACTCCAGTGTGAGAAGACGCCCAGGGACAGGACAGCAGGCCGGGGCGGGGGGGGTGCCCGGGGAGCCCTGCGGAGCCCAAGCCCCGGCTTCCTGGCGTGGGTACCAGCCACCGCAGACGAGAACCCACACGAGCCCGCTCTCCAGAGGCCAGGAAGGGGCAGCTGGGAAAGGGAGCCTTTCAGACCCTGCGCGCTCCTGCCATCCAGACGCGGCAGAGAAACGCCGCCACAGCCCACGCTCCACAGCAGAGGCTGCGGGAGGACCCCCCGTGGGGTCAGTGAAGGCCGTGAGGGGACAGTTCCCTGGATCCACGGGAGCCCCCTTCTGGCCGGTGGTCACGAGGCCCCCCGCCCCGGTCACAAGTGTAACAGTGCAGAGGTGAGACCACATGGCCGTTCGGCACAAGCAGGCAGAGGAAGCTGTGCTGATGTCGGAGAGAGGAGTCGTGCAGAGGGGCGGCCCACCCCCAAATGGCAACCCGCTGGGACGGCCGGGACGCGTGCACGGCAGAGCCGCACAACCCAGAGTTAACGACCAAGCAAATGCACCAGAGCCAGAAGGGGCGTCGGGGGGACAGCGCCACCCTAATATGCGGCTGATGTCCCGCGTCCGCAGCAGACCAGCCACACGGTGTGACCCACAGGGCCACTGGCCAACAGGGCAGGCATTTCCAGAGCAGCCGAGGCGAGGGGCTCTTCCTAAGTGCCTGCGGGACACACGCCAGGGCAGATCCGCTCCCGCCCTGGCGTACAGCAACACACGCTTGCAAACTGAAATTGTGCTGTTTTCTGACTGCGTTTCTGATTCCTGAGCTCACACGCGAGATCCATACGGAGAGACCACAGGAAACTCTCCAAACACGCGGAAAATAACACTCTTCTACGTAATCTCCAAGGGAAAAACCCAGCCCTGGCCAGCGTGAGAACGGAACAACACTAGACAGCGCGTGGGACACCCCTTGCGGGGAGCACTGCCCCGCGTGCGGTCATCACACCTCACAGGCCCAGAGAACACGCAAAGGAAGCCCAGGAGAGACCGAAAGAAGGAGATAATATGGACAGGAAGTGATTCTGTGAAAGGGAAACAACAGAAAAAAAATCAATGAAATGAAGAGCCCGGTCTTCCTGTTACAGTGTCACGGGGCACAGTCGTCCTGTGGCCGCTCTCCCCTGGGTCCTTGGCCCTTGGTCCTTCTCCACTGGGTCCCTGGCCCTTGGTCCTTCTCCACTGGGTCCTTGGCCCTTGGTCCTTCTCCACTGGGTCCCTGGCCCTTGGTCCCTGTCCTTCTCCAGGGGGTCCCTGGTCCTTCTCCATTGGGTCGTTGGCCCCTGGTCCTTCTCCACTGGGTCCTTGGCCCTTGGTCCCTGTCCTTCTCCACGGGGTCCTTGGTCCTTCTCCACTGGGTCCCTGGTCCTTCTCCATTGGGTCGTTGGCCCCTGGTCCTTCTCCACTGGGTCCTTGGCCCTTGGTCCTTCTCCACTGGGTCCTTGGCCCTTGGTCCTTCTCCACTGGGTCCTTGGCCCTTGGTCCCTGTCCTTCTCCACGGGGTCCTTGGTCCTTCTCCACTGGGTCCCTGGTCCTTTTCCATTGGGTCATTGGCCCCTGGTCCTTCTCCACTGGGTCCCTGGTCCTTCTCCATTGGGTCGTTGGCCCCTGGTCCTTCTCCACTGGGTCCCTGGTCCTTCTCCATTGGGTCGTTAGCCCCTGGTCCTTCTCCACTGGGCCCCTGGTCCTTCCCCCCGAGTCCTGGGCCACTGGTGCTCTGCTGTGCTCCCATCTGTGCTCCAGGTCCACCGGGGCTCGCTCGTCATCTCTGCCGCTCCAGTACTCACCCTGCAAAGCGAGTCTTCCAGCTCCAGCAGGACTCCCCCTCCCCATCTGCCTTGTGCTCATGAAGCCATCCTAACCCCTGCCCCACGAAGTCCAAAAGACTGCTGACACGCGTTCTCTCTTCCTTGGAGTGGACATCTGTCAAGCGTCAAGCGGCATCCCCCCCACGAAGTTTCCGTGTCTCAAGGGCTATACGGCTTATGAAACTTCCATATTTGGATACTTTTCGGTCCATATTGCTCTTCACTAGCCTTGTGCCTGAGTGTTGAGCCCTGGGCCTCCTTGGATGCTAACAGACGACTGGGTGGGAGCTTTGTTTATGCACCCGACAACAATACAAAGTGCAATTCCAGCCAACTTCACATTTTAATAAATGCTTTTTAAAAAATGGTGTTGAACTGCTAACCCTCTAGGAAGCTGCCAGAAAACGTGACCATTTATTTCCACCTACTTCCTGAGTGACACAGGCACCACCTTGTCACCATCTGGACTTGTAAACAAATCCTGAGTCTTCTGGTGTGTTTCTGCTCTGAAGCGAAGACAGGCCTGCCGACAGCACTCCCCCAAGGCCCTGCCCGGCTCCCCGAGGCCGTCTGCTCAGTTGGCCCCGGTCATTAACTCCTGTGTTTCTGCCACCCACTGCATCCATCCACCGCGCTCCCCCACCCAAGTAACGTGCGCCCGGCGGTCCCTGCCCCGTGTGTGGGAAACCCTGCTTCATTCTGCGCCAAGAGAGCACCGTCTGGGGGCACCTGTGTGTGGCAGACGCCGCTGACCGGACCTACCCCACAGCCCGGGGGCACCCAGACGACTCCTCATCTCGGTGGGAAGTTCTGGCATTGGGTCTCATTGAGATGGGCAGGAGGCTGGCAGGACGGCTGAGGGCGCCGTGCGGTCTCAGCCTGGGCAGTCACTAGCGCGTCCACGGTTTTGAGCCGTGGTGGCGTTCTCCGTCAGCGGGAGACTTGCCAGTCCATGAGAGCTGCTCTTTCTAGCCCTTCCTGTACAGAAATACCAGCTATTTCTCATATTCACCTGACTGCAAATCAGAAAGTTACTTTAACAAAAGCCAGCTCGTACTTCCAAATAATAGACATAATTTTTTGTTCAGAAAACTATCAATCAGCATGAAGTTGGCAGCTTCTGAGTTTCTAACCCTTCTTTAGGCACAGTTTTGGTTTTGACACTTTTCCTTGAACGACGTCTTGTACACGGCAGCGTTTTAACCTGTTTTCAATGGTGACGTCCTCCAGCCCCACCAGGTAAATGTTCAAACCGAACGTTGGTATTAATTGTCCAAGTACACGCGCACTTACACATACTGGCTCCTGCGTTCCAATCTGAAGACCGGCGGGTTCGTACAGTAAGCGATTAACTACAACCTCCCTGTTCCAGGCGTGACCCTGGCCCCGCCCCTTGATCATGAGATGTCATTAGTTGCTGGACAAGAAAACACAACGGCTCAGTGCCAGCTTAGTAATTAAAAACCAAAGGTTCTGTTAAATGTCCTCAGTGGAGGTTGCCCAGGACTGGGGAAGACTCCTGCCCGTTTCAGCCTGTGTCTGCTTCTTACAGCCCCCAGGCACCTGCCCATTTACAAAATGCGTCTCTGTCCTCAGTGACCTTCGGGGAGCAGGGTTGTGCACAAGCGCAGCTCTGGGACGCGGGCGCCAGGCTGGAAAACCCTCAGCCAGAGGGCCCTGAGCTCGCTCCGGCCAGAATGACCCTCCTCATCACATATGCAGAGTGGCGGACGGGGGTCCTTTCCCGACGCATGGTGGCCTCCTTTCTTCAGGGACCCACCACTCCAGGCCTTCTAACCCCTGACCTTGATCACGCTGGCAAGACCCAGATCCAACGGCGCTCCTTACCCTGTTGTGGCTTCTCTGCTATGGTTCCCCTCCCAGGAGTGCCCCGTTCCCCGGGAAACACGTGTGAGCAGCGAGCACGGGTCCAGAGACCTGGGAATGCTCCTCGGGGTGCGGCAGCGTCCTGAGAGGGGCCCCCACGATGGGTGGTGGCCATCTGCACACCTCAGCCAGCGTGAGCCCCTCTCTGGAAGGGAGGCATCTCAGATCCCTAAGCACCTGTGGGGGGCAGGGCCCCCCAGTGCGTCGCGGGGAGGTTACGGATGCACAGGTTTACCAAGCGCTGGGTCACACACAAGTCGCATTGGTGAGCTGCGGACCGGGCAGAGCCAACAGCGGACCAAGCCCCAAAGCCCAAGAACCAGGGCACCGACGTCCCGGCAGAAAGGGGGTCTGCCCCCCCTCCTCCCGGTTCCACTCAGCTTCCCAACGGATGGACACTGGGTGAGGCGACGCATGGGAGAGGAAGGTCTGCTCGACTTAGTCTTCCAGAAACACCCTGGCAGACACGCCCGGAAAGGTGTTCTGCCGGCTGCCTGGATCTGAGGCCACTCAGGCACTCGGTCAGCCGCCACAAGGCTCCTGGGGCTCAGGGGCTCCCACTTTCTTTCTCAGGATGCGGCTGATCTGGGACTCGGATCCAGAGGTGAGGAGTACCAGCGTGTGGCCCAGGATGAGGCTGTTCAGGGCATTTTCGAGGATCTGCTTTGTAAATGGGCCGATGCAGTGTTTTTCCCACTGAGCCTGGGCCTCGTGCAAGTCTGACCACAGGGTCTGGGATGCGGCCCTCGGTCCTCGGGTGGCTGCGGCTCTCAGTTCACTGGCGGATTCGGAGTAACAAGGGAGCTGATGCGGTCAGGAATGCCTCCACTGCAGGCGAACCATTGTTAAAACCGAGAGCCGATGAGCCTCTGGGCGTTGGTCAGAGAGTGAGGGGTCCTACGGGGGAAACACGCAGGCGGCCTCTGGAGAAGAGGGAGAGAGAGAGCACGGGATCGAGGGGTGGGCCGGGTGCAGCTTCTCCTGCGGCCCTTTCTCAGCACCAAGGGACAGACTGCCTGTGCACCTTCCAACGAGCCGCGGCGAAGGCCTGAAAGCACAGGGCGTCCTCTACATGCAGCGCGGGAGACGCCGGGAAGGAGGCGTCCAGCTCCGTGCGACGTTCCCCTTTCCACACGTAGACCGTCGCATATGCACCTCGTTAGTCAAAAGTTCCCCACTATCTTAAAAACAGAATTTGTCACAAAGAACACCCTGCCCCCTAGAATTCCTCTTCCAAGAGCCGAAGTGCCACAGCTGCTCTCTGTCGAGCAGTATCTCGTCCGAGTTCCACCAAGTGACGGCTGAGAGGGGGTCCGCAGATTCAGGTAAATGTCCACCCACCCACTCCCCATCGTGATCTACGTTTTCACCAAAATGACACTCTTTTGTCAGAGATCTTCGGCAGAAGGAGAAAGAGACGTTGGCCCCGACTTCCCGAGCAGGCCAGAGCCGGAAGACGGGCGCAGGTGCGGGCTTTCCCGCCTGCCTGTCTCTCTCCCACTGCCCAGGGCCGGCTCGACAGGTTCTGTCGAGAGGATGGCACCAAAAACCTTGCAAGAGTCAGGTTTTTGCCACTTCCTAGCCCCCCTCGCAGGTGAGGAGACAAGCTCAGAGCCAGGAGCTGCTTCAACCCACGTCAAATACACACACATCGCACATGGGGACTCCTCTGGGAGAAGAGGCTTCTCAGAATCATCTTTAGTTTGAAAATGTCTGATGTCACTGCTTTTTTTTTTAAGATTATTTTTTAAAATTTATTTGACAGAAAGAGATCACAAGTAGGCAGAGAGGCAGGCAGAGTGGCGGTGGCCGGGGGGGGAAGCAAGCTCCCCGCCGAGCAGGGAGTCCGATGCGGGACTCGATCCCTGGACCCTGGATCATGACCTGAGCCGAAGGCAGCGGCTTAACCCACTGAGCCACCCAGGTGGACAAGTGCCGTGGTGTCAGAGCTTTTGAGGGATGAGTGCAAATGAGGGCAAGCTGAGAGGCACGCACTCACTCCTTCTGCCAGGGCCCGACTCCTGGAAGGCACACCAGCCAGGTGAGCCCAGCAGGCGCGGCCACGGAAGCCCAGCATGGCCACAGACACATGCCGGCACCACGGCCAGGGTGCAAACTGCAGCCGCTGGGCGAGCCGCGGGCCTTGGGGAAGGAGGTCCCCGCTGCATCCAGGAGGAGAAGTCACACACCTGCCTGCGAATCACGGGCGGACCAGCAGACTCTCTCCTTGCTGTTACAGAAAGACTACTGCAAAAATGCTGTTTGAGTCAGTGCCCCCTGCCCCTCCCTGGTCACAAGAGGTGGAAAGGCAGCAGCAGAGTGTGGGGGTCCCTTCTTCTCAGGCCCTGGGGACCTCGCAAGGAGGATGCAGGTCGGCTTAGGACCAAGCCTTGTCCGGGGCACCTGCGAGAGGGGGCGTCCCCTGGACCGGCAGGGTGGGGGGGTCCTTTCCATTCAACTGAGACGAGTCCTGAAGCAGCACTGTGGTAGGGGTGCACGCTCACAGGGGACAAGGGACACATGTGCTGGGAAACGCGTGGCAGGGATGCCCCGGTGCGCGCAGTCACCTAGAGCAATGAGACGGCGAACAGAGAGGCCGAGGAAGGCAGATGGTGCCACCAATTTGCGGTGGAAGACTTCGCGGTTTCTGGCGAAGCTAGACATACTGTCACTGTCTGATCCAGCAAGCCCGTTTCCTGCTTTTACCCAAATAACTAAAAACCCACGTCCACCCAGAAACCTGCAGAAGGATGTTTACAGCTGCTTTGTTCCTAACTGCCAAACCCCGAAGCACCCCCCACGTCCCTCGGAAGGCGGGGGTCACGCACTGCGCTCCACCCAGACGACGGGGTGTCACTCGGCACCGAACAGAAACGAGTGCAAGCCGCCGAAACCTCGCACGCGTAAGTGCAGGGACCGGTCTGAAAAGGCGACGTCCTCTAGGACTCCAGCTCCAAGACGCTGCGGAGAAGGCGGGGCCGTGGACTCGGGGGGGACCCGTGGTGGCCGGGAGCTGGAGGGGAAGGAGGGGCGCGCGGGCCGAGCACGGACGGTCCGCAGAGCTACGGGGCACGCGTGACCTCGTGCACTCGGGAAAGCGCCCACGCACGCGCAGCACCCCGTGAGCCCGAGAGTGAATGTTCGTCATTGAGCTACTTGAGCTACTGCTGATGTATCCGTGTTGGCTCATCGACTCGCTGAAGTCATGCGCGGATGCGAGATGTCGCAGGAGAGCAGCAGCGTGTGCGCAGGACAGGGGTAAACCCAGCTGCTGTGGTTTCTGCTCAATTTTGTCTATAAAACTAAAACTGCGCCGAAAAACTTAAGTCTATAGAATTTTAAAATGCCTGAAAACATAAAAGGCTAAGATCATGAAACGGTTCAAACACAAAACAAACGATCCCCTTAGTGTCACTGTTCTCTTTCCAAGGGAACGAGGCATCAACGGTCACACACCGTAGAGCGGCAGGAGGAACCGCGGGAAGGTGTCCGCAGCTCCCGTGTTGCCCCGCACGCCCGCCCACGCCGTCGAGCTCCCCAACACAGGAGCCGGGAGGCAGCAGGCCGTGTGCAGGCTCTCGGGACCTCGGGGACTTGTCTGGGGACTGTAGGCGCTCCAGAGGCCCGGGGACTGTCCCTCACACCAGCACCTGCCCCTTGGTGCCCACCGTGCCCGGGACCGACGGAGCCTCCGCCTCGGACCCACAGCCGGCAACAGCAGTGATCAGCCAGTGCCCTGGGAAGGGGCAGAGCGCCCACGTGCCAGGAGCGGACGGGGAACAGTCCGCAGGCCCGGCAGCACCGGGAGACGAACACACTTCAGTGTTTTGGGGACCGGCGAACGTAAGGGCCTGTCTTCCTCTTTCGGTAACGCGCAGCCGTCCTCCAGGACATGGGAGGGGAGGGGACAGACAGACAGAGACTCTGTGGGGGCCCAGAAGTCACCATACACTTTTTCCTGTCCCTCGAGGGAGCCCCCTGAATCTTGTTCCTTCGGAGCCAGTCTGGACCCAAGAGGCCACTGCCATGCCCTCTACCGTATCTGCAGCCCAGGGGGCCCGAGGGATGAAGCAGGAGGCGCAGGCTGTTGGCCTGAGGCAGAGGCCAGTGCCCGCAGCGTCCCTGACCCGGGCCGGACGCCGCCGGAGAGCTCTGGCGAGCCTGTCACTACCCTGCTCACAGTGCAGTCCTGGCTGCCTTCCCTCCCAGGTGGCTCAGTCCCTGGGGCCCCGAAAAGTTCCCAGCTGCTCCTCACCACTCCGTGTTTCTCTCTGCCTAGCACGCGGGACTCCGCACACATGGGCACACACGGGACGGCTGGGGGATGCCCACGGAAAGCACCTGGCGCCCCTCACCCATCACACGAAGCAGCTACCCTGGGGTCCAGGAAGGAGCTGTCTTGAGCTCGCCCCCCAAGGGCAGGGACAGCTGTCTGCCGGGGCCCTCGGCCCTCAATACACCCTTCAGCCACCATAGAACCTGGAGACCCGACCTCTCCAGCTACCGTCATCCAGCACCTTTGGGCTTAATTAGGAATTTATCTCATAATCGGCGACGACAGGACCTCACTGGAAAGTCAAAGTTTGAACTTTACAAAACAGAGTAACCGGATGTTGAATCACCGTAAACAAACCTGTCAGCTTAGAACCACAAAACGTGCCGTTCGCCTCCTGGCCGCCCGTTCAGGCCCACAAGGCGATTTTAGGGTCTGCGGGGGCAGAGCAGCTGAGCAAGGGTCAGCGCCAGGGTGGGAAGAGCCTGCAGGTGTGGACAGGACGCGGTGGCACATGGTGACCCTGCAAACAGGGACAGCCTCCGGGGCAGCAGGCCTGGGGCACAGACAGGTGCGGGGTCCAGCCAGGCAGCTCCTGAACTTAGTGTCCTGCCCGCCCCCCACCCTGCCTGGGACTTCAGGGCCCGTCCACCTGCCTCGCAGCCCCAGATGATGGTGGGGCAGCGGCCACGGCCCCCGGGCACTCCGACCCTTCGCACCTGCTCCCGGGAGGACCCACACGGGCCTCCCATCTGTCGTCGGCCCTGGCAGCAGGCAGTGGCGGAAAGGCTGCCGGACAAAGCGAATGTTACCCGTCTTGCTGTGCATCCAGCAAAAGTAAAGCCAAGCTCCATGTAACCAGCACGTGTGTGACCCACTCAGCCTCGGCCGCTCTGGGCGTCCCTAGAAGCAAGGAACACCCACAATGTAGTAGGAAGGGAGTAACCGCGCGAAGCAGCTGGGCCCTCCTGCGCTTGAGGACGAAGAGCCCGGCGCCCTCAGACGGCACCTCAGTCATTCCCCCTGGCCCCGGGGGGATGTGTGGCCCGGAAGAGCCCCCCCAACCGCCGTTGGGATGACGTAGCGGCCAAGAGCGGGGCCTGGGCGTTGGCACCCAGAAAGGCCTCTGAGTGGCCGCGTCCCACCCCCCCGCCCCCCGTCAGAGCTGGGCTCGGACAGCCCGAGAGCCGTTGGTGTACAGGGGACCTGGGGCTGGGCTCCCACGCCCGTGCGCGCCCTGCACCCCCACAGCTGCCCGGTGCTGTCGCCGTGTCAGCCCCCCATCGCGTGGCAGGACGCCGGAGGGGGGCCGCCGGCAGGTCACTCGCCCGGCGCCAGTCCCACGAAGGGCGTGAGGCCTTGCTTGCCAGGGGCACGTTTCCCCACTGCTGCTCTCCTCCTCCCGGCTGGGAAGCAACGCGGGTCACTGCGGATTTCCACGCTGGGTGGACACATGACCTAGCGAGACCATCTGCCCCACAATTTGGGGTGATTTTTCTGACCTTTGCTGTTTGCCTTGTGTGTGGGGGGGGGGCTCGCACCTTGGGTCTGGGGTGATGTTTTACTCCTTAACGTCATGGCTTAGAAACATTTGCAGTGAATACGCTGCTTTGAGATGCTTTTCAAGATGACAAGGTTCAACACAAGACGTCACGGGAGTCACTGAAGCCGCCCCCTTGCAGTTGGACGTTTGCTCTTCCTTCCTGGTCTCACGAACAGCCCGGGGGAAAGACACGGCGCACATCTCTGTTCCTCAAGGCAGATTCCCGCGCTGCACCTGCAGGGTGGACGCGTCTCAAGGGCCTGTGGGGTCAGGGGCCGGAGACTGGGTCCGTGCCCAGCATAACCCCGCTCACTCAGGTCTCACAGTCAAACACAGACACAGAAACGTGGGCAGACGCCCCAGGGCAGCTGCCGGCAGCAGTTAGGGTCGTGGCCTACGCACAGGCCTCACTCTGCCAAGCAGCCCCCAGGGCAGTGAATGTCTTCGGGGTCTCGTGCAGCAGGACGGACGCCGCGGGCACGCATGGGCCGGCCAGGGTGAGGGCTGGGGTTGGGGCCTCGGGGCCTCCAGCCACACGCTCAGACAGACGCAGAAACCAAGGCTTTTCCTACCGCAGCTGAACCTTGTGCTGCTGCTGGTTTGAGGTCCATCGAGCACCTTCCCTCCCTTGACGTGAAGAGAAGAGCTCACTGACCAGCCAGACTTGATACCAGGATCACAGGACAAGCCACCAACCCTAACCCTGACCCCACTCCAGTCATCGAGAAGGGCACAAGCACTGCTGGCTTCAGGGCGAGAGTATTCTAGAAATAAACAATGAAGGAGGGGGAAGGGGCACGGGGAGGGACGGCAGAGGGGAGTGGGGGGGGGCTGGCGGCGGGGGCGGGGACAGGACAAGGAATTCTCGCTCTGGGTGGTGACAGACGCTCACGCATGGGGTGACTTGAACCCGCCGTCGCACAGCCGTGTGGAAATACCTCTTCCAGTCCTCGCTTGCCCAAGGGTAGCTAAGACCAGAGAGCTCCCCTTTCCGTAATTAAACAAACATGCAGACACAGAAAAAACACTCCGGAGAACTGCACCACCGGATCAAGAAACAAGTCAGAACAAGACTTCATTCTCAAAGGTACCGGAAACGTCAACATTTTTAACGGCTGCCACCTAAGTTGCAAAACAAAACGTGCCCCACGTTACAGAGGAAGCCACGACTCCCCGCAGGGCTTTCTCCAGACTTCGCCTTGAGGCTCTGGGCCCGACTTGGACTCCGGTCCCCCCCAGCTTACTCTGTGCTCCAGGGGACCGCCCTGCTCCTGGGGTCAGTCCCTCACCCCCCGCCAACCCCGCGGCTCAGGGCCCCCCCCCCGCCAGCTGTGTCCTCTCCCAGCCCCCACCCCGGGCAGCCAGAAGGGGCCGGGTGCCCGCGGTGCACCCAGTGGTCTGTGTGCTCTGGCATCTGTTCCCGCCCGGTGCCGGCCTTCGTCAGGGCTGGCCCTGGCCCGGAGCCAGATTCATCTTCACAAAACGACTCAAAGTGGAGGAGATGTGTGGCGACGGCAGCCGGGAGCTGGGGGCCTGGCACTCACAGGGCAGCCTGTCTTCTCTTGGGCCCCTGCCTCCTCCCTGCACACCCCTTAGCCTAATTCTCCCTCAAGTCCTGTGATGCAGGCCCACCGGGGTCCTTGTTGCTGTGGCCCCAGGACCCTGTCCAGAGTGACAGAGGCCATTGCTGAAGGCAAGCACAAGGCTTCAGGGCGTGCACCACAGGCCAGACACGGAGGGCTCCCAGCCCGGGACACCTGCTGCCCTCGGCGGCACAGCCACGGGGACCCACAGGGCCGCTCGGCAGGCGTCAAAGTCCGTCAGCTCATTGCCCCCATCTGGGAGGGAGCGGGGGGCTCTGGGTCACCAAGGACCGCCTGTGGGGCGAGGAGAGGCGGGTCCACTCTGAGCACAGGGCGGGCCTGCGGGTGTCAGACCCTGAAGGACAGTGCCCAGAGGCCAGGTCCCGCGGACACCCGCAGAGCTCCCTGGAGGCGGGGTGCCTTGGCCGTGAGCGCCTGTGTCCCCGGGGCGGGGAGGGTGCCGGGTCCCTGGACAGGGCTCCCTGGACTTGCCTCTTGGGGCTTCTACTTCTCAGATTACCAGAGCTGGTTGGGACCACCACCCACGACCACCCACGAGCTTCTGTTTCCAGGCGCTCTTTTATTCCTCCTCCCTCTCTCGGCCATCCTCTCGGTCCTGCCTCCCCGGCACCTTCCAGACAGGCTCTCGCTGGTCCCGGCAGCACCTCCCACCCAGAGGCTGGTTCTGGGTGGACAAGGATGCTCAGGCCGGTGAGCGGGGTGTGGTCCCGAGCGCTCCCCCCTGCCTGCAGTGGGGCCCGGTCAGCCTGGGAGGGGGCGGCGCTGGCCGGGCAGGGCTGCTGACTCTGCCCCCAGCCTGGGCAGTGAGAAGGCCAGTGGCCTCAGGCAGCTGTGCCTCCCCCCCAGCGGCCGGCCAGGAGCAGGAGAGTGCTTACAAGCCTCTCTGTGGCCCCCCTTCTGGGTGCGCGGTATCATTACAACCTTCAGCTCTTTGTTACTAGCAGCTGCAATGTTGCAGTGGACCGGGCCGGGGTCTGCCGTGTGCCCAGCAGGGAACGGCCCGGCAGCTGGGCTGAGACACGCCCGTCTGCCCAAACAGCAAAGGGCACCTGACCACAGGCTGGGACGCAGGTGTGCTCCGGGGACTCCGAAGGTGGACGGAGGGGAGGCAGCTCTGCCCCTGTTGTCACAAAGGGAGAACCCACCGCTGAGATCTCGGGTCCTGGAGCCTCCTTCCCACTCACTTTAAAACACAATCTTTCACGATAAACTCTCCTCCCGTGAGATTTCAGGGAGGCTGGGAGCTGATGACAAGCTTTCCTTTTGACAGAAGGAAACAAAACCCACACAATACCAGTTTTCACCTAGGGAGTGTTTTCTGTAACTTCTAAAGAACACTTTATTTCAGGGCACGAAATTCCTGACTTTCATTAGGGTCCCGTTTCTGCAGTCCAATGCTCTACTCCTGAGCTATACCCCCAGGGTGCTGTTTCTGGAATGTTCCCCCACCCCCAAGCCCAAGGCAAGGAGACACAGGGAAGGAGTGGCAGAACGGAGAGCATTTAAGAAGCATCTTGTTTTGGTTCTGATTCTCTATTATTTCCCTCTATTAAAAAAATTAACTCAAATGATCCTCACTTACTGTGGATCCATATTTACTACAAAAATAAGTTAAAAAATCCAAAAGCTGCACCCCGAGGTTACTACCGTCAGCATCTTGCTCTGTCCCCTCACGCTGGGTTCCCCTCGGGAAGATCTCGCCGCACCCCCGCCCCCCTGCTCCCCTGCACCCTCCTCCCAGTACCCCTGCTGGAAAGCGTGCGTCTCCGGCCCCCCCGGAAGACCTCTGTGGCAGAGGACACGCGGGCCCCCTCCCTGCCCTAGCCAGTGGGGAGGTCAGCACAGCACACGGAGTCCCCTGGGACACGGGTCCCGGCCCACTCCGCACGTCGCACGCCCGCAGCCACCCTCCTGCACCTGCCTTCAGGACTTACTGAGATAAAATTCACGCAACGTAAAATTCACCATTCACGCTATTTTAAACTGTATGAGTCAATGGTTTTTAGTGTGTGTGTATATATACATACACAGATATAAATAAATTCATTTTTGGAGAGGTGGGAGACAGAGGACGCGTGTGCAGGCCGGGGAGGGGCAGGGGGAGAGACTCTCAAGCTGGCTGCCCCTGAGCGCAGAGCCCGCCACAGCCCCTGACCCCAGGACCCCACGGTCATGACCTGAGCTGAAGGCAGACGCTTGACAACTGAGCCCCCCAGGAGCTCCGGTTTTTAGTGCATTAGCAATGTCGTGGGACCGTCACAATAATCTAACTCACTTCCATCACCCCCAAGAGACGCGCGTGTTACACGCTCTCCTCCCTCCGTCCCTGAGCAAACACCACTTCCTGTCTCGACAGCTTTGCCGACTGAATAGTCACACCACTCGGTGCCACGTCCCCACGGTTCACCGGCGCCGTAGTGACGGGCCGCGCTTCGCCCCGTGGCACCACGGGCTGGGTTGCTCCCACTTCTCGGCGACGGTGAAGAACGCTGCGTGCACGCGGGCGTGCGGGATTCTGGGGCCTGCGTGTTCACTTTTCGCGGGTGTTTCCCCAGGACGGAGTCACCGGTCAGATGGAAGCTCCGCGTGCCGCGTCTGAAAGTCCGGACTCTCCTCCCCGGCCTGGCGCCTCTCCTCCGCCTTCACCGGCCTTTCCCCTTCCCCTGGGCCCCTGGGCCATGCACGCGTCTTCTCTGGAGAAGGGCCGATCCAGACCTCTCGCCCGTTTCCTTTTGGACCGCCTTCTTACGCGGATGCGAGAGTTCTCTATGTGTTCGAGATCGAAGTCTCTTACACGTGACTTAAAAGTATCTCCCCCCATTCTGCTGGTTGTTTTCATTTTCTTGGTAGTTTCTTCTGACGCAAAAGTCTCAAATTCTGATGAAATCCATTTTATCTATTTTTTGGTCGTTTTTGGTGTCCTATGTAGGAAGCCATCACTTAATCCAAAGTCATGTCCCTCTTTGCTCCCCAGGTCACTTCTAAGCAAGGCAGCTAGGGCCCTAGTTCAGACGAACAGAAACACAGATAAAGCCCTGTCCTCGGGGTCTGCTCTTACAAGCTCTTTCCGTCTGCCCCGGAGCGGAGGTCCAACCCCGGACACCAGGCTGTTAGAGAAGCTGTCTGGAGCCAGCACGATGTAGAAATGAACAAACCAGCTATGCGGTGTGCTCAGTCCTCATTTAAGGAATTAAGGGCCATTGAGCTCAGCTACCAGGTTCCCCAAGTTCACAGGAATGTGATGTGTGCCAGGAAATGCATTGCTCTGGGACGCTGGAAAATTCCATCATGGAGGAGAGCAGAAGATGCGGAGCAGACTAACAAGAACTGGACCTGCCTGGAAAAAGGTGGCCCGGCCCTGGCAGACACCCAGCAGCAAAAGGGAGAGAAAGTGGGGCGCCTGGGTGGCTCAGTGAAGCGTGTGCCTTCGGTTCAGGTCATGATCCTGGGGTCTTGGGATCGAGTCCCACATCGGGCTCCCTGCTCGGCGGGGACCCTGCCCCCTGCCCCTCCCTCCTTGCTCGTGCTCTCTCTCAAATAAATAAATGAAATGAAAAAAAAAAAAAAGTGGGGAGGGAAAGCACGAAGCAACTTTTTTTTTCCCCGCTAAAAGTTTCCTCAAACAACAGATCATTCTGGAAAGCATCTCAAAGTAAAAGTAAAGCCAGCTCTGAAATAACTTGCCACGTCTACATTTGGGGGGTTTCTGGACTTGTAAAGCCCCTAGTGAGGGATGCTGGGGCCCCTGCGTCCTTAGTCCTGGGCAGCCCCCGACACCCTCTGCCGATTTCAGGGTCCTGGTTACTGATGCAACCATGGAGTGGGTGACGAGTGCACCACCGAGTCTGATTCTATTTCATGGCTTCAGGGTACAGGGAGAGTCCGGCCCACAGCCCAGCCCTGGGAACCGAGGGCGCGTTATCTTCCCTTCCTGAGCCCTGGCCCACAGCTCCCCGGGATCCTGAGCAGGAGACACAAAGAGGGCTGCATACACCATGCCTGAAGGAAGTTCAGTGCCGAGGCTGTCCTCACGCCTGCTGGGGCTGCTTGGCCTTGTGCTAGGGACAGTCCCTCAAACCCGGCATCCCCGAGGACCACAAAGGGCAGACTTGGTGGGCCAGGCAGCCACTCCTGGGGGACTCTCCCGAGGCCCCCATGGGCCACACTGGCCAAGAACACCCCTTCCTGAAAGCGAGGCCCCAACAAGAGCTTCCCACCCTTTTCTCCAGGGTCCTCCTTACCCCTGGAGCCAGTGACCGCCTCCTTTGACTGAGGGGTGCTGATGCTAGAGGCCACCAGCACCGGGTCAGACCTGCGCCTGTGCTAGAGCGAGGACCTCGCTGAAAACCCCCTACCTTGCGCTCAGCTGTTCGCTCACGAAAACCAACAACCAACATGCGGAGGGAGAACTCAACCACGTGCTGGGGCAGAACGGGTCAGGGGTCATGTACACAAAGGGGGTGTCGTCCTGCCCCGTCACACTCTGTCATCCTGCCCCGTCGCACTCTGCCGTCCTGCCCTGTCACACTCTGCCGTCCTGCCCCGTCACACTCTGCCGTCCTGCCCCGTCACACTCTGCCGTCCTGCCCCGTCACATTCTCTCGTCCTGCCCCGTCACACTCTGTCATCCTGCCCCCGTCACACTCTGTCGTCCTGCCCTGTCACACTCTGCTGTCCTGCCCCGTCGCACTCTGTCGTCCTGCCCCGTCACACTCTGTCATCCTGCCCCCGTCACACTCTGTCGTCCTGCCCCGTCACACTCTGCTGTCCTGCCCCGTCACACTCTGTCATCCTGCCCCGTCACACTCTGTCGTCCTGCCCCGTCACACTCTGTCGTCCTGCCCCATCACACTCTGCTGTCCTGCCCCGTCACACTCTGCTGTCCTGCCCCGTCACACTCTGTCGTCCTGCCCCGTCACACTCTGTCGTCCTGCCCCGTCACACTCTGTCGTCCTGCCCCGTCACACTCTGTCGTCCTGCCCCGTCACACTCTGTCGTCCTGCCCCGTCACACTCTGTCGTCCTGCCCCGTCACACTCTGCTGTCCTGCCCCGTCACACTCTGTCGTCCTGCCCTGTCACACTCTGTCGTCCTGCCCCGTCACACTCTGCTGTCCTGCCCCTTCACACTCTGTCGTCCTGTCCCGTCACACTCTGTCGTCCTGTCCCGTCACACTCTGTCGTCCTGTCCCGTCACACTCTGTCGTCCTGCCCCGTCACACTCTGTCGTCCTGCCCCGTCACACTCTGCTGTCCTGCCCCGTCACACTCTGTCGTCCTGCCCCGTCACACTCTGTCGTCCTGCCCCGTCACACTCTGTCGTCCTGCCCCGTCACACTCTGTCGTCCTGCCCCGTCACACTCTGCCGTCCTGTCTCCATCACACTCCGTCACCCAGCCCCTGTCACAGTCTGGTGCCTGCCTCCCCAGACTGTCTGGTGCCAGGAGCCTGTGCGTTGGAGTCCGGGATCCCAGAGAAACAGATCCCAGGCACGGGTTCTCACGGGGAAGTGGAGCTTCACTTGAGAACTGGCTCCAGCCTTGACCGCGGGGGAGCCGGAGACCCAGGGTGGAGGGTGGGGAGATTCAGTCCAAGTCTGAAGGCCCGAGAAGCAGGAGCTCTGACGTCTGAAGGGGGAAGAGGGTCGCTCCAGCTCACAGAGAGAGAAGAATCGATGCCCACCCATGGGGAGGGCATCTGTGCCCTGGGTCCGCTAACACACCTGCCGGTCTGTTCTGGAGACTGCCCGAGACGCTCGTGCAGAGGAGGGGCTCTGGTCAGGGAGATGGCACTCCCCCTCCTCTCGTGAGGACCAGGACCGCCCGCAACCTCAGTTTGCCTTAACTGCCTCCTAAATTCCCTCCCACCGGGCTTAGGTCTTCACTGTGTGGAGCTGGGGTGCAGTGCCGTCCCGGCCCGTGCCCGTGGCCACAGCTGGCTCCTTTATTCTGCCATCTGCCTGGGACAGACCCCTCTTAACTCCATAGCGGTTTCAACCTCACTTAGAAGGGATGTGCCTCTGTTTCTCCGTTTGACCCTAAAACCGCTCTCCCCTGAGCATCCATGTTTACCTAGAAGGGGTGAAGCTGAGCTCTGAGCTCGCACACGGTAAGCTGCACTCCAGCCTGTTTCCCCGAAGGCCCCACAGGCCGTGTATCTGATTCCAGGGTCCCCAGAGCTCAGCCGCACCAGCAGCCTGCTGTGATGTTGTTCTGGTAAGAGGACAGCGTATCCCAACGGGCTTCCTGGAGGAGGTGTTTGGGAAGGACAGGTGGTCGTTTGCCCTGAGGGTCTGTGGGAAGGAGTGGCCTAGAAGCTGGGGCACACAGAGGGGCCACATGTCATGACGAAGACAGAAGGTTGGGGGAGGGCAGAGGGATGTGGGGGCCTAAGGGACACTGCTTACAAGTGGTGGAACTCACAGTTCACCTGGAAAGAATCTAACAGCGAGAAGTATGGGAAGCAGGAGGGAATAATGGCCGAAGGGACAGGGGAAGCAGGATATCAGAGCAGGTAGCGGACTAGACCCAAAGAGTGTGATAAGCCGTCAGAAAGCAATCTTCCATTTGCAACGATGTGGATGGAACTACAGGATGTTGAACTAAGCGAAATAAGTCAGTCAGAGGAAGACAATTACCACATGATCTCACGGATACGTGGAATTTAAGAAACAAGGCGGACGATCATATGGGAAAAGAGGAAAAAAATCAAACAAGAGGAAACCAGAGAGGGAGGCGAACCATAAGGGACTCTTCGTCTTAGGAAACAAGCTGAGGGCTGCTGAGGGGAGGGCGTGGGGAACTGGGGTGACTGGGGGACGGAGGGGATGGGTTTGTGTTGTAATGAGCCCTGGGGATCACACACCTGTACCCTTGAAACTAACGATACATTCTACGTTAATTAACTCAATTTAAAAAATGTAAAAAAAAAAAAAAAGAAAAGAAAAAAGGAGGGTAAGAAAGCCTTTAGGTATCGTAAAGCTGGGGACTGGTTGCCAGGGGAGCCAACCATGTGCCCAGCAGGCTGGACCGTCTCCCATCCCCCACCCAGTGAGGGCAGCAGGCCTGGAGATTGAGTATAATCACCAATGGCTGACGATTTAATCAATAATAATAAAAATAAAAAATTCCACAGACAGAGAAGACACTCATGGATACACCCGATATGTTAAGTCTGAATGTAGAAAATGGGAGAATTTTCCAGAAGCAGTTCTCCTCCTTATAAAGTGTATTTGCTGCTCCCATCGACACCGAGAACACAAGGCGGCAAAGCCCCAGAGCACAGACCCGGGGCTGGTCTGGGCCGGGGCCTGAAGAGGGCAGGTTCCAGTGGCCCGGGGCGGGAGGAAACGGGAAGGACTCAAAGCACAGGCCAGCGGCCCAGGCTGACACTTCCCTTGGGAAGGTGGATCCCACTCACTGGGGGAGCCCAGCCCCAGAGCAGCTCCCCAGGGCGGAGCAAGTGTTGACAGGTGTCCGATACAGGCCGTGGGCGAACCATGATCTAAGCACACAGCCCTTCCCCGGGCCCCAGGAGTGCAGGAAGCCAGCACAGGATAAGTCACCGTCCAATGCCGCAGCACGTTTCGCCACTGACGGTCAACGGTGACTTTTCTGTGTGTGTGATCTGACCAGACAGCACTGGGAAGTAAGAGAGACCACAGGGCACACACTTGTGAGTGGAGTGGGGGAGCTGGGCAAGGTGGGCAGACAGCATTAAGGCGTCCTGTCCTGCTGCAGTCCCCTGGGACGTCCCCGCTGGGGAGCCTGGGCCGAGCACAGGCAATCTCCTCCACGTTACTGCTCATCTCGGTACCACCCCTCACCCCACAGAGCCCCCGGGCCTGCCCCGGAGTCAGGGTGGTGGAGCCCTTCCGCAAGCCCTGTGGTCTGGGCCCCCCCCCCCGCCGGGGCTGCATTTAGGCAGGAAGACTCCAGAGCCTTGGGTTCCAGGGATACTGGTAAGCCCACACATGGATTCCCCACTGGCCCTCCAGACGGCCCTGGGGCCCCTCCTATGGCAGGGACACACAGGCCCCAGCCAGCGCTGCTCCGGGCGGGGGGGCTCTCAGTCTTTAGGAGCCGGGTCCCTGGCGACCCTCTGGTTACGCTCTTCTGGAAAACCCAAGGGTCTTTATCTACAGGGAGCTCATGGCAGAAAACAGAAGTCGGTTTTGGAGGGGTGTCTGTGGGAGGGTGCTGGGGCTGGCTTCTCTGTGCTGCTCGGAAGGGACGTGGATCTGAGACAAAGGGGGGAGGGGCACTGTTTCCTGGGCCTTCCGGGCGTTCACCATGCTTTCCTTCAGCGCCTTTCCCCGAGCCAGGCCTGGCAGTGCTGCGACCAGGGCAGTGTCTTCTCTTCTCTCCATGTCCTCGGCCCCAACCCTTCCCGGTCCCCAAACAGCCTTCAAAGTTCACATCGCTTGCCCTCCCGCTGGGAAGGCGTGGTAGACCCAGAAGCCAAAGGAAGAGCCCAGTCTGGGCCGACCGTTCGGTAAGAACGTGCAGAGTCAAGGGAAAGACTCAACCACCCAATTTCCTACATTTTTGCAGAAGCCACAAAGGCGCGCTGATTACAAAGCCCCACTTGGAACTGGCTGTTCCCGCCTCAAGCTCATGTGGGAGAATTTCTCGCCAAACCTCGAGGCATCCAGCCCACGGGCCTCTGAAAGGGAGGCCTGAAGGAGGACTAGGGCCATGTTTGTTTAAGTAGAGGGGAAGGTGTTTACACAGTAATCCCTGGGAGCTGGGAGCACTCAGGTGTGTCTCAGGGGAGCAGCCGAGACCCACAACTGGGCTGGGGCATGATGACATCATTCAGGCACAGGCCTCGAGCTGCAGCAACACGCCGCGGCCCACTCGCCCGGCGCGGGGGAGTTCCTCTTCTTGGCAGGGCTGTGTCCTGCTGTTAGCGGGTCGTAGCCCCAACACGCCTGCCGAGGGCCACAGAGCCCGTGCTTCCCCTCCCCTGTCCACAGAGACAGGTATGGCTCCGGTCTCCTGAGCGGCTGTGCTGGCCACGGCTCCCAGCAGGGCTTAGATCCAGGGGGAAGCCAGCCAGGAGCTGGGAGCAGAGCCTGGGTCGGTTGTGGGGTGGCTGGAGAGGAGCGCAGGGTGCCCCAGTGGCTTGGGGTTCAACGTGGCTGCAGCCCCATAGGGCAGCCTCTGCTTCCCCCCAAGGCCATGCTTTCCCACTGGGTAACCAAGCCCAGGGTCAAACACCAACGCAGGGTTGCCCTGCGTGTTCGGTGGCTGAAGTCTGGTGGTCTTGTTACCACAAGGTGTATGCCATCAGGAGCCTGCCAAGCCCAGGCGCTACCCCGTTAGAGCCCACGGCTGGGACAACACAAATTCTGAAACAACGTTACACATGGCGAGTTAGGGTTAGGAATGCGGCTCTGATGCAGATGCTCCCACGGTCAGACGTGGAGGCAGGTTTCCTGGCCCCCACCTAACAACTCTGGGAAAGACAAACGAGGTCAGAGCCGGGCTGGCTGTCTCCCTGTGGGTGGAGGCCGATGTCTGAGCACAGTGCCTGCTGTGACTCCGGCAGGGACAGCTCTCACGCTCGAGAAGGGGGAGTGCAGTGCCCACACGTAAGGGACACGAAGGCCCAGGCTGGTGGTCCCATAATCCGGGCTTTGGGAGGTATGGTCCCAGCTGGCCCGCTGGCGTCCTGCTCCTGTACGGGAAGCCCCTGGTGGGGCCCCTGGTGGGGTGCGGGGCGGACCCGCAGGGAGGCACGGGCAGCAAGCCGCCTGGGCCCTGCTCAGCTCTCTACCCGGGGGAGCAGGGCTCTGGCCCCACATGGGCTCCTCGGGAGTCCAGAGGGCGGGAGGGATCCCGGTGCCACACCACCGTCTGTTCTGGGGTCACCCTGGCCTGGCCGGGTGCTCTCCGGAGACACAGACGCTGGGCCCTTGGGACACTGAGTGGGCCAGCCTCTCCAGCACACAGTGTCCCTGTCCTCCAGCTGCCCTGTGAAGCTCACGTGCGGCAGAGCCTGGAGCCAAGGCTCCACCTCATTTCTACAGCCTCCCGCCTCTGTCGCGCTGCACTGATGGGTGCTCAGTGTGATGGGGACTCTTGGTCTCTGTAGGAGCAAGACCGGGCTAGTTCTAGCTCTGGCCTGTCCCCCAGCACAGCGGCATGTGCCTAAGACCCGGGGGCAGGCCTCTCCCGGGCAAGCAAGCCCCTTGGCGGCCAGCCTAGCCCTATCCTCCCCACGGCACGCAGAATGACACCCAGGGGACATGTGATGAGGGGGACACCTGTGGTTGTCACAGTGAGGGGTGCCGACCAACAGCCCACAAGGCGCAGAGCTGTGCCTCCTCAGGAGTCAGGAGTACTCAGGGGGCAGTGCCTGACACACACACTCCTGGGGGCTAGAGTGCGGCCCCCGCAGACACAGCTGCCCAGAGGCCGGCCTGAACCCGGGGGAGCTGCTATGCGCACACAGGGCCCTGGGAGGACGGTGTGGGCCTACAGCACCCGCGTGGGGCTGGGCTGCTCTGAGGGCACCATGCAGGCGGGCACTCTGAGTCCTGCAGGGGCAGCCCCTCCGGGACTCGGTGCGGGCTTCAGCTTTGGGGTGTCACAGGCTCAAGTCCTCACCCTGGCTATGTCCTGCATGTGCCCAAGGAGAACGGCCTGCCAGGGCCCCAGGGAACTGGGTGAAATGCTACCGTGACCCCCAGGGAGCCCGCAGGCCGCGGAAGGTCTCCACTACTTCTTCTCTCTGCTCCCAAAGAGCACGTGAGCACACCCCCTTTCCCTAAATTCCACAGCGTCCGACCTGAACCACCTCTGGAGATGCTCCCCTCCTCCCCCTGCACTCCTGGCAGCGTCTCCAGCGGCTGGTGCTCGGAGACCCTTCTCAGGCTGGGCAGGGACTGCAGGCCACACGCTGGGCCAGGGCCAGAAGATGGGACAGGCTACCGTGGGCGCTGGAGATACCAAGTTGTGGGGTGGGAGCTGGGAAGCAGGCAGCCTGTCCTGCCTGACAATCCTCCCCCGAGACAGGATGTCCCCATGATGGTGGAACTTGCGACAGCGTTGCCACCACAGGGCACGTGTGAGCACGGCCAGGGATGGGCCAGCCTGCACGCGGTCCTCGAAGCATGGCCGGCTCTGGCCAGGGACAGGTGCGCAGCTGGCCTCTGCCCTGGCTGGCCTGTGGGAGTCCCATGACACATAGTGGGACACACACGCCTGGGCAGGAGGCCGCCTTCAGGACAGCCTGGAGCCTGGAGCCTCTGTGAGCATGGACCCCCAGCCACCCTGCTTCTGACGGGGGTCCTAGAGCCCCTGCTGAGCCTCCTGGAGAGGCTCCCCTTCTCTCACCCTCGCGTTCTCACTGGGGGTCGGACCAGGGCCTAGGCTCACGGCAGGACAGGGCAGGAGGCTGGGCCGTTCTCCTCATTCTGGTGTGGCCGCTATCGGGAGCTGCCTTCCGCCCTTGGCCTTCCTGCCTGTCTGGTCTCCCCCACCCCGGGAGGAACAAATGCGGGAAGCAAGCCCTGGGGGAGCACTGGGGTTGTGCTGGGTGGGCCCGTCTGTGAGGCTGTCCAGGGAGGGGGACCTGCCATCTAACCAGGCCATGTGCACGCTGCAGGGGGGAGGCCCGCGTGCAGCCTGGAGCTCTCACACACCCTTATCCGCCTCCCCCGTCCTCACCCACGCTAGGAGGGAAACTGAGGCAGGAGGTCCTTCTGCATCCACACCGTGATGCTGCCCTTGACCCTGCTTGGCTGCGTCCCTCCCGCAACACCTGGGGCCCTCGGAGCCTCTGCAGAGCAGCTCCGGGAAACAGCAGCTCTGCTTCCCATTCCCGCTTGCCCTGGAGGAAGGGGCGAGGGGCCAGGGGCAGAGGAGTTGTGGGATCCGGATCTGCATTTGGACAATAATACACACACGGGTTTGTTGGCAGGACAGAGTGGTCAGTGAGATGTGGTGCTGAAGACTTTCCGGGAAACCAGATGTGATGAGTGTGGGGCAAAGCCACGGGTCCCCAAAGGGTCCCATAAAAACTAAGGAAACAAGGGCCAGCATCCTTTGGACAATTCTCATGGGGCTGCGGGCATGGGACAGCGACCCCAGGGAAGCCCCACTCACACACAAACCCTGAGATCCTGTGCCCCGTCCCCGTGCTATGAATCACGCGCAGGAACCCACACTCTTCCGCAGACATTCCTTTGGCTTAGCTCCCGCCGGTCCCCAGGCCACAGAAGCTGAATTTAGCAAACCAGTCACAGTGAGCTTTCTATATCAAAACCAGCCTTGATGACTCCTTACATAACTTTTAAGTAAAAAATAAAAGAAAATAACCCACCCCCCCAAAATTAAAGACTCCTGTAAATAAAGCTAGGGCATAAAGTTAAAGTCCTCCAAGTCAGGAAATCCTCTCACATGTCCTGGTCTGAGCTGAGCACACAGAGGACAGCACCGCAGGTGCAGACTCAGACTCAAGCTCTAACCCCAGGGGCGTCAACACTCAGAGCTTTAACTCCTGCTTTTATGGTCGTGTTTTGGGTAAACATTAGTGCCTGTAGCTCTGTCTTCCTTGGTCATTTTTATTTCGCAAACAAGATGAAATCAAGAGACTGCCCCCAGGGCATTTAGCCGTTGAATAAGGAAGAAACACTACTAGGTGTGCCGCCTGATGAGCCCACAGCGGCCCTCCCACCCCGGGGGTGAGGGCCGGTGCCCCCCACTCCAGCTCAGAACAGAACAAGGACATCCCACTGCAGTTTCTAGCAGGTGGGTAGCTGAGAAAAGGACAGAAGCAGCACCCAGGTGGGACGGGGAAAAGTAACCCTAACCCTCAAGTGGGGCTTCTGGGCCACAGGGAGAATGCGGGTCTACGCGTCTGAGAGCAGCCAGAATGAACGGAACCCACATGCCCGCAGACGCTTGTTCGCAAATGTTCACGGCGGCTGGAAGGCGGGACCCCCCCACCCCCGTGTCCATCAGCTAAGGGATGGACAAACAGGCTGGCCCACCCACACAATGGAACGCACGGGACGGAACGTACCCGCCACAGAAGGACCGTGGCATGGACACGCAGGGCCACGCAGCCCCCCTGCAGGAACACGGTGGGGAGGGGGAGCCGCCGTCACAAAGTCCACACAGTGCAGGACTCCAGCGACGTGCTCCGCCCAGGACAGGCCAACCTGCAGACAGAGCGCGGGCTGGGGCTCCGGGGCTGGCAGGACGGCGTAACAGCTGCAGAGCCTGTTTCAGGGTGAGGAGAGGCGTCCCGCTGACTCGCTCGAGGTCGCCCAGCTCTGCGAACACCCTGAAAGCCGCTGAAAGCGGTAAGTTCTGTGATATGTAAGTTACATCTCAATAGCGTCTTTATTCAACACCTGTACTGGGAGATGAGACGGTCCCTTCCTGCTCCGGGGACCGCAGGCCTCACCGGCCCAACAGGGCGTCCTCCCCCGCTGTGGCCTGGGCAGGGCACCTCCCGGCCGTATGAGATTGCCAGTGCGCTGATGCTCCCCGACTGGTCATCTCTGGTCCTTCCCAAGTGGACAACAGTCACCGCTACTGAGTCACACCACGGGACCCAGCGCAGGCTGCGTGCTGCCTGGGGCACGCTTGTGTCTCCATTTCCACACACGCCTCCCGTCCCCGGAATGAGGGTCTCGTGGGAGCAGGATGGGGCTGCCACCCCGGAGGGCAGCACGGGGGCTGGGAGTCAGGAGCGTCTGCTACCCCAGCAGCCATCCCCTGGACGAAGGGGCGGATGAGAAGCTCTGCTTCCTTCCAGACTCTTCCCTCCCAGCCTGTGTGGGTCTCGAGGGCAATGGTGAAGACGACAGGGTTTGCGGAGGAGATCCCAAATGCCTGCCATTCGTTTCGGTCCCCAGAAGACAGGTGAGCAGCAGGACCGACCCCTGTTGGCACAGCTTGGGTGATGTTCAAACACTGGACCTTGCTTCTCAGTCATCTGCCAACATTACTGTAGTAACACAAGGGCACGTCTCTCAGAGAAGCCAGGAGAAGCAAGACGATCCCCATTTTGTACGCGGCAGAAACCCAGGAGCTACAGCAGGAGACCAGAACAAGGTGCAGAGAACCAGAGACGAGCTCCCTTGGTGACCATCACTTGGTGACGTGGTGTCCCGGGCGGCCCCAAGAGCCTGCGCCCCTCCTCACGCCCACAGGGAGCAGCATCCACTCAGCAGGCGAGACCCCACCTCCCGGTGGCCAGGGGACAGGGGGCCTGGCTCCCGTGGGTCAGAACCACGGTCCAGTTCTCTGGGCGGGCAGCCAAAGGCACAAGCAGGATCTCAGCGAAGAGCCATCTGCCGGTGCTGTGAAGACAGAGGCTCGGCCGAGAGGACAAACCCAGATGCCCTGGCTGGGCTTGCTCTGGGGACTTCCTGTCGTCATCGGCACCAGGTTCTGGGGCTGCGGGCACCCTGCGGACGCTCAGAATTGGACGAGGCTGCGCAGGAGCCTACATCAGGCCATCTCACTCCCTCCCAGGGGCTGCTCGGACCCAAGGAAACGACTGCTTCCGACTGTCACTAGAAAATCGCCTGGTCCGCGACGGCTGGGAGGTCCTGCCTGCTTCCGCTGTGCAGCCTGACGGCTTCCGGCAATGTTCCGGGCTAGGGAAGGTCTAGTGAGAGCTGGTCCGCTTCGCTGGGTGAGCAGTGAGTTCCCTCGGGCCCCCGGGGACAAAACCACGGAGTTTCCACTCACGGATCCATTTCAAGTGGCCAGTTACAGCCCCAGAAGGTGTTTTAACTTCCAACAGGAAGTTAGGATTTGGGAAGTCAGAAGTTGGGAAGAAGTGATTTAAAAACAAATATCAATTAAAGTAAACGAACTTTGTCTTTCCTATCTTGCTAAAGGGACAGCTAGTTACCTGAACGTCAGGCCATCCTGATGCAGTCACTCCAGACACAACCAGAGACCCTGGGTCCCAACAGGGCACATGTGCGTGCACACACGCGCACATACAGGCCCGGGGACCAGCTGTGGCAGGGGTGTGGCTCGCTCGCACTCAGGGAGGTCCTGGGGTGCCCGCACCCCTCCTCCTGCACCCACAGCCCTGCCCCAACTGCCCGAGGGGCCATGGGGAGGGGAAGGAGCGTGGCAGGGGCTGACATTCATGATGCCACCCGGTGCACTGTCCTGTGAGGTCTGATGGGTGAGGACGCTAAGGTACGGGAGAAATGAGAACCACCCAGGGTTGTGTGGCTCTGGGCTGAGAGGCTGGGGCTCCCCTTCCCCTCCGAGGACCACGGCTGAGCCAGGAGGTGAAGGACAGGAGTGGTCCCCAGGGAGCGAGACTCAGAAAAACTCGAGTTTTGGCAGCTGATTTCAGACAAGAGACTTCACAAAAGGTACCAGAACCCGAAGCGGATATCCTGGACTCCGTCTGTCCCTCCCACTGCAGAGGGCTGCTGTCCCACAGCACGCTGTCTGAGCCTACACATGACCCAGACTCAGAAACCACAGAGAAGCGGGTGTGCGGGCTCCTACGGCCTCCGGGGGCCTGCCTGGATCGGCACAGCTTCGGGGCACCAGGACACGGAGCTGGACATGCGTCCCCCAGCCCGGCTGGGACACCACCCTCCCGAGCTCCGTTCCAACCATGGCAGGTAAAGGGCCGCTGGCCTGTGGGCAGTGGGGAGTAGGGACCGAGAGCACGGTCTGTCTGGCCCCCCAGGCCCACCGAGCCCTGCTGGGGGCTGAAGGGGCTCCCGTCTGGCCCCCGCCCCTCTCCAAGAAGGAGACCCCTCTGTTTTCCACCCCCACGACGAAATCTGGTTTGTGGCGGCAGAGAAAGGAGCTGGGAAAACCGAAAGGAAAGAAGAAACCCGTCTCCAGTGAGAGGGCGGGACGGGCTTCCTACAGCCTCTCGGAGCCCGGCTCAGGAGGAGGGTGGCGTCCAGGCTGGGACCGCCAGGGCAGAGAGCCCGCTTATCGGACACCCGTCCAGGCCTGGCGGGGTTGTCCCGGGAGTCAGGGCTGCGTGCCGCTGCGCACCCCCAGATCATGGAGCGGGGGGTGGGGGGGGACGGGGAGCCGTGTCAGGCACTGTGTTCGGCTGCGCCCAGCGCTCCCCCCTTCACTTTCTCTGAGATGCCGCCAAAAGCCTCACAGGGCCACCGGCATGTCCAGGGAGGAGGGGGGCCATCCCTGTGCCCTCCCTCTGGGCCCGGCTGCTGTATTTACGGGACACGGTGGCAGCTACCAGAGACCAGAGCTATAATCCAAACGGCCCAGAATAGCCACTGGCAGGCCCGTACTTAGGGCAGACCTCCTCCGTGCTTCCCGTGGCCGGGGTCCCACGGCCCAGGCTTGGCTGGCGCGCCGGCCGACCAACCTCTTCCCGCTCAGAGATGACAGGAGCCCCAGGGAGGCCAGTGGCAAAGCCCCCTGCCTCCACCAAGGGCCAGCCCTGCAGGGACAGCCCTCCTCAATACAGCCACTGCGCCAATGCCTCCGTTCCTCTGAGCCCCCCAGTCCCTGGCGTCCACCCCCCACCCCCGCACGCAAACACTAGCAGGACCCCAGCACCCCCGCTGGGCACCCCTTCCTCACCGTGCTCAGGGTACAGCCCCTGCCCGCACCCTTTCCTGCAGAGACACAGCTTCCGGGGGTCCCCTCCAACCTGGGGCTCCCTTCTCACCTCTGTCTCCTTCTGGGGGGACAAAGCACCAAGAACCCAACTGGTGTTAAATGACTGCCCGGGGCTCCGAGCCAGACGCTCTGCTGCTTCAGGAGACGTTTCCAATGGCCGGACTGACATCACTCGGGACGTGATTTATCTCCCAGAATGCTCCCCGTGGGCAAACCGACAGTTCCTGGCGCCTCCGCCGAGCTGTGTGACCAGCACCACGACTGCCGAATTCCAGAACATTCCATTACCCGAAAAGACATCCCAAACCCAGAGCCGCTCTCCATCTCTACCCAAGGTTGTGATTTGCGCTATTTCATTTAGTTTATGTATCTCGAGTCTATTTATGGAAAAATGAGCAAACGTGGATGCAGACGCTTGCCCTCTCGTCCGCCCCAGACGGGAGCACATGCTTCTTCGCACCCAGTGTCTCCCACTTGCTATGTCTTGAAGACCCTGGATTTTAAGCACAGAACTCGCCATCTTCCTGGCATTTCCGAGACACGGCCCCAGCACAGGAACAGCCACGGGGGCCGGGAGACTCCTGCCGGGTGGGTCACCCACGGTGGGCAGAGCTCTGCAGACCGGGAACCACCCTGTGCGTCCACTGGCCGTCCAGACGTCACCGTCGGAAGGAGTGTGCTGCCCCGGCCACTTCCTGACGTTCTCATCTTGGGCGAGAGGGAACTCGAACCAGCATGCCGTCACTCGGCTTCACCCACAACTCTGGCTGCGGGTGGACGCGCCAGTGCAAAGATGTTGGCGGCAGACCTGGGCACAGGCTGGACCTGACCCTGGTGGCTCCCTGGGGCTCAGGTTTTCCCTCTGTGAAAGGGACAGTCCATCCCTGCCTCCCTGGGCTTGGGGGGCAGTGGGCAGGGGGACAGGGTGCTGTAGGGTCTGTGGACCAGGACAGCCCGATGCTTCTGTGACAGTGGCACAACCCTGGGACCCTCGTTGTCCCCTGCAGCCCACCCACCAAAAACACCGCCTGCGTGCGGGAACCAGGGTCCGGGTGTGCCTCCTGTACCGCCGATCAGAAACCCCTGATTCCCATGAACCACATGGCATTTCTGCCGGCCTCTCCCGCTGTCCTGGGAGTACTTACCAGGCCCCACGCAGGCCTGGCAGCACAGGGACATCCGTTTGGGTCTGCGGCAACAGAGGGTAGAGAGGACTTATTCTAACTCCAGAAGCACCTGGGCATCAGCAGGAGCCCCTGTCCCCCCAAGAACTCTTCCTGCGGAATCCGCTCTGTAGGACCCGCAGCATAACGGGACTGCGTGTCCTCACCCGGAAGTCAGGGGCTGGACCACCCGCCCCGGGGCCCACGGCAATGTCGAAGTCCTGTGAGTATTCTGTGAGCGCTCGCTAAGTCATGCAGAAGAGTCGTTCGCCAGAGACACAGTTTACATTGGACCCCTTGGTCCAGGCGGGGGTTCCCCTCCTCATGCTGACAAACCAGCACCCAAAGCCCAAACCCTAAAGGTGGTCAAAGCTTCCGCTTTTGCTGCTGACTCAGAACCCTGAAAGTGTGTGTTCTGGGACCAAGCCCCTCTGTGCAATCACTGGGGGAAGACGGAGGGTCCTAGGAGGGGCTCGGGTCCCAGGGGAGATGGCCCTCTAAGCACAGACACCAATAACGCACCTTGTCCCAGGCCAGGTGCTCCTGCCGGCAAGCAGCATTAACACATGCTTTCCTGGTGGCCGAAGAAGCTGACCTCTCCAGCGAGGTCACACAGGGGTGGGCAGAGGCCCACAGAGAGGCCCTAACCGAAGCCCAGAGTGGGCCAAGACCGAGGGGAGAGCAGACCCAAGCTGCTCGGATGCACGGCAGTCCAGCAATGCCAGGGAAGGAGGCAGGACGGGGGCAAGGACGGTCACCGGTCCCAAACCTCACCGTTTTCCTGCACTTATGTCTGTCAGCACAGCCTCTGGGCTTGTTAGCTGCAGGGAGGGAGCTGGCCACCCCGAGGTCCCTGCCCCCGCATCTGGGAGGCGGAAGGAGACATGTCCGGAGGGAAGCACACCTGCAGCGTTTTGTTGGAGGGCCGGCAGAGAAAGCCCAGTGCCGTCGGGGTCGCGAGCAGGTGGCCGACGGGGTAGGATGACCGACCCTTCTGAGTGACCAGCGATGCCCCGATATGTCCGGGGGGTCCGGGAGGTGCTTCCTCCTGGGAGGACTTGAGACTCACAACATGCCACCGAACATCCAAGAAACATGGCTGTCACTGCCAGCCTCTTGTCCTGGCATGTCCATGCCTGAGACCCAGGTGTGAGGAGGGTCGGCCACAGACACTGGCCCTGGGGAGGCCCCGGCCTCTGCAGGGATGTGGTGACCCCAGCAGCACGTGACAAGGTGCTTTGGTAAAAAGTATCTTTTCTCAGCCTGTGACTTGAAATTTCTGACAAGATGACAGACAGACATCAGACATCCGTGGATGTGTTACAGGAACGCATCCTGGCAGAGCGTGAGCTGAATTCAGCCAACACGTGGGGCTCTAACAGGTATAGTTTCAGTGGGGGCTGGGGAGCTCAGGGGGGCGGGCAGTGACCTCAGCAATGGGAACACCCTGGACTCCACTGCACTGTCCACTTACACGTGCCTAAAATGGTAAGTTTTATTTTATGTATGTTTTTCCAGAATAAAAGATTAGCCTTTGTCATCGGTCAGCACGTGCTGTGGTACCAGGCCCTCCTGGTCTAACGAGATGCGGCCCAGCAGGGGAGGGGCTGGGCAGCCCGAGGGGCTCGTCTGCTCCCGCGCTCCCCAGACCAACCACCGGCCTCACCCAGCTCTGTCTGCGAGGGTCAGGTGCCATGAAACGGCTCGGGGCCTGGAGTGAGACCGGGGTGCCGGGGGTGCCCTGGGGCTGCTGGCCTCCATGCTGAGTCACCTTCCCACAGGACGGGGTGGAAAATAGAGATACCGGGCAAAACAGGAAGACAGACCGCTGTGCAGGAGGAAATCCAAGTCTTGCTTACGCTTCTGGGAGAGATAAGTCCACAGTGGAAATTTTTATCTCTGGATTCCCGGCCAGGGCAGGTAAGTCGTTGCTTGATGGCCTGTCCAGCGGAGCTGCAGACACACACAGAAGGGCTGAGGCCAGCTTGCCGGTGCGGGAAGCAGGGAAACAGGCCAGCGCTCAGAAAGAGTAACAACGAAAGAAAAGTAAGAAAGGAATGAAGCAGGCAGCCCTCTCCAGAGTCGGCAGCCCAAGGGCCTAGATGGCGGGGGCACCCTTGTCGTTTCATTCCGGGCTTTGGAAACCGTTTCTAAAAACACAGCCTTCCCTGTTCAGCCGCCGACGGGAGACGACTCCCTTTTCTTCCTTGCGAACCCTGCCGAGGCCACATCTCAGTGGGAGTGTGGGCTTCGACAAGCCCACCTGGATTTCCACCGGCTCCCGGCCTCCCACACCTGCCCCCTGGGATGAGAAAACCCTGGAAAAAGACACCGTGACCCCAAGTGGGTGCTGCCGGTCCCCAGAGCGTGTGCGCGCGCCTCTGGGTGGGCCGCGCCCCGGTCTGGTCCCTCCCTTGGGGGCCCGCCTGGGCCAACAGTAACTTCCTTCAGCAACTTCATTCCTTCCTAAGAAGGTTTTTGTCCCAATGGAATGGCGTTTGACTGGGTTCAAGATGACTGGTAACAGGACAGTGAGCATCAGACCACAGCCTGGGGGCAGACCCACCGGACTGGCCTTTGGCTAAGAGAAGAGCTTCACTGTGTTCAGTACCCTGGTGCCCCTGTTTCCAGCAAAGATGCTTCCAGTGCAAAATGCAAAGTGCTGAAGAGAAGACAAATTAACACGGACACCAGCATCCGCTCGCTTACAGAAGACGCTCGGGGCAGCCGCTTCGTAGACACGCTGAAACACATCTCAGCTCACGGTAATCCGGGCACGAGTCCCCGTGGGACATGCCACTGGTCACAGAATTTGCCCGTCACTTTGGGTGCTCTCCCTGTGTGTCCTCCACGCCTGTCCGCCCGTCCTGGGCAGGGCCTTGTGGCCGACGGTGCCCTCTGCCAGGGGCTCCCCAGCTCCTTAGTGTACACCTACTGTTTGCTGGCGAGGAAACGATCACCAGGCTCTCTGGGGGCGCGTGGGCCCCGGGGCCTCCCACCCCGTCTTCCCATTGCCCACTGAGCCTGGCGCTTCCGGACCGAGCCCCAGCCTCACGCTTCCCCCGGGACCGCACAAAGACTTTTCAGTCTGCCCGCTGATGCCTGGCCTGGCACCACCTCCCTGTGTAGCCCCCGGACCTCCCGTTCCGGCTTGCGCAGCACGCTGTGTCCCTGGACAGGACGTGGGGTTGCAGAAGCCCATAGGTGAGGTGAGCCTGTCCACACACCGGCTAGCTGGAAAGGGCTGGTCGTTCTGGGATTCTGTGAGTGACGTTCGGGAAGCGAGTCTTCAGCAGAAGGCTCTATAATTCATGCCGAAAACTTGGGGCTGGCTGACTTCCCCCGTACCGTTGTCGCGGTCAAAGGGGAGTAGCAAGGACCTCACTTTCAGGAGGGACAAGAGGCCAGGCTATCCCTCGGTTGCCAACCCCCGAACACGGACGAGAAAGCTCAGACTTAACCCCTCGCTCACAAAGCCTCGAGGGAGTTGGCAGTTCATTCGGTCAGCCTTTGGCGACGTTTCCTAACACGGTCCATCAGGTTTCGATTCTGTTCATTCCAGACTAGCAGGTCCCAAGTGAACCTAGGTCCTGCTGTGGGAGACACTTCCCAGAACACCTCTGCCTCCCAGAGTGTGTGGTCTAGGACAAGCAGGTGCGTGTGGTTATCCCTGGGCTTCGGAGAAGGCATCTAAGCAGGGTTCCCATAAACCACCCCCGAGAGCAACCCCTGGGTCTGGCCCCACAGAGGCCCTGCTGACCCTTCCCGTGGCTCTCCATCACCCAACACAACCTGCAGGCCGCCATGGGGCCAGGACTGTCCCTTGGGCTCGGTTACATGGCCCACAGGCTCCAGGAGATACCTGCACTCAGCCACTGGGAAGAGTCTCCGGTTTGCTTGCCACGGGGCTGGAGGGAAGCCTGCGATCTGGTGAATCCAGGATGGGGTGACCGGAGTGCGGGCCTTTGTGGTCGGGGGCACCTCCCATGGGAAGCGCCTGAGCTCCTAGCTCTGACCGCCACCAAAAAGGCACCCAGACGGGGCTGGGTCAGGGTGTGCAGCTTAGCGGGAGGCCATCCAAAGCGCCGAAGAACCCCTTTCTTCTAACCCTAGACAACAGCACAGAACCCTGCCCCACCCCGGAAACAGAAACAGTCCTGCTCTATTAACTGAGGAGTTTGCTGCTTTTTGTTTAAAAAGATTTGTTTCAAAGAGAAATCCTGCTGACACAGGAGGGCTGACAGCCAATCACTCGGCTCAGGCCTGTCAGCCTAACCCTGCAAAGAAAGCCTCATGCTGTGCCTCCATGCTTCGCCGTTTCCGCCTCAAACGGGCCATCCGTGAGCTCGCCCTCTTTGAGAACTGGCTGAGATATAAACATGCCGCTCATCCTCTGAGCAGCCCTGTGACGTGACGGATCAGAACCAGGGAGACGGTCTCCCCCGGCCAGACCCCACTTGGGCACGCAGGCTCTAGCAGGCACGGTGGGGCCCGAGCACCTACCACGCTCTCCACTTCCAGCTCCAGGCCCAGGGGTCTGCCACTCCCACCCAGCGAGGCCAGGCTGAGAGGGGCACACCAGGTGTCTGGAGTAGGATAACAGCCCCATGAGGTCCCAGCCGAGGTCCCAGCCTTGCAGGGTCCCCACCTGGGTGCTGTCCTAATGGGAGGGCAGCCCCCACCCCACACTTTTGGCCAGACCCTCACTGGCCTTCAAGAGGGTCGAGTCAAAGCTCACGAGTTTTCATGCCACAAAAGGACAGTTTTTAAAGATGTGTATAAAAAGATTCCATTCAAATGTCCACCGAATGCCTTGCTAACAAGAAGACCGCTGGCACGAGGTACCTTAGTTCAGAGTATGCACGCCTTTAACCTGGCGAGACATTTCCGCTAATTTACCCCACACAGAGAACTCGGCACAAAGTAAAAATGCACAACACAGTTTCTAAGAATAGAAAGTTGGAACAGTTTAAACATAAAATAAGGGATTGGTTACATTTTGTTATATTTATATAGCTTATATCTCCTGTTAAAAGGCTAGTGTGTATCTACACACACCCACAAAAAGTCAAAAATACAACACTACCTTAAAATAATATCTAAAAATTGAAATTACTTTAAAAGCGTTTGTGTATTATGAGCCGATTTATGAGACAAACCCACTGGTTTAGCTGGATGAAGCAGGCTGGAAAGGGCTCACCGGAACATATCGCGGGTTCCTTGGGGTGCGGGTGGTGTTTGTTTCCACCTTGTCTGACATCTCTTTTACAAGTATGTTATAAGCAGAAAAGGCTTTTTATAAACAAAAAGGCTTACAAAGAGTTTGATGAGAGGATATGCTTATGATATATTAGAGTTTTAAACGCATGAGTCCAAATCATAAGCATACCATGGGCTTGACTGTGGAAAGTAAATGGGACCAGACAACAAACAAGAAGAGAGCGGAATCCAGTTCCCTCTCACCGTTCACGTACAAGGTTCTCCAGGATGGGGCGTCCACCTCCCTCCCAAGGCTCAGCTCGGGGGAGAGGTGGGCCCAGGGCCCGGGCGCTCCCCGCCGGCCGCGTCCGGGGACGCCGACGACCGCGTGCTCTCTGACTCCCTGCGCGGACGGCTAGCCTTGCCAGGACCGGCCCCTGGAGTCTTCTGGATGGTGGGTGGCTCTGGCTTTGTTTTCTTTTTAATGAGCTACATCAGCACATTCTCTCCCCCCATCCACTCCCACCCCAGGGGTGAACACAGGCTCCGGGCATTTTGTTTTCTGCATGTTCCCACGGTGGAGCAGTGGGAGAGTGTGTGCCCTTTCTTTCCGTTAAAAAAAAAAAAAAAAAAAAGAAAGAAATTCTCCAAATATGCAAACTTGGAGAAATCAGTGGCAATTAAAGAAGCAAATGTGTCTCACGAGAAAGCCCCCGTAGCGGAAGGGTGTCAATCCCTTCCTGCGAGCACAAGGACATGATAAGGTTAATTCGGCAAAACCACACTTTCCCTCACCACATACAGCCTCAAACCCTGGGCAGTGTCTGCGGAAAGAGAACTACAGCAGCTGAAAAAGCGGGAGGCACTGAGTGCCTCCTGCTGAGCCGTGAGCCCCAGCCGAGAAGCCACACGTGCCTCCTCCTACTTCACGAAGAAGCGGAGAAAAGCAATCCCAAGCAGGACTTCTGTGCCCAACACTTTAAGATTCCGCCAGTGCGTGTTGCCGAATTCGCAGTGATTAAATACATCTTACTTTGAAGAACATCCCGTAGTTACTTTCTCTGGCAACTGACTTAAGTGAAATCACAAGCAAATACCTCCCACCACCCCCATGCGTGAACTTCTGATAGATGAGACGTGCGTGTCTTCCTCATTCCAGGCACCGAGAAGAAGGCCAGAAGGCCAGAAACAGTTACCAGACACATGGAAATGTGCAGCGTTTATGTGTCCTTTAAAAGTAGATATTTCAGAACACTCTAATTGTGCTGAAAATCTTGTGGCACAGTTGAGTCTGCACAAGCCTCCCGTGACGTCTGCAGAAGCTAATCACCTGCGGGACAAAACAGCCCCCAAAATTCAACAAGGATTCCACCTCTAGATCTGGACTGGGGCCTGGGAGACAAAAGGCCCATCTCTCAAATAATGAGAGTGCTAGGAATGCTGGTGTGGGGGGTTTATGTGATGGATAAGTGGTAAAAAGTTAGTGTTTGCACTTCCTGTTTGTTCTGCTAAAAATAGAGATACTCTGAGGATCTCTGCTGGTCTTGTCCGCATTCTCTGGTTTGGGCCGGCTTTCCGAAATGCTCCTGTGTCCTCAGGGAGGGCCAGAGGAGCGCGCAGGGACAGAGAAAGTGGCTCCTCAACACTGGCTGAGTGTGCTACCCTAACCTGAACCCAGATTCTCCCACTGTGCCCTCTTGATTCTGTAACCTATTTAATGGGCAAAGCATTAAAGTGAAAGGCATAAGGACATCTGTTATATACCCACGGGGAGAGGCCCCAGTTTTTAGCAGGAGTCCAGCCCCACACAGAGGACTGCAGAAGTCCGGTAAATGCTGGGACAGAGAAGCCTGTGCATGTGAAGGCCACAGGCAGGGTTCCCAGGCAGGGCAGAAACGCCATCTCACACCCTAAGGAAGATGTCCCCAACTCAGTCCTGGGGGACAAAGTCTGAGTCATTCCTGGCCTGTCATTTGAGCTCCCAAGGGCAGACTATGCATAACTGGGTTCTTAACCCTGAGCACTCCATGGGCCGTCAGGAATCTGAGGGTGCTGGGAAACTGCTTCTCAGAATCATGTTCTTAAAAGCAGTAAGTAAAACACATGTATTTACAAAGGAAATAAGTTATTTTGAAGATGATAAAAATCCGACAGCAAATATGTGATACAACACTATATGTGCTTTCTTACTTATTTAATGTGTTGAATAACAACCTCTACCACTCCTTTAAAATGACAATCACTGCAAATCATATTCAGACATCTGCTACAACGAACAAGATTTCTACGGGCAGCCAAGTGGCAGGTCTGGCTGACCTTGCCCAGTGTTGGTCACGTTCCTATTAAGTTTACCAATGGACCCAAAACACATGCCCCTCAGGAGCCAATTGGAGGGTCCTGAGCACTGTCTTGAGTTTTGATGCCAAAGAAATTAATTACAAAGTGCAAGTATTCACACCTATTGAAAATGGCTGAATTTTTGAACAAAGGCTAAAGACGAGCCCAGACAACATTACACAGGGTCCAAGCTCAGACCCAGGAGAGTCTGGTTTAAATCTCATACTTTTCAAACAGAGATACTGAGATATAATTTATTTATTGAAGCTTAATTTACATACCACATATCTACCCGCTTAAAGAGTAAAATACCATGGTCCTGAGTATATTTACAAGCCTGGCAGTCAACATCACTGCTGAATTCCAGAATATTTCCAGTGTCCAGTAAAGAAACCCTAACATTCCCAATACCCCTTCCGCCAGTACCACGAATCTGTGTCTGTCTCTGTGGATCGTCCCATTCTCGACTTCTCATATACAGTTGATTCTCATTATTCACGGTAGTTATGTTCTATAAAGTCTCTGGAACATTGAACCATGACTTCTGGGAAAATACAGGGGTAGGTTCCTATGAGCCTCTTGATCATGCCTTTATCCACTGAGCAATACAAACCCTTGTGCTATGTGTGTGTCTGTTTAAGACACAAATTCACTGTATGTCACCAACTCACAATGTTGAGCTCACGGCCAAGAGCACTTTCTACATAGAGAACACTCTATCCCTCTTGCACTGAGGAAGACTCAACAGCACTCCTGCACTATGCTTGGGGTCATTTTCAACAGTGACATCATAACAAAAGCACAGGAGGATTCTGGGAAGAGGGCATTACAGGGAGCACCAGGAATCTCTCCCCACCCGGGCAATGACCACATGGGCAGGCTCTGTCTGATGGGACTCTTTGGGGACCGTGGGGTCTGCCGACGTCTGCAACTGTCCAGGGAAAGTCGTCAGTTTGGGTCTCTCCTAGCTCTCGGCACGGTCGCAGCCACCCAGCCACGCCGCAGGCAGCTGTGCACGTATTTCTGGAACAGCCTGCAGACGCCAGGCGGGCAAGGACCCGTCCTCCCAGTAGCAGGGTCTACGCTCTGATCACTGACGGCGGCTTCGCATCACACAGGTGCCGACGCCGAGCCTGGCAGCCGTCGCTGTCACCCCTCCAGCTCCAGCTCTAGCGACACCAAGGGCATTGAAAGGGCAAGGGCCCCCTTGGCCCCCTTTTGGGAGCCACACATTAGGACATTCAGAAACAGCTGCATAGGTGGGAATTAGGAAGGGACTGTGCGTGCCCAAGGAAAGGCTCAGACAAGACCCGAGGGGGCGGCAGCTCACACCTCAGGCTGGTCCTCGGCACAGAGACAGCCCACCGGCAGTCCGAAGAACTTCGACACAAAGCAGCAAACCCTGGGGAAAGGGGAGAATTTGATTTACAGAGTCACCACATTATAAGACTTGAGCGTCCAGGGGTCAGTCAGCCAAAAAATCACAAGACACACAAGGCAACAGGAGAGTCTGGCCCACTGAACGGAAAAAGAGAATTCAACAGAATCAGTCCCCGAAAAAGACCCGAGTCAGAGCTACTAGACAGGCTTTAAAACAACCGTCTTCAAGATGTTCGAAGAACTAAAGGAAGATGTAGGTAAAATCATGAAAGAAAAAGTATGAACAAAATGGAAATATAAATAAAGAAGTAGAAAAATCAGAAAAGAAACCGAAGGAAGTCTGGGTGTTATAAGAAATTAATGAATCATTGAACACTACATCAAAAACTAATGATGTACCATATGCTGGCTGAATGAACATAAAAAAAAAAGTTCTGGAGCTGTACAGTAACTGAGATGAAAAGCTCACTAGAGGGACGCAAAACAGATTTGAGCAGACAGAAGAAATATCAGTGAACTTGAAGACAGGACATCTTTGGGGATAGTGGAAATAATTAACACTGTGGAATAGAAAGTCCATGAAAAAAAAAAAACAAACCAACAGAGCCCAGGGGACCTGTGGGACACCATCAAGAGGACCAGCGCACACACTGTGGGAGTCTAAGGAGGAGAAAAGGGCAGAGAGAGTATTTGAAGAAATAATGGCTGAAGAAAGCCTTCCTAACTGTAAGAAAGACATGTATATAAAATTCCAGATGGTCAGCAAATTCCAAGTCAGATGAAGTCAGAGAGACCCACTTGGAGGTGCTGTACCCCCAGACTTTTTAGACAAGGAGAGAGCCGTGAAAGCAGCAAGAGACAAGAGAGTCCTCGCGTCCAAGGGAGGATGCCCAGTAAGATTATCTGCAGACTTTTCATCAGAAACTTCGGTTTCAGCGAAGGTACACCAATATGGTCAGAGATGTAAGAAGAAAAACCGGTCAGCAGAGAACCCTCTATCCAGCAAAACCGTGCTGCAATGTGAGAGAGAAACCAAGACGTGGCCAGACAGACAAAGCAGTGGCCATCAGGTGCCCACTGAGCCTCTCCTACAGGAGCTGCTCCCGGACGAGCAGTCTGACGAGCACAAGGGAAGGACAGGAGACAGTCCTGGGAAGCCTCGCACGGAGGAAGGTCTCAGGGAAGGCTAACACGTGGCCAGTTATAAAAACTAAAATCCTAAATGTAAGACCTAAAACTATAAAAGCCTTGGAAGAATACTTAGGACAAATGCCTTAGGACGTTGGATTTGGCAGTGATTTCTTGGATTTGACAGCAAAGGCACAGTTACTGAAAGAAAATATTGACAAATTTGACTTTGTACAAAATTACAAATGTTGTACATCAAAAGACATAATCCCACAGGGGAAAGGGGCAGCCCACAGAATGAGAGTAAATACTTGCCAGTCATACATCTGATAAGGGATGATTATCCAGAATATGAACAATGCCTGAAGCTTGCCAACCAAAGAGAATCTGGTGCAAAAATGGGCAAAGGACCTGAACAGATGTCTCTCCAAAGAAGATGGACAAGTGGCCCTTGGGCACTGAAAATATACTCAACATCCCGAAATAATGGGGACTAAGTCAAAAGTACGAGATCCCACCTCATACCCATTGGGATGGCTACTCTTGAGAAATCAGAGGGGCACCTGGGTAGCTCAGTCGGTTAGGTGTCTGACTCTTGATCTCAGCTCAGGTCTTGATCTGGAGGTTGTGAGTTCAAGCCCCGCATTGGGGGGGGGGGTGGAGAAAAAAGATAAAAAGAAAATCCTAAAAACAAGAGGTATTGGAGAGGATGTGGAGAAACTGGACCCCTGTGCACTGGTGGTGGGAATTGTAAGTTGGGGCAGCCCCTGTGGAGAACAGTAGGACAGTTCCTCAAAACATCAGAACTAGAGCTACCACATGCAGCAGCAACATATGTAGTATAGGGTGTGTTCCCAGAAGGATCAAAAGGAGGGGCTCAAAGAGATGTCTCACATTCACAGCTGCATTATTCACAACAGCCAAAACACCGAGGAAACCCCCACATTTGCTGATGGATGACTGACGAACGAAATGTGCTCTGTCCATCGAAAGAACGGTATCCAACCTCACAAAGGAAGGAAATTGTGCAACATGACACAATGTGGATGAATCTTGAGGACACTGTGTTCAGTGGCACGAGCCAGTTACAGAGACAAATGCTGTGGGATTCCACTTCTACGAGGTTCTCGGAGGGTCACAACCATACAGACACAAAGCAGGGTGGCGGGTGCTGGGGGGTGGAGGGGGGGCAGCATGGCCAGTTCGTTAGAAGACAGACTGACTCGGTCCTACAAGATGAAAAGCATCACGGAGACAGACGGTGGCGATGGTTGTACGTCACTGGGAATGTATTAAAATTCCTGAACTGGGGCACCTGGGGGGCTCAGTGGGTTAAAGCCTCTGCCTTCGGCTCAGGTCATGATCCCAGGGTTCTGGGATCGAGCCCCGCATCGGGCTCTCTGCTCGGTGGGGAGCCTGCTTTCTCCTCTCTCTCTGGCTGCGTCTCTGCCTGCTTGTGATCTCTTGTCTGTCAAGTAAATAAATAAAAATTAAAAAAAAAAATTCCCGAACTGGTCGATGGCAAATTTTATGTCATATGGATTTTGCCACAATTAAAGAAAACTCAGAAGAAAGTGACAAAGAGGACACTGCGTGGACCGTGGGAAGGACGTTTTTTCCGCCTGAGAGCAGACGCAGGAAGGTGGAGCGGAGCCCTTCCGACCTCAGCCGCACTGGCCGCTGACCGTTCCCTGCTCTGCACGTCTGCGAACGGCCCCGGGTGCCCTGAGGACTGACTGTGGGCAACAAACAGATTGGAGCGACTTCACCGGGGAGGACGGACTGAAGAGAGCCCCAGGACAGCAGCCTGGCCGCTCTCGCGTCCCATTCTCTCCAAGGTGCCTGTGTGCTGTGTTCGTGGCCCCTCGGCCCCTCCGTCCTGTCCCATGGCACATCCAGGCTGTCCACTCGCAGCTGCCGTGAGCAGCCCCGCGCAAGTTCTGGTGTGGGAAGGTGAGTCCCACATCCTGGGGCTTCGGTGAAGGGACACGGGTCTGGAGTTTTACTGTGATCTCTGTGTAGGTTTGGGGGCAGAGATTAGTAAGTGGCAAAGTAGTTTTCCCAAACCGAACTGCGGGTTTACTTCAACATCTGTTGGAAGACTGAGGACTTTTCACACACGGGACAGCAATGAGCTTTTTCTTACAGGACGCATCCAGGTTCATAAGGTCAGGATGTGAAGGACAGAGTGTGTGGCCACAGCCCAGCCATGAGAACAGCATATGTGATGGACGTCTTGGAACCCTTGCTGCAGGGAAAGGACAGGGGACTCGGATGTCACCTCACAGGGTAGCCTCAGCAAGGCCCTGCCCACAGACAGACACACCCCCGGTCCTCAAGTCCATCCCGAACGCGCAGGGCGTGAAGACAGCTCCTGCTTCCTGCCGTCCACAAAAACCCAAGCTCCCTGCCTCTCCCACCCAGACTCAGTGCTCACAGTGACCGTCCACTGAGGATGGTGAGAATGGAGCCCGAGTGTCCCCACGGACGGGACCGCGAGGCTGGGCTGAGTGAACGTTAGGGGCACGTTCCTACTGAAGTCTGACAACTATGTGAGGTGGGCACTGCTGTCCCAGTTTACATTAAGGACCAGTTGATCACAGAGCCGGTGACAAGGGTCTAAACTGGGGTCCCCCATGCTCCTTGCTGTCACCTGTCAAAGAAAGGCTTGCAGGGAACGTGCTCACATTGCAAACCCAGAGGCTCAGAAACCCGAAGCCAGCGGGTTAAACTTTGGGCTATTTGTCCGAGGACAGTGGAGAAGGACAGTAAACAAGACAGGACGGAGGGCCTCAAAGGCCTCTGAGCTGCCCTCGGGAAGCTGACACATGCCCAGCTGCAGACACACAAACCCCGGGGCTTCCCCATCATCTCAGCCTCAGTGAATGAGCAGCGCGGGCGCCGGGCGCCACCAGCCCTCAGCCCAGAAGGGTGCTCTCGGCGGGGCCTCAGTCCCCAGGCCCGTGCGCTGGAGGGAAGCCTGTGTGGTGGCTGACGAGGCCTGTGTGCAGATCGGCAGCTCGCACACACACCCCGACATGGGGCGGCCAGGGCGGAGCCGTGGCATGTGGGGTGGGGCATTCAGAGAACAGCTGACCGATGCCACACGCCACACGGGGAAGCCAGGGGACGTGAGGGAATGAGGCAGAGCAGCTCAGGGCCAGGCGGCGGGGAGAGGGTGGCGTGAAGGAGCCCTGGGGCGACGTGGGCGGCACAGGCTGGCAGGCGGGGGCAGCAGGTGTGGTCCCAGGGAAGGGGATAAGAGCAGGAGGACCCCGGAGGCTGCGGCTGAGCTGGGGGCCCAGCACGCTGGGGGCTGGGATGGAGTGGACGTCATCGTGAGGAAGTGACAGCTGTGAGGGCTTCTGGGAACCATCAGCAGGACACCCAGCTCAGCAAGACGGCAGAGGCAAAGCTGTGTGATCTCATGCCAGAGGACCCGTCGGAAAGGGAGGTCAGCAGATCTCCTGTGGTTCCCTCTCCGTGTGCTCCCTTCCAGCCCACAAACCAGTCGGCCCCAGCGAGTCCTCACGGAGCACGGGCTGCCGGCCAGCACGCTCAGGCACCTGGGTGTGTGGCCGCTTGACGGCATCTACGTCCAGATGGCCGACCGCGCCGCGGGGACCCTGGCTGCCTTCAGAGCCGGGCTCCTGGCCCCACACACGGCCCCGGGTCCCGGCCTCCTCCTGCCCCCGACACTGTGGCGGCTACAGGGTGTGCCCAGCTCCCCGTCCCCACCGCGAGCTGCTGTTGTCCCTCTGCAAGGGTCCCCGAGGTGCTCTGCCCCGTGCAGGCGGCCAGTGGGGTCCCGAGGTGCTCGCCGGGGGCACAGAAGGTCCGGTCATGACCAAGTCGACCAGGAAACGCCATTTTCCGAAGGTCGAGCCTCACCTGCACGGGTTCTTCTCCTCAGTATTACGCTGTGAAATGGGAAGTTTCTCCCGAGTTTGAGATGAAAACAAACATCTAAAATGCAGCTGTGAGCGGCACAAGGACGCACTTGGACTCAGCAGCAGGGCTCCTCCCTCCCAACCAGAAACCTACACGAGCAGCTTATTTTCCCATAAAATGATACTGTTACAGCAAAGCTAGGCCCTGAGAGCGAAAAGTTAACCGAAGCTATAATTTAAAGCTCGCATCATTTTCCAACCCTGAGAAGATGGTGGAGAACACACACTGGCAACCACAGCTTCACTCTCGGGTTACTGGCTAAAGCCAGTTTGTTAGTGAACTCCCTTGCTTCCAGTTAAAGTATGACAGCGTCAATATTATTTCTTTCTCAGTATTTGGACGTCAGAAGTCAACACTACTGAAGACGGAAAATGCATTTTAAAATGTCTAACAAATTAACATTGACCAAACAAACATCACTTTCTTTCATCTGCCCACGGGCTAGACACGAGAACCACGTGGTTCTGTCCTGACAGACGACAGCGGGTGCTGCACCAGTGTGACGGGCACTGGGGACAAGCAGCACCCCCCGCCCCCATACCTCGTTTCTGGATGAAGACCCGGAGCAGAGGGTTTGCGCTGGACACGGCCTTGCAGAAGTTGTCGTCGTTGTTGATGGGCAGCAGGTCCCCGTGTACGTCCGCGTAGCCGATGGTCACGTCCGTGTTGGAGATGTGGTGCGTGTGCACGACCAGCTTGTAGAAGTCTTCAAACTTCCCGGGCTTATGGCGGTCCAAGGAGAATCTCCGGAACTCAGCCCCAAACTACAGCGCAAGAGACAGGGAGTAAATGAGTGGTGGGGAAGGGCACCCAAAATAAGGCTTGTTCCCTGAATGACAAGCGTGTGACAGTATCCCTGTCCTCATGGAGCTTGTGCAAAGACAGGAGTGTGGGGATCAGCTCCGCCAGCGCTGCGGACAGGATGGGCGCTGGAACTCAGGCTGGACACAAAGAGCAGTGTCAAAACTAATCACCAGGGCGGCGGGTGGACACGGGAGCCTTGGTGAGGGCCTCCACCCACGGCTGCCTGCAGGCCCAGGTTAGGGTCTGGATAGCCCCGAGGCAGGGTCAGACCCTCAGGGGCAGGAGGGAAGCAAGAGCCGCCTGGAAGCTCCGCATTCCGCCCGAGGGCAGTGGGTGGTCCTGCAAGGACTGCAGGCTAGGAACTGACTTGAGAGGGTTTGCATTTCTAAAGGACCAAATGTCTGTGCCTCAGAAGGGCCAGACGGGAAGCCAAAGTGAAGTAGAAGGAAGGTGATAAAAAGGAGCTTCAGAAACCTCGGGAGGCCGGTCCTCACACGGGCCAGGACAGAGCAGGTCTGTCCCCAGAAAAGCTGGCATTCGCCGTGTGCCCTAGGGAACGCCTGCCTGTCCCTGGCCTTGGCTCAGGTGCCCACGCAGTTCTCGGGGGAGAGGACCCCAGGTCACCTCCCACGGGCTGTACCGCGTCGGCATCTGAGGACACCGCCAGTCTGGCCCATGATTTTCCGGATTAGGGTGGGTTGTTGTCCCCCCCTTGGCAACAGAGGCCTTTATTCATCAGGCAGGACAGGCGAGTGCTCTTCGACGTAACTGAAAACTAATTACAGTGGTTCCAAAATACACATAAACGAAACGTCCAATGAAGCTTACACTGAACGAGTCGTTACGTCATCTAGACATTATGTCAAGCCGTCAAGGGCAAACTGCTCCCAGCACATGGGTCTGTGTGGCTCTCAAACCAGGCGGGCGTCACAACCACCTGGAGGCCCCCCGAGGTCACGACTGCGCTGACCTGGAGGCCAGCCCAAGACCTGCACTTTTAACTCGTTCCCAGGAGAAGCGGGTGCTGTCGGGCTGGGGACTGCACACATGAAACCCACGATTTTAGGGGAGTCCGTCTCCCACCCACAGATCTCTGAGAATCAGAGCAAAATCAAAAAAGCAAGAGGAAACAAAGTCCTCACCCACCCTGCACTGCCCCAGGAATAAAACACTTCCAGGCACACAACAGCGGGACATCCAAAAATGTCGGTCTGGGAACGGCCACCCTCGGTGAGGAAGTTGGGCTCCTCCGGCCTGCCTCCCACACGCAGGGTGAAGGGGGTGCGGCGGGGCTCCCCCCTCCTTGCTGCCACGGGGGTGCACAGCCCAGCAAACCTGAAAGTTTCACCCGCATTCTTTAAAGACAAGTGTGATTTCGTATTCGTCCCCGCACGCCGCACGGGCTGGCCTCTGCACACGGGGACGGCACCCTGCGGCCACGAGACTCATCAGGACGCCCAGGGCCGAGTCTCCGACGTGCACTCTGGGGGGTCCTTTTCAGCTTGGGTTATGCCATCCCATCACAAACGTGTGTCTGAACAGCAGCCGCCCCTGTGTGCCACCTCAGTCCCGACACCAGTTAACTTGCAGAGCGGCCTGAATCCCTATGCGCCTCCGTTCAGTAAACACGTCAAGGGAGTTGGATCCTGTCTGATGAGAGCAGTGAGCATCTCCGACGTTTGTGCTTCTTCCCCAAACTGGACGCCATGCACGTGCTCTAAGCAACTCGGGCTGCCTCTCCTCTCACCCCTGCGGGACCCAGGCCACATCCCAGCGTGGGCAGGGAGAATCAGCATGTTGGACAAGGCCGTTGGGTCTAAGACACAGCTAAGCTCTTTCTCACTTCGTCTAGTAGTTTCCTTCAAAATACGTCCTACTGTGTTGATGTGAAATGAAAATCTAGATAAAGCTACTCTGACCTGTTTGATAACGAGGCCGGCTTTGTCGATCCCACAGAACGGCAAACACGCTTCATACGTTGAACGAACCTCCAAGTTTAGCAAAAAGAGGTATGAAATGGGATATTAGCATTTTCCCTACCTTTTTATTGTGGCAAAATACACATAACATAAAACTGACCGTCTGTGCCAGGTCCCCACCATCCACGTGCCTTTGATGCTGTGGACTGAGTCTGTCCCCTCGAACACGACGCCCAGCCCCTCTCCCAGTCCCCCGCCAGCACCTGCCCCAGGACTTGAGGGCCGCGACTCCTCCCCGTTCCTCACGAGTGGGATCACACAGTTCGACTCTGTGACCGTGATGGGCATGATTCCTCCCATTCTGTGGGTTGCTCTACTCTGTGCACCTTCGTCCTTCTAAGGGGAAATGTCACGGCTGTGGTCAGGACACAGGGAAGAAAAGGCGGGCGGTTTCAGGCAGCTAACTTGCTGCTAACCCGGAACAGGGGCCATATGAAGGTTTTTCTTAAAACCTTCCTAAGTAAGCACGGAGGGCTAAGGCACGCCAGACCCCAGCTCTCGGACTCTCACCAGGTCTGTGCCAAAGATAAGTAATCATAGAGGGCTCTATCATTAAAATTACTTTGGATAATCCATTAGCTGACAATTTAATTAGGACAACTTTGAATGCTGTTAGAAGCAAAGTACTGGAAACAACTGGCTTGTATGATTTCCTGCCCAACCCTTGGCACAATTCACTTTCTCAATTTCTGGTAAGGACACCAAGAATTATATGACAATGAATCCTACCTGCTAATTATTGCATCTAGAGGAAACCTGTGTGATCTGATATAAAGGGGAAGTAAAAATATAAGATTTGTACTCCGTGCCTTTAGTTTTTTAAATAAGATGCTTTTATCACAATGAAGTTGGGTTCTTAGGTAACACCATTACCAAAAGTCTTTCAAAATGGATAAATGACCTAAATGTAGGACCTAAAACTATAAATGGTTAGATGAAAACTTAGGGCAAAAGCTTTAGGACACTGGGTCTGGCAATGGTTTCTTGGATATGACACCAAAGGCACAGGTAGCAAAAGAAGAAACAGACATTGCACTTAGGGAAATCTGCCTTTCCTGCATCAAAAGACACTGTCCACAGAGGGGGGGCTCGGTCAGTGAAGCGCCCGACTCTTGGTTTCAGCTCAGGTCACGATCTCAGGGTCCTGAGGTCATGCCCACATTGGGCTCTGCTCTCAGCATGGAGTCTGCTCGTCCCTCTCCCTCTGCTCCTCCCCCCAACTTGCTCGCTCTCTCATAAATAAAGTCTTAAAGTCTTTAAAAAAAAAAAAAGAGGACACTGTCCACGGAGTATAAAAACCTGTAAAAAGGGAGAATATTCAGAATGTATGGAACTGCTAAGTGTAATGTGGCACATACCCACACAACGGAATGTTACTGAGCCTTAAACAGGAGGACTACTCCGGCCCCTGCTACCGCACAGATGAGCCTGGAGGACTTGGGGCCGTGTGATCCTTGTGGATGAGGTCCCTGGAGCTGTCAGATCCCGGAGACAGAAAGCACTTGGTGGGCGCAAGGAACCGGAAAGTCATTGCTTAATTGACAGACTTTGGGTTTCACAGGACAAAAGAGTTCTGGAGATGGTGGGGACAGCAGCACAGCACCGTGAATGTACTTAGGGACACTGAACTGCACACATAAAACGGTTAGGTGGCAAATCTTATGTGATGTGTATTTTACTACAATAAAAGAAATGGAGGGGAACAAGATTTCAGCAGGAGGCTGTGACAAGTTCTGATTCATCCCTATGATACAGACAGCCACTCACACAGGCAGGGCTGTCAGTGTGATCAGGAAAGCACCGAGAAGGCTCTAATCTCTCCTACCCCGCTGATCTTGGGGTCCTGCGAGTCAGGAGCGAAGGCTTTTAAAGCGAAGTGTAAGCAGCTGGAGTGTTCAAGGTGTGCCCAAGAGCCTCAGAGCACAGCCTCTGGTTCAAATCATTCCAGGAAATCTTGGTTCAATTACCAGCTGACCAGGACCCTAACGGTGGTCACACATGACAATAATACATTTTACAGAATTACTCTAGGGAAGTCATTAAACAAAAAGCAGCAACAAACACAAACCCTTCAGAGGGAAGGGTTTGATTTCCACATCATATTATTTAAAATGTTGAGTTTTCAACAAATATATGAGATCTATAAAGAGACAGAAAAAAATGGCCTCCATGCAGAGGAAAATGAGCAGCAAACAGATAGTCACTTAGGGTCCCAGAGGCTGTGCTCACAAGACAGAGATCTGAGATCAGTTATTATATAAACGATTTTTTAAAAAAGATTTTATTTATTTATTTGACAGAGATCACAAGTAGGCAGAGAGGCAGGCAGAGAGAGAGGGGGAAGCAGGCTGCCTGCTGAGCAGAGAGCCCGATGTGGGGCTCGATCCCAGGACCCTGAGATCATGACCTGAGCAGAAGGCAGAGGCTTAACCTACTGAGCCACCCAGGCGCCCCTGAGATCAGTTATTATAATTACGTTCAAATAACTGAAGGAAACCACGTCTACAGAGCTCACGGAAACCATGAAAGCAAGGAACACATTATAAACAAAGAGATGAAAATCATTAAAAAAAAAGAGAACTAGATGGAAATTCTGGAATTGAAGAATAGAATAACTGAAGTGAAGACATTCTCTAGAGGGACTCGACAGACGGTTAGACGTGGCTGAAGAAAGAATTGGCAAACATGAGGACGGGTCATTTGAGACTGTCCTGTCTACGGAGCAGAAAGAGAAAAACGAACAGAGTCTCAGAGATCTGTGGCCGGCTACCACGCATCCCAAGGAAGACACGACCTGGTGAGAGTCCGAGAGCTGGGGTCTGGCGCGTCTCCAGAGCCCTCAGTCCCAGCTACTCACTGCCCAGGGAAGCCTTCCCAGTGTGGACATTCACGGCAAGAAGGAGCAAAAGAGCCGGTGCCACACTTGCCTCGTGGAGTGTTAAACAGTTTTCATTCAGTGAAAGATTTTTTAAGTCTTTACTTTGGATGGTTACCTAGAGAGAAAAAAGCAGAAGGAATATTTGAAGAAACAAAGTCCATAACTTCCCAAATCTGATTTAATCTACGTACCGAAAAGTCCAATCTACAATTAAGATAAACTCAATGTGATCCACACCTGGACGTATCATAGGCAAAGTGTCAAAATCCAAAGCCCAAGAGAGAATCTTAGAAGCAGGAAAACAACTCGTTACACAGAAATGACCCGCAAGTATACGAATGACTTCCTGTCTGAAATCATGGATGCTAAAATGTTGTGGGATGTTGTGTCGGGGGGTGGGGGGGAGAGTGTCAAGTGAGAACTCTGTACCCAGCAACACTGTCCTTCACAAATGAGGGAGAAATGAGATAGTCTGAAACACACCAAAATAGAGAATTTGCCACCAGCAGACCTGCCTTATAAGAAATATTAAAGCTATGTTTCGGGCTGAAATAGAAGCACCCTACCCATGAACTTGAATCCATGGTAAAAACAAGCAGCACACCGAATGGAACTACGGAGGTGTATATAAATGATAGTCAAAGCGTATTTTTGCTTGCTTGTAACTAGTTTCTTCTGATTAAAACTCCAGAGGCAGCAGCTTTCCTACCTGTTGGGGCCTCTACTTGGTCTACACCAGGTACGCTGACCCCGCAGCAACACTAGGTCTGAAGCAGTCACATTTGGCCTGGGGCCGTGGGCTTTCCCCGGACAGTGCCAGGCTCTCCTGAGGGGCTCCTGGCCTTACACTGCCCCCCAAAATGCAGTACTGATATGTCCTACAATAAAGATGAACCCTGAAAACGTGCTAAGTGAAAGATGCCAGACACAAGAGACCAGATACAGGTTTTTTCACGTATGAGCCTGTTTACGTGCAAGGTACCGGATAGGCAGAGTCGCAGACCAAACTGACTCCTGGTTGCCCCGGGCTGGGGAGAGAAGGGTTTGAGAACGGGTGCTAATGGGTAGGAGGGTTATTTTTGGGGTGAAGAAAATGTCCCCAAATTAGATAGTGGTAATGACTGCACGACTCTGTGAATGTACTAAAAACTACTAAATTTACTTTGAAGTTGTGAACTTTATTTCACGTGAGTTATAGCTTATAGAGCCGTTATTTATTTTTTTTAAGTATCACCTCAAAGAATGATTTTTTTAAATAGCCAATTGAAGGCTGATTGGAAGCTGTATTCGGAAACACAGAAACCCCAGAGAGTGACATCCGATGGGTTCAATGCAGACCCTGCTTTTGCTCTTGGCATACAGGAAACCCTAAGGGACCAAGGGTCCAGGCATGTGTTGTCAGCCTACACCAGTTTAGAAAATAAAGACTTAAGAACTCAGGGAAGCCCCCTCCCCATCACTGCTGGGTTTGCAGAGCAGAAACAGGATGTGAGGCGCAGTCCAAGCTGGTAGGGCAGGCTGTTCCAGTTTGGATTGGTCCCGCGGTGTTGAACTGGTAAGGACAGAGGGCAGGTATTCGGGGCAGGGCAGGACTTGCCTTCCCTCACACCCATCTCCACCCCTGCTCCAAACTGCAAAGCGCCCTCAGTCCCTCTTCTCTTCAGAAACTAAAACTCCGTTCAGATGGTACTTCTGCAGTCACAAGACTCTGACAGTACCAGTCTGTTCTCATCGTTCAGTGTCACGGGACTCCAGGAGCGCTACCAGGATTATTTCTTATTTTCCAGGTTAAAAATACTAAAAATGTAGAATCTTCTTTTTCTTGGTACCTAATGAGATCTCTCTACACTTTCCTGTATGTTACAAAAAATCCGTTTTCTGTAGAACATGGCAGAGCACAAAAGGCTTGTTTGCATTGCCTGTCTTCATGTGCACAATTAAATTTTAAGCTTCCCCATTGGAAGTGACCCTCCAACTTCTATACTGAGGGTCTCAGAGAGGGTGAGACATCTGCCCAAGGTCACAGAGCACCTGGATTCCAGGCTGGAAAAAAGACCCCATTTCCTGACTCTGATTCAGTTCACGTCTGCAGGGCTAAGTGGCTACTACTCCAAGCGAACCGAAAAGTCATTCTTCCTACAATGGAAAACATGCGCCCCAGATTTCCTCTTAAACTCGCTCAGGGGCTGTTTTCTTTAAAACTCTAAAGTGGCACATTTTTTGATGACTGAGAGGCAGCTCTGGCTCATTGTCATCCCTCCCGTGAGGGCTAAAGTCACAGGGAAGAGGAGGAAAACCAAGCTGAGCCCCGTCTTCTCACTGAGGCCGTCGCCACGGCTGTCTCTCCAGCTCGGGGCAGCGTTTAGGGGCCTCGAGCCCCACGTGAGGTCCCTGCATGCCCCAGAGAGGACAGGGAGGGACAGGGAGGGCCGATTCATCTGTCTCCTTCACGTGAGGATTGAAGCCTCACACATATTTGTGTTTCTAACAGTTTCGTGGGGCAGGTGCACACACCATTTTTAATCTCAAGCCACCTGGGAGAGAGGTATTATCCCTTCACGGAGGCAGGCAGCTCCAGCCCGGGGGGGGGCAATTGCAGGTTCATGGTCTCTCTTTGCCACAGCGTCCGACTCAACTGCCCCCATCCCCAGCTCATCTCCCTCTTTAGGCGGTTTTCACAAAAATGGGAATTGAAGGGCTAGTTCTCTACTTCTCAATGTCTATTCTCTTCCATCATTTCCTTAGAAAACTTGCTGGTTTTAAAAAAGGTATTCTTCCTTCTTATGCATTTAAAGCAAGGTAGTCTTTGCTCTGAAATAGCACAAAAGTTGGCCATACATGCCTGTGAACACAGCCACCACGGGGAAACCAGCAAGATTCATGCAAGACAAAAAAAAAAAAAAAGAGGAAAATCGGGGTCTAGCATCTGTTATGACGCTTGGGGTGCCAGCTGGAGCCCGGAGCTCACCCGCTCGGGCTGGCCCAGCGCCCGGGCCGGCTCGTGAGGGCCCTTGTAGGGACATCTGACCGAGACCCGAGCCGTGTGTGAGGATGTGTACTTGCATGCCTCCAACACGCATGCTTTAAAAAAAGAATTGGAACCACACTGCTTGGTATGTTTTTCTTTATGGTTTGAATTCGGATAGAACCACATAGCTCAAAATTCAAAAGGTTTTCAGTAAAAAGTCTCCGAGCCACCCAGCCCTCTCCCTATAGGAACCAGTGATTTTGGCGGTCTGTGCCCTTCAAAGCCGTGTGAGGCCATTGTATGTGAACTCTATCTACAGTCCTTCTTTTCTAAACAAACAGTAATACACGCTCTACACTGGTCCTCTCTGTGCTTTTCTTCACTGATTGGCTCCACTGTGAAAACATTCCTTCTCTGGATGCTTGTGGTCTTGTGGAGGAGGCATCTCCAGCTGTCCGAGGCCCCTGAGTGAGGAAGGGTAAGTCCCTGGGCCCACAGGGACATGACAGGGTGTCGTCAGACTCACCCCGCAAGGCCACGGGAGCCAGGCATTAAGGTAGAGTCCTTACCAGTTGAAACTGGTTTAGTAATCGAGTCACTTCTAAGGTGCCTCCCAAACCCCATGCAGCCTCCAATCTGTCATTACGGCCTGAGTGACAGCAGCAACGAGCACAGCTCACGGCTGGGGCACCAGGCCGAGAGCAGGGCCTGGTTGTTCTAGACCAGGATCGTTCCTGCACACAAGTCTTCACTCAACTGAGGAATTAAACCTCTATTCACTGGTTTTAATATAAAATTCTAGAATTTTAATTAAGTCAAAACAGGAACACAGGAGGAGATCCGAGCATGAAGTCATAAGCCGGGTCCCCTGCCACACACCAGCCCAGGCCTGTGGGTTAGATCTGGAGCCAAGCGGCAGCATCACGCGCCCCCCCCCCCCAGGCGTCCCTGCGAAGCGGTGGCACGGTCACCTTCACACCCAAGGAGGCAGCGTCCCCGCGACTATCTGCACGCAGGCGAGTGAACAGGCGACCCGGAGGGGTCTTCAGCCCCGCGGAGCCGTCCGTGCGGAAAGCAGCCGTGACCCCACTTCCAACGGCGCAGCTGTGCGCGCCGGGGGCGGAGACACGGCGGCTCCCCCGCCGCACCCCAGGGCCCGCAGGTGTGGAAGAGGCCTTGCTTCCCCGTCGCAGACGCTCTCGCGCACCGGGCTTCACGCGTAGGAAAGAATGGGGTCTCCTCGTTACGCCCGCCCGCCCCCAGGTCCCGCAGTCCGGCGGCCCCGACTCACTTGCTGAATAACCGGGGTCACGCGAGGCTCCTGCTGTCGCCGGCCGGTCCGTGCGCGCGGGGCGGCTCTCGGCAGCAGGGGGACAGGGCGGCGGGGGAGCGCAGCCGAGAAGAGGCCCCGAAACCACGCGCCAGCGGGGAGACAGGCCGCACTGGGCCGGGGCGCGCGGTACCTCCCGAGCGCACCGGGTCGGTCGGTGCCACGCGCCGGGGGAAGGCAGCCCGCGGGTCTCCCCCCGCAGCCCGGGCGGGTCACCACGGGGTCTCCCCCCGCAGCCCGGGCGGGTCACCACGGGGTCTCCCCACAACCCGGGCGGGTCACCCCCTGCTCTCCCCCAGCAGCCCGGGCCGGTCACCGCGGGGTCTCCCCCAGCAGCCCGGGCCGGTCACCGCGGGGTCTCCCCCAGCAGCCCGGGCGGGTCACCGCGGGGTCTCCCCACAGCCTGGGCGGGTCACCCCCTGCTCTCCCCCAGCAGCCCGGGCCGGTCACCGCGGGGTCTCCCCCAGCAGCCCGGGCCGGTCACCGCGGGGTCTCCCCCAGCAGCCCGGGCCGGTCACCGCGGGGTCTCCCCCAGCAGCCCGGGCAGGCTGGCAGCAGGCCGGGGCTTGGGGACGGGGCGACCCCGCAGCCTGCCTGCAGGACGGGCCGCTGGGAGGCTCTAGGAAGCAGCGAGCGGGAAGGCTCCCGCACAGCGCGGGTCACAGCACACCCGCTGTGCTCCTGATCGCGGCACTAACACATCGAGGACTTCTTTACCTAAAAAATGCCCTCCAGGCCTAGACTCCTCAGTTACCCTGAAACTGCTGTCACCTTGAGGGGTCCGGGAGGGTCCTGGACACTGAGCCTCATTCGGACCCCAGGTCCCGCCGACTAGGGCCCGAGGCCGAAGCCCCAGGCTTCCCAGGGTCGTTTCCCGGAGGGACATGCTGTCTTGGGTAAAAGCTACTCCTCGGGCCGTGCGCGGGCTCCTTTGTCCTGTGGCGCGCGACAAACGCAGACTTAGTTGACGCACCCACGCCACCCTGGTTACCCACCCGGGTTATCCCCACAGCGCCCAAGCGCTCTCCGCGGGGCACCTCCCGGCCCAGCGTTAGGGACTCGGTGTCCCAGGCTAGCGCCGTGCCCCCCTTCACCAACGGAGACTCCCCGCTGTGGCCAGTGAGGTCCTGCCTCCAGGCCCCCCAGGTGAGAGCAAAGGGGGACGTCATCAGAAAGATTTTCAGGGAAAACATTCACCAAAATACTTACTTGTCCAAAATGTTAAATTCTCACCAGAGGAAGCACATTCCCAGGATGAAATGTAATTAAACCTACAGAAATGCTGTCTTAGAGGGGCGCCTGGGTGGCTTAGTCAGTGAAGTCTCTGCCTTCAGCTCGGGTCAGGATCCCAGGGTCCTGAGTTCGAGCCCCGCTGAATCTAGTGTGATCCTTAGGGCGCAGCACGGAGCAAAGCCACAAGGCCCAGCCCAGAGCTGTGACTCCTGCCTAAGCCAACAGCCCAGGGAGCCGTGCACTTCGGGCCCACCTGCCGCCAGTGAAGCCAGGCTGTCTGGGGCTAGACCTCCCCAACGTGTGTGCCTGAGCCAGCAGCATCATTGCCACCCGGCAACGGCTGGAGATGCGTGACTTCAGGCCCCAGGCTTTAGGAGGGAGTCACTAGACTCCCAGTGACTCAGGCATACATCAGTCTGAAAAGCAGGGCTGTCCCCATCCCAGGGGGCATCTCGCCCGTCACTGCTAGAGGCTGCTGTTTAGGGTTGGTTCCTTGAACAAAACCTTACTGAATGCCAGGTGTGCATGGCAGCTGGTGCCAGGGCCGAATGCCTTCATGGGGCTGACGGTTGTTTGAGAGCCCAGTGCTGGGCTGTGATCACACGTGCGAATGTGTAGTTACAAACTGAGAAATGCACACAAAGAAACTATAGGACGCAGGCTCTGATTCAAACTGTGTGTCTAAGGAAAAGCAACACAGGTGAAGAGAGGACCAGAGCAGCTTGGCCACAGCACAGGTGGAAGGAGCCCCGACAGCCCCAGACGTGAAAGGTCGCAGATGCCTCTCTGTACAGTGATGCAGCCATATCAGGCCATTTGGGGACAGGGCCAAGGAGCAGGAGTGCATGCGTCTGCCCCAGAGACAACAGTGGGAAGACTTCCATTCACGGAATGATCCGGAAGCAAAGGCTGTTATTCTCATGTGGCATTTGTTGGAGCGTGGGACCTGCCGTGGGATGACTTCCTGAGCTGACGTGTTGGAACAGTTTAAAATCAGGCCACAGACCTGTGAGTCAGATGGGGTGTAGCTGACAGCAGAGCCTGGCCCGTTCCTGGGCTCCATCCACCTACCCCAACCTGCAGGGATGATGGCCCAGCTAGCGGCAGCCACATGACGGCTCAGGGGAACATCCCTGGGAGGATGCTGGGTACGGAGAACCCAATGCACCTGGGTCACCTCAGTGAGCATGTGTGTGTGCTAGAGGTCACACGTGTGCTCCTCTGCTCACACACATGATCTGCACCCACAGACCCAGCCCTGCCTAATGGAGATGTGGGGCAGGGTTGAGAGTGGAGGACACAGAGATCTAGGGACAGGGTCCATGGTTTCTGTCTGGCAGGGATTTCCAGTATGGTAGAACAGGTGTGGTCAGTGCCATGCCTTCTGTACAAGCTCTCTTTAACCCTAACAGCCATCCAGGAGTGTCACTGGTCCCATTTTAAAGGCCGGGAGACTGAGACCTGGAAGGATTTGATCCCCGACCACAGTCATTAGGGTAGTGAACAGAAGGGCTGGGACTGATGCCAGAGAGAATGCAGAAAAGAGCTGACGAGCTCCAGTGGTAAGCTGAGGACTCTACGGGGAAGTCAAGTCCCAGGACACCCCACTGGGAGCAGACTCTCCAGGTAGGAAGGGGCGCCTGAGCCCGCCAGCCTGAAGAAGGGTCGCCAGCAGGCGGGAACCGTGAGGGCGGGTCTGGCTGCTCTGGAGCTGAGAGTCACGGTGCAGGAGACCTGGCTGCTTTGAGAGGTGGAGCCGGCAGACTGGAGGGACGCGGGAGGTGAAGACCAGGTTTCTCACCTGTCCCTGCCTCCATGGGACTTCCCGGTGCGGAAATCCACTCCAGCGGAAGCTTGGAACCCTGGCCCCTTAAGGAAGCGAGGTGACATCCTAGTATGAACTCACGAGTCACAAAAAAGGGGGCAGCTTCCAGGGACGGGGATGGGCTGAGATGGGATGGGGTCTGGACCAGTGATGTCTTACCCATACAGATGGGAGGGCAGAGTCATGAGGCACAAGGCCCTGCAGGGGCAAATTCCCAACTGTCCTTTTCTGGCTCTGTGCCTCTGGATAATTTAAACTTCTCTGAGCATATTTCCTCCTTCAAAAAAAAAAAAAGGGACAAAAACGCATTTTTCATAGGGCTTTTGTGAGACTCAAGTATATGTGCGTGCTGAGCGGGTGTGGTCCCAGCAGAGGGGCCGCTGCTCACCAGAGTGCCTGGAGAAACACGTCTCACACGGGCGTCCGCAGGGCTGTGGTCTCAGCCCTTCCCAAAGACCAAAACTTGCCAACACAGTAAGCAGCCCTTTCGCTATGCACCCGTAGCCATGTCACTCAAGGGGCATCCGCTGAGGGACACGTCCAGGTGTGCCAGGGAGCAGGGGAGTCGCCAACGATACTCTGCTCACAGTGGCGAAGAGGAGGCAGAGGGAGGCAGAGGGAGGGCGGGTCAGGTCCGCCCTGTCCCTGCCGTCTCGCAGCACAAGTCGGAACCCATGGGGCCGCCTGGGAGAGGGGGTCCCAAAGGGTGCATGCGGGGTGCTGAGGGAGTCGCACAGCCCCGAGCCAGTGTCCAGGAGGTGCGGGGCTGGGGGTGCAGGTAGAGGATATGACTGCTGAGTGCGTCCAGGCAGGTAGGTGGTGTCTGTTTTCCAGACGTGGAATCAGGGAATGACATGAAATACATGGGAAGCAACTGAGGGTTTAAGACCTGGTTTTGCCACTTACAGGCAGGACCTTGGTCAGGTGACCTGACAGGCTGGGCGAGTCCCCGGGGTCCTCCTCTCCGCAGCCCATGCACACGCTGGCAGAAAGCCCAGCACACAGCCGGTGCTCCAGCAAAGGGGGCCGTAACCGAGAGACCTCACTGTAGCTGAACACAGGTCACACCACCTGGACTCTCCTCCAGGTGGTGTGACCGAGTGGCAGCTGCTCCCACTGGGCTGGCGGAGGCTCCCAGGGCCGGGAGGGAGCCCAGAGACTACGTGCCTCCTAGAAACACAATCAAGGCCAAGTGTGGGGCATCTGCAGTGGCACAGCCCTGGGCCACTCTCAAGGCTGTGCCGTGACTAGTCCTCCACCGCCTGGGCTGAGGAGAGGCATCGCTGACCGACAAGCCATGGGGCCACGCCCCGGGGAGACTGTTCCCGGCCTGTGCGGTGGGGGACAGGGCCGGTGGTGCCAAGCTCATGGGGAGAAGGGATCCTGGGGCAGCTCATCTCCTGAGGACTGGATGAGGGTCCTCAACACCCCATTTCCTATAGGAGGGTCTCCCAGACCTGCAGAGCCCCTCCGGCACCTTCCAGTCCACGGGAGCACGTTCCGGGGAGCCCGGGCTCTGTGCCCCTAACCCTCCATGGGTACAGCGGCCCCTGGGCCCAAGGGGACAGGAATCCAGAGGCGGGGCCCACCTCCTCCTTCCCGTGAGGGACCATCCCACAGATGCAGAAGTTTGTTTTGTTCCACAGCAACACCCCATTATCATCACAGACCGGAGAGGGAAGTGAGGTCAGGACCCGTGGGTGGGGAGCCGGTGGCTCGGGCCCCCATGCGGTGGAAAACAGGATACAGACACGACGACCATCTCCGAAGCCCTCCAGCATGGCAGCCTACGGCCCTCACTAGTCTCCCTCCCGCAACCCCTACCCAGGGGCCTCAGGGTCCTTCCGCGAAGCACGCGTCCCCAGAAAGGGGCCCCTTGTCTGTCCCTGCCCTGTCTCAGAAGCAAAGGCGCCAAGAGAGCCCTGCCTCGTAGGCGGGCCGGCGCCTGAGCCGCCTCTGGCAAGCGGGTCGATGGGAGAAAACGGAGAACAGACACGCGGCTCTCAGGGGGACGTCCAGGAGGCCGGACAAAGCCCCGGGGGAGGCTGCAAGGCGACGGTCGACGGTCGGCACCTGCGGGTGTGTGAGCGAGCCGAGCTGGGGGGCAAGGCGGCAGACCTCCCAGGGCACGGCGGTCTGATGCTCGCCTCCGCAGGGGTCCACACCCGCCAAGCTGCAGGCGGCTCAGGCGGCCTTTGTTCTAGACCCGGAGCTCGGATATTCTCTCGGGGGCGATCTCCCTTTCTCACGGGAGAGCCTGCGCACGAGATGCCCGCGACCCGTCGAGCAGCCCCCAGGCCCGCCTGTGCCCATCTGGAGTCTCAGCTTCTCCCACGATGCCAGGCCCACCAGAGGGGCCCACGGAAGCTGGTGTGGACAAAAGGAAAGCCAAGGAAGACAGCGGCAACTGGAACCACATGAAGGAGGCTTAGAGCCCCTTTACACACCAGCGGTGGGAGCCTTAAATTCTGCAAGACAAAGAATCTCTTCCTGATTTATTTTATTAACCAATAAGCCCTTAATAAGTTGTGGTTCAAGGCTTTCAGAATTCCCAAATGGTCAGACCTCCTACAGCCGCTTCAACTAAATCCCGTCGAGTCCAGGGCTAGAGCCGAGAACAGCCTCACCGGTTGGGGGGTTAAACCAAAACGGATGCGGCCACCCAGGGACACGCACGCAGCCTGGGGCGCCATCTACACAGGCCAGTGTCCCTTGTGGACACGAGGCTAACCCGTGACATCACGTCGGAGAACCAGCATCGTCCCCTTCAGTGACAGACCCTGACGGTGGTTACACCAGGGGTGGAGGCTGACCACACAGGACGTGAGGGAACCTTCCTGGGTCGGGGAGCGTTCCGTCCGTGATCCGTAGTGCTCGCCTGGTGTGCAAACACGCACCAGCTCGTCAGGCTGCCTGAGATGAGGGTGCGCTCCTGTCACACAGGAGAGAGGCCACCGCGTGAAGGAGGTCGGGAACAGCCTCCCAGCACAGCCGCTCTTTCAGCCTCGAGGCTGGGCGAGGGCAGGACGGGGCGGGTTGGAAGAAGCTTGGCCTGCGGAGCTCGGGAGGAGACAAACCAGGGATTTAACAGTTGGGCCCCGCATGTGGCCCTGGGTGGTTTCCAACTCTGAAAGCAACAGAACTTTCTTTCCTCCCCCCAGGTGAGATGCAACACACTCCCCGCAAAATACAGAGCCGACGCTCTGGTTGGGGGTGAGGAGGGGAGCCTGCTGGCGAGCTCCTGCCCGGCGCCCAGTGAGGAACCAGCCTGGGGAAGGGGGGTGGTGGGCTGTGCCTCCCGGAGCTTGCGGCCTGTAATCAAACACTGAGGAGCTCGGCAGGCGCCTCACGGCAGAAATAGCAACATGGACTGCTCAGTCCGTTTCCTTTTGACTTCCAAAGTTCCTCTTGTTTTGTTCAGCTCACCCTTCCCTGCTCCTGTCTGCTCTGTCCCCCGTGGCACTCACAGGGAATGAACAAGGCCGCTGACCCCTCTCAGAGGTGCCCTGGAAATAATCCCATCGGTGAGTCAAGCTTTGCTCACCTTCCTCAAAAAGCAGTTCTTTTCTAAAGCACCCTAACAACTTCTGAACTAGTAGCTCCTGGGAAAACGGAGTTGTTCCTTACCTGAATTCAACTCAGCCAGCATTTACTGGGTACCTCCTGTATGCAAAACACCACTCTTCACGCTGTAGATGCCAAGAGCTTCCTTGGACCATGCTACTGAGAAATGCAGCTAGTGTTCTGAGCCGACCTCCCAGTCCAGCACGGCGGAGAGCCCCCAGACTAGAAAAGTGGAGGCAATGAGGGGAGAAGGTGCTCTGACTTATCTCAGAGGAATCATGGCCAACTTCAACATTGCTGATGCTGGGAAATAGACAGGAACGGTTCCTGGAGGCTGACATCATGGGGGCCCTTGCTGGGCGGGCAGGCCGGCTGGGAGGCAGGGGAAACCTCTGGACTCCAGGAGATGTGAAGCAATGATTTGGTGACACTATGGATACTAGAATGACGGGACCCTCCCCTCCCCCAGTCTTCTCACTCGCCAGAGCAAACCACTGGACCCTACGTCTCGTCTCTATCTTAACTATCTCCACCCCCCAGCACAAGCCCTACACCCGGCACAGAGTGGTCGCTCCATAAGTGAATAAAGGAACGGCTGAGCACAGGGCAGAATCCGACTTTTAAGGACTCCTACTGAATAGAGGACGTCCCTTGAGACCAAGCCACAGAACCCGCTGCAGTGACGTAAGACTAGAACTTTCCCCCACAAAGCACAGGAGCTGCCCTTACCAGCTCTAGCTGCAGGCAGCCCAGAGGGGTCTGTCTCACTGTACACGGGGCAAGCTAAGGACACCTGCACCAACACCGGCACCTGCACCTCAGGGCCTGTCCGAGGAGGAGGAACCAGGAGCCCTCCTTCCCCAGCGGCCCCTGAGAGTACATGGCCAAGAGCACACACTCTGGAGCCAGACTGCTCAGGCTCTCTGACCTCGGGCAGCTTCACAGAGCTCCCTGGACCTCAGTGCTCCTCTCATATAACAGTGATGGTAACAGAACCCATCTTGCAGGGTTGTGATGGAGGTTAATGACTGAAATTTGCAACTACAATGTATTTAGAGCAGCGTCTGCAGGTGTACACGCTTATATACCGGGAAGGATGGTTAACTAATGCTAAGCATTTCTGAGCACAACCTATAGACAGAGGGCAGCATTCAGCCCGGACCATCTGTAACCCCCCTGGCGTGACCGGGGCAGCCTCAGAGAAAGGCTGCAGGCTGTGTGTTGGGGCTAAAAAAGGTCACGGTCCCTGCCATTGGTCCGCAGGTTCACAGAAGAGTAGAAATGTGCCAAGAGGAAGGGGTGAGCCAGTAAACATGTCCACAGCCAGCTGGACAGGTCTGACACCACCCCTGATGCTCCCTTCTACCACTGGGGTCTCGGTGGTTTCTGTGGCTGCCATGCCAAGCTCCCTGTTTGTCTCTAAAAGTGTGGGAAGTCCCTTCAGTGGGAAAGGGCCAGGCTGATTCTAGACATGGTTCACCAACGTGAGAGCCTCTGATGCCTTGAATGGTTCCACCTTCCAATCTTGACACCTCTTTCCTCAAGGTAGGAGAACTCTATCTCAATGCCATGGGTCCTAGGAAAGGGCTTGGACCCCTGGCTAGTTGCCCCGGGAGAGTTCATCGGCCTTTCTGCTGCTCCCAGGCCAGAGGTCCACATCAACCCCATTGGCACCCCCCAGCCCGCCAACTGCTTCTGGGGTCCCTGGTGAGAGTCTCCTCTAGTGGCGGCCTCTCTCACCAAGCCACCGAACCTGTTTGAACAGATATGCACATGTACAAAACCAGGTTAAAAGGGTGTAGCTGACACACACAGGTGAGTCAAACCTCGTCAGGCGGTTCTCAACGGCCCACGGGAGGCAAGTGCTCAACCACCCCGTGGGGAGGGCCTGGCCCAGGCCCCAGCCCACCAGATGGAGAGACGTGTCCCTGCAGCACCCGGCAGCAGACAGCCTCAGTCAGACATGGGGTCTGAGCACCAGGGGAAACACGCAGGCTTAAATCACTGCTTGGAAAACCTGTTGTCAAGCAGGTCCCATAACTCCATAAAAAGTAAGAACAGTAACACTGCAGGGAAGAGAGAGGCAGCTAAACACAGATGAGTGGTCCACAAATACAAAAATCTTCAATTCACTGACAACTTGAGGATCGAAGCAAAACCACGGGTGGGGTTCCACTTATCCACACCCAGGGCTGGAGGGTGGACAGACAGGAGACGGTGGGCAGACATGTGCAAGAGCCTTTCTGCAGGAAAATTCAGCAACATATAGGCCAAGCCTTCAAAGCGTGAGCTCCGCCAGCACAGACAGTGCGCTTCTGGGGATCCCTCCCGAAGAGCGAGCTCTTCCCATCCTTTACGTAACAAACCTCTACTCTGTATATGTTTGTGCAGATGTGTAAGTACAGAGATGTTTTTCACAGCATTGCTTATTATAGAAAACACTGGAAATGACCCCAATGGGATACTGGTTAAATTAATTATGGTTTACACACAAGATAGAAAACAGGTAGTAATTTTAAAAATATGTTCTTTAACAACACTAACGACATGACAAAACACTTGAAGGGGGACTCAGGCTAGACCGTCACATGCCTGTAGAATATGACTCTGATTCTATAGAAGACAGAAGTGTGCACCTAGAGCGTCCAGAGGGCACGCTGCCACACTCAAAAGAGGCTCAGTTTCAGATGGGAGAATTACCCCGTTTTGTGCCTGATGTGGTTTCTAAATTTTCAGCAATGACAGTGTTTCTTGAGAGTACAGAAGAGCCTCCAGCATGATTTCAACAAAGCAGCACACTAGACTAAAACCCTCAGTAGTACCTTGTCCCCAGACACAATGGACGTGGCATGCCTGGGGCTATACGCACGGTCCTGTCTCTGCCCTGAACAGTCGCCCTGTGCCAGCGCTGGGAAAGGGGCCATGAGATGAGCAGGGGCTGGAGGACGGCGGGAGCTTGGCCCAGTGACAGCATCTGATGGGCTAGGTAGGACAGGGTCGGTGCCCAGGGCGGATTCTCAGAGAGCCTTTCAGGTGGGGGAAAGCCACATAACCAGGGCCAACCGACCACCCGGTTAAGAGAACATGAGTGAGGCCCAACCAGAAGGCAGAGGCTCGGAGGGGACACACTGCGGACAGGGGGTGGCGAGCTCCTTCACAGAGCTGGAGACCTGTGATGACTCCGCCCCTTGTAGACGCCTCCGCTAGCACTGGTCTCCTGCTAACCCTACAAGGGGCCAAGACTTGCTCCCCTGGGCCTGAGACATGCTCCCCGAGACCTATGCACAGCCCCTCCTTCCACACTGCAGGTCTTATGGGAGGAGAGGCAAAAGTCAAGCAAATGGCAGCCTCGGTGCCAGAACTGGGAAGGCAGAAGTGCATTCTGCTGGCTTGGGGAGGAGTAGATGACTCACAAGTATTAAAGCAGAAATGTCTGGGGAACGTAAGGGCCTGTGTGATGGGGGAGAACCACCAGGTAAAGACGATGTCCCTGAGGCTTTGGAAGTTGAGGAGCTGGCACACGGCCAGAAATTCTGAGAGCAGGAAAGGTGAGTTTCACACCCAATATTCTGAAATGCCACAGAACCCTGAGCTGCGGGGACTGACGGTTCCAACTGTGGGTAGTCTGCAGCCTTCCACACGCTCTCACCGTCGTCACTTCATTTTGTCCTGGGAGGTGAGAGGAACGGGAACAGTGCCCATTTTACAGATAGAATAACAGAGACTCTGAAGGGTCAAATAACTTCCCAGAAGGCTCCAAAGAGTAGGAGGTGGAGAACCTGGCTGGACTCAGCCCCCAGCACCATTTTCACCACCTGCAAACCCCGCTGTTCTGGTGTTTCACCGAACACGAACAGAGACCTCATTGTCATCGAGTTTTGCTTCCTGCATTTTGACAACAGCAGCTGCAGTAAAGGCTCCTGGCAGAGATGGGTTCATGGTAGCAAATATTAATTTTTAAGGGGGCCAGTGGGAGGCTGTGTACGGAGGGAAGAGCCAAGTGGACTCTCTGGACAAACAAGGCAAGTCCCAGCGCCCAAAATGGTGTGTGTGTGTGTGTTGAACCAGCCAGCTCAGCAGGGCCCACCCAGGGCGGTGTGGCTCTTCTAGGGGTGCTCCCAAATTCAACCAAAACTCCAGCTCTGCCCCTCACCTCCAGGGGAACAGTCAATGCATCTGAACCTGAGCCCAAGCACCCTTCTTCACTGGGGAGCTCGAGGGGTAGGGCAGTCTGGGGCAGCCCACGGGCCAGCCAGGACATCCACAGCCCCCCACTGCCCTCCTGGAGGGGACGCAAAAGGCAGGCTCTTCCCCTCCATCTCCCAGCGGCCTGCATGGGAGGCCACCAGCCCAGAGCGGGCGGGAAGCCCCGCTGCAGCCCCTGGCTCCAGATGGACCCTTCCAGACAGATGGTCTGGAGCTTGTAATCAGACAGCCACAAGGTGCATGTGGCTTTGGAGTGTTAGGAATGTGGCTTGTGTGACTCAGGAAAAGTGCTTAATGTCAGTCAATCTACACTTAAAATCAAAGGGCCACTGGGGGGGCAGCAGGAGGGCCCCTTGCTGTAAGTGCTGCGTGTGTCCACTGTGCTCACTGGAAATGGCAGGAACGCACACCCAACACGGCGTGTGACCACGTCCGGGCGACAAGAACGGACCCTCCTGGGACTCTCTACATTGTTTCCTACAACTGCCTGTGAATCCATGATGATTTCCAAAAGTTAAAAAGACCCACCACATGTGCTCAGTGCCTATGAGAGAGTCAAAGAACTCTGATCAGCCACGTTCCCAACCCAGCTGAAGAAACCAACAATTGTCTGGAGCTCCCACTCATGCCTGTGGTTCTTTCCTCCCAAAACTCACAGCGGGCACAAGCGATTCGGGCGGGTGGGGGCACTCTTGGGCTGCAGAGGGGATGAGTCCCGGGCAAGGGTCACAGAATTAGCATAGGGAGAAGGCTGCGAGGAGGAGTTCATAGAAAGGACCGTCTCCCCAAGATGAGAATGAAATCCAACTCACTGGTTCATTGCGGAGAAACCAGCCCCCGTCCTCGCTGGAGGCCCTGTAAACCCCTCACCAAAGGAACCCTTCGGCCCTCGACCCGCAGAGGCGGCCTGCGCAGGGCGGTAGCCGGACTCAGCTCCTTAGGCACAGTCGCCCCGTGCGGAGTGGGGGCTCTGAGCCCACCCTCCGGCCCAGCCCCTCTCCAAGCCCTCAGGCTGCTCCGCCTCGTTTTCCAGGAGGCGGGAGGCACACAGAAAGGGCGAGCGGGCCGACTCCCAGGCAGCAGCAGCGAAGGGCCCGAGGAGCCCCCTCCTCCGGGACCCCGAACAACTGCAACCAAGACCCTCGCAGACAAAAGCGTCAGCCTCTCAGGAGCCGCCCCCGCAAAGGGCAGAAGCGCCAGATCCTATCAGCCAATTAGCCGAACGCGCACAGCCACCGCAAGTTGGGGCACGCTCGGGCCGGGGCGCGGGCAGCGGGAGGGGCCGCCGGCCGGGCGCGCCGGGAGAGCCTGGGCCTGGGGCGCGCCGGCGGGGCTGGGGGTCCCGGCCGGCTGCCGCTCACCCCTCGCGGGTTCCGAGGCTCCTCCGCGCCGAAGGAGGAGGCGCGGCCCGGCCCTCCCCCGGCCCGGGCCCCCCAGGCGCCCCCACGGCCCCACTCCGAGCAGCCCCCGGGTCGCCCCGGAAACGCCGCCCCCCACCGTGCGGCGCGCCGGGTCGTCTCCCGCCCGTGGAACAAAAGAGCCGCTCCCGCGGGGGTCCGGAGCCCGCGCGGCCCTCCCGGCGCCGGGCTCCCGCGGCACCCATCGCGCCGCCGGGCTTTGTGTCCGTGCGGGGGCGGGAAGGGCGGCGGGACCCCCGCGCGTCCCGCCGCGGCGCCCGCGCTCCAAAGTCGCCGCCGGCCCGCGCGCCCCCCGCGGGGCGCCCATCCATTCGCAGGGGTGCGGCCCCATCCATTCGCAGGGGTGCGGCCCCATCCATTCGCAGGGGTGCGGCCCGCCCGCTCACCTTGCTCTTCACTTCCACCGCGCCGCCGTCGTAGAAACGCAGGGTCTGAGACTTGTGGAAACTCCGGTTCATGGTTCCGGCCCCGCGCAGCCTCGTCTTCGCCCGGCTCCGCGCTCCAGGGGCTGCAGGAGGACGCTGGGGGCGGCGCCCCCCGCCCCGGCCCGGGCCCCGGCCCAGGCCCCGACCCAGCCCGAAGCCGCGCTCGCTCGGCCGCCTCGCCGCTCCGAGTGCGGCGGCCCGAGCTGGGCTGGCCGCGCGCCTCGGGACTCCAGGGGCCGCGCGCGGGAGGAGCTGGGGACGCCGCGCGCGCCGCCCCGAGGACCCGCCCCCAGTCTCCGCCCCGCGCCCCGAGGACCCGCCCCACGAGCCCCAAGGACCCGTGTCCCGCCCCGCGTCCCAAGGACCGGCCGCCAACCCCCCCATTCCACGCCCCCCAGGACCCGCCCCCTCCGCTCCAAGGGCCCCTGTCCCTCCCGCGCCTAGAGGACCCGCCCCCGAGGACCCGCCCCCTCCCCCGAGGACCCGCCTCTGAGTCCCGAGGACCCTGGTCCCGCCCCGCGCCCCGCCCCCGAAGCGGCTGAGTCCCGGGGAGGTGCGCGCTTCGGTCTGCGCGGTCCCCAGCGGGGAGAAGCAGCTTGGACCAGCCCGGGGCGTCTCGCTCCCACCTGGGTGCTCAGAACTTCTCTCCCTGCTCGCCTCCGCCCTGGTTTTGTTGACCTGCCCTGGGCGGCCGGGGGAGGAGGCTGATTTGGGTGACTGGTGCTGTTTTCTTGGAGGATGCGGGGGCCAGCGTAGGCTTGACTGACTCCTTCGGGCCACCCCCGTCTGTCCCCGCCGCCGGGCGGTGGATGGGCCCCGACGGAGGTTCCGCGGGGAGGCGAACGGCTGCGGCGCACTCCGCGCAGGTGGAACGAGCAACCCGCTGGGCCGCGCGGCCGGCGGGAAGAGGGTCTCGGGCGAAAGGTGGAAGCGGCCGTCGGCGACGCCGCGGAGAACCTCTTTTCTAGGGGTTCTGAAACTCCTTCAGGAATTTGGGATGAAGCTAAGAAGACAGGACAATTAGGTATTTAAAAGTATTACAAAGTTTACTGTCAATAAGCTACGAAACTGTAACATTGTTGTACATTCATTGCAAAAGGGAAGTGGAGAATCCGAAGTACGGATAGACAGGAGTCAGTCGCCTGGAATCGCACTAGTCAGCACTCAGTCCTGTGAAACTCTTGGTATATACATCTCTGTTCCGCTTTCTGTGCGCATATTCATATATCTTACAAAATTGTGATCGTGCTCTTTAACCAGTTTTGCGACCTACTATTTTCATCTCTCATTATTTAAGGAACATATTCGTTGAGTTTTCTCAAGAAATACGGTTTTTAAGAGCGGCATGTATGGACTTTTAATCATTCCATTTTGGATAAACAAGATGTTTCCGATGTTTGGCTTTTATAAAATATTGTGTTTCTTGAATTCACTTATTTCTAATTATTTCATTAGCACTGACTCCAAAAAATGGAATTGCTATGCCATGGAGCACACACAGCCTTTAACACAGATTGCCAAACCGTGACACTCTGAATCTGATTTTTACTTCATTTCACTAAATATCCTGTTACATACCTGCCGGCGACTACAACCGCAGAGACACACAGTTACAGCCCTGCCCATGGGGGAAACACCACTCTGGCCAGGGGTCCAGACATATAGACCGAATTCCAAATTAAGGCGGAAATGCCAAGACATTCCCACGGAAAGTCAGTAAAAAAACCATTCCAGACAAAAGGTTTAGGGTGTCCTCTGGTCTGAAAGCTCCAAAAGACGTGGTATAATGGTTTATTATCAATGCAAATTTTAATAAATTTCAGGTAGAATTTTTTAAATGTCAGAGAGATACACACTGTGTGCACAGAGGTGCTGACTTTCTTTCGAAGAGAAGTCCCCTAAACCACATGGAGGTCTGTGGTTGTTGCCAGTCGCTGAGAACAGCAGTCATGCGGTGGGGAGAGCCCCCGAGATTTACTAAGAAGCAGGGACCAGGGGCCGATGGGAGGCGAACAGCATCGTAGTTGATGGGGCAGGTTAGGGCACCACTGGCCAGCTCAGGGCTTGGAGATGGGGAGGAGGGAGGGTGGGAAGCTACAAAATTCTGTCCTTGGTGGAAGTGAGACCATTTCCCTCACGCTTGGGGCCCAGTGCGGTCCAAGGCCCAGAGCTTGTTACTAATACCCCACTCAGACCCACTGAAGCGGAATCTGCGCCCGAGCAAGCCCCCCACCCCGCCCCGCCGTGGTCTGTGTGCCCCTACTTTGTAGTTTTCTACAAACTCGACTGGGATGGTCAGCAGGAGGGCGCGCGTGTGAAAGAAGCCTGAGTCTCCAGGTTGAGCCTGAAGGTGATTCTTTGGGCTTCAAGCTTGTGTGTGGGTTGGGTGTAGACAAAGCCAAGTGGCCAGGCCATGTATGCAGGCCTCGCCCACCCCTCCCCCTCAGCTGTGGAGCGGGGCTGGAGAACTTGTCAAGTGGCTGCTGCCTTTAATACTTTCATGCTATAGCAGGTTTGGCGTCGGTCTCACTGGTGGTGTCGGCTGTGGTGTTTGGGTTAGAAAGAGACAAAGCAGGGCAATTACCAATGAGGCAGCGGCTGCTCTGTGCATGTCCCAGAGCCGTGGAGCTGATGCGTGGCCGAGGTCTGATGAAGACACAGCCTCACGCTCCTCCTCCAAGCCCAGGACGTCTCCCCATCCGCATCCCCAGAAGGGCCCCCCCACCCCCGCCCCGCTACAGACACCTCCCCTTGGGCTGTCAGCATGTTGTGCAGCTGTGTCCCAGGAGGTCCAGACACACGCAGTGTGTGGCCTGGTGTCCACTCCAGAGGCAGCTCCTGGTCAGAGTAGCTCAGCCTGAGGCTGAAGGAGACCTGTCAGTAGGTGAGCCGGGGTCACCTCTTGGGGTGGAGTCTCGGGGCAGGGGGGTTGCCGTCCCCATTGCCTTCTGCACTCTGCAATGCCTGTCCTGAGTATGCATTTCTGCAGTGAGTAACCTACTAAGACGGCAGCTCACTGCAGGTTGCCAGCTTTGCCAAAGGGTCCTGTCTGGCTCTTGGCCAGGACATTCAGCCATGGCTCCATCGGCAGTGGTGACCTCCCAGGATGCTGACTTTCCCAGCTTCTGACTGGACTGGGCGTGATCCCGGTCGGGGGACTTGAGGTCTGGGATTCTCAGTTCCCTCCTCTGTGGAGAGAAAGGGCAGATAACGTCTACAAGTGTCCAGAATGGCCCCCGGAGCCCACACCTGCCGGAGAAAAGAGCAGAGGGTGTCGGTGTCCGCCTCCGACAGCTCAGCCCCAGCGATCCAAACACACCTAGCCATCCCGCTCCTTTTCTCTGGCAGACGTAGGTTGAGGGGAGTCCTGCTGCTGCTTCGGACTAGGGGAGCGTCTGTGCTTGAGCGGAGAAGGGGCCAGGCGAGGGTCCACAGGCTCTCCCGTCCCAGCCACGCGCATCTCCTCCCTCCCCGAGCTCTCCCGCCGGTGTGCTATAGGCGGCTCCGTGCTCTTCCTTCCCGCGGGCTCTCCCAGCTGGTCTGCGGTGTTTCGCAGACCTGCCGTCTTAGGTTGGAGTAACTTGGCTGTGTAGAGGACTTAAAGCCTCGAGTGGAATTATGGTAAGGATCCAGCAGGGTCTCCTAGAACCTGAGGTGGGATGTGGCTGCATTTCCTGGGGGGCTGGAACCAGAACCTTCCCTGTAGGTGACGCGTAGGTTAAGGATATCTGGGTTGCTTGCGGCTCTGACCGCTCATCGCGTGTGCGGCTGGATGCTTGCCTCCCCCCGCTCTGCCTCCGTGTCCTCATCTGTGAAATGAAGGTTGTATAATAGTGGTACTTGCCCACCCAAGGTTGTCAGGAGGCTTGAATGTGTGATGCAGTCAGCGCTCTGAGCAGCCCCCTTGCAGCCGAGGCACCTGCAGGTGTGTCGTTACTACTGCGTCTGACTCTTGCTTCAGGGGGAAGGCAAGGAGGGGCATTGGAAAAAGGGAGAAGAGGGTGCTAAGAGAAAGGAGACAGAGGGAGGCCCATGGAATAGAGGTCTCCGCACCCCATGGGTGGGCCTACGAGGCAGGCTGAGATGTCGGGTGTGTGATTGAGGGAACAGGGGCAGGAGAAGTGCAGCTACCAACCGGCGTGTGACTCTGCGCAGACCAGGAGGACACAGCCCTCTGCTACATCCCAGCTGTGAGGACAGGGAGCAGCATCCCCTCCTCCACCCCAGGCCCCGCAGAAATGGAGAGGCGCCAGCCAGAGCTGCCAAGCCTGCAAGGTATGCAAGATGAGTAAGTCCTGAGAGATCCGTACCACAGGGCGTCTACAGGTCATGATGCTGGGCTGCAAAGTTAAAATTTTCTAACAGGATGAATCTTGCGTTAAGTGTTCTTACCACACACACAAATGATGAAGATGATGATGGTGGTGAAGATACATAGGGCAGGAGGGAGCTTTTGGAGGTGATAGGTATGTTAATGGGATAGACTTGGCTGATGGTTTCACAGGTAGAACCGACCTCCAAACTCATCAGTGCATACATTAATTATCTACGGGTTTTCTTTAATGTCAGTTACACCTTCATAAAGTGGTTTAAAAAGATAAAATAGGAGAAAAGGTAGTCAAAACACTGAGCACATTACCGGTCACAGTAAATACACAAATAATTACAAGTATTGTCAAACCTCAGCTGTGGACTGGGAGTTGGTCCCATAGGTACTTGGCAGGTGGCATCCATGACCAGCTGCTCCCTCCAGCTCAGTGCAGCTGCTGCGACAACTGAGTGCAGCCCAGACAGAGGGGGAGGCCCAGGTGTGGCTCCCTTCTGTCCGGCGTGGCTCACTCTCAGCAGGTAGGGAAGGTCGCAGACACCGTGACACCTTCTTTTGGATACTTGTTATCTTCCCCCTATTTTCGTCACTCAGGTCTCTAACCTTCAGCTCACTTCTGTGGGAACCTGGGTTTTAAGATTGCTGCAGATGTTTCAAAGCGTGTAGATTCATCTTGCCTTTGGTCACTGTCCTTGGGTCTGGAGATAAAGGCGGGAAAACTCAACATAGTGTGAAATCAACAATGCTAAGCCTCAGGTGGGCTCTGCTCCTGGCAGCTCAAACTTCAGAGAAATTGCAAACTGCATACCTTATTTTATGTACAACCTGCTATAAGGACTTATATAAGGACTCACGTAAAAATGTGCTGAAAGAAATTTCATTACTGAACATTGGCCTTAGAGAAGACACTTTGGGATAAAAGTTCCCAAGAAAACGTTTTTGGTTCTTTTTTTAAAGAGCATAAATTCACAGTATGTTTAATGGGTAGAGTTCTTTCCTCCTCAGTGAAGGTGAGATGAGCAGACAGTGTAGCTCACATTCCAGCTGCATCTCCATCACCACTGTCGGGGTGTGTTGGGGGGACCCCAGAGGCAGAAAAGCTGGGAGCCACTTATAGTCTTTGGTCGGGGGGCTCCCCTGGTGCTTTGGGTCCAGCAAGACCAGAGGTGGGTGAGATGGGAGGTGGGACGGTTGGGGATGTGTGAGGACACAGTTTGCCTTGACCTAACGTGGTAGAAGGGGGTGCAGGGAGGACCGAGGGCCGGAGAAGGCAGGCCTGAGCCTGAGAGGAAGGCTGAATGTCTTGGGCTGGGGCAGCAGGGTTAGGGCTAGGAGTTAGGGTCAGGCTCAGGGGTTAGGGTTAGGGTTAGTGGTTACGGAATCGGGTATGGTTAGGGGTTGTGTGAAGGTGCTGTGGGCGGATGGGTGGGCTGGCTTAGGTTTTCATCCAGGATACTCACGTGCTGTCTCTGTTGCAGTCTTCCAAAGGACAGGACTTCTTTATGCATTGCTGGCTGGGTCTTCTGGTGTTGGATTGGTGTCAGTCCTCTGTTTTTCTGACCTAGGCTTAGGGCCCGGCTAGTGCCAGAGCCATGACTAGCGTTAGGGTTAGCCCAGAAGCTTGGAATGTCCTATCTGCCAGCAGTGTGGCAACCTCCCCAGAGGGCTGATTTGAGGGCGACGATTAGGGCGAAGGTCAGGTTTCGATTTGTGTTGGGAGTGGGGGAGGAGTATGTGAGTTGGCTTGGTTTTTTTAATATTTAAATTGTGTTTTCTCTAAATTCAATTAATTAACATAATGTATATTATTGGTTTCAGCGGTAGATGCATCCGTATTTGTCAGTTATGTATCACACCCAGTGCTTGTGCCCTCCTCAATGCCCGTCCTTCAGTGACCCCATCCCCCATCCCCCTCCCCTCTAGCAACCCTCAGCTTGTTTCCTAGAGTTAAGAGTCTCTTACGATTTCTCTCCTCTCTGATTTTATTTTGTTTTATTTTTCCTTCTCTTCCCCTATGATCCTGTTTTGTTTCTAAATTCCTCGTATCAGTGAGATCATATGATAATTGTCTTTCTCTGATTGACTTATTTCCTTAGCATAATACCCTCTAGCTCCATCCACATTGTTCCAAATATAAGATTTCATTTTTGATGGCTGTGTAGCATCCCATTGTATATACATACCACATCTTCTTTATCCATTCATCTGTCAATGAACATCTGGGTTCTTTCTATAGTTTGGCTATTGTGGACATTGTTGCTATAAGCATTGGGGTGCACGTGCCCCTTTGGATCACTACATTTGTATCTTTAGGGTAAATACCCAGGAGTGCAATTGCTGGGTCATAGGATAGCTCTATTTTCAAGTTTTTGAGGAACCTCCATACTGCTTTCCAGAGTGGATGCACCAGCTTGCATTCCCACCAACAGTGTAGGAGGGTTCCCCTTTCTCTGCATTCCTGCCAACATTTGTTGTTTCCTGACTTTTTCATTTTAGCCATTCTAACTGGTGTAAGGTGGTATCTCATTGTAGTTTTGATTTGTATTTCCCTCACGCCGAGTGATGTTGAGCACTTTTTTCTTGTGTCTGTTGGCCATTTATATGTCTTTGCAGAATTATCCGTTCATGTCCTCTGGTTATTTCTTGATTGGATTATTTACTTTTTGGGTGTTGCGTTTGATAAGTTCTTTACAGTTCTCGGATACTAACCCTTTATCTTATAAGACATTTGCAAATATCTTCTCCCATTCTGTAGGTTGTCTTTTGGTTTTGTTGACTGTTTCTTTTACTGTGAAAAAGCTTTTTATCTTGCTGAAGTCCCAAAAGTTCATTTTTGCTTTTGTTTCCCTTGCCTTTGGAGATGTGTCTAGCAAGAAGTTGCTGTGGCCAATATCAAAGCTGTTGCCTGCATTCTCCTCTAGGATTCTGATGGATTCCTGTCTCACATTTAGGTCTTCTATTCATTTTGATTTTATTTTTGTATATGGTGTAAGAAAATGATCCAGTTTCATTATTCTGTGTGTTGCTGTCCGATTTTCCCAACAGCATTTGTTGAAGAGACTGTCTTCTTGCCGTTGGACATTCTTTCCTGCTTTGTTGAAGACTAGCTGACCATAGAGTTGAGGGTCCATGTCTGGGCTCTCTATTCTGTTCCACTGACCTGTGTGTCTGTTTTTGTGCCAGTACCATACTGTCTTGATGATCACAGCTTTGTAATAGAGCTTGAAGTCCAGAGTTGTGATGCCGCCAACTTTGGTTTTCTTTCTCAGCATTCCTCTGGCAATTTAGGGTCTTTTCTGGTTACATATCATTTTAGGATAATTTGTTACATCTCTGTGAAAAATATTGATGGTATTTTGATAGGGATTGCATTGAATGTGTAGAACGCTCTGGGTAGTATAGACATTTTAATAATATTTATTCTTCCAGTCCATGAGCATGGAACATTTTTCCATTTCTTTGCGCCTTCCTCAATTTCTTTCATAAGTGTTCTATATTTTTCAGGGTACAGATCCTTTACCTCTTTGGTTAGTTTATTCCTAGGGATCTTATGGTTGGGGGTACAATTGTAAATGGGACCGATTCCTTAATTTCTCTTTCTTCTGTCTCATTGTTAGTAAATAGAAATGCAACTGATTTCTGTGTATTGATTTTATATCCTGCCACATTGCTGAATTCCTATATGAGTTCTAGCAATTTTTGGGTGGAGTCTTTTGGGTTTTCCATATAGAGTGTCATGTCATCTGTGAAGAGTGGTAGTTTGACTTCTTTGCCAATTTTGAATACTTTTATTTCTTTTTGTTGTCTGATTGCTGAGGTTAAGACTTCTAGTACTATGTTGAACAACAGTGGCAATAGTGGATGTCCCTGTAGTGTTCCTGACCTTAGGGGAAAAGCTCTCAGTCTTCCCCCACTGAGAATGTTATTCACTGTGGGCTTTTCATATATGGTGTTTATGATATTGAGGTATGTGCCCTCTATCCCTACACTGTGGAAAGTTTTAATTAAGAAAGGATGCTATATTTTTCAAGTGCTTTTTCTGCCTCAATTGAGAGGATCATATGGTTCTTGTCTTTTATTAATATGATGTGTCACATTGATTGATTTGCAGATGTTGAACCACTCTTGCAGCCCAAGAATAAATCCCACTTGGTTGTGGCGAATATTCCTTTTAATGTATTTTTGGATCCTATTGGTTAGTATCTTGGTAAGAATTTTTGCATCTGTGTTCAACAGGGATATTGGTCTGTAATTCTCCTTTTTGGTGGAGTCTTTGGTTTTGGGATCAAGGTAATGCTGGCGTCATAGGAAGAATTTGGATGTTTTGTTTAGTGTCCTCCCACTTTTATTTTTTTTGAAACAGCTTCAGAAGAACAGGTATTAATTCTTCTTTAACTGTTCGGTAAAATTCCCCTGGGAAGCCATCTGGTCCTAGACTCTTGTTTATTGGGAGATTCTTGATTACTGCTTCAATTTCTTTGCTGGTTATGGGTCTGTTCAGGTTTTCTATTTCTTCCTGGTTAAGTTTTGGTAGTTTATATGTCTCTAGGAATGTATCCATTTCTTCCAGATTGTCAAATTTGCTGGTATATAGTTGCTCATGATATGTTCTTATAATGTTTTGTATTTCTTCGGTGTTGGTTGTGATCTCTCCTTTCATTTATGATTTTATTTATTTGGGTTCTTTCTCTTTTCTATTTGATAAGTTTGGTTAGGGGTTTATAGATCTTACTAATTCTTTCAGAGAACGAATTCCTGGTTTCATTGATCTGTTCTACTGTTCTCTTAGTTTCTATTTCATTGATTTCTGCTTTAATCTTTATTATTTCTCTTCTCCTCTTGGGTTTGGGCTTTATTTGCTGTTCTTTCTCTAGCTCCTTTAGGTGTAGGATTAGGTTGTGTATTTGAGACCTTTCTTGTTTCTTGCTATATTGCTATGTACTTCCCTCTTAGGAACACCTTTGTTGCATTCCAAAGGTTCTGAACTGTTGTGTTTTCATTCTCATTTTTAAAAATTCTTCTTTAAAATCCTGGTTGACCCATTCATTCTTTAGTAGGGTGCTCTTTAACCTCCATGTATTTGGCTTCCTTCCAAATTATCTCTTGTGATTGAGTTCAAATTTTAAAACATTATGGTTGGAGAATATGTACAGAATAATCCTGATCTTTCGGTAATGGTTGAGACCCAGTGTGTGATCTATTCTGGAGAATGTTCCATATGCACTAGGAAGAATGTGTATTCTGTTGCTTTAGGATGAAATGCTCTGAATATATCTGCAAAGTCCATTTGGTCCAGTGTGTCATTTCAAGCCCTTGTTTCCTTATTGGCCTTCTGCTGAGATGATCTGTCCATTGCTGTGATGGAGTGTTAAAGTCCCCTATTATTATTGTTTTATTATCAGTGTTGTTATTATTCATATGTTGTTATTGTTTTATCAGTTTTGTTATTAAATGATTTATATAATTGGCTGATCCCAAGTTAGGGACATAAATATTTACAATTGATAGATCATCTTGTTGTATAGACACCTTTATTATGATACAGTGCCCCTCTTCATCTCTTATTACAGTCTTAGGTTTAAAATCTAACTTGTCTGATATAAGGATTGCTACCCCAGCTTTCTTTTGATGCCCACTAACACGATACATGGTTTTCTATACCCTCACTTTCAATCTAGAGGTGATGTTGAATCTAAAATGAGTCTCTTGAAGACAGCATGTCGTTCGGCCTTGTAGTTTTATTTTTATCCAATCTGATACCATGTGTCTTATGATTGAAGTATTTAGTCCATATACATTCAGAGTAATGTGTTCAGGGTGTCACTGAAAGTGTGGGTTCGCTAGGATTGGCTCCCATTTTCATTTGTATTTCTCCTGCTTTAAATCCTTTCTGGAGTTCCAAATGATACCATTTCCTTCTCATTCCAATAAGTCCTCTGGTGTTTCTCAGGGGTCCCAAACCCCTGGGGCTTTGAAGCCAGGCCCTTGGGGATGGATCCCTCAGAACACAACCTAGGGTTAGGGTTAGGGCCTAGGGGCATGGCAGGCCTGACCTCAAGGCCCTGAGATAAGCTCCCCAGGGGGCTGAATTGAGGACAGGGGTCAGGTTCCTGGTATGTGTCCAGGGGCCCACAAAATGCATGGGGGGGGTGGTTCAGGTGAACATGCAGATTTCTTGTGCTCTGAATCCTTCCCAGAGTTCCAAATGGCATGGTTTCCTTCTGGTTGGCAGGCTGAGTCCTCTGGTATTGCTCTGGTGTCCCCAGTATCTGGGACTTTGGAGCCAGACCCTTGGGGATGGACATCACAGAACCCAAACTAGGGTTACTGTTAGAGTCTAGGGGTATGGCAGGCCAGATTTTAAGGTGCTGTGGTTAGCTTCCTAGGAGTCTGGGTTGAGGACATAAGATAGGGTCATTAAAAGGATCCGGGTTTGTGTCCAGGGGGCCTCTGAAAGTGGGGGTAACCTCAGGTGAGAATGCAGATTTCTCCTGCTCTGAATCCTTTCTGAAGTTCCAAATGGCATGGTTGTCTTCTGGGTGGCAGACAGAGTCCTGTGGTATGGCTCAGGTGTCCCCCATCTGTAGGGTTTGGGTGCCACACTTCTGGGGACAGAATCCTTAAAGCTCAACCTAGGGTTAGGGTTGGGGTCTAGGGGCATGGCAGGCCCAATTTGCTGGTGCTGTGACAGGACCTGTGAGACCCATGGTTGTTGGGCTGGCCCTGGGTCATGAAGAAGCTGAGATTTGGGCCATGCCCAAGAATCATCTGGACACCTGGAACTCATGAAGGGCTGTCCCATGAGTACCTGTGGGACCTGTGGCTGCTAGGCTTCCCCCACCCCATCATGAAGATGCTGAGATTCGTGGCTGTGCCCAAGAATCATCAGGACACCTGGAACGCATGAGGGGGCTGCCCCCATCTCCATCAGGGGTGCTGTCTTGAACAGAGCCATCAGAGCAGGTTCCTACTTCTGTCCCCTCAAGGGACACTGAAGCCCAGACATCCAGGGCCCCCAGCCGTACCTGCACATGGGAGGACTGCCTAGGGACACAAGTTCTTCTTTTTGTGGTCACTACATTTTGATAACTTCTGGGTCATTTGTAGCTGTGAATGGCTCTAGTTTTATGTCAGATGTTTTTCTGTGTCAATGCTGAGGAACCATCTTGAAAAAGAACAATTGAGGGGAAAGGTGTTCTCCCTGGTACTAAATAGACACTGCCTGGTGGGGCTGGAAGCAGCCCTGCAGCAGCCTTGGAGCCAGAACAGGCCCTGGCCAGGTCTTCCCTCCCAGTCCCTGTGCCTCACCGCAGCCATGGGTTTTCAGGGTCAGGGGTATGTTGAGCCACCTGTCAGACCCCCAGTCCCCTCACCACCAGACACCTTGACTGTGGCCACTAACTTGGCCTCCAGGAGCATGGAGCCCTCTGGGTTATATGTGGTTCCTGCCTTGGTTTTAAATGGCTATTTCTGTGCTGGTGTTTGTGAAATGTGGGCAGTGGCTCTGTCTGGATGTGCATCCTGTTGGAATTCCTCAGTGCCCACCGGTGGGTCTGTACTGGTGCCCTCATCTGCCTGCACTGTGTCTTAGCAAGCTTCACTGAGTGCCTGCCCAGTTACCAACAAGGGGCGGAGCTTGAGAACAAGAACTAAGATACAGGATCCCTGCTCCAGGCCCTCCTGGGACTTGCAACGGGCCCAACCTCCTGACTCGCTTCTCTCCTATTGTGGCATAATAGACATACGACTGATACCGCTAAGCATGTTTCGGGGGCAGTTCAGTGGCAATAAGTACATTCACTCTTCTGCACCTGCCACCTCCATGCATTGCCACAACTTTGTCATCACCCCAAACTGAACCTCTACCCATGAGACCCGAACCCTCCACCCTCCCCCCCAGCCCCAGCATCCAGCAGCTCCCTCCACCTCTGTGGATCGGTGCTCTCTGTCCCTCACAAGTGGCTTTCTCCAGTATCAGTCCTTTAGGGACTGGCTTATTTCACATAGCACAGTGGCCTCAAGGTCTGTCCCCTGAGCCTGGAGCTGACGCACTTGTCCCCCAAAGCAGGGGCTCAGCCCTTTCCTGTCTAAGCCGAGCCTCCTCCGTCCCCTCTGCCCCTCTCACCTTCCTCCTCAGCCTGAAGATGATCCCGACCAATCTGAGCTTTGAAGACCTGTTCAGCCCAGATGTGGGAACATACCCCAGGGGTCTTGGGCCTCACCTACCCCATCTGTCCACGTCAGGTGCCTGCACGCCCCACCAGCTGGCCAGCCCGCTCCTCCCACAGGTTTCTCCATCTCAGGAGAGGGAAACACCAAGTCTAGACCCTTGGAGTCCTCTGTGACTTCTTGCTTCCACCAACTCTCCCAGTAGTCAGGTGGCTACTGGAGGGCATTCAATGACCAAAGCATTTAAAGGCATATGTGAGTCTCTGCTGCCTAGGGCCACGGATACCAGGTGGGGCAAATAGAAACCAAGCCGAATCACGGGAAGAAAGGCCGAGTGATGAGGAACGTTGGGGAAGAAGGGCCTGCAAGCTCTGACGGCCCCTGCCTGAGTTTCAGTTGCTCCCGAGCCTCTGGTGTCTTCCTGGAACCCTGACCTGGCTCATCCAGCAGTACCTGCACCTCTGGGAGGGGGAGTTGCTGGAATCTGCAGCATGGCCTGCTGCCACACCTGGATCGCTTTTAGGAGGCACATCATCTGGGCCATCTGAGGACCCAAGACTGCGGGACTGTGGTCAGAGGGATTCTGAGCCGAGCTGGTGGGATGGGAGGACTTCAAGGCATGAGATATGTTTCCAGAAAGGTGTCTGGGGTCCCCAGCATCCTACTGTTTTTGAATCAAAGCCCTGAGATCCTTAAAATGCCAGCAGTGTTAGAACATGGGCCAGGAAAACACATGTCTCTGTGCACTCAACACCATCTAAACTATTGGCCATTTCTTGTCCCTTGAGCTGAGTTCAAAGGATTGGGAGTAGGAGCTTGAGGGGAGGTCCTGGGCCAGACTTTGCATCTGGGGCACAAAGGCCATCCAGACAAGCTTGTGCCGAGCCTGAGGAGGGAGTCTGTGTGGAGACCCCAGCTGCAGGCACTGCTGTCTGCTGATACCCGACCCCATCCGCCCCAGTGCACCTGCTGCTGGGGAGTGCCTGCCCCCTCCTCTCTGTGGCGGGCTCTCTCCTGCACCAGTGGTGCCTCCTCCCCTGCCAGTCACTGCTGACCTGCAGCCTGGGAGTGTAGATACCCCGATGACCTCCAGCCCAGGGGACAGAGCCGGTACAGGTGGGACATGGTCTCCCAGCAGGCTTGAGCACCAGGCCCTCACAGTGCTCACTCTCCTCCTCTGGGCTCATGGTGCCACGTCCTCCCTCGGGGTCCCTGGACCCAGTACTCCTTTGCCTGGGGACCATCACTATCCCAGGCTCCACATGCTGGGACTGGGAGCAGGTCATCGGGACCTTCCGGATTCGAGCTTCCATGTCTGTGGCACGGGCACAGGCTGGCCTCACAGACTCGTCAGAGGAGACCCAGTGCAGGAAGATGCAGGCCACTGCAAGGGAGATGCCAGGTGACCCCAGAGGGAGCGCACGGGCCTTGTGCAAAGCACCGGGCTCACGGGACCCAGCGCAGGATCTGGACACCAGGCCACAGGGCATGGGGTGTCCTGGTTGGGGAGGCCCTGGGTCCTGGTTGGGGGTCGGCGTCCATGGAAGGGTCCCAGAGGCAGGAGACAAGGAAGGCCACAGGACTGAGCTTCCCCAGGAGGTCGATGGACGCGTCAGAGGATCCCAGAGACCTTTGGGCAAACTCAGAGGCCCTGGAGATGTTGGCTGAAATGCTGTCATTTGGTCAGAAAAGTTGTGTCACAAACCCCCAGTCAACATTGAGTGAGTTACTCTTTGTTGCTTCTAGGAATCAGTGCGTACGGGCCACTAGCACTCACACTGCATGAAGTCTAGGATACATTTACTTTTCATCACTTTTCAGGACTAGATTTTTCTTGAAGAAATGCTGAGCCTGTGTCTTTCCTTTCTTTTCTTTGTGAGATGGGCCTCTGTGTGCAGGAGCAGATTCCTGGTGCTCATGACCACGGCGAGCCCTGAGGACGACCCCCGTCACCTCCCACAGTGGATGAGACCACATGGGTTGAGGGGGGCTCCCTGGTGAAGCCCCAGTGCTCAGTACGGAGAGCAGGGACCCCAGGTCCTCGGCCGAATGAGGGGGGACATGAGGGAGGGGGAGAGAGGGGGAGAGAGGGAGGGAGGACGGGAGAGAGGAGGGAGGAGGGGGGGAGGGGGGAGGGGGGAGGGGGGAGGGAGGGGGATGGAGTCAGCGAGAGAAGGGAAGGGTACAGAGAAAGAGAGAGGGAGAATGAATGACGGAGTGAATAAATGAGGTAGGGGGGAGGGAGTGAACCCGCAGAAGCCGGTCCGTACCTCAGGAGCCATCATTTGGGGTGAGGTCTGAGGGAATCACAGCCCAGGCCCGGGATGGTGGTTGCGGCACGTCCCTCTGTCCTCCCAGGGCCGACCTTCCTACTCCTTGGCCCTCTGTCACCCTGGTCCTCTCCACCTCCTCCTCAGACAATGATGAATGTGCCCAGGAGCAGGGTGGCAGGCGCGGGGTCTCAGGAGGGGCTGCCGCGATCCCGTGCCCCAGACGACACTGAGACAGTAGCCACAGGACATTCTGTCATGCGGACTGGGATGAGGATCCCATCCATCCCCTTGGGCACGAACATGGTTCCATCCCCGGCCGTCTCCACCGCTGCTGTGCCAAATACTCCTGAAAACACGTCTGTGACCAACCGGGCCCGAGTGTCTGGGGGTGAGTCCCAGGCTGACCCTGCTGGGTGATAGGGGCCCCTGTGGCCTGGGATGGGTGCCGCTCCCTGTTGCCCCAGACAGGGGTGCCTGTCACCCTTCTCTCCAGGGGACCTGCATGGGACCTCTGCTTCCTCACGTTCTCCCCAGGGCTGCTGGTCCCCAGACCAGACACCTGCCAGTCTGAGGCTGACCAGCTCTGCCTCTCCAGCGTTCCTTTGCCCGAGCCCTTCCCCGGGAGCTCCTGCACCTCCTGACACAGACTCCCCGTGTGCCTATCCTCCCCCTTGAACTTGCCCGTGTTTAGTCTCTGTCCCTGTCTCTGTCCCTGTGGGACCCAGGGACTTGGAGCATGGACTGGAGCAGACCCATGGGAAACCTTTCTCTGGCCTTGGGTTGTGAGCGATGCTTTTGCCCTCCGCGGGGTGTCTTCCAGCTTTCTGCGTTTCCCTGGTTTCTGTGTGGGCCACAGGATGAAACGGCCGTGTCCTGTCTGGGGACCGACGGTGGTGTCCCAGCAGGAACAGGGGCCTTGGCCCCAAGATGGTGCCCAGAATTCCTAAAGGGGTCCCTCTAATGACATCTCATCTGGAGTCCATTGGGCATTTCATCATCAAATAAGGGACATTCTATGTCAAACAGAGAAAACAACAAAACAAAACAAAACGAGTGCGCTTTGAAAATCGGTGCAGACACAAAGGCACCTATTGAGTGATTCCCCTTCCAGAAACCTCCAGAACACGTGCAGGAACAGAGAGAGAAAGCGGCTTAGGGGTTGCGAGGGGCCAGGCTGGGGGAGCAACGGGCAGGGAGGGCTTGGGCTCAGGGTCTCCTTTGGGGAGGAGAGATCCTGCAGCGATGTTCTTGGGTGCGGTGGCACCGCGTTGGGAACGTACTTCATGCTCATGACGTGTTCAAGGGAAAACGAGTACTTTTATTTAAAATAAGTAATAAACCGCACACAGGAGATGGACGGCGACTATAACGGTGACTACATACAGGAGAGGAAGAACATAGGGGGAGGGGATGCAACATTCTGGGGGGATGTCGGGGTCAGGGGCGGGAACGGAGGGTGATTTTACAGGGAGATCTCCCCGCAGAGTTGTGGGCTCTGGATGGGGCTCTGGGAGCCCCACAGGAGCAGGTGTCGGGGCAGAGGTTGGGATCGGGGAGGGGACAGGGTCAGCAGTCGTGGCCCGTGCAGGATCCAGAGCAGGAGCTGGGTCCGAGACAGGAACAGGAGCCCAGGCCTGGGAAGGGAACGGAGTCGCCGCACGGGAACGGGGCGGGGTCTGGGGCGGGAACAGGGGCCTAGGCAGGGGCCTAGGCAGGGGCAGGGGCAGGGGCAGGGGCAGGGGCAAGATCAGGGGTATGACCTGGGTCTGGGGCAGGCGCAGGGACAGTGGCCCTGGCAGGGAAAGGAGAAGGGACAGGGGCAGGGGCAGGTGCAGGGGCAGGGGAAGGGGCAGGAGCAGGAGCAGGAGCTGGGGCAAGTGCAGGGGTGATGGCCGGGGCACGGTCAATGGCAGGAGTTGGGTCTGGGGCAGGAACAGGGGCACAGGCAGGGGAAGAGGAAGGGGCAGTGGTCCTGGCCAGGCCAGGGGAAGGGACGGGGGCAGTTGAAGGGGAATACGCAGGGGCAGGATCGGGGTATGGGGCAGGAACAGGGGCGCAGGCAGGGGAAGGGGAGGCCATCCTGGCAGGGGCCGGGGCAGGGGCAAGAACAGGTTTAGGACCTGGGTCTGGGGCAGGCACAGGGGCAGGTGCCGGGGCAGTGGCCCTGGCAGGGAAAGGAGAAGGGACAGGGACAGGGGCAGGGGCAGGGGCAGGGGAAGGGGCAGGAGCAGGAGCTGGACCAAGTGCAATGGTGATGGCGGGGGCAGGGTCGCGGGCAGGAGCTGGGTCTGGGGCAGGAACAGGGGCACAGGCAGGAAGAGGAGGCTGTCCTGGCAGGGGCAGGGGCAGGGGCAGGGGCAAGAACAGGGTTAGGACCTGGGTCTGGGGCAGGTGCAGATGCAGGTGCAGGGACAGCACCTGGGTCTTGGGCATGTGCTGGGGCAGGGGCCGGGGCAGTGGCCCTGGCAGGGAAAGGAGAAGGGACAGGGGCAGGAGCAGGGGCAGGGGCAGGGGCAGGGGCAGGGACAGGGGCAGGGGAAGGGGCAGGAGTAGGAGCTGGGGCAAGTGCAGGGGTGATGGCCGGGGCACGGTCAAGGGCAGGATCTGGGTCTGGGGCAGGAACAGGGGCGCAGGCAGGGGAAGTGGAGGCTGTCCTGGCATGGCCACGGGAAGGGAGCAAGGGAAGGGGCAAGAACAGGGTTAGGACCTGGGTCTGGGGCAGGTGCAGATGCAGGTGCAGGGACAGCACCTGGGTCTTGGGCAGAAGGGATAGGGGCAGGGAAGAGGCAGGGGCAGGGAAGGGGCAGGAGCAGGAGCTGGACCAAGTGCAATGGTGATGACTGGTGCAGGGTCAAGGGCAGGATCTGGGTCTGGGGCAGGAACAGGGGCGCAGGCAGGGGAAGGGGAGGCTGTCCTGGCAGGGGCACGGGCAGGGGCAAGGACAGGGTTAGGACCTGTGTCTGGGGCAGGTGCAGGTGCTGGGGCAGTGGCCCTGGCAGAGAAAGGAGAAGGGACAGGGGCAGGGGCAGGGAAGGGGCAAGGGAAGGGGCAGGAGCAGGAGCTGGACCAAGTGCAGGGTGATGACCGGTTCACGGTCGAGGGCAGGAGCTGGGTCTGGGGCAGGAACAGGGGCACAGGCAGGGGAAGGGGAGGCTGTCCAGGCAGGGGCAGGGGCAGGGGCAAGAACAGGGTTAGGACCTGTGTCTGGGGCAGGTGCCGGGGCAGTGGCCCTGGCAGGGAAAGGAGAAGGGACAGGGGCAGGGGCAGGGACAGGGGCAGGGGAAGGGGCAGGAGCAGGAGCTGGGGCAAGTGCAGGGGTGACGGCCGGGGCACGGTCGAGGGCAGGAGCTGGGTCTGGGGCAGGAACAGGGGCACAGGCAGGGGAAGAGGAGGCTGTCCTGGCATGGCCACGGGATGGGGCAAGGGAAGGGGCAGGAACAGGGGTAGGACCTGGGTCTGGGGCAGGGGCAGGGGCAGGTGCAGGGGCAGCACCTGGGTCTTGGGCATGTGCTGGGGCAGGGGCAGGGGCAGTGGCCCTGGCAGGGAAAGGAGAAGGGATAGGGGCAGGGGAAGGGGCAGGAGCAGGAGCTGGGGCACGTGCAGGGGTGATGGCCGGCGCTGGGTGAAGGGCAGGAGCTGGGTCTGGGGCAGGAACAGGGGCCCAGGGAGGGGCCGGGGAAGGGGTGGGACCAAGGGAGGATCCGGGTCAGGGGCCAGAACAGGAGCCCAGGCAGGGGCAGGGGAAGTGGGAGTAGCTCTGGCAGGGGCAGCGCAAGGGGGAGCGGCAGGAGCAGGGGCCGGGGCAGGAGCCGGAGCCAGCTCTTCCCGGACAGCATCAGCATCTCCGTGGGCAGGCGCCCCGTCCCCGGTCGGCTCCCGGTCTCCTGCAGAAGTCTCTGCAGTCACCATGTCCCCCTGCGGAGTGGCTGAAGTTGGGAGTGGGTCTAGCTCCTCCGCTGGAGTATCTGGGAGAAGAGAGAAGGTCCCCCGCGGGCCTGCCTCTCCCTGTGGCTTTGCAGAGACAGGGCACAGCCCAGGGCCTCCCAGAGAAGCCGCAGCCATGCAGGAACCCTCACCGGGACGTCTCCCCAACTGGAGTCCACCCCCCGGGTGCTCCGAGCCAAGCCGTCACTCCCGGCCCCACACCAGCCTGTGGGGGCTTCTCCCTGTGGGGCCCGGCACCGACCCATCCCCACACAGCCCCAGGCACCCCTCCCCAGCCTTCTCACCCTCGGACTTGGCCTCCTTGGGCTTCGTGTCCAGGACCGCAGTCCAATGGAGTACCGGGGGCCGTGGTCTGGGAGGGACCGGAGGCCTTCCCAGGACCGGGGACTCCTGGGTCAGGGAGGAGTGCGTGTCTTCCCGCCTCCTTCCGATGTCATCCGTGGCCTGCCGAGGCAGAGACGGGGAATGTGCAAGAGGCGTCAGAGCCCTGCCCCGCCATACCCACCGTCCTCCCGCCCGGTCCCCCAGCTTCTCCCGGATCCCACGCAGACCTGTGCGTGCACAGCCCCGCACCTGGGTCAGTGACCCAGCCCTGCAGGGTCTCAGGAGAAACCCTGGGCAGAAGGGGGCAGCCCCCACACCCCATCCCACCTAGCCAGCCTTCACCTGGGGTGTGAACATGACCTGCCCACCAGGCATCTGGGCCCTCATCAGCCTGCTCCCGCTCGGGGCGTCTCCACCCCCGATGAGCTCTCTTTACACACACACACACACACACACACACACACACACACACACACACACACACACACACGGGGAGGAGACCTGGGGCTCCACGGGTCGATCAGAAGGTGTGGGGCTGGCTGACGCCGAGCCTCCCGGTGTCCCCTTTGGATTCTTGTTGCCAAAGGGCCAGAGGCGTCGGGGAGCCCTGACACGACCTCCTCCGGAGGGAGCGGACGTGGGTGGCGGGCGAGCTCTCCTCTGCCTGCATCCTCTGGGCTTCGGTAGGCAGCAGCAGAACATGTCGCTTCCTTCAGGATGTCCACAGAGATGAGCTGGGCAGGGGGTTGTCTCTGGAATGTGGGTGCCTGGATACGTGGGTTCAAGTTCCGTTGGGCTCTGTCGTCAGGGAAGTGAGGTCACCGCTGCCTGGGGGCTCCTGACCCGACTTCCTCCTCCCACCAGAGCTCCCTGAGGGCGCCCCTCCCCCAGCTGCTCCAGGCTCCCCCTCCACCCCATGCCCTGTCTCTCCAGTGACCCCCACACAGCCTACCCCCAGCCCCCGGGAGGCCCGGGGGCTGCTGTTGTCCCCGCTGGGAGGGCCCAGAGCTGGGTTCAGACCGGGCTCCTGCTCCTGCCCAGGACTGCGACCGCGGACCCGCCCTGTGGCTCTCAGAGCCTCCCCAGATTCCCCATCTGCACATTGGGGGTGTTCTGGCTTCTACTTCGAGGGATGCCATCAGGGCTAGGACCTCTCCATACGTTCCATACCTGCTCTCCCAGGAGGCTGGGGCACACACTTGGTAAGGCAAGGGGGAGCTGGGGGTTGGGCGGGGCATGGAACACAGCCCGGAGGGGCCTGGATCTGCTCTGGGAACCAGGCAAAGCCACCACTCACGGCCTGTGTCCCATCACCCCGTGGCAAGGTTGCAGGGCGTGGATCGGGACACTCGGTGACACAGACTTCAGGGGCTCCCATTGAGTTTGGGTCCAAGAAGGGCCTCGTCTGCGCCACATGTGCTGGAGGCAGCACCCTCACGGTGGCTCGGGCACTCCCAGAATCAGATCCTCCCAGGGTGGATGGCCCGATGGGACTGAGAAGAGGACGGCATGTTTGGCTGTCATTTCCCAGCGGATGGAGGAGAGTCCGTGACTTCTCTGGCTCCTCTCTCCTGTGTTCAGGGTCTGTCTCTGTCTCTGTCCTGGCTCCCTCTCTCACATGTTCAGGGTCATGCTGTCTCTGTCCTGGATCCTCTCCTGTGTTCAGTGTCTGTCTCTGTGTCTCTGTCTCTGCTTTGTGTGGGTCTCCCGAGGAGACAGGAATCTGTGGAGCTCCAGGGTGATGGGAGAAAACCTCAGAAGCCTCCCTTGTCCCTGTTTCCCTCTCTGGGCTGGTGCTTGGATTTCCTTGCTACAGGCCTTCTCCCCCGAGCAGAGCACTGACTCTGGAACCTCTTCCCAATGGGGACCCTGAGGCTGCCACAAGGAGGGTCCGACCTTGCGGTCACAGGCCAAGGGTCTCGTGCTCTGCCACATTCTGCCAGCCCACATCGTCAGCCCCCCAAAGCCTCCAGGCCATCCTCTGCTCAGAAGGACCTCGAGGGAGTACAAAGCATTTTCCCAAGACTGGGGAGCACAGTGGAGTCAGGGACAGAGATTCCAAGAGCCCACAGGCTCTTCTACAAGCCTGTGGGAGCCTGAAGGGGCACCCTGTTTCTATGGCCCCATTGATAGAAGCTGTGGGGGAGGAGCCCTTTGGTGTTGTAGCCCTGTGCACACTGGAGGGTACCTCTTCCTGCACCAGTAGTCCAGGGTGGTGATGGACACCAGGCCCCCAGACCCTGTCCTCACCCAGTGCCCTGGCAAAGCCACTGGGGCCCCTTGAGAACCCCTTGACCATCAGCCCGTCCTGTCTCCCCTCCCCATGCTATGGATCTCAGTCCTTGTGGAGTCCTGATGCCCCTGAACCCATGGCCCCAACCCCCATGGCTCCAGCAACCTTTCTTCTTTCCCCCTTGTTACCCACCATTTTCCCAGGTGTCTCCCCTCTGACCCCTAGCTGGGCAGAGTGGGGGTGTGTGTGTGTCAACGTGTGCGTGTGTGTGCGGCGCACCGTGTGCCTGCTGCAACTCAAGCACATATGCACTCTGCCTGTGCCAGGGATGCCCGAGCTCATGGTCCCCACATGGGGCCCACGGGTGGGTAGCTCTCCCGAAGGAGTCTGAGAGCTCTGCTCAAAGCAAACCATCGCCCAGGAGGGAATCGGGATTTGTCTAGGACTGGAGAGGCTCTGCTCCTTGGACTCTGTACCCGTCTTTTGTCCTAGGCCCGTCCCTGCTTCTCTTGGCTCAGGTTCCCCAACTGTCCTGAGGGAGTGGACATGAAATGCTTGAACTTGGCGTTCCTCCAGGGAGTAGGTGGAGAGTGCAAGAAAGGTGCACCAGGCACACAGACCTCCACTCGAGAGGGCCAGGTGTGCCCAGGAGACCTGCACCACGGCACCTCTACCGTGACCCAACCTTCTAGCGGTGGAGCGTGTGCGTGACCCGTGGGCGCTGTACCTGCCTGGTCAGCCATGTTCCCTCACAGCTGCCAAGTG
>CM055630.1:93278528-93281028 GCA_029410595.1 Martes flavigula
AGGGTTAGGGTTAGGGGTTAGGGTTAGGGTTAGGGTTAGGAGTTAGGAGTTAGGGTTAGGGTTAGGGTTAGAGGTTAGGGTTAGGAGTTAGGGTTAGGGTTAGGGTTAGGGATAGGTTTAGGGTTATTGTGAGGGTTAGGGTTTGTGTTTGGGTTAGGGTTTGGGTTTTGGTTTGTGTTAGGGTTAGGGTTAGGGTTAGGGTTAGGGTTAGGGTTAGGGTTAGGGTTAGGGTTAGGGTTAGGGTTAGGGTTAGGGTTAGGGTTAGGGTTAGAGTTAGGAGTTGAGTTAGGAGTTAGGGTTAGGGTTGAGTTAGGAGTTAGGGTTAGGGTTAGGGTTAGGAGTTAGAGTTAGGGTTAGGAGTTAGGGTTAGGGTTAGGGTTAGGAGTTAGGGTTAAGTTAGGGTTAGGAGTTAGGGTTAGGAGTTAGGGTTAGAGTTAGGGTTAGGGTTAGGGTTAGGGTTGAGTTAGGGTTAGGAGTTAGGGTTAGGAGTTAGGGTTAGGGTTAGGGTTAGGGTTAGGAGTTAGGGTTAGGGTTAGGGTTAAAGTTAGGGTTAGGGTTAGAATTAGAATTAGGGTTAGGAGTTAGGAGTTAGGGTTAGGGTTAGTTAGAGTTAGGGTTAGGGTTAGGGTTAGGGTTAGGAGTTAGGGTTAGGTTAGGGTTAGTGTTAGGGGTTGGGGTTGTGGTTAGGGTTAGGGTTAGGGTTAGGGTTAGGGTTAGGAGTTAGGGTTAGGGTTAGGGTTAGGGTTAGGAGTTAGGGTTAGGGTTAGGGTTAGGGTTAGGTTAGGAGTTAGGGTTAGGGTTGAGTTAGGAGTGGGGTTAGGAGTTAGGAGTTAGGGTTAGGGTTAGGGTTAGGAGTTAGGGTTAGGGTTAGAGTTAGGGTTAGGAGTTAGGGTTAGGGTTAGGGTTAGGAGTTAGGTTAGGGTTAGGGTTAGGAGTTAGGTTAGGGTTAGGGTTAGGGTTAGGGTTAGAGGTTAGGGTTAGGGTTAGGGGTTAGGGTTAGGGTTAGGGTTAGGGTTAGGGTTAGGGTTAGGGTTAGGGTTAGGGTTAGGAGTTAGGGTTAGGGTTGAGTTAGGGTTAGGAGTTAGGGTTGAGTTAGGGTTAGGAGTTAGGGTTAGGGTTAGGGTGAGTTAGGGTTAGGGTTAGGGTTAGGGTTAGGGTTAGGGGTTAGGGGTTAGGGTTAGGGTTAGGGTTAGGGTTAGGGTTAGGGTTAGGGTTAGGAGTTAGGAGTTAGGGTTTAGGAGTTAGGGTTAGAGTTAGGGTTAGGAGTTAGGGTTAGGAGTTAGGGTTAGGGTTAGGGTTAGGTTAGGGTTAGGGTTAGAATTAGGAGTTAGGGTTAGGGTTAGGGTTAGGGTTAGGAGTTAGAGGTTAGGGTTAGGGTTAGGTTAGGGTTAGGGTTAGGGTTAGGGTTAGGGTTAGGGTTAGGGTTAGGGTTAGGGTTAGGTTAGGGTTAGGGTTAGGGTTAGGGTTAGGGTTAGGGTTAGGGTTAGGGTTAGGGTTAGGGTTTAGGGTTAGGGTTAGGGTTAGGGTTAGGGTTAGGGTTAGGGTTAGGGGTTAGGGGTTAGGGTTAGGGTTAGGGTTAGGGTTTGGGTTAGGGTTAGGGTTAGGGTTAGGGTTAGGGTTAGGGTTAGGGTTAGGGTTAGGGTTAGGGTTAGGGTTAGGAGTTAGGAGTTAGGGTTAGGGTTAGGGTTAGGGTTAGGAGTTAGGGTTAGGGTTAGGGTTAGGGTTAGGGTTAGGGTTAGGGTTAGGGTTAGGGTTAGGGTTACGGTAAGGCTTAGGGATAGAGTTAGGTTTAGGAGTTAGGGTTAGAGTTAGGAGTTAGGGTTAGGTTAGGGTTAGAGTTGAGTTAGGGTTAGGGTTAGGGTTAGGGTTGAGGTTAGGGTTAAGTTAGGGTTAGGGTTAGGAGTTAGAGTTAGGAGTTAGGGTTGAGTTGAGTTAGGGTTAGGGTTAGAGTTAGGGTTAGATTAAAATTAGAATTGGAATTAAAATTAAAGTTAAATTAAAATTAGGTTAAAATTAGGAATTAAAATTAGGGTTAGGGTTAGGAATTAGGAATTAGGAGTTAGGGTTAGGAGTTAGGAGTTAGGGTTAGGGTTAGGGTTAGGGTTAGGAGTTAGGGTTAGGGTTAGGGTTAGGTTGAGGTTAGGAGTTAGGGTTAGGGTTAGGAGGTTAGGGTTAGGGTTAGGGTTAGGGGTTAGGGTTAGGAGTTAGGGTTAGGGTTAGGGTTAGGGTTAGGAGTTAGGAGTTAGGGTTAGGGTTAGGGTTCGGGTTAGGGTTAGGGTTAGGGTTAGGGTTAGGGTTCGGGTTAGGGTTAGGGTTAGGGTTCGGGTTAGGGTTAGGGTTAGGGTTAGGGTTAGGGTTAGGGGTTAGGGTTAGGAGTTAGGGTTAGGGTTAGGGTTAGAGTTAGGAGTTAGGGTTAGGAGTTAGGAGTTAGGGTTAGGGTTAGGGTTAGGAGTTAGGGTTAGGGTTAGGGTTAGGTTAGGAGTTAGGGTTAGGGTTAGGG